>OY292397.1:22388325-23050492 GCA_958496205.1 Idaea biselata
AGTCGGCCAGACAGGTTTCATACATTTTTTTTCACTACAGATGGTCAAACTTAGCAGAAAGTAAAGTTTATAAAACTAAATCAATCTTTGGGGACATCCTGTAAGTTACTAACTATAGTATTAAAAAAAAATTAAGTTGATTTACAAACATCAATATTAGTGAACACATGGCGAAAAAAAAAAACAATGCTATCGCTTAATCTGTGGACGTGATGCCCCGAAATGTGCGAAAAAGTAGGCATTTTTCAATTTTTACTAAAAAGTGACGTACAGCTCGAACCGTTTGAGATAGAAAAAAAAACGTATTCTGGGCGGCCAACCCTTCCCCGCCAGCCGCCCGTTCAGGGATATCCACTGGTCTCCGGACACCCTGTATAGATCTTGATATATCTCTACTGATGAACGGCTTCGGGTTAAGGGTAGGTAGTACCTACGTATATATATATACGTTTCCATGAAGTATTTCAGTCGTCAACATTAACAAAGTTAACTAACTTAGTATTTATATTTACTACAATATCGTTAACCGAATAGGTACTCAATAAAGGTTGCAATAAAAAGAACAGAATCAAATCGAATTCTTCGTCACTTCGGTATTTCCATTCAGGAACATTGCACTCGGTGAAGTGTCCTAAATCTAATTTGAAATAGGAAGAAATTCTGCAGTAGTATTTTAGATTTCCATTTAAAGGATTAGTGTGGAATTTAATTTGTGAAGTATGATGTAAGTTTCCGACAGGAGAGCGTCGGCGTCGTTATCGGTGCACTTGTCATTGCGTGGAAAGTTGGTTGCGGGATGCACATACATACATATGCGAATGCCTCAAGTTAAGAGCCCTATAGCTGCTAAACTCAAAATACCTGTCGGGCTCATCAAAATTGTTGATTATTTCATGACGGAATGTCGTAGAACTTTTTTTTGTGTATGGATTGTAGGTGACATTGTTTCCTACATTTTGGTGTAGTTTTAAGACAAAAATCTCCTATTGGTGCAAAGCCTATCCTAATTTTAGACAAAAAATGTCTGTTTTGGCTAAAATGTCGATAGGCTTCAATACGTTTCGACATATTTGTCTGAAAACTGCACTAAAATGTCGCAAACAATGTCGATTACGATCCATACACAAAAAAAGTTCAACAACATTCAGTCATGAAATAATCAACAATTTTCGATGAACCCGACATGGATTTTGAGTTTAGCGGCTATACGGCTCTTAACGGAGAAACTAACTTTCACAACTCTTTTAAACCACGTAGCCGAGCGGTGAGTGCAACGCTAACCGTTCAAGATAAGAAAACTTATCAAATACTATTTGTGCAAAGTATCTTAACGTGATTGCTTCCTACAAATCTATAGTAAAATCAAAACTTGAGTAAACCATACATTTGTAGGTATCCAAGAGACGGGAAAATCCAAAATACACACACCATAATTATTTAACAACAGCCAAATAATTAGCAGCAAAGGTTGCGTTACGCGAAATGAGTTTTGCAGAACGAGGCTCGCCTACACTAAATATTATTGCGGTCGGTTCGGAATAAAAGAAAAAGGAGCAGAGTAAGCAAGGAGATGGAAAATAGCGAATGTTGTAGTATAGCCGCGTTTGGCCGTTAAACTGGGTCGGATAGAACGCGAAAATACTGGTAAAAAAAGAAAATTCACTCGAAAGAAACCGTCACTGCCGTAAATTGGTGTTTGCGTTAACATCGCTAATTGGTTTGACAGAATTACGTTTTCCTACAATCCATGTGGTATGTGTGGTAGCAAATAAAGATAAATACTCGAAAAATAAAGCTAAAACGCCAGTCCGAACAATAAGTAGTGAATTGAGTGGAATGAAAGTAGAAGGACCAGTATTCAATGTTCTGAGTTATTTTTAATAAGCGAAAAGACAATAACGGGAGACCATATTACATTATTTATGTACGCCGTAATTATGGTAAAAATGAGAATTACATTATTCATATCCTACGGAAAATACCAAGATTAACATGGTAGACTTAACCTTAAAAGGAGAAAATAAATAAATAATCAAAAGATTGGATCCTATATGTAATTTTATTCAATAATTACTTACAAATACTTCCTTTATTGATAAACTTTCACAATGATAACGCAGTTTAGCTTTAAAAAGTTAACTAACGTAGTTCCGCTGACTTAATGGGGCGATCAGGATGGTTATTTTTAAAGAATTTTGCTACCTTTTCGCATTATAAAACTTTTCCATCCAGAATTTTAGGCGTAGCAAAAACGTAGGCCACAGGTAATTTTCGAACAACGATTTTAATTACCAGTAATTATCAAAAATATTTAGGTAAGCCTACATTAAAAACTATTTTTTAATTTTCTAAATATGACTAAAGATACACAATATAAGAACTAACTTATTCTTATTCCATAAAAGACAATCTATGTGGCGCGATGAGCGAAAACCAGTTTGCGACACCGAAGGTAGTAGGTTAAAATATCGATGTTCTGAATGTTAAATATAAATATATACCTACGTATTTGTTAAAAAAAAATATTTTTTTTACAAGTTTTGTATTTTTGATACAAGTGGGTGGCCAGAAAAGTGACGTCCAAAGGTACAAATTAGGTACTTCATACCGAGGGGTATCTGATTCACCACCAAAAGTCTAGCGGTTTTTTTTTCGTTTTCGTGTAATGATTTTTTTTGTAGATTTTTAATTTTTTCTAGGTGGATCAACTTTAAACATTTTAATTTTGCACAGTAGACCTTTTTTTGTTTTTTTTTTTCTTGTTTTCTGATCATTATGAATTGTACAATAATTAAAAAAAAAAATAGGCACGTATTGATCACGGTAAGTACTTTTTTTTCTATCTAAAGTGGCAAAATTGAGTTTATTGAATGAAACTTGAAAGTTCACCTTTCAATAAAAAATCTAAAAACTATTTTTTTTTGTTTCAGACTAAACTTAAAAACTGCGCTAGATTCTAATCTTTCAAAACAATACAAAAAAAATACAACTTAATAGGCGTTAATTGAATGAAATCGGCCTCTAAAGTTACAAAGGTCGAAAAGTCCTAAAACAATATTCGATTTTTTAAGTAAAAAGAATAACAAGAAAGTCATGGTTAATTTTAAAACTTTGACATTTTTGTTTTTCTTTTTATTTCTAGATAATGTAAATAAAACAACATAATTAATTATACTTTTTTTATTATAATAAGTTTTCAAAATGACGGCCTCCCGCAGAAATACATATTCTACACCTTCGCAAAAAATTGTCTTTTAAACGCATAAAAGTTTCTCTGTTTGCTTTCATCACACGTCCGGCTTCATCAATCCTTACTCTAAGTTCATCTTCGCTCGAACATTCTCTTGCATACGTTGCTTCTTTATAATAACCCCAAACAAAAAAATCTATCGGGTTGAGATCAGGGGAGCGTGGAGACCACCTAATTGGTCCGTTTCGTCCGATCCATCTATTCGGAAATCTTTCGTTTAAATAATTTCGCACTTGTGTTGCGTAGTGACAAGGAGCGCCGTCATTTTGAAAAATCATTGTTCGACGAAGTTGCAAATTCACATCTTCCAGTAGCGATGGTAAATTGTTTTCTAAAAATTCTTTATAAGTGTCTCCATTTAACCTAGACGGCAGCTCAAACGGACCAATTATTTCTCCATTTAAGATTCCGGACCACATGTTCACGCTGAAACGATGTTGAAAATTTGAGTCCCTCACCGCGTGTGGGTTTTCAATTGCCCATATGTGATAATTGTGAATATTGAATATGCCCGTGCGTTCAAATCGAGACTCGTCAGTCCACAAAATTTTGTTGAAAAACCCAGGGTCCTCTTGTTCTTTCCGTAACATTGTTTCGCAAAATTCAACCCGCAACTGATAGTCTGTTGGCAGTAAAGATTGGACTCGTTGAATGTGATACGCGTGGTATTTCTCCTTGTGAAGAATGTTTTGAATAGATGTTCTCGGAATGTTCAAAGTTCGTGCAATATTTCTAGTACTCGTTGACGGATTTTGATTTATTTCTTCCAGCACTCGTTCTCTGCGATCTAGATCAACTCTAGGAACTCCTTCATGATGGCCTTCTCTACCAGGAATGCGACCCGCCATTAACGTATTGTGCGTGTTAATAAAAACACGATGATCCGGATAATTTTCGGGTTGTGGTCCACCTCGACGTTGAAGTTGTTCACGATATAATCGTGCCGCTTCATGGCCGTTGCCTTGTGCAACTCCATAAAAATAATGCATTTCTGCATATTCACTCAACGTGTAGCTCATCTCTGACTCTTCCAAATCAACAAAGTCCAAATCACAAAGTAAAACGGAGTCCAATAAACGAGCGAGTAGAAGTTGTCAGGTATGTAAGCAGCGGGGTCCGGGGGCAAAGCGAGCGTAGTGGTAGAGTATAAATGACGAGACAACACGAGTAGCAGTAAACACAAGGTGAGAACGACTGACGCTGTCTTTTTGTGCGCTGACGCCGCGCCCCGGGTAATTCGCTGCTACATCTCCCGTCTCGCATATCCGGGTTCTAGCCGTAGAGAGTGAGAGAGACAGTCCATCGTTTACTAGATCCATTGTTATTTCAGGTAAAAAAAAGGTTCTATACCTTGTTTTGTATGTCGTTTTTTTTTGGAAATAAACTGCACCAATTAAAATAAATTTATAACTATTATTATAGTAAGTGGTTTTAGGACTTTTCGACCTTTGTAACTTTGAAGGCCGATTTCATTGAATTTACGCCTATTAAGTTGTATTTTTTTTTTATTATATTGAAAGATTAGAGTCTAGCGCAGTTTTTAAGTTTAGTCTGAAACAAAAAAAAATAGTTTTAAGATTTTTTTATTAAAAGGTGAACTTTCAAGTTTCATTCAATAAACTCAATTTTGCCACTTTAGATAGAAAAAAAAGTACTTACCGTGACCAATTCGTGTCTAGTTTTTTTTTTAATTATTGTACAATTCATAATGATCAGAAAACAAGAAAAAAAAAACAAAAAAAGGTCTACTGTGCAAAATTAAAATGATTAAAGTTGATCCACATAAAAATAATTAAAAATCTACAAAAAAAATCATTACACGAAAACGAAAAAAAACCGCTAGACTTTTGGTGGTGAATCAGATACCCCTCGGTATGAAGTACCTAATTTGTACCTTTGGACGTCACTTTTCTGGCCACCCTATAGCCCAATTGTTTGGGACTATATGGGGCTTCGTCGTATGATAAAGGAATTACTTAACAATTTGTTTAATTAAGGCATTGATTAATAAATGTTCCAACAGTTATACAAATCAGAAAACATATCACAAGTAAAATAAATAACATTATTACTTTTATATTACAAATATAACTATTTAAAAAGATACCTAGGTACATACATACAAACTAAAGCCAACAAAAATAGCTGATGCAAGGTGAAAATAGCTGTTGTAACTTTTCGATTCACGCTTCAATAAACCAATCGTTCGATGCAATCATCGGATAGTCGAATAAACCAATTTCGTACAATATAAATCAATGAAAATGAGATTTTCAACGACCGAAAAGGATATCAATTTAATATTCAGTATAAGAGTTCTAACGAAGAGTCGTAAACGCCAGTGCCATGCGTCATATAATATAGGATCGAGATCCAGAACGGAATTCATGACCTCTTTGTGTGACGTCACTCGAACTAAGCTTCAAGTATGAGCTGTAGAAAACTTCCCAACTCAGCGTATGAACTCGATGTAAGAAGTGAGCCCGCTATCACTTCTTAAGTGACTTCATTGTTACACCATTCAAAACCTCCACCGCGCTGCATCATATTTATGTAGTATGTAGAACTAGTAGTACACCTTATAAGGTTGTTTTGAGATTAAGGGGACAGTCTACCTACTCTTTTCTTTATACAAACTTTACAACCGTAGTCGACTGTTTCCTCCCTGGATAAAGAAAGTAGAAAAAATGTGTTTGTGCTATAAGTCCTATATCAGCCATGATCATGTCCCTACGTTGTGATTTTTTTAATTTTCTACATTTTCTTGTTTTTATTTCTTAGAAAATGAAAAAAAAAAAACAAAACGTAGGGGCATAGCCATGGCAGATATAGGTTTTATGGCATAAACATATTTGCTCTAATGTCTTTATCCAGGGAGGAAAAGGTAGACTGTCATCTTTGCTTTTTGACACATACACAATTACTGTGCACTTATCAATATCATAAAGATGCACGAGGCAGATGCACAGTTATTGTGACCATGTCAAAAGCAATCCTACAAAACCACCTCATTAGGCCTGCTGCTCTTTGCGGTTTTACCCGCATAGGTCTCGATCCTACGATGATATCGATCGTTAAATTGGTTATTCAGGGGCAGTGAAAAAGTGAGCGACTCACCTTCTTTAGTGGCTGCACTGGCCTATTAGGCCGGTCACGGTAGGTGACAAACATGCCACTAAGAAAATAACTAAGCTCATATAATGGGTATGTTCTGTTCTTGTCCATTTACATATTAATGTAAAAACATGAACGTTATGTAACTTTAATCATTTTTCGGTTTTAATCGTGTTGCTTTTAATATTTTAGCATTTTTCAAACGCCCGGGGTTTCGAGAACTTTACAGTGTCTCTTGGTCATGGTACTATCTCGTGACCAGCAAAGCCGCATTTAAAACCATCATCATCATCCGAGCGTTGTTCCCGGTTGCATCTCTCTCGAGAGCCCGGGGTCCGCTTTCCTACTTTTACGTCTCCACTTCGCACGATCTTCGGCATCCCGTGTAGTGAGGCCATTAGCACGCATATCCGATCTTACAACGTCAAGCCAGCACTTCTTGGGTCTTCCCAATCTGCCGCGGCCGGGCGGAGGCGCCATAGCAAGACATTTGTTTCCCACGTAACTAGCCGGTTTCCGTAGAACGTGGCCGTACCACCGTAAGCGGCATTCTTGCAGTTTGTCTGCAATGTCTCGGACATGAAGGCTGCCCCTGATGCGGGAGTTTCTGACGCGGTCTTTTCGCGTCACTCCACACATCCAGCGCAGCATCTTCATCTCCGTGACACGCAGCTCCTGCTTATGTCGCTCAAGCAATGGCCACGCCTCACTACCATACAAAAGGACAGGTCTAATGATCGTTTTATAGACCTGTCCCTTCAGTTTAACCGGCATTTTCGGGTCACAGATGACACCAGTTACCTCTCGCCACTTGGCCCAAGCTGCCGAAATGCGGAACTTGACGTCACAATCGATGTCGCCGGACTCGCGAAGCACAGATCCCAAGTACTTAAACTGGTCTGTCCGCTCGACCATGTGACCGTCTACGCAGACAGGTGTGGGATCTGTGGTATTGCTAGCCAATTATTCGGTCTTCGCTACGTTGAGTTGCAAACCGCCGTTCTCAAGTGACTCTTTCCACGCATTTACACGCCTTCCAAGCCGCCCCTTATCCGAGTCCGCTAGCGCAATATCATCAGTATACATGAGCATCCACGGGGGCTGCTCGTGTGCGTCTCGGATGATTACGGACAGTGCGTCCAGTATTACGCTAAACAGAAACAGACTTAGGACGGATCCTTGGTGGACTCCGACTGTAATGGGGAAAGATTTAGTGTCACCAACAGCAGTTCGCACCACTGAATCGGAATTTCGGTACATGTCCCTGATGGTTTCAATATAAGTTTCAGGCACCCCTTTGGACCGCAGCGCCCACCAGATCATCACGCGAGGAACACAGTCGAAGGCCTTCTGCAAGTCCAGGAACAGAAAATGCAGAGGCGTATTCTTCGATCTGTATTTCTCCATAACGATCCTTAGGGCGAAAACAGGGTCCATGGTACCATGACCAGGGCGGAAACCATACTGCCCCTCCGAGACAGTGCACTCCTGCCGGATCCGAGAGTCAACTAGACGCTCGTAGAGCTTCATGGTATGGGACATGACCCTTATACCACGATAACTTCCACACTCCTGCACAGATCCCTTGCCCTTGAACACTGGAGTGATAACACTCAGTCTCCATTGGGCGGGGGCGGGGGCGGGCATTCTGCCGGTCTCGAGTATACGGTTAAAAAGGTTGGTTAGGATGCCCACACCACGAGAACCCATAGCCTTCCATACTTCGATGGGGACTCCATCGGCGCCGACAGCTTTCCGATTCTTCATGCATCGAAGAGCCTTGCGCACCTCCTCAGGCGTTATCAGTGGCACAAGTCCTAGATTCGGAGGGAGTTCCGGTGGCTGCACCTCTTTATACTGCTTATTGAGCAGCTCGTGGAAATAAGAGCGCCACCTCTCCTTCACCGCGAGGTCCTCGCATAGCAGGTTACCATTAGGATCTTTTACACAGCGGCACTTGGATATGTCCTGTGCCGCTTTGATCCTAGAACGTGCCAACTTATAAATAAGCTTCTGCCCCTCAGACGTTTCCAACTTATCGTACAATGGCTGTAAGTGGTCCCGTCTGGCTCTGGCTACTGCTCTCTTTGTGGCACGTTTGGCAGACCTGTACGCGTCCAGATCTTCAGGAGAGTTGGACGCTTGCCACTTTTTAAAGAGTGCTTTCTTCACCCTAGTCTCCCTCTGGACTGTGTCGTTCCACCACCAAGTTTCCTTGTCACACTTGCGTCCTCCCTTAGACATACCGAGGACCGACCGCGCCGAATCAGCGATAGACACCTGAATCCGGTCCCAGTGTTCCTGTACCGATTCGCCTTCAGCATTGGCACATTTGTCGCCGATTGCTGAGGCGAGCATCTGGGACTTGACTTCATCAAGCATCCACCATCTGATTCGGCGCTGACATGGTTCCGGTCGTTTGTCGTTGGTCTTTACACAGAGATCCATGACAAGGCAAAAGCGTCAAGCCGATATGATGTCTCCTAGTGATTAGAAAATAGATTTGGGTAGCGCGCCCCCCGCTCCTGTAGGTGATCAAGTGGTCGGGCTTCTTTTTGAAATATGTGTTCACGAGTGCCAGGTCGGCAGTGGCACACGTACGCAGAATTTCTTCTCCTTCCGCATTCCGACTGCCATACCCGTAGCCTCCATGAACACGTTCAAATTCCGCCCCCATCTCACCCACATGACCGTTCAGATCACCACCCAAAACGATTCTCTGTGACAACGGGATAGCCCCAAGGACCTCGCCAAGTTTATCCCAAAACGACCTCTTAGCAGCGTCGCTACAACCGACCTGTGGCGCGTAAGCACTTACTAAGTGGGTAGGAACCCCCCCAATAAGCACCTTCACGCACATAAGTCGGTCGCTAAAGCGATTCACCTCCAAGATATCGTCATGCAACCCCTCAGCGAGTACCACAGCCACCCCGTTCTCTCCACCAGGTGCACCCGTGTAGATCAGCTTGTAGCCATTCCCAATAAGCCGGGATCTGCTGCCTTTCCATCGAGTCTCGGAAACGGAAGAAAAACGGAAGAAAAATTTAAACATTAACGTTATTATTGTTATGTAAAGTAATTAAATAGTGTAATTAATCATCTTAATATTGTAATCTACAAACTCGTTTAATTAATATACCTTCTAGGTACGAATTTCCACTTGAACTTTGTTTCAGATTGCCACTTTCTCCGAATATTTTGCGAAGAATCTCTGCCAATTACATTCATGAATAATCTCTTAAAAGAATGTAATTAATTAAGGATATTTGTTTCGTAGTAGGTATCGAGACAGGAACGTTTTAGTCGAAAAGAAAATTGCTTTCATCCGTTTAGAATACCCTGAGGCTTTTATGTGGGATATTTCCGCTTACCCAAACTATCGTGCGTGAATACATTTAAAAGACAAGCCTGAGCTTTCGACTGTTGCAAATCGAGCAGTATAAAAAAGTAAAATGCCACCAGCACATCCGAGCTAACTTTACGTACCACTCGAATAAATCCGCGACGCGCTAAAAGAACTACCGAGATATCATTTATTTTTAACGAATTTGTGAGTCGGTTGAATTCACAATTCTGGTAAAAGGAATTCAAGATTAACATTTCGTAGGTATTGGTTTTTGGTATTTTTTAGAGTTTAGACTGTGTAAGAATCGGCTGAGAAAAACGGTGAAAATGTACGTTAAGACGCAACATAAATTCAGAGATATCTCTAGATATGGGAAAACATCCGGTTTAACACATGGCGTCTCGGTTAAAGTTACAAGATATCGGAAATTCTTAGGAAGGGATCACGCGTTCTCATGTTTCTGTCAAAATAGAATCAAGGCCCTTTATTTAGAAAACAAATAGTTTATAAACAAATCACAGGAACACTTCGAAAAAGAATCGAACTAGAAAAGAAAAAACCTAAGCGAGAAATAGTTTTCGATATAACTGTACAACTTGAATATTCTATTCTATTTTTATTTAAAGTGCTTAAGCCTGCACTGGGCGTTCATCGAAAAATATATAGAAAAATAATATCAATGCAAAAACTAAAGCATCAAAAAAAAGGCGGTTAGATTTTTTCCTAATAGGAATTTCAAAATACTTCGAATTGAATGTAAGCTTCAGTATCAAAGATAAACAATCTGTGTTTCAGTACGTGTCTGCCGGGAGGCTCGAAATTAAAAGAAGGCAAATAAACGGAAACGAAATTAATTAAAAACAAATATAAGACACACTTGGAAATGTAATAGATACTTACCTACTTATTTGGAAACTTGTATTTCGATCTTGTATGTATCATATAATAGGTACAGTTTTTAATTAAAATTTGTTTGATGCTTTTGAAACTAGATCTTTCAAATTGTCTCGATTAGTCCATGTACTAGTTACCTAAATATGGAAGCTTCTAAGAACTAATGTATTTGTAAAACAATAATGTATACAACTATACAATATTCTTGATGTACAAGTACCTACTTACATGAATACAAGTAAGGAAAGTAGGTAAAACAAAGCATAACTTACTCTCGCTGTAGTTTTTAAAAATGTAATCGCCACGTACGAGCATTGTTATTTGAAAATTCAGACTTCAATGGTAACAATGTAATGTCTGTTTGTTGTATATCCTACTACAGGTTGCTACTGATTTTGATGTTTGAGATGAATTTAAATAAGACAACCCTGTTGACCAGACATAAAGAATGAAACTGCGAGATTCAGCTAGTTTTACTGTCCCAACTTATTCTAAAAATATATTGCGTAGAACGTAACAAAATATTTCGATCAAAACATTTAATTTCCTCTTTCGTAAAAGCTTTTTAGTAAATCCTTTGATCCTAGATAACTAGGGCATTCTATATACATTATTAAAATGTAGATGTAAAGACGAAACAGTGTGTTTTAGGATATATAAACTTGTAAGGTTTAGTATTAAATAACTTTTACGTTATGGAATAGAAATTTAATAATAAAAAGTATGAAACAAATAACCGTAATACTGTACGTCTGTAACTGGAATTAAATAAGCGCCCCACGAGCCACGTCAAATTAAAATCAAATTATAAATATTTTCGCCGAGCTTGTTTGTTTATTTATGGTTTTCTGTAGAATGAGAATTGGATTTGATAGCAATGTGGGTTTTTTTCATTTCAAATCTATCAGGCTATACGTGCACTGATGGCGAGGGCGTGTCGACGTATAACTGTGAATTGCCTCTGCCATAAACACAGAATATACCATATTCATTAAGGATATTAGCGACACGACGCTACGGCGACGCGTGCTCGTTTAACCATAATACACTAATAAGTAAGATCATGACAAATCTCAGAAAATTTAGCAAACACAATTTTACAAGCAAACTACTTTACGGAATCCCTGTGTCCCAACTTCAAGAAGTAGGTACAACATCTAGTCAAGATTATTGGTAGGTATTTACTAACCCTACTTGTCAAGTTTGAACTATTCGCTTTGCAGGCATGTCGCCGACATCTACCAAATGTCTCTCTGTTGTAACACAATAAATACACACGTCTCAGATTAAAAGAAACAGATCAATTCAAATAACTTTACTGAGCAAAGGTCGGAGTCATGAATGTGTTGTAATAACTCTACGTTTACACAATAGTAGAATTCGATTTGTAAAGCGGATGTGTACCTATGTACAGTTAAACTGAGACGAGATTCAAAACAAAGGCATAGTCATTCTCCAACGGAGCAAAACAAATTCGTGCCATTTGTTTTAGGTACAGCATCGAGTAACAGCTTAATACAACCCGACAGAAGGCGAGCTTAAAGGAACCTGCCCATTTTGAATACATACTATATGTATAACACACTCGAACCCAAATTCAATTTACTCAACTTTGATCGATGTTTTAGGGTCTCCTCCATATCACTTATATCTTGACAGACCAGGTCCGACTATTATACTTGTCATTATCAGTAAATATTTGCTATTCTATAGCTAAATAGAGCAATAAAATCAGGCAATCAAATCTACGGAATTGTCCTGAGGTATCCCCTGTCGAAAATAGCCAAGTTAATTTAAATTCACAGTAATTTCAGCGCTATTTTAAAGCGGAAAGGATTCTCAGCCAACCTTTCTCAGTATTTTCACAAATTCTTATTCAGACGAAGTGAACAACCGAACTAAATAATCGATTTTACCTATTGACAATCCGAAGTTATGACTTATGATGATATGACTGAACCAGATGGACTCAATCAAATTTGTTTCTCATGCATTCAAAAAAACCCGGCCAAGTGCGAAACTCGCGCACGAAGGGTTCCGTACCACTATCACAATTGGGTACGGAACCCTAAAATGGTTTAAAACAACCAATTTTTAAATTTGATAGGAAAATGTGAAATATTTAGCTTCGATTCTAACTCCCATAGTACGACCGCACCACTCCAAAAAAAAAAAAAAAAACAAAGATTTGATTCAAAGAAAATCTGAAACTTATAAGAAACTCTTTGGTAAGTGAAGGCAGACTAGTATATTTGACAGATAGGGCAGCCATTTTGAATTCCATGACCAACTCGATTTGACTCTACCAATCAGAAGCGACCTCACATCGTACTAGAATTCCCTTGTAGTTTTTGAAACACGTTTGTTGTATGGGAGCCCCTTTTAAATAATTGTTTTATTTTGTTTTTATTGTATTTGTTGTTGTAGCGGCTACCGAAATACATCTTCTGTGAAAATTTCAACCTAGCTATTACGGTTCATGAGATACAGCCTGGTGACAGACGGACAGACGGACAGACGGACAGCGAAGTCTCAGTAATAGGGTCCCGTTTTTACCCTTTGGGTACGGAACCCTAAAAATACAAAACCAAAAATTTGAATAGCACTGTTGTAAAGGAAGGTCGAGGTATACTTTACGTCAAAATCCAACAAGTAGAACCCAAGTAATCAACAGAAAACTGCGGTCTCTGACTCGGGTACCGAGTTTTGCACTGGATCGAGACTACCGCAGGATGAAACTGCGGGGTGCAGCTAATTTTTTGATTTCCGCAACTCGAAAGGTAAAAAAAGAAACCCTTATATATAAGCACACTTTGTTAAATTGTAATCAGAGCTCGAGTGATAGTAGTAGTGTAAGCTAATTAAATTAAGCATTTATCAACGTCAATATTTTATTGTATTGTAAACAGCAAAGCCATTAATTGAAACTGCCATCGAGTAGGTAAAGTTTAACTGAGCAATGACATTTTAATCCAGTCAGTTCTATAGATATGAAGAGCTGCGAAAACACTCTATAGAGCAGCAGTAAAACAATTAATGATGGAATAACATTACTGGTTTTGAGTGAAAACGTTAATTAATACTACAGTGAAAGTTTAAAAAAGAACGCTCGCGATAAGACTTCCAGCGGAATTCCGAAGCAATTTCGATCTTTTGTGTTGGTAAACAACAAAAAGATTTTATCTGGACGGATTCTCGGTGATTATTTCATAAAGTCAAGGAGATTTTCTAAATAAGCAATATACAAAAAAGCTTTTGTCTGAATAAACTCGGGGGAAACCGCGCCGTCGTACTTTAAGCTGGGGCTAGCGAGTCATTTAGCTGGAGTAGATAGTTGTATGAAATGCTTGTGGGTAAAAGTTGGGTAATCTTGTCAGAGCGTTGGGTGGGTGTGGTTATAAGCCACAAGTTTCTATCACAGCCTTCTCCGTCGTCGGTGGCTAATTAGTTTGTGCGGAGCTCCCTATGAGATATGCACATCGGATGTGCATGGCGCATAACGGGCTAACAATGCAAAGGTAATTGTACAGTGATGTACACACCCGCTACTGTCTGTTAATCTGAACATGCTATTTTTTTTGGTAAACGCGGCACGTTTTACAGAGACGCTTTGTGAAGTCGTTCCGACGAATGTTAGTCGTTTGCTCGCTTCCGTGACTATGATATAAAAATAAATAGCCCAGTTAACTATATCAAAAGCAATAACTTCTCTGTATGGATTATGCTGATTGTACTGGTAATCACGTACTCAAATCGCAATAACAAGTATACGATTTATATCGCAATCGTAAATGTCGAGTGACACAAATATTATTCCTTAGTGTATAAAATAATTAGGTAGGTAGGTAATTGGGCAAATTGTTTATTATGTATACAATGTATATTGTTTGAAATGTTGAACCTTCGCGCTTAGTTTAATTAATTGTAGAACAAATAGAAGTCATGTGTGCACACCTGCGTAAGTCAAGACACATAACGAGATTATTATTATTAGGATCGTCGTCAGAGCTCACAAATTTCCATACTAACAAGGAACGGGACAGTAGGCAGGGTTAATAAATTTAAGTCGCTACAACCGCAGTGCTCGTTTGCCAACTTATATCAAATTTCAACTCGAAAACGTTCGTAACACGCCCCGGCGAAGCTTTAAAACAATGTAAAAAAACTCATTTCGCTTATTAAGCGTTTTAATACATTTTGTATAACCTTCGCCGTTTGTGCGGCTCGTAAAAATGTCATGGTATGCGGTTGCGTCCTGATAAAACATAAATTTTCAAACGCAAATTTGTGATATTTCAACTTCTGTATAGCTCAATGAATTGGGAACAGCCGGACAGAATGAAGGTCGATACGGAACAGACAAAGTGTATCAATCCAAATCCTTTAGAAATAACTTGATTTGCTACTTCAATGGACTCATTTGACTTCTCTGTAACACTGTTTCCTGTGGAAGTATTCAAGTGTGAATAACAATAGCGAGCATTTTGATAATTTTCAGAAGGTTATATAAAAGTGAAATTCGTTTTTAACTTAAATTGGGGTTAGAAAAGAGAGGACAAAAAGAAAATTGTTCGTTTACACAATTTTACAATTAAATGATAAATTAATCTAATTTAATCAAGTTGAACTCAGTCTTGTTATTGATTTATTTTTATTACATACGTTAGCGAGTTAACGGCGGTATACAACAAAAAGAAAAGATAAATCTAACAAGAAATGTATGTGCCTATTGGCCGAGTTGGACTGCAAGAAATCTAAAGTACAGCAAACATCTACCAGCAGAGCAATAAAGAGTTGTAAAAATAAGAACACATTTGAACGAGCTGTTGTACCAGGTACTAACCTGATAAAACATATTATGTTAGTACATTGTAGGTATATAAAGCATGAATAGTAGTAACTATTTATGCTATGTAGGTTTCGTACTGGTATTGTTTTAATAAGAATTTAATTTAAAATATAAATAAATGTGCCAACAATATTACTTTGATAATATTTTTTCCTGCGGTTAATAAATAATATCAAACTCATTGTTCTGTTCAATTTTCGATTTGTCAAAAACTGTATTGAAATAAATTGCAAATTCGTTTTAACATAGTTGTTCTGTTCAATGAAAAATTAATCAAGGAAACCCACATTCGGTTATTCCCATCAGCTAATATTATTAAATTATATCTTAACGTAAAATGAAGTAGAAACTTGTAACCTTTCTGGGTAGTTTATACCTTAATTTATAATTCAACAACATTTGGATGTTGAATTATAAATTATTGCCCGAGAACTAAAGGTAAATATTATGACGTAAGTTACTACTATGTTTGAGTCGCAGGACAACTTCTTAATTAAACCGAAGTAAATAGCTATATGGCCTTCGTTATTAAGTTCAGGACTTTGACAAATAAAATGATGAAAAAACACACAATGGCTCTTTTTCTAACTTCATTGTCAAGTTGTTTTATTTAGTATATTAAACGGTAATGGTGCTTTGTTGGGACAGTCTGAGAGTCGACCCTTGAGATAGCTTCCATAACACAAACTCGTCTATTCATTGGGAGTAGCGTTAGATCTATTGTTCATTTAGTTTTTCCAACATTTTCCTTGTCTATGGCGACTTCAATATCCGCAGTTTCGGTTTACTGAGTAAGTATCATTATACCCCATACGGCTGTTACATTTTATAGGCAAACTTGTATAACGTTCATAGCATTTGCTAAAATAATTATTATGACGTTCAATTAGTATTTAAATCAAGGAAGGTACACAATTCGCAAGTCAATGTTCTCTATTTTATTTTAAATCAAAGTTTGCGCAACGGCATGCATTATTTATTTAGTTTTTCGTTAGGTGTAGTGCTATTTCTGAAATAAATTACAGCAATTTTTATGGTTGTTTATAGTTATTTATTTAAAAAACACTTTGTGTATGTAATTGGTTTACGTTTATGTACAATTCAAATTTCCCCAGAGACTGTCTTTCCATGGACACGCAATCCGTTAACATATGAAAATTTTAATAGTGAGCGACTCTTTTTGAAATGAGCACAGCATTTTTTCAAATTCCTGTTCGTTCTTTGATTCTTTTTGCAAATTGTGTAAATGGGTCGGTATACAGAACAGTCTTTAGTCGATTTCACACGAGTGTTTCCAGTCCACTTCCTTTGCAAGCTAGGCGGCTTCTAAACAAAATAAATTCAAAAATATTTATTCGTTCTAGGGCCGACCGGGTCCTGTGGTTATCCATAAATACAGGATGCTGTAAACTGGACTGAATAAATTGAAGCACTATTTTCAGTTGTTTACGTATTTAATTCAAATGAGTGACTATTTCCGCGTAAAACTGAATAAGACAGTATGAGGTAATAGAGTTTATTGCTTGTATTACCTAAAATTTAATTTTTAGTTGTGAAAAATAGTAAGTGAGATATACATCGCACCACTACGGATGTATTTATGCCATAAGTTTATAAAAATTAGGAAAACGGTTTTATTGAATTGAATTGAACTTTTAAAAAATAAATTGTTGAAATTTAACGGTTTTAATCACGTGGTGTCTATTCTGAAAAAGGGACCTGTAAATTTCTCGGAAACGCTGCGCA
The DNA here is from genome assembly GCA_958496205.1 of Idaea biselata. NCBI lineage: Eukaryota > Metazoa > Arthropoda > Insecta > Lepidoptera > Geometridae > Idaea > Idaea biselata. The sequence goes on from OY292397.1 coordinate 22,405,525, forward strand.
TTGAAACGATGCTAAACATAATATTAAAACCGAAAAATGAGTTTATTTTCAATCCAAAAAAGGAGAAAAATCTATATATTCTTGTTCTTTCATAGATGAACACATTGAAAACGAATAAAATGAAATCAATAATCGAATAAACTCCGGCGTTACCGGTGCAAAAATACTTACTATGCGGGCAGCGGCAGGTGTAGCCATAAAATATATACCTTGTTCTAAATAAATGGTAAACGCTAGGTATAATACCGATTTTCACGCACATTTTTATTATAAACTAACTTCGTTAACCCTAGATAGACGAACGGTATATCCCTTAAGCTTCATTGACGCAGGCAGCCGACACTATGCCGACGTCAACGGTATTTTCTCGTTAAAATATTTTTGATTGACGTATACGCCAACTAAAATATCTAAAAAAATTGTAGATCTATATAACCGCTTTAGCTATAAAATTCCTTTAATACGAAGGGTAAAGTACTTATTATTAACTACGCTTAGATAGATGATTTAAGTATGGGACATACTCGTAACTAAACCCATGAAGATTTGATAGAGCATTCGCCGATCCCAGCTTTCGTGGAGAGAAGGTTCAGTTTTGGCAACGATTTTAACGATAAGGCTTTATCTATATTAAATGATAAACTTCTAGTAAATAGATAAATAGGTTCTAAATTATAAAAACGAAAAAAAAATGTACTCGTAAAATGAACATGACAAGATTTATGGGGTTGCAGGTTTAAATTCAATCGAGTGCAGAATTTTGGAAAGCATCTCATAAACGAAATTTTCCAATCACTTTAAAAATAAAATCTTGAAAATTGAATTATTAAATTCCTGCAGTCTAAGCAAAAAAAACGTTTCAACCCTTTATTATCTTTTTAAAAATTGGTCTGGTTCTTATGAAATACAGTCATTGGATACGTGCAGCCTATTGAATATAAACAAGATACATTACAGCAAAACAGTCACGTATTGAGAAATAAATATGTTGACTCACTAAGCCTAAATACACAAGTTGTGTTGCTGTGCCTAGAAGTTTTCGATTAAATTGCGAGGGAGTCGTAAATTTTGGGGCGATGAGGTACCGATTGTGCGAATTCGAATGTAATTCGAGTAGGTAATTAAGTAATCGCATTCGAGTGGCATGACGGATGACAAATGGCTATTAACGTCGGCCATGGTCGGTATTAACTGGGCGAAATCATGCGTGACGGGAGGAACGGAGCCCGCCCGCCCCCGATACTCTCAATAACTCGTTTAATTCTGAACCAATCAATCAACTCGCGCAAACAATCAATTCACTATTAATAGCTACATACTAGTATTTAAACTACCTAATCAATACTTCAATCAAGGGAGTAGGTAATCTTCGACTTTTTTCGTTTTTCCGTTGGATTTTTATTTAGTTATCTGGGGTCTTTGAAAATTTGTTTTTTGGGAACAGTTAAAAGATAAATCGAGACACTTCGTCTTAAACGGAAACGTGTCTTCGGCTATGGCCCGCTAGGTATAGTTCCAATGTTTGCAACAGGCTTTGTAAGGCAATTCACTCGTTTTTAAACATAAGAACTGTACCTAGAGTGCCATAGCAAAGGGCACGTTGCCGTTCAAGGCGAAACATTTAGTTGTATCTATTAACTGTTCCTAAAACAAATTTGCGAAGTAGGTACACTAAGAACTAAACCACTCCCAACAACAAAAATAAAAGTAATCGAAAAATCAAGGCGATTTTGATCACTCTTGATAAAAAAAATACTTTATTTACATTCAATGGGATGTGAGTCGTCATTATATATACCTACAAACAGACACAAACCAAACAGAGATCGCAAAATTATTTCAGATATTATAGGTAAAATAATTTTGAATTAAGATCAGTAAAATAAACGTCATACATAACGTAATAATTATTATGGGTTTTATTAAAAAAATAATATTTTTGACTAAATTCAAGCAATATAAGCATTCTCTATTTATTTATTGAAATCATTCTGTTGAAACAAAAATATTCACAGGTATTGTATGTACCTACTTACTACGAATAGTAGGTATCCAATCAAATCAACTAATAGTATTATAACAGTTCGAAAAAAATAATAACAAATTCCAAAATTGAAATATATAAGGAGTTTTTTTTTTGTAAAAGCCAAGATAAAATGTTACAATCTAACAAAAAAGTTACGTCATAAAATGTCTATAGCAACAAAATAAAGTAGGTAGGTAAGTATGAACATATAAAACACACAAAAAAAATTATATTACGTGTTTAAAATACTCAAACTATGCATTAGTAGGTTATCTACTTATGCATAGATTTTATATATCTATGTAAAAATAAGCATGCTGTTTTCAAATAATAAATAAGATAACAGCATGTATTTATTTAGAGGAGAAAACATTTTAAATATTTATAAAATGCAAGGACGAGCAGTGCAATGTCACTTTGACATGTCATCTTGTCACCGTACTGTGAGATTTTCAGTAAATTCCTAAATAACAAGCCTCAGAAAGTTGTCTCTGGAAATACCTGTTAGAAAATACAGTTACAAAAATTAACTAAACGCTATGATTTCTGAACAGTGGTTAGTAGGTCCAACACTTTACGATAATTTACATTTAAGATTTCGACATCTCGCATTTTCTATAACATGTATTTCGATGTATGTTCTTCTCGAAGTCAATTCTCAACAATTTCAAAAAAAAAATTCAGTTAGGTGCACGGTGGATCGGGGTAGTGCCTCGAATGTGATGGGGTCCTACGCGGCAGGAGTGGCCCGCGGGGAGGTTTATTTATTTTATTGAATTTTATAGTTTTTATTTCATGTTAATTATATTACACATTCAGAATATTAGTAAGGATATATTAAATTTAATGTAACCAATAGAATTATAGCTTACAAAAACCGTCTGACCAGTAGACCTGTTTCGGCTTTCAATAATTTCCCGTCAGAAGCACAATTTTTGTCGCATCGATACTTCAGTTAAAAGGAAAGTCACGTTTAAGAGGTGGTGCGTCGATAAGACCTATCCAACTCTCAAAAAATATGTGACGAGTTTGACTTTATGAACCGTCCAGGGTCCATAATACCGTAAAGAGCAAATCGACCGAGAGTGGCCACCTATAAGAAAAAATCCATTGTGATTCCGATGAAAGTTGATGTCTATATTCATTGCTTTTGTTACAACGGCAATATGTTACCCAAGAACGATTGCACCCGATCTATCACAATACAAGTTTATGAAATATCGAGTTAACGGCCTTTCTAACTTAGAGTGTAACAATGATAGTGGTTTTTTACGACGGGATAAATTGTATATAGCTATAAAAGCCGTTGCGTTGGTTTTCGTCAATCAAAGTAATAGCTTATTGATTGCTCACTGAACATTAAACAATGGCTTTTGTTTGACCAGTTTTCACAAACTATTTTTCGACGGCAAAGGAGATTAGCACATACACAAAAGAGTTTGTAATATAGTTATTATCTAGCTAGTATCTACTAGTGGCACCACCCTTAGGCATAAAGATTTATGCCTAAGGGTGGTGCCACTGTAGTTCTACATTAAACTTTTCGAATATTAGTCTCATTTTTCGCCTCACTAAGAGATACTAATTTAAATATTGGGTTGTACGGCAGCTCTATTCTTGTGTCGCTGGTTGAGAAAAAGTATAAAGTAGGTTGTATAAAAACAAGTTTTATACAGGCATGGTATCCTACTAATATTATAAAGGTGACGACAGTTTCTGTGTATCTGGGAATGTGTGTTTGTGAAGCACTGCTAGTTAATGAATAATGTTTTACCTGTTTGCTTTTATTTCATTTTCTCATACAGTACGACAAAATAGAGTAGATTGATGCAAAATAAATGTCGCCTAGCCCCCACTTATTTAGGGTTCTAGAATTATTCGCTCCATTTTAAATTTAAGGTAGTTTATTTAATAAACACAGTAATTATAATTATCGTATACTAACACAAAAAGATGGAATAATATATGTAATTTTCACTTGATTTATAGCATAAAAGCACTACAACCATATATTTTCATAGAACACTCGCGTACAGAACACAAAAAACCATTAATAATGTTTAAGTCCTGCAAAAAATACGACTTGAAAAATAAGGTTTTGTTCAAAAAGTAAGTAAACTGTGGAGATAATGCAGACAATCGACTTCGATCGGTCAACAACTTGCTGTAAAAGTAATTTTTAGACCATTTTATTAATTGATAGACTGAACTATATATTAACGCACACACAGCCTAAACCACTGAACCTAGGAACATACAATTTAGAGGGTGTATTTTTGTGATGTGTAGTGTGTAGGTATCCGCTAAGAAAAGGTTTATTAAAAATCCCGTAGGATAGGAACTTACGCGGGTGAGACCGCTGGACACATAACCGTAGAGCCTGAGCTACTGGCCCAGCCCTGCTTTCGCAGCTAAGTCGACTCGCGCGGTGCAAAGAACTGGGCTCATATATTAAAACGATAGTTTTCTACACAATCGACTATCGACCGATTCCCAATCACCAACTTGCTTCAGACATAGCTTGAAGGAACAGTGAACAAAGGACTTAGAATGTATCAATCATTATCAACGTCGTCCACACAGAGCAAGAAACAAGGGTCATTGGACTTTACGACTACTAGCCACTACCGTTCAAATAGTGGAAGGACTGCGGCTGACTTAAGTACCTTCTCCTTAAGTAAGACAATGACGTATGTTTGAACAAGTGCTAATGGAAAACTAAGGTTTTCCTGCGCAGCGAAAATCAATTAAGACAAGCTGATGTTTGTCAGTACAGTAGTAGCGGCGATTTTAACATATAACTCTATTTCCCCAAGGTACCATTGAATCTGAGGTAAAAAGCATATAGCTACATACTTAGAGCTTTGATGTAGTGAACAATTGGTCAAGGCAAAAAATAGTGTCAATTGGTCATGCGTATAGTTACCGCATATGAAAGTGTAAATTCGTCAAGCCGTGAAAAAGTGCCAATTGGTCAAGTCTTCGAAAAGTGTCAACTGATCATGTCCTTTTAAGGGTTCCGTACCTAAAGGTAAAAACGGGACCCTATTACTGAGACTTCGCTGTCTGTCCGTCCGTCCGTCCGTCCGTCTGTCCGTCTGTCACCAGGCTGTATCTCATGAACCGTAATAGCTAGACTGTTGAAATTTTCACAGAAGATGTGTTTCGGTAGCCGCTACAACAACAAATACTAAAAACAAATTAAAACAAATATTTAAGAGGGGCTCCCATACAACAAACGTGTTTCAAAAACAACAAGAAGTTTAGTACAATGTGAGGTCGCTTCTGATTGGTCAGGACAAATCGAGATGGTCATGGAATTCAAAATGGCTGCCCTATCTGTCAAATATACCAGTCTGCCTTCACTTACCAAAGAGTTTCTTATAAGTTTCAGATTTTCTTTGTGCCAAGGGTTTTTTTTTTGAGTGATTCGGTCGTTTGATGGGAGTAAGAATCGAAGATATATATTTCATATTTTCCTATAAAATTTAAAAATTGGTTGTTGTAAACCATTTTAGGGTTCCGTACCCAATTGTGATAGTGGTACGGAACCCTTTGTGCGCGAGTGTCGCACTTGCCCGGTTTTTTATTTTTAATATAACAAAAGACGATAGGAGAAGAAACAAAAGACGATCGGAATAAAAACAAGCTTAGCTTAGCTTATAGCTATACAGTATTCCTCTGTTCATAGAAAGCAACAAAATAGTATTATTGATCGCCGAAAACTCTGTTTGCACGGGCCTGTGTCGCTTTATCTGTCAATCGGAAGATATAGTGGTAAAACTTTTATCATAAAATATAACAATGATTTTTTTAAATATGGTAATCTTTTTTTTTCAATAAATCTCTTTCTTTAGCACTGCAATGGTCTACATTTGATGTGAAGCCATAAAAATGAACTCTAGCCTTCCACGCGTAAATAAATTGCAACATTGTACGAAAACGAGAATGCCAAATATGTATGTCAAACTAAATTAAATTACAATATGATATAGTTTTTAAATAAGTAGGTGGGTGCACGTTTTGAATACTGAATTTATATGCATGAGTAAATTCGCTTTAATGTATTACCACGAATGAATTCGTACCTATTTACTTGAATTCAATAATAGAATAAATATTGCACGACTCAATCTAGCCCCAAACTAAGCACTATAACTACATATTATACTTTTTTAGGGTTCCGTACCCAAAGGGTAAAAACGGGACCCTATTACTGAGACTTCGCTGTCTGTCTGTCTGTCTGTCCGTCCGTCCGTCCGTCCGTCTGTCCGTCTGTCACCAGGCTGTATCTCATGAACCGTAATAGCTAGAAGGTTGAAATTTTCACAGAAGATGTATTTCGGTTGCCGCTACAACAACAAATACTAAAAACATAATAAAACAATTATTTGAAAGGGGCTCCCATACAACAAACGTGTTTCAAAAACTACAAGGGAATTCTAGTACGATGTGAGGTCGCTTCTGATTGGTCGTGTCAAATCGAGTTGGTCATGGAATTCAAAATGGCTGCCCTATCTGTCAAATATACTAGTCTGCCTTCACTGACCAAAGAGTTTCTTATAAGTTTCAGATTTTCTTTGAATCAAAGTTGTTGTAAACCATTTTAGGGTTCCGTACCCAATTGTGATAGTGGTACGGAACCCTTCGTGCGCGAGTTTCGCACTTGGCCGGGTTTTTTGTAAATATATATAAATACCGACATATAATACATAGAAAACACACCCAGACTACAAACAAATGTTTATTTTTAGAATACATACTTGCACCTGGTGGGAATCGAACCCGTAGAGGAATTAATTACCAATAAGTTTAATAGCACTATCTTAAAACCCAAATATTGTATTTGCAATAAAATTAATATTGTTTCACACAAAACGTTGCAACATTAACAACACTTGCTACGACAATAACTGGTGCTACGACAACTGCTACAGTCGCTACGAGTCGTAGCACGTAGTAGTAAAATCGGAACTCATTATGAGCAGCATTACACAAACGGCCATTTGTCCGATTCAATAACAATAAAGCCTACTCTTTAAACGACTTAGGCACTTCAAACGGATAAAAATCTATTTGTAATAACAATATGACAAAACGATTTTTGTATCCCTTCTCCGAAACGGAACCATTTTATTAGTTATAGATGCGCCCCGCGAATTCACCCGCGTAATTCTCGATTCCGTGGGAATATTGAAGTGGTATTTACTTTATACTGGAATTTAGTTATCTTCATAAAAAGTCTATTGTCTTATTACAAGTGTGTGATTTTTATCGAGCTTTAAGTACCTACCTAGGTTTTCTTAGTTAGATAGTTTTTCTTTACCTACATATATTAACCTAACCTGTAACTATTTTCAATAACCATTCAGTAGAGTCAGGCATTAAGTACTTCTTGTCGTGGCAGAGGATCAGCAAACCAATTACATTTTTTACTAGCTGCATCCCGCGGTTCACCTGCGTAACTGCCGATTCTGTGAGAATATCAGGATCAAAACTAGCCCATGTTACTCCTTGATAATGTAGCTTTTTATTCATATAAACAAACTGGACCAAACTTCCTCTTTATACTTATTTCTAAAATATATTATTATAGTTTTCATACATGATTAACAAGCAGTCAAAATATGTTTAAATAACATCAGCTTTACCTATCGATATTCAAATTTTCGGGTTTCCGAATATAATTAATTATGTAATACATACTTATTCAATTTAATTATATTATATTTATTTAATAATATGTTCAAACGAAATGTAATCAACAAAAAGTAGGAATGAACGTTAGGATGTAGGTGTATGTTTGGATGAATGTTTGTTGGAGAAAATTAGTTCCGGAGATTACCCGGAACTAATTAACAGATTTTAATGAAACGTAATAAGTAGGTACATTGAATTCGAGGAAGTAACATGTGGTAATTGTTAGCTCGATATTCAAACAAAGAGTTATGATAGTGTAACCGCAGGGCGATGCTAGTCTTAAATTACAATTCTTGTAAGCTACCTGGTACCCATACTTGTATGTATAATTGTATATGCAATGTTTATCTATACGTCAGTACATTTGTACATTTAAAATGTAAATATAATTCATTTTTCAAAGATTCGTTCTCGATCATGCGTAACTTATCTTGTATTTCCGGAATGTTTTCAGCACAAAATTTCAAATCAAGATTTGTATGTAAATTCTTCACGAGACAAATTTACTCGAAGAAAATGTATTTTCTATTAAATTCAGAAATGCAGGTTTAGTTATTTGGTTTATAAGTACGACAATAGCTCACGAAACTCGGTACTGAGTTTCACAACCATTTCCTTCACGAATTTAACTTGAAAATGGTAATTTCTTTGTCGAGAGTTTATTCAAATTATCAACTCATTAAAACTGACAGACCAATTCAGCAATATGGCCATCTGAGGTCGAAAATTATGCATCAAATTCAAATTGTATTCACGTCTAGACAGATAGAAAGATTAACGCTTTATTTCCACAACTTAAGGTACAATACATAATGTTACAATACATTAAGTAAAGAAACACAAAAAGCTCAGGAATAGAATGTTGCATAAAAAGGCAGTCTTATCGTTAAACCCTAAGTACTATTATTTATTATATGTTAAAGTTGCGGTTTTTTGCAGTTGATGACTCTAACTAAAACTACACTTTCTTCCTTTAATAAATATTTCTAACTTAAACTTTTTGGATTTTCATTTAAAACAATATACTACCGAGTCTTTAGAATATAATTGTCGAACAGTAAAACCACGTTGAAAAGGTTGAGTAGAAAATAAGCCTTCCTTTTTGACAACCCTGTGCAGTATGCACTGGGTTATTACCAACACAGGGTGGTTATTATCGATGTGCAGTAGGCACAGGATTCATACTGCTCAGGTACCGAATATGGTGGGGGAATGAAGTGGGGTTGTAATTTGAAATCTGGGAACACAGGGTACGATAAGTTTTTAAAGACACTTTTCGACAAATAAAATCAGTTTAACGATGATAATTTTGATTAAGTGTTAAAGACGTAGTTATTGCCAATTTAGTTCGTTAGTTCTATCTAGATAGTAATTTAAAATAGTTAATACTACCGAAACTAGATTATACCTACTTGTCTTTACTGGAAAACAGATAGGTATGAAAAAATATTAGCAAATAACAGTTGTAATTTTATATCATGAAATCAAATTTCCAGATTGAAGAAACAATCCCTTTTGAGTTTTGGTTGAATTTGAAACAAAAACATCATAGCGATATCATATTACAATTTGAAAGATTAATTATAGAAATGAAAATAACCTTTGCTTTGTTTTTACATAAATCCAATTTAATAACCAACTCTAACAACATTTTATTCACCTATTCATTGTCGAAAAAGTGGTCATTTTTATACAACATTATATATTTTTGCAGGTGAATTTATGAATTTGAATTGCGAAAACATTTTACGTAAAAACACATAGACACTTTATATGTTTTACGATATCGTGTTATTATAACAAATTCTGGCCGAGCAGTGAACATAGGTACACATTAGAATGAAATTCAAAACTTTTTTTTATTACTTAAAACAAATAACACCGAAATCTAATTTAATAATGGTTTTCCGGTGGAATACAGCCTACGCTATTAACTCTGTTAACTCTGTCTATCGCACGATAAGAATTAATTTTGAATAAAATTACTTGAGAAATTCGTGCAAAAAGGACAGAGGTAATCACAGCCTTCTTAGAACTTAAAAATCTTTTTAATGACTTGTTTCAATACGCACTCCTTAATGAGAAAGCCTCAACGACTAATACTATAAAATAATAATAAATAAAATAGTGTTAGTTCATTTGCATGCTGTACATCCTTATAAATATCAAATTAGAGAGTAGCAAGGAGGACTCCCACTAATATTATAAATGCGAAAGTGTAGATGTTTGTATGTTTGTTTGGATGCTTGTGTTTCAATCACGCAGAAATTACTGAACCGATTGCAATACAACAGTTTAAAGATAGCTGGAGATCTGGATTAACACCTAAGTTACTCTTTATTCCGATATTCCCACAGGATCGGGACTTACGCGGTGAATCCGGGCGCAGCTAGTTTATAACAAAAAAAACTTGTAACAACGGCTTCAAGAACGAATTATTTCGTGTGAGCAAGTTCGGCTTCAGTTAATTTATGTTCAGCAGAATTGACGTGACTGCAAGTTACCTATAGACAAATTGTTCATTTGTTATTCAGTGGGGGTTCAATTTTGCCAGCTAATAAATAAACAGTCTTGAAGTCAGTCTAACCCAACCTAATTCAGTTTAAAGCTCTGACAGACAACCGACTTTAAGTCGGCCGCTATTTATAAAGCAACTGAAGTTACGAAACGGCACAGATTTATAAGATTCAAATTCAGGTATTGATTGAAGTATTTGTTTCTCTTGTCGGTATAGCAAGAGCTACTACAGAGTCATTATTTGGCCAAGAGCAAGTGAGGTTGGTTATCTATTGCAACAGGGCTTCACTTCATGTATTGTCCTTGTATGTCAGAGTTCCGTCTATCTGTATTTCAAAGTTCGTGTGTTAATTGTTAATTCGTTTTCTAATTGTATGGTGTCAGATATAAATGGACATGGACATGGAGCGACATGCTGCAGTTTACTTTCGTCGTTAGGTAGTTGCCTAACGTTTTCATTATTAAACAAAGCACGAGACATAATATTCAACAATTTGACATAGAATCTAATAAATAAGTCATGAGAGGATAATATAGGCATAATTTGTAATATGCGAGAAGCCTCTGAGGCTTCATTAGAAGTCGACATTTGGTTTGTCGCGTATAATTTTCTTATTCATATCATATTTGGGATGACATATTATGGTATTTCATCTCTAATTAAACGATAGTAATGGTTTTGGCTGTTCGGTACTAAACACATTATTTATTACGGAAAGTCCTGTCAGTATTTTTGAAACGTTTTATCTAGACGTTGTAATCTAAGCCTTTTTATCTTTTAGGTTGGTTTATGTACATTACGTAGTACCTCCTCAAGATTCTTGTTCAAACTTTTACTGATTAGTAAAGTGACCCTTCTTTCCTAAGCTAGTAGATAAAACACACAACAAACATAGCGAAGGTTTTTTATCTATTGAAAACAGCGAACAGTTTTTTCTTTAACAATGTCCCCACATAATTCACAATAAAACTAGCATCTACTATGTAGGTCTTTGACAAAAAAAGCTTTGAACTTTGTCCATCGAGTGCTCTTTTGATTGTAAATTTATATTTACTTAACTACGAGTATATGTTTTAATCAAATATTTTATTTTTTCGCTCCAGAGATACTGAGTAGGCACCTAATTCGGGCGTCACTGTCTGATCTAATACAATTGAATATAAGTAAAACGTGACTGTGCAAACAAGTTGGCTGTATAGGTAGGTATATCTACAGATAGGTAGAAATTTCATTAACAAACGTTCAGTAAAATCATACTACAGGAATCCGTTTCCATGCTATAGCAGAGACTTCTTTAAATTATAAAGGCAAGCTGAGTAAGATAAAGTTCCCGAGGTGCGGCGTAATGTTGCAAAGTTTAAAAAGATTTATATATTAATTATTCATAACCTCTGCTAAAGTGTTAATTTGTGAAGTCAACGTCACTAGTAAAATTCCTAATAAACGTAAGTACGTGGAAAAGAATTAATGAACAATATTAAAGAGTGTTTTTATAAGATGGTGACTTCCATGGGGGATATTTCATCAAGAAATTTCAGTTTATTTTGTGAGACATCAATTTGATATAGACGTAATATTCATAAAATTCCGCAACCATTACACTTAAGATAACATCGAAGGCACTCATAATAACTTCAATTCACGAGATTTCCAACCTTAAGACCAATAGACCGAGATTTCAGGATTAGATAGGTACGTACCGAGAGCTACCTGCTAGCTGTCAATACCCTACGTCTCGTGCGGTGGTTTACTGAAGTTTCGTAAGTCAGGTATCCATTTATTGGTGCCACCCACTACTAAACCCCCGATCGAATGGTTTTTTGTTTACCGTTTTGTGAACATTCCAACAAAATTGCTTTAGTCTGTACTAACGATTTCTTGCAACAAATTCAATTAAACCAAACGGTAGAGATTATTCGGAAACGTAGTCTTCCGTCCCGAAATGATAAGGAATGGAGACAGTAGGAAAAGGGGGCATCCAAACAAATTTATTACTTGTAAAGAATAGGTTTCACTTTGTAAACTGGTTTCAGTAAAAAGATAGGGCCCTTCCTGTGTTCATATATTCAAATTCGGCAAAGTTGTCTTATACTTAATACTTTCCTGTTTCAGTTTCATATTCTGCGAAGCTTGAACAAAATCAATCAGTGTATGAGATCAAACAAATATCTTGAATGTTTTATCATAACTTGATGTATATTTGATTAAAGTCGCGTGACTCGCTGTGCCGGTTTATCCGAATGTTTTTTGACTGTTTTTCAATATATTTTAGGACAAAAATAAACAAAGCTGACTAAAAGCCGTTTTCAAAGTAACAAACGATATGTAGTAGGTACCTATCTATAACCAATCTTTTTTTGGTTCACTGTAAATCTTTGTTTATCTATCCGACCAATCCTTTTTTGGTTTACTATAAATCTATGATCATCTATTCAATAGAAGAAAAAAAAAATACTTTTTTGGCGTTTATTTATGTATTACAGTTTGTTTTCCGGGTAACAGTTGATAAAATGTAATACCACGTGGAATATATTACGCAACAGTAACACAGCCACTGTCCCTACTGTTGTTGGCTCACTAAAACATTATAGTAAAAGTAAAATATGAACATATTTTCAAACGTTGCAATGCGACAAATATTTGGGTGTATTATTATTTGTTTAATTACTAGCTATACCCTGATAACAAGTCTAGGAAGTTTCAGGTATACTCTTTTCGTCATTTAAACCACCTAAAGTGGGTGATCTGCCAAAAAGACCTCTTCTTAGTGTTTGCGTATGACGCTCGGTGGATCCTGTGCTATGGACTGCCGGGTAACAATTATTCAATTACTTTTTTTGTTTAAAATCGTGTTTAGTGACATTTATAATATGTAAAAAAAGGTATTTACTTTCACATACCCCGTGTATTTTTATAGTTAAGTGTCACTGAGGAGTTTCTGATGAGAACGTGGTTTCAGATGTTCCATTCATAGGTATATATTCGTTATGGTCTTATTCTATTAGTGGAAATCGAAAACTGAGCAATTTACTGCACTCTCGAGGTGCAATTCAGTTCATCACTCCGAAAATCCTCATCCGATCTTCACTAAGTATTGATGGGACCACCTTTGAGATAATTCCTTTCTTATATATAAATTTAAAAAATCAGCCAGCCCTTTTCAGTTGCATTTCCTAAGTACATAAGACGATTCAGTTTTTACGGAATACGCAAATCGTGGTTCTCGCTATGACCCAAATATTCGACTTTTGATATATGTTCGCATTTCTACTAGTTTTTATTACCTATGTAACTGATTGTGGAGGTTTTTTGTCCGAGATCATTCTAAGCGCACGTAAAACAACTCAGCAAAGTTTCATCATAAGAGGGTGAATCTTGAATAGTTTAGGGGCGCATAAAGGACGAACAGCAAACAATTTTGTACAAATAGATTTTATTTCTTGCTTTATGTGACAGGGAGCTATGATTTACTAACTTTGGAGCATAGTACGTAACGTACAAAGCCTATTACAAGTATGCTTCATTAAAAAAAAAAAAACTAGAAATGTGAAAATGCCTACTCTGGTACTTAAGTTTATGTTTTCATTAATCAGCTTGGAAAGGGTTAACACGCAATTCGTATTTTACGTTTTATGATACCGTACCCAAAGAGTTTAAACAGGACCCTTTACTAAGACTCCACTGTCCGTCTCTCTGTCACCAGGCTGTATCTCATGAACCGTGATAGCTAGATATTTTCACAGATGATATATTTCTATTGCCGTTATAACAACGAATACTAAAATAAATATTGAGATGGGGATGCCATCCAATAAACGTGTTTTTTGGGATAATCGTACGAAACCATCATACGCGAATTCGACTTGCTCGATTTCGCCTTAGCCGCCTTAGCTTTCTGACTAAAACGTTCAGTAGCTCTCAACTCAATGACAATGAATTCTTCATTCCTAAAAACCTGGTTTTTAGACTATTACTTTTCATCCTGTACCTTTTTCTTTTATGTAAGTGATGCGATATTTCCGTCGTATGTGTTTTTCCTTTATTGTCTTTCTTTCTCTGCCACAATAAGCGTTCTATCTGTCTAAAGTAAAATGTATTTTTGTATAATACACTTGTACTAAGAACTTTATGTTATAAACATCACTACGTCAAATGAATTAAGTAATTAGTTCTCATTCTTCCTGATTATCAGCTCTTCACATTTTTTAGACATATTTAGCTATAGGTATGTAAATAGTTTTCCACTCGATAAGTTAAAATATATTTTATCTTCTAATATTTCCTTTTGCTAAAATGCATAATCCTTTTGCTAAAATACATAATGAAAATGGCCTTCGGATTACCCGAAAATCATTCCTTTTTTAAATCTACTTAGGCTTGATTCGACCAAACCAGAATAAGCAATGAATAACGGTTCTCTGAATAAATCGTCATTTTGTCGATTGAAAAGCTCGTGAGTCTTTAAAACTTAAGACGATTTATGCGTAGAATTTGACTATTCCAGTTTGTTCGAATCGAGCCTAAGAAGTACAGGTTAACAATCAAAAAGTCAAACAAGACTCCTGTTTTCTCTGATCTTAACTTTTAAATCGTTCTCAAACAAAACTTCGTATTTGCATTCCAAAGAGTGAGTAAAGTTAAATTACTCCAATACAAATACCTATGCAGTATGAAACCGGAAAAAACGTTACATTAATTTTTGATACTTACTTACTCAACAATATTATTAACAAACCACTACAGAGCCTAATTTTGGAGACTTTTAAGAGCGATTGATAGTTCTAATCACTATCACTGACACTGAATCACTGTGCAATCCGGTTGTAAAATCCAGTTTGATAGTACAAGGAGTCAGTGAGTAGGTATTGCAAGGAGAACGGTCTCGCGTGATAGTATTTGGGAGAGAGGGCGGCAGAGTCGCGACCACGTCAGCGCGCGGGCGGGATGCTGGTCCCACTGAAGCCTCCTTGCTGCGTGCGCCACGCAGCCACACCACGCGTATCCAAAAACCTATCCACACTAATCTCTAACCAGTGACTACATGAAACATTATTAATTAATATTCTAATACGCCTCAACTTACAATCAGATACGACTCCTGTGTTCTCTACAAACATCGAATATTGCATCAGAAACTACTGTCATTTATCCTTGTTTAACTTGTAGTCCGTGTGGGTTGATAAGATAGTTCAGTTGTTCGTTTGCTTTTCTGTGAAAACTGTCTGAAGTGGAGTTAATTCTGGTATCTTACTAAAATTTGTATGTTTAAATTGTTCTGTCCTTAAAATTGCGCATAAGTAGGAAACACACTACATGATGCAAATTTATTGTCATTTGTAAAGTTTTAAATATTCGACTAAAGTAATAGACTTTTAATTTAAATGTATCGTAATTTAGGTTTTAATTGTAGTTGTCATTTAATCTTGACATCTTGTTAATCTAGCCAATGTGAAAAATTTATCTTAACTACAGTTATATTCTAAAAGGAATAAAAGAACGCAAAGTAATTAAATTCAGACCGCGGTAATACCTTGGGAATACAGTGCAATGCAATACAGAAATTCTTAAGTCACAGCGAAATTATTATAAAGGATTTTTCATTTAAGTAGAAATAGCAAATTTTAATATTTACCTAGTTCGAAATTTCAGAATCGCGTTAACCGAAGAAAAATATATAAATATTTATTTTTCAAACAAGAAATCACCATAAGTGGACTTTGTACCGCCCTGAAGTAAACCAACATGTCCGAAAACTAGTTCCGAAGACATGGGTCACTCAGCAATTTAGATGAGACACACGCGGCTATCTCCATTCAAAGAATTTCTTGACATTCGAATGAAAAAGGTCACACCGTCGCGTCGGTCGAACACATATATTAATTTGGCAAATATTTCTTAATTAAAGTTTCTTTACCTTCACCGAGGAATTCATTAAATTATCTGTGCGATATGAGGAAGCCTTCGTGCCGGGGAGATAGGCAGTTTAGGTAATTACCTTCATTGGCAGGACCGCCTGTAAGGTTCCCTTTAAATTAGAAACTCGATAAGCTAACGTAGCTTCGTACAGTCACAAATTGGTTTTGGTGTTACTTATTTATTACACATGACACGTGTATGTATTTTATTATAAGACGCTGGAATTCGTGAAGTACATAGTAATCAGTTTAGGTGATATTTTATATATATGTAAAGTTGGGACTGTGCCAGTAGTTTAGGAAGAATTTAGGTAGCTACTTTATCTACTCGTACGTAAATTAACATCGGAAAAAAGGGAAACCTTTTGTTTGGTAGGAACTAACTTTCGTTCTAAAGTGGATGCAAATTTGTTGTTAAACTATTGGACCGATAGACGTAATATCTTCGGCTACTTATTTTTATCTCGACATTTTAGATAAATAGTTGGTAAGTAATCTATTTAATGATTTACAAAGCAAGAAACAAAAGCTACAATTTTATATATATTGCTGTTGTAAGTGAGTAGTGCTATCATAATCGTGACGGCGCCGTACGTAGGACGTACCCGGAATTTCAACAAAAGACCTCTGGCTCTAGGTCGGCCATCCATCTCACATGCGTAACCCGCACACAAATGTATTTAACATTGAATTCGGCTTTGTTAAATCTCGGTGACTCGTGGCGAGACGTCTAAGTAAGATTAAGCATGCCCGGAAGGTTCACGTCGTTATTACAATCTAACTTATCGATTAAGTCGGAACTATTTCTAAATTCTTCGGTGTACGTGACTAGATGAAAACAATAAAAATACGCGATTAAGATCCCTGGCACTCCGTGCACATTCGCAAAGCGTTTTCTTTGTCAATTTAGGTGGCTTTATCGGCACAACATGTGGACGAATTCGTAGAATGTAGAATTCGTCTGTTTCCAAGGAATATTTTCCTACGTTGATTCACATGTGACGAATTCAAGCCTGTTTCCAGAATCATGGGTGTTGGAAGTTCCGGGAAAAGGTGATTGATATTTAGTTGAAAAAAAAAAATAACAACCTAAAAAAAGCAAGATTTTATATTCGCCTTTTTTTCAATTTTATAACTGCCTGGGATATGTACGTTGTCATGAGGAATCATACCACAAGTCACTCATAAAAATCGGTTATTTCGTTTAATTTAACGAGAAGATTACAAAGGCAGAGATCATGTGGTCTATCCCACAATCGGACTCCCTGCATACATAATGCATACATAAATACAGCAAAAACAATAAATTGGCCTGTTATTTTGATCGCAAATGAAAACACTAGAGAAATTAATATTGTATCTCAAACACATGTTTAAGCAAGTACGTATAATCAACAATCACGAGAGAGCACGTCAATGTTTTAACATGATAAAAGGGTAACCTTAAAAGCTTCTGCTGTATAAATATTGCATTAAATATGTATACCAACAACGCGAACGCCTTGATATTTTATTGTTCCTTGTAGTATCACCGTTTGCATAACATACATAATTAATTCATTTAACGAACCAATATGACATTATATTAAGTAGCGATATAACCAAAAGCTTCATTGACTTCATGTAAGGTTTCCCGAAATAAAGATCTCTTGCTTGTCGAACAGGCGTCGGTACTTTCAACTGTACTAGGCGACCAACTTACCTACGTAGCATCGGAATTTCATAAAACAATAAACAGCTTAAATGCATAACGTTTTAGCTATTTTTTATTAACGGGAGTCGCAAATTCAGGTCTCAGCGCGGAGCAAATCTGGAGATGCTCTTTTACCTTTGAAATCTCTCTAGAACGTCGAATACTTAAACATTTAGTACATTTTCGAAAAGCTCTGTTACATATTTTCTAATTATATGATAGCTTTTTGATATTCAGCTATTATTAGACTCTTCGGGCCGCCCTTAGTTTTCCAATATTTCTATACCCATGTAGATATTTTTAACATACCGAATAGTCGAATATTATTACTTTTTGTAACAAATAAATTATACGTTCCTACGCAGTAATAAATTACTCATATGGAAGCTACGGACACAAAACGCACAACAGAAAGTTCGTTCATTTCCTATCGTATTATCAGAAATTAATTAGCCATGTTTATTCTTATATTGTTTCGCTAAAAGGCTTCTGTAAGTAAATAGAAGTTTATTAGACCCGAGCAGCGGTCGTCAGCGATAGATGTTTCCTTTTGAATGTGAAAACAAAGCGCTTTACGCTTTTTGTAGCGCCTTGCTATGCTTTCAAATACAGAATGATTTTCCGATAGGCTGTGTCGACTGCGTCCTGTCGTTTGTTTATCATTCACAATAGAAGTATCAATCTCCACAATTCACTGTATATACATAAAAGTTATGATCGTATCGAAGGAGAATCTTACAAAACGTTAAATGGAAGCATATTAAAAATGTTCTAACTTTTCCCAACAAATGTATGATTCGTTAAATAAAATACGGATCCAACTTCTTAATTACGTTATGAATTGAACAGAAAATTCTCACGTATCAAAGAGAAAACTCAATACCAATAAACCAATATGGCTTCCTCACAAAACCTTTACAACGTACGTAAAGATTTATGTAAACCTACAATAACAGAGGAGAGGTTTAGACAAAATTAATTTTACGGTTTACAACAACACTATATGTTTGTTTTGAGATTATTACGGAATATATTATTCAATATAGTGGTTGATCTTATTATAATCATAATAGAACTTCAACCTTAACACGAGGTTATTCAATTTTACACCTATATTGAATTTTTATGGTTATTCTGACACGTAAATCATTTTTACGACTCGATTCTGTAACAAGGCAAGCGGCTGTGTATTAAGGGGCCCATGCTTAATAAAAGAGTCCGTGTAAATTTCATTTAATCCTCTTTTTAACACACTGGTATCTAAAGGACTTCCGGATTTTGTTTGATCAACAACGGCCTGTTTAAGATCAGAAGCTTTTACCTTCGACCCTAACGAGCTACAATTTACAAAAAATAAACAACAAAATCCTAATAAAACAGTTTCATTGTGCGTAATTGTTTTGTTGATCACAAAATCTTATTTAAGAAAATAGGTTCCTAATTAATAACGTCTAAAATTATGAATGAATATTTGTGTTACCGTGTTTGTTGCTCTTGCACGGTTAAACTATTAGGCCGATTGCTATGAAATTTGGTATACTATAGATGGATAGCTGGAGGCCTTGAAAACACATAATCTACTTAGTACGGAAAACAAGATTCAGATTTTTGTGTAAAACTGTGCGACGTCTTTTATTCTAAATTACTTACCCATCATTTTATGTTTAATGGTTATGAATAGGTTCTCTTGGGGCATACCTGAAACAAAAACAAGACGAATATTATTCAGTTCAGTAAAGGTCAAGTCAATAATGATGACATAAGAAGTGCATACATAAACTGTCGAGGCAAAAAGCCTGAAATAGTACCTACCTACATATGTATGTCCAACTGCGTAATATTGCATATTGGCATTTGGCACCTATACATATGTCATCGACTAAATTAATTATCAACACTAATCAAAGCGACGCATAACTATTGAATTGCATACGCCTACCTACCGACATATTGATAATAACGCAACATCATTATGGTTTTCGTTTCATGGCATAATATAATTGGTAAGGTGTAATGGGGTAAATCTGAAATAACTTATTAAATGGGGTAAATCCTAATTTATTCAAAAATGGATTTAATATCACTCTGATTTAAGTCTATTCTGTATTTACCCCACTTTCAGAGTTACCCCAGTACACCTTACATAATATTATCTACTCTCTTAACCCAGATAGATATCAATGTGCGAAAAATAATATAGGTGATATCATTCCATCACAAAGCCCGAGTTATTATCACACCAAGTTTTCTATTAGTCCTATACGAACTTCGGAGGCTATTCGGGGCTGCATTTTATATTACAGAGAGGTAAAATTGGCTGTTTAGCGTCCACGTCATAATTATTGCAATTAAAATTATTATTGTGTATACACCTTTACCCGTTGGCATGGTCTACATACATACACCTAGGTATACCTTTTTAAAGGTCCGGTACTCCAAAGCCCCGTGATAAAATGAACAGGTAGGTATAAAATTTAAAGGTTAAAATGTTAGGTACTGGTCATTTGCATAATCATCTACTCTCATAACTGTTTTGACATTACAAAAGTATTTACGACGCATTATCAGGTCAACGAGTTTTCGTACTGAAATCACACTAATATTATAAATCCGAAAGTTTGTTTGTTTGTCCCCTCTTCACGGTTAAACGGCATAGAGCATAAGGGATAGCTTAACAAAATTTGCATAGGGAAGTAATGGAGAGTAACTTAGGACTTTTGATCCCGATAATCCCGCAGGATCGGGACTTACGAGGGTTAAACCGCGAGGCGCAGATAGTACTAAATAATTTAAAAAAGTTGATAGAGCTATCGAAGACAGTTTAAGTCGGATGTTGCAGCGATATGGAAGCGTGACGTCACCTCAAGCCGGCGGACCGACGGAAAATATGATGGCCGAACAATGGCAGAGACGTCCAAATCATTATTTATTGTTTCGTTAACGAGCTCGAAAGAGATCCGGATCTGTGGCTCAGTGCCCCAGACCGGATCTCACCGCCCGCCCATTCCTGCTACTGACATATTTTGACTCTCACAGATAAACTACATATACACCTAAACTATAGGTATATTATATCTACTTACAACCCGTTCACTATATGTAATATATTAAAGTTATATCCTAGCGGTTTCACCCGCGTAAGTCCCGATCTCTTGGACATTTCCAAAAACATTTTCTCCGAATTTCATGACTCAAGACCAGCGGTTTATTTAGCCTCAAAGGGTTAATACGATTATAAAATAAAAAAAAAATAAAAAGAACCTTAAAAACATTTACATCATGGAAGATTATTCTAAAGAGGCATTGAAAAAGAGGAAAGAGCTACAAACAAAGTTGGTTGCAGAGAGGAATAAAGGCAATATTGCATATTTGAAATACGACAAACTAATAATCAAAGAGAATAACACAAGTCAAGAAAAAAGAAAGAGAGACATGTCCACTTCTCCCTCTTCTCCTAACACTCAGCCAAAAAGACAACCTACTCTGTTTACATCCAAGGCAAACAGGACAAATGCTTTTGATAAAATGCGATCCAGATCGAACTCGTTCTCTAACATTTCTAATATAACCAACTCTAATAATAATCAATAGCAACTAAGAAACGGCAGACGGAAACCAAAACCAATCGAAGGAAATAACAACAAAGTAACAGATATACAACCACCTCCCCCAAGCCGACTGGTCCTCGTGGGGGATAGAGACCACAACCCTCCAACAGGAAAAGAAAAGAAAAATAACGAATATTGCAAACACCAAAAATCCATCATCTATATTGCTGCCCTTAATGTACTTACTTTAAAAGAAGATGAAAACCTCATAGAACTGACACATGCTTTAGAACATATCAAATGGGACGTTGTAGGCCTGAGCGAAGTGAGAAGAATGGGAGAAAGGATTATTTCTCATGCAAACTACGTACTCTACCATATAGGAGAGACCCAGGGCCATAACGGCGTTGGATTTCTTATTAAAAAACATATGGCACAATATGTGGAAGAGATTGTAGGAATATCGGAGCGCATCGCAATAATGAAGTTGAATCTACCAAATTACAAAGATCCCTGGTCTATTGTACAAGTTTATTCGCCTACAGAGAAATCAAACCTAGAAACAATAAATTCATTCTACCACGATCTTAACAAAGCGATACAAGAGAATGCCCATAAGAATTTAATAGTAATGGGAGACTTCAATGGACAACTTGGAGCAAGGCGAGCAGAAGAAAACACAATATTAGGACCATACATGTACTGTGACAAAATTCGGAGTCGAAACGGAGAAAAGATCACAAACTTCGCGCTAGAGAACAACCTAACTGTCCTTAATACTGTGTTTAAGAAAAATAAGAAAAATATGTGGACCTGGATCTCACCCGACGGCAAAACAAGAAATGAAATCGACTTCATAATGACAAACAGAAACAGACATTTCAACAATTTCTCCGTCATCAATAAACTTAATTTCAACACCAATCATAGATTAATTAGAGCAGAATTATCTGGAAAACAAACTAAGAACCCCAGGCCAAGACAAAACTTTGGAAATACAAAACTTGGAAAACAGCAGATGGAACAATTAACAGAAGCCCTGAGAGGCAAATTCAAAGACTTTAAATCCTACACCAAGGATCTGAAAGTACAAGAAAAATACAACTGGATAGAGAATACTATTAAAACACAGGCCCAAGTCACTACTAATACTAAAATCAAATCGAACACTTGCCTAACTACAACTACTAAGAAACTACTTGAAGAAAGAAACCAACTAATTAGCACGAGACATACACAAGACAGAAGGAAAGAACTCACTAGAATCAGTAAAGAAATAAGAGATAACATTCGGAAAGATAGAAAACGAAGTAGATTCGAAAGTATAGAAAAATATATAGCTAAAACAGGCGGAGTTAAAAAAGCTTACAAAGAATTGACAACGACAAAGGATTGGATTGTGAAAATGAAAAATGATAAAGGCAAATGGAGACATGGCAGAGCAGATATATTGGGAATAGCTACATCCTATTACAAAAATCTCTACGAAAGCAACAGCACACAAGATGAAACAGAATTTACAGACACCTCAGACATTCCCAACATTCTTCATGCAGAAGTCGAAAAAGCTATAGATACCCAAAAGGAAGATAAAGCTCCTGGACCCGACGGCATAAACAACGAATTACTGAGACAAAACAAGGAAGTTTTGATACCTGTCCTCACAAACATATTTAACGAAATAGTAATTACGGAAATGATCCCCAACCAATGGACAGAGTCCAACATCATCTTGCTGTATAAAAAAGGGGACAAGCATGAAATTGGAAACTACCGCCCTATAAGTCTCATGTCCAATATCTATAAGATTTTCGCCAAGATAATACTAAAAAGAATAGAAATAACCCTCGATGAACATCAACCTATCGAGCAGGCAGGATTCCGCAAAGATTACTCAGTTCTCGATCATATTCACGTAGTTCGCCAAATCTTAGAGAAATACCAGGAATACCAACTGACATATTACATTGCGTTTGTCGATTACAGCAAAGCGTTCGATTCCCTTTTTCACGAAAAAATATGGGAAGCACTAACGGAGCAAGGTATACAACATAAATATATCCGACTAATAAAAAACGTTTACAGCTACACTACAGCGAGAATCCAGTTAGAAAAGAAAAGCTCCCCATTTAAAATAGGTAAAGGTGTCAGACAGGGAGACCCATTATCTCCAAAACTATTCTCGGCGGTGCTAGAATCTATCTTCAGAAGACTCAACTGGGAACATCATGGGATCAATATAAGTGGCGAATTACTGACGCACCTAAGATTTGCGGACGACATAGTATTGTTTGCTAGAACATCAGAAGAATTAAGCAAAATGATAAATGAGCTCGCGAAAGAAAGTGCAAGAGTAGGATTAGAAATGAATCCAGATAAAACTAAAGTGATGACAAATGGGCCTGAAAACATTATACAGTTTGGAAGCACCCTAATCGATTACACTAATGAATACATTTATCTGGGTCAGACTATAACTCAAAAAGATTCTATGCGTAAAGAAGTTGAGCGAAGAATTGCAAACGGATGGAGAAGATATTGGGGTCTAAAAGAAGTAATGAAGGACAGAACAATAAACATAAAACTAAAAAGCAAATTATACAACACCTGCATACTACCTGTGCTTACGTATGGCTGCCAATCCTGGGCGTTAACTCAGGAAATGGCAAATAAACTCGCCACATGCCAATATGCAATGGAAAGGAGTATGTTGCATATCAGGAAATCAGACAGAATGAAGAATTGTATTATTAGAAATAAAACAAAAACTATAAGCGTCGCAACGAAAATAAGAAGACTGAAATGGAGATGGGCAGGGCATATGATCAGAGGTCACGATAAATGGAGTAAAAAAGTCACAAGATGGTACCCCAGAGAAGGCAAAAGGAAGAAAGGCAGACCACAAAAAAGGTGGGACGATGACATCAGACAGGTTGCTGGAGTGATGTGGAACAGAGTAGCCCAAGAAAGGTCAGAATGGAAAAGGTTGGAGGAGGCCTTTGCCGATTGGCAAACAGATCTGCAGAAGATAAAGAAATCTCAAATAGTAGAATAAGATTAAATATCAGTGTAATAGGGTTTCGATGTAAGATCTGAATAAATGGCTATATTATTATTATTATTATTATTATGCATTGATGTACCAGTGAATTAGAGAGGGCTTTGAATTTTATGTGTAAGCACAGATTATATAAATTTAAATTGTTATAATTGATAACAATTTTGAGCCAAAAAACCAATATGAACTATACACATAGGAGTGTATTTTTTTCCGTTTTAGTCAAAATTAAATTATTACCCCCATTTTCAACGGAAAATAGTTAAATAGTAAAAATAGGTAGGTACCTATACCTATTGTCGTATTACATTCAGTAGAAGAAATAAATCATCATTTACAATAACGAAATAAGCAAATAAATTCATTTGTAATAAATAAGCACATGATTTATTCGGTGTTCTATTCAGACGTGTTCAAGAACATTGTTTTGGTCTAACTGTAGAGTAGCTGAATCATCTGAATCCCTACAGATATTGTGCTGTTGTGTGTCGGTTGATTGTGGTTATATTGTGTAGGCCGTACAAGGAGATACTACACCTATCTACTTGGTATTGTTGCACAATTAAGGACATTGCGTGCTTAGTCTAACAACAAAATATAATTTAACGTGTGATTTAAACCCGTGACCAGTCGTTAGATCAAGTTAGAGGCCTTAGGGCGATCTGAAAACACTAAACACTAGGTAAGCCACACCACTACACGAAAAGAAGAAGAAGAACCCGTACCTCCCGTTTGCCGACTGTCTCATCCACTCGAGCATTTAACCTGTTAACTTTTATAATTTCCAGCGCAAAATTATTGGCATAATTTGTGGACCTAAAAATGGAGAACCGACATAATCAAGGTAGCCGGTAACTTTTGGTCGCACACTGCCAGATACCGCAAGAGATAGAGCCCATTGGGTGAGGCTTTTACCGAACTAGGCGGTTCGTACACCAATAAGCATTTTTTAAGCTATAAAATTAGTGTACAACAAAAAGATCTAATTAAAATTTATGTAAGCGTTAGGTGCTTGGGATTAAAAAGCTTTTTTTATTTATTATATGCCAAAGTACAAAAAAAGACTAAATTATTTAAAAATGTCTTTTTATCACAAAACGTCGTGATAAATAAAGCATCTTACAAATTACACGTTACGGCCCACAAACTCGGATAAATAAAACAAAAAATATTGTACCGTTTTTTTCCGTCCTTAATAATTTGGTTGATAACTGGATGTCTGGGATGATCAAACCTTCACGCGGTTTACGACGAAACCTGTATACCGGTTTTTCATGATCATAACTAGCATAAAATCCTATGACAGATGCGCCTCGTATTCTTTACTGATTGTAAATAAGGGCTTATATTTTTCTATGCCGCTTAACTTTCACCAACCTATATACCTACGCGTGATTTGATGTTTTCCTAACCACGTAAACCAGAATATTTTTATCTTGGCATATTTTCACATAAACAAACCGACACAGATTGATACAAAAACAAATTACCCACGATGTAATTCGTAATATAAAATATTATGAAAATGAAGGCGAAAGTTTTGCTACAATTAATTGGTAGTGGCTCTTCTGAGACCGGTGAGAATACCGGGAGTCCACAACCTCTTTCCGCACTCACGTCCTATAGCTACCAATTAGCGAAGTTCTGCAGTCGGAAACAAAGCACCCGGTGCATATCACTAGGCAACAGAACAAAGACTTTAATTACTGTTTATAAGCAAACTCTATTCTGTAGCATTTGTTGGAAATGCAGGACGTTGCCTTAACATTATTAGACAAGACTTTGATAGAATCGCAAGATGTTAACCTTGTTAGGAGACGGTCGTATCCGGTCGGCGAAGGCGGCTGGCCTGTTCTGGCGCCTAATGGTGCAAACAGTTTCTTGTTCATTTTTAAGTATCTATTCGAAAAAGGTACTTCCTATAAAGGCGTACTTTTCGTTCTGTGATCATAATTTACCTACTTATTATACTATTAATTTACATTATCTTTAAAAAAACCTGTACATTATCTATGCTTTGTCCTGACTGACTGACTAATGCTTCACGGAGCCTAAACTGCTGATAGTAGTGTTAAATTAGAAGAGTGTGTTCCTTAAATGTATAGGAAAAACCCTAAGAAAAGGTTTTTCGATTCCGGTTTTTCCTACGGCATTGGGACTTACACCGGTAAAACCGCGGGCCATAACAATTTTGAGAAATGGGAAAAAAATGTGCCAGATAAAAATTATACCTATAATAAGGTACGAGTTGGCAACGAACGACATAAGGCAGCAGCGGACGACGTTTCGCAGCGACACTACTGGTTTCTATGTATTTCTATGAGATTTCCTACGCTCGCTTGACAACGCGTCGCTAGCTTCGTGTCGCTAACTACGTCCGCTGCTGCCTCATGTCGCCCGTTGCCAACTTGTACCTTTATTGTTTAAAACACAATTTCTGTTCCCTTTAGGAAAAATACCTATTCTAGTCTTCTCTTTTCACTGGTTTATTTCCGAAAATAATCGAACGGTACAAAGCCATGCTATCTACAACCTACAACCTACACTAAAATTTATTTTCTAAAACGAAAACGGAAAAAAAGTCTTGGTTGATTGGCGGTACAAAGTGAAGTGCGAAACTAGGTTTTCAAAAGGTAATTTCTTTCAAAAGCATTTACTTTTGTACCGTAAAACTAAAAACAACAAAGAATACAATATTTACGAACAAAACATTTATGTATTTCCATGTTCATGTTTTACCTGAGACATTAAGCAGTTTGAAAGTTGTAGACTATGTATAAACGTGATTTAGAACTTGTAAGAATACTACAAAGTTGGTAGAGAAACTCCTATGCATTTCAAATGTAATTTAGTTCTACGTTCTCTAACATGAGTTAACTTTAAAATAACATGATACTTTGAAATTTCAAGTTTCTAATTCCAGCTTTATTCTGTATGGCATTTTAATAATGTCGCGCGCCAATACCGATAGAAAAGCAGAAAAATATTCAAATAACGCAACTATAATGAATCATAAATAATTGTTGGGAAGCTAAATCATACTGGGCTATCTATCCCCATGGTAATATCTGTAACGCCACGTAAAGCTAAAACATATAAAATACGACGCCGAACACTATTTGTTCAACTAAGAGGCTGACATTTCATCCACAAAAAACATGAAAGACTGCGAAGTTCCAATAACAACGTAATAACATAATACTTAAGTTTAGGATTTGCCAACTAATAACACTAAACATTAAGTTCAAACTAATTTAAAAGTTTGCACAATTTAATCCATTTATAACTAAATAACACTACTTCTTCAAGAGTATAGGTAGGTATATGTGGCACATATACACGACTACAAAATTGTTTTCGTTTCAGAAGTGGGTCGTGACGTTTTTCTCCAGCTCACTCAGTAAACTTCCGTTCTTTGTACTTTAAAAGTTTTTCAATTAGCAATTAGTTGATTAAAAAACACAGACATCTCGGCATGTTTAAGGTTTAAGCTAAATTTACAATTCATTGTCAAGTTTCATCGTACTAGATCTTGGGTGGAATGTAACCCAAGATCTAATACGATGAAACTTGGTTAGGCATACCTATAAATCTAACGTGCTTAGATTTTTCCCACACCGACCAACTAGAGTCACTTTCCATAGCATTTCCATTTTTTCTTATCTAGACATAGGTCCTATCACGGATTGGCAAATGTCCCGTGTTTTCGGATAGCGGTGAGTCCTAGGACGGAGTAGGTACCCCCTCATATTTCATCAATAAATTAAGAAATAGGTTTGAGCGATAAGGCCGCCTATTTGTTTAACATTTATAAGTGTTATATTTTGTAATGTACTATTGATGTTGATCAAATAAAGTATTTATTTATCTAATATTTATATTGGCTTGACTGCAAGTGTCTTCCCGGAATAATTTGTGACGGTGAAACTTAGCGCGAAAACGGGTGAGTTGTCTTCTAAACCAACGTATAGCGTGAACTGTGGCCCTGGACTACAGTCCCACACTTTAGTCTAACATTAAAAAATAGCTTAAGTTATAGTTACATATAAGAGTGTTTCGTATTTCATCTAGTAAATTTACCGGGCTTTCATAACCCATATTTTTGATCTAATTTATGAGTAACATTTTTAATTTATGCTTGTTTAAAGCTATAATTCTCAATTTCGAGTCTAGTTCATTGTGCAGTTTCAGCGCAACGTACATACATTATAAAAGGTGGAACTAATGCCTTTTGCTGTGTATGCAAAATATGTGGATACCTATGCAAAACTTGCATTTTTTAATCTAAAACTTATTGACTGCAGAATTTCAAATCGCAAATCATCGCAAACACAACCATGTGTGGTTTTTACTTTCAACTTTACTCCGTGGGATAGACTTCCTCATATTAACGTTGGCGACAATGATACCTAAGCATGTTTGAACGCTTTTCGTACAAATAATGATACCTATTTGTACTCACTTCTAATTTTTTAAATTAATTTGCAAACAAAAAGTTGATTATAAACTCAAACGTTCCAAATGTGGTAGTAGTGTGACGGGAACATGTCGGCATTTACGAAGATCGTAAAGACATTTTACACGCATCGGCGGCTGAGTGCCGAGTTCGTAATTCGGTAAGACATCCGCCGAGACAGGAATGAGCAAACTTTTGGGGAGACTGCGGCCGAATGAGAAAACATGAGAGAAGTTGCTGCCAAGTGATAGACAAAAACGACTAAATATATGTAGAAGCTTACTGAAACACATTTATGTACTGAGGAGCTTCGGGATTATACCAAGTAAAACAATAGCTTTGAACATTAACGATCTATAAAACAATAAATTTATTAACACGTGTATTTACTAACTAGACTCACATTAATCGTAATCGTATCATTAATTCGTTTACAATTACAATATACCTATACTATTGGCAGAATACGCTAATTACATAAAGCTTTACGTTTAATATCAGTTAATTTATTTATTTAATATTTATCCAAAGGGGCAATGCAGCCAGCCTTTTGGGTACTATACCTAGGGACTCATTTTTGGATTATTAATTTAAATTATTTTAATTTATCTAGTTACTTATTCACTTATACATCGTTTTTAAAATAAATTAAATAAATTTAATATCAGTAGGTACAATTAAAACAGATTTAATGCAGCATTTGGCATTGTTTTTCGTCCGATCGTTGATTCTACTCCCAAATGTACATTATTGCGAGGTCCAACCGTTTTGAGCATGTAGCTTAATAAGTCCCTACTTACGACGGTGGGTGGGGTGATGCAGAAACAAGCTCGGCATATAAATCACTTCCCGTTGTAGGTACGTATAGTAATAAGTACAGCTCAATTCGATCATAAATAAAAGGAGAGCCGGCATAATAGGCGCTTGAGAGACGTCAACGGCAGCTGTCGCCCGGACCCACCGTCACGCGATCTGCTCACATCCGATAAAAATACGTAGGTACTTATCCTTCGACCTCGAACACATAGCCACGTACGTCGTACACCGGAACTGTGAGCGTTCGTATGCAAAACAACATTAGCCTTCGAGGCACTCCGAACGCGCGCATCGCTCATACAAACTTTCATTCGTAAACTTGAGAGTATCAATAAGACAGAATGGTGTTCCTTTTCGAGATTATTTTATTTCAGAATTTCACCTCTTTTCCAGATTCTTTGCAATTTATCAAAAAGATATGTCGGAGGGAGGAAGCGGCGACGATGACGACGCACGCGCCCGAGCGCCCATCGCCAGCGTTCGCTGCCTGGCTGCCCCGCCCTGTGCGCCCCGACCACTGCCCCCTGTTCCACTCTGATAAATCATCACGCTCGAAATGAATTTATCTCCTATTGAAGTGTTGTGTTTTTTATCATCGCTTTATGAAAAATTACTTCGAAATTTTCACGGGAAAGTAATCAACCATCGCGTTCAAACGACAACAAATATATCAGTACAAACGCCAACCTCATTCATGAAACATTCCTTTATGAGAATATATTTGCTTGAAGTACTTACGATAAAGATATGATAATATTTTCGTAAGTATTAAAAGTCATTGGACGTTTGAGACCTTCATAAATATGTAAAAGAATCCATGGGAAATTTAACTTTCAACGCAAATAAAATATTAAATTTATTTCTCGTGACTGTAAATGGCTTTTTGTGTTACAGTATGAAGTTAAAAATCCTTATGCACTGTATTAATAAAATGCAAAAAGAACTTGAAAACCGGGAGATGCAGAATATAGGTACCTACCTAATATTTGCCCAACAATGTATCAGAAGTGGTTAGGAAATCTAATAAATAAAAAGAACATCAAAGAATGAGAAAACATACTTATTAGGTATGATAAGAAAAGTTAATAACGCCTAACTCGCGAAGTTATGTTCTTATAAAGTTTTTGTGTGCTTAAGTTTTATGGACGTAAGATAAATTAGTCCGCGAACTTGCTGAAACATCTAGATTATAATGTTAAGATAGTGTATGTATAGTGTTTATCTATTGCTGAAACCATTTATAAGTTAAACAACCTAATATTTATAAGGCGGTTAATGAACTAAATACAAAATAATGATTCCGGGGAGGCAACAACGTAATTACCGTTATCATTAGGAATTATTTCGGTAACAAATACGTTTTGGGTAAAAAGGGTTTTGAGGCGAGAGTATCTAAGGTTGCCTAATCTTAATTAATAAACAAGTAAACAACAGGTCGAGTTACAGTATAGAGGCTTAGTTTAGGTAAGCACCTATTTAAGCAATAGCACGTTTCGTATTTTGGAGTTTAAGTTGCCTATCGATCGAAACCTCCCCGGGACGCAGTTGGGCAGCTCCGTCAACTAATCGGCCGACACGTTGTCATCACCAACTGTCGTCGATCTATACTGTCCGTACCTCGAGCGGTCGGTCAGGCTCTTAATATCTTTCGGTGACATGTTTGCGACCCTAATTGATATTTGCTTTAACGTAGACAGTCATGCCACAATTTCAATTCGTCACGATTCTATCTCTAATGAAATACCTCTACTGATATAAATAAACCTTACCTACCTTGATAATATCAGTTAAATTAAACTAAATTGAAGCCACCTTAGAAAAGATTTCAAATTAAAGAAATCAGTTTAAAGGATTAGGAACAAAATTGATTAAATTGTTAGACGGAATGTTTTACGAGAAAAGATTACATGGCAACTGTTTAACACCGGTTTTAATCGTTCTACGAAAGAGACATTCCAGTTCTGTGATCAAAGTCGATTTAATTAAAAAATCTTGCAATAGATGGCTGTCTAAATTCCTAGGAACAGCGATATTTTCCTTATTTTCTACTAGATTTTTAATGAAATGTCTTTCGCTGAGCTGAGTATAAAGCAACATATGAACATATGAATTATGTGGGTAGACACGTCATGTAGGCAAACAAAATAAAACCGAAACGAAAGTTTTGAGGGTGATATCCAATGAGCAAATAGTAGGAAATCGTTTCGAGTAACTTCTGATAAAAGCCCTTTTTACAATAGTAATTTCCCAATACCGTTCCTGTTGACTTCCGATATTTAAATGTCAAAAAGTATTATTTATGAAGTCAACAATGGACATTTTGACTTCAATGTAGATGCAATTTGAAGCATTTAACTTTGTAAAAAAAAACTATACAGAGTAAAAGTACATCATTATCAGTCTTGCATAATACGACAAAAAATCTGATTCTATTCAAGGTAAAGTTACTGTTAACAAATGCGAAAATGTATTTTCGCAATTTCTTCTACGAGGCCGCATATTAAATTAGACTGAAAGGAGTAAAATAAAAATGTAAAGAGGATCTCTCGGAAGGAGCGAAGACGAAAAAATGGCCAAGTACGCAGCACTTTGCTATTGCAGCCTTCCTTCTCATATTTATTGCCTTAAGTACGAACATGTCGTAAATTAACGGTTGCGCCCGCCGGTAGCGCAGAACTTTGTCATTGATAGTTCTCTATGCACGTTTTAATAAGGGAACAAGTATAAATTTCGACGCGTTACTTGTTCTCTTTGGAACGTTTGAAGCAGCTTGTCGAATTCCTACGGAGCAATCGAGTATCGGTCGCTCTCAGAAAATGAAATTTAGTATCAAGAGCTTCTGCACTGACAGCGACTAGACTAGGTCTCTGAGTGGCACATGCCCGTTCACCGCCCGGAAATTTACAATCCCCACTCCACTAACCCCCGTTCACGTTGACTCTTTATTTAATACCTAGTACCTATAAACCGACGACCTCTTTGGCGCGTCGTGCGAAAGCGCGATTGCAATGCAGAAGGTTGCGGGTTCGATTCCCGCCGTGTTCAATTATTTATGCTTAAAAAATAAATATTTGTGTCTGGTCTGGGTGTCCCTCTATGTATAATATTATTATGTATGTATTTACAAAAAGAAAAATAAATATATGTAGTATATCCGTCATCTAGTCACCGTAACACAATCTTAGTCGCTTACCACGGGGCTAGATGGCGCTGTGTGTTGTTCACAGAATGTATGTATGTATGTGTATGTATGTATAAAGCCTTATTAATAAACGTGGAGTATAGTCGGAATAATTTGACCTTTTTTTGTTTCTGTCTGTCAACTTTGAAAGTTCTTGTCACGGAAAAAGACAAAATATGTTCTCACTACTCCGACCTTACTTCACGTTTATTAATAAGGCTAATAATGTTTAGAATCTACACTACGATGCATTAAGTTTACTTATTAGTATAGACGAAAGTAAAAGAAACCTATTCGATTTAACGTTGGTAACGTGTATGTATGTATGTAACATACACGTTACTAACGTACATTGGGGGTAATCTTCGAAACTACTGGCCCGATTTAATAAAATATTATATCAATACAAAGCTACATTATACATTATTACATAGGCTATTAAGGGCTACTTTGGTCCCGATATTCCCACGGGAAGCGGGTAAAACCGCGGGACATAGCTTGTATACAATCTAAAATTAATCTTTAATCAAAATTATTCCTCAATTTAAAATACATTGAACGTAATTCAATAAATCATTTCTCTTCCTTTTCAACGCGTAATTTCCTTCTGTAGAAACCACTCTTGCTCTACCAAACACACCTACTACTCAATGCAAGTACTTTTCGAATGACGTCAGTTATATAATTAAATTGTTGGACTTTATCACATTGTTTAGAGTAATTAATTAGACTAATTCTATGTTTGCTAAAGATTCAAATATCAAAGGTATCCTATTGTTAATGAATCAAATGATTACAGTGAAATCTAATGACAAAGCAACCCCTTAATTAATCAAAATTACAAATAAGCCCTTGCAAGTCTACTTGGGATAATACCCACTCATATCTCTGCAACAATTGACGACCTCTGTGGCGCGTCGTGCGAAAGCGCGACTGCAATGCAGAAGGTTGCGGGTTCGATTCCCGCCGGGTGCATGTATTTATGCTTAAAAAATAAATATTTGTATCTAGTCTGGGTGTCCCTCTATGTATAATATGTATGTATTTACAAGGGGGGCGGATCGTCTTACATAAATTTTTAACTCCTAACATCGGAGGTCCGAAAATGATTCACATACCATTTTAAATCATAATGATCATTCTTCATAATTTTTTTAAAACATAAAATTTAAAATACATAATCATTGAAATTCATAATATCACTATTATGAATTTCGTTTTTACTAAAATTTGTTTTAATAAATTTCTTAATCATAAGTTTTTTATCCATAATTATTGAAAATTATAATGTCTAAATTCATACATTTGTTTCGCCTACTATTGTTATCTTAACGCACGTTGTACTCGAACTTGGAAAAAAATACACGGAGCGCACCGACTCGGATAGGTTAGGTTTATGTTAGAACATGATAACACGCAGCGCCTAATACTATACATAAAAAAGCGTGATGTATCTTAATCATAAGTGTTTTTATGAAGATCGACAGAACACAAGTCAAAAACAATCGAAAATTTCCGTTAGAGTTTGATAATGGGTAGTTCATAAAAGAAGTTTTGTTACAGTTGCCTTTATTAGTATTAATAATCTTAGTAACACATTATGAATTATAGCAATATGGTCATGAATGTTATGAAGTAAAAAAAATCTGAAAAATAAAATTATGATTTTAAAATGTTCTTGGTAGTAACAGTATGAATAAAAAAATTATGATCACTAACTGTTATGAGCTCCGATGGTAGTAATAAAAATGTCTGAATAAAAAAAGTATGAAAGTAAAATCATGAAGAGTGATTATTATGAACACAAATCGATAGTAAGACAAAGAATATGACTTAGAATTTTATGTGAGCCAATATGGACCCATTTACAAGAGAAAAATAAATATAAGTATTATATCCGTTGTCTAGTCATCGTAACACAAGCTAAGTAGCTTACCACGGGGCTAGATGGCACTGTGTGTTGTTCACAGAATTTATTTATTTATTTAATTACTTACGAGTAGGTATAGTTAGATAGCTGTTGGTTAGTAACAAGAAATACACAAACAAAATGTATAGAAATAAATTTATCTGTTAACGTATATTCTCAATATAACTATCGGATTTCATAAATACCTACCTATTTCCAGAGAAATCTCGGGATGTTTTAGTCGATGGGGCTATTTTCAACAGATCGTTGACGGAGGTGTAGAAAGGAAAACGGATACGGCATATGGTAAACCAAGCTAAATTTATTCACCCCCAATTTATCACTATATACATAAAATATTAGCAAACTCCGTTGAATAATCCTAATAGATGAATAGAGGCAGTCAAGTGCACAATGTCTTTACGTCGAGGTAGGTATGGCGGGTGTATTTACGAGCTATCACACCGGCCACCATCAAATGGTTTACGAGTATGCAACGGTGGGCGTGAACTGAGCCAAATTTATCGCGGGCGCCCATGCACTGGTAGGTATTATGTACCTTTATACAGGGTTAGAAAATTAGCCGGCTTCTAGATTACGGTCGTTTCTGGAGGGTTACTTCGGTTCGTTTCGATACGACAACGATACTGTCATAACGATGGTTCTACTGTCACCCTACTATCAGAATGTGACAGTAGAATCATAGTATGACAGTATCGATGTCGTATCCAAAACGAACCGCAGTAACCCTCGTACATCTAAATAGCCAACGTTTGTGTGAAGGCTTTAAAAAAATAGGACTTTAAAAAAAAAAATTGTTGCTGTCATTTCATTTCAAAATCATTTGTTTCTCGGAGTAAAACCACAGTAAAACGTCATTAACCTTCATATTTTTTACTTTTTATTTATTCTTTTGACTACTATTAGTAAGGTCTTTGCTGTATTTATAGTACATACATTAATACACCTTTCTTTTTATAGCTGTAAATAAACCGAAAATAAATAAATTTAATAAGTTTATAATTTCAAAAGTTACGTAGTATAGGTAGAACTAAAGTTGTTATTTGTTAAGTTGTTCAGAACCACCCCTAAACTGGATGCTAACTAATTTCCTACAACCCTGTATATGACCTAAACTAGACGCTCAGACTCATAAAATGACACTTGAACAAATAAACCAACCTCTACAGCCAGCAATACTCAAGTCCCGTAAATGTGATAGACATCCATTTTCTTAGAACTTCCATTTTTATCTATCATTGTAGGCGTGGGTTTTCCTATCAGTTTAATTAATTTCACATTGAAATTAATGTGAATTATACGCTACCAGAATAAGCAATAAAATGAATAAATCGTTATTCAATTTCTATTTTCTATTGACTATTTATTTATATAAAAAGCCTTATATCCTTTTTATTCCAACGACTTGAATGAACTTATTTTAGTTTTATTAAACTTAAAAGTAGAGTACTAAAATCTTGAAAGACTGTCGTTCATATTTCTATTCATAATACAGACACGTCTTCAACATAAATGCATTTTCATTTCAAAGGATAAAGATGAATATAATTTGAACTAATTGAATGGCTACTTCCAAAGTTTTTGATATTATCGGTCGAGTGGCACCAGATGCAGATGAGTGTAATAGCAACATTATGAATTTTAATGTCTACCCAACGAAAATCCGAATGAATATTGAGCACGGTGAAAAGAAAATAATTAAGCTGAACAAGGATGTTTCCGCTACAGAATAGCTCTGCAACTTTCTAGAGCAAAATTTACGACGACCGCTGAAAGATAATTAAAATAGGTCTTTCGTAGTGGAGCAAACATACAATTTCTGAAGTCCCCGAATAGTGATCATTCTAAAATCAATTTGTAGCTATAGTCAAAGACCTCAAACTTAACACACCCCTCTTTCCCCGTCGAGGGGTTAACAACTGAAATATTTGATAGACTAAACTCTGATATAAAATGGCACGAAGAGGTAAAGCTGGGCCTCTACTTTAATTCTACGAACGATAAAACGTGACTGATTTTCTTTCTTTCGTTCGTACGTCCGTAGAATTGCAGTATCCTGATCTTTGACAACTATGACCTACTCTTATATATTCGTGACCGACGACTTGACGCCTGCCCGGTCGCTAGATTTGTACGAATCGGTAGAGTTTGACATACGATAAGTACGTAGCTCCTTTTTGGTTTGTTTTTGTACCCAATTTTGGTTATTATGAATCGGCGTCTACATGTGTATACGAGAAAAACAGCCGTATTCATAATCGACCCTATGCTTGGACTCGGCTTTTGTTACATTTTCGCTGACGTTGAGTATCGCACAACAACTCACAATAGCAAGAAATACCATTAAGCCACGCATAGTGTCGTTTGTGAATACGGCCGTGAGTATGTCATAATATGCAGTAAAATCTGATTTTACACGGTAAAATAAAAAACGCAATCATAATATGTTACCATTAACGATGTCTTCAGCCCCGACGGATTTGAAATATGCTTGCTCTTTTAAATTCTCCTACTCGTGAAATATTTTAGTAAACACTTTCATCATAAATTAAGTTTTACTCGAGGAAGTAGGTACTCCGTACTTCCTGAGTTATTTGACATTAAAACGTTGAACAAAATTTATAATACTAGCTGGGTTCCGCGATTTCATTCGCGTAACTTCCGAAATTTTATAAATGTAAGTATATATTTATTCTTTACATAATCATTTCCAATTTATTAAATAAAATATACAATAAAAAAAACTAAATTTACAATAACAATAATATAGATATTATAGATGGCTGGGTCCCGCGGTTTTACGATCTCGTGGGAATATCGGGATCAAAAGTAGCCTATGTTACTCCTCGATAATGTAGCTTTCTTGGTAAAGGAATTTTTGAAATCGGTCCAGTAATTTTTGAGTTTATTCATTACAAACATACAAACACACACACTCGAATACAAATCTTTCCTCTTTATAATATTAGTGTAGATGTAGATAGAGTAGAAAGAGACGAGGACGAGACGGTAGAGTTTTACATTTTATTATACATATAGATGTTTTACAATAACATACCCATAATAAACTCTATTAGCGGTTGCAAATTATAATAAAAACTAGCTGACCCGGCAAACGTTGTTTTGCCTTATAAATTATAGATAGTAGCCGATTTTCAGACCTACTGAAAACGCATATAAAATTTGGTAAAAATCGCTAAGCCGTTTCGGAGGAGTATGGTAACTAACATTGTGACATGGAAATTTTATATATAAGAAGATAAATATTGCACCGACGTGGCGCACAACGCAATCTAGCCCCAAACTAAGCCCTAGGCTTATAATATGGGCACTAGATAACAGTCATACTATTTTTTTAATAATGAATCCAAATCAAGTATGTTTAAAAAGTTTGATTTACAACTAGATTTGATTGAATTTGAAATTTGTATTCCTTTTTTTTGTTCTAAGTTCATCGTATACCTACCATCGCAGCGTCCCAACTGGCAAAATTCCAAAACAATAACAGAGAATCTGGTGTGTTCAAAGGTCGACCGTATGACCATCGTTGCTTCTTTGTAAAACAAGTATAGGTGAATACTTGGTAAAAGCGGTAACCACGACACAACCTTCAAAGTCTCATATCATATTCCGCCCGGACATATTTAACCAACATAATATCAGAAGTAGGTATTTACCAAAATGGCATAAAAACAGGATTGGAATCCGTACCTATTGTGGTATCAGCACCATACAAATGTAAACGTTTTATCGAGGGCTTTTATTTTATTTTTATCGTTGTCAAATCAAAATGAAGAAATCTTTCTTTTACAAGCTAGTCGCACATCGAGGTCTCACTCGGATGAATCCTGATATATTTATTATATTGGAAGGAATTGTCCCACTGCTGGGCAAAGGTCTCCCTCCAACTCTGCCATTTGGGTCTATTTTGGGCTATGGTTCGCCACTCACGCCTTAAATTGATCGATCTCGCTACGCCATCGGTCTACCGGATCGCCGTGATTAAATAAAATAAATATTGCACGACGTTACACACAGCGCTCCAAGCGCGCAGCTAGCTCCAAACTAAGCACTAGGCTTGTACTGTGGGTACTAGCATTGCAGTCGGGCCTTCCCTCGCCGCGCGACTGAGGTCGTCATACTCTGCTTAAAAAGTTAATAAACACACTACCACACGAAAACTTTTACATTTATAATATTGGCAGAATAGCATAACTTTTGAGAGGCCGATTCCAACACTGAATAGAACTACTCGCCTCTTAATTTTATTTGGATAAACTCCAAGCCAAACAATACGGAGAACTGTCTCAGAAAGAACATTACGCAAATGAGAATCACTATTAATTGTTTTACCGAATAAACGGCCCTTGAAATTGGAGGCAAGTAAAAACTAATTCCGAAGATAGTTCCATAGGTATTTGACGATCGTTATGATCAAAACACACCGAGTTCTGTTTGTTTTGTATAAACTGTTCTAGATTACGCGTTTCCAAGTCTTTATAGGTATCGAAGTTTAGTTTGATAGCTCTAAATTCTGATTGGAGCCTACGTAATAATACGCAATCGATGTGCACGGAATATCGTTGATTTACATAAGCCGTACGTTTACCACAAAGCTACAGCAGCTAAACGCCAACTAAATTTACAAAGAGTATGTAGCCTATTGATGTGAATATGTTAACGGTTTCGAGAATGTCTAAGGCTGGTGTACCGCTATCGTTGTCGGACTAACTATCTAGTGAGGATTAGCTTCTTGGCCGTCCATGAAGTACGACATTTAGGTATCGGTGGTATTATTTTAAAAAGGAATTACGAACTTTATGTGGATGTGTCAAAAATTAGCATCTCTTCTTATTATTATTTTTAAATGACTATTCCCAATACATGATGCTATTTTTAACGTATCCTCATAAGTTTATAAAATTTTGTATTACCGATAAATGTGGATGGATGGATGGATGGTCAAGACTACCTATTCTGAGCTAGTTAGTTAGTTAATTCGTTGACGAAAGCTGTGGAAGTGAGCCTAACGGCCGATTACAGAAATACTAACCCCCGGGCATAGGTTAGGGTTACCCCATCTCTTCCCGTGGGTGTCGTAAATGGCAAATAAGGGATCTGAGGGAGACTAGCAAATCTTAAGTTCTCCCCGCGCGGTAGCGGATAAACTGCTTGGTCCCTAGGAGGGTTGGTGTCAGGCAGGCGACCGGCCGTAAAAATATTGCCACGTCTATTTGCGGAAAGTATGGTCAATGATGACTTACCTACGGCGCCGACCTATATATACAATAATATTGTTTTACTTCATGTATGTTGCCAATTCTGTATATTGTATAATTCCGATAGGGAATTTATCTCTCTCCCCGTACCGATACCTGAATAATAGTCGTCAGTTGAGCGAAACAGCACCGGACCTTATGGTTCGCTGATCGACGCTCAACGTTGGTACCTAATTGTTCATTGAAATCACAACTGAAGGACGGAATAACCTCTAGTGCTCCTCTAACATTAATGCTTAATAATCTAGCTCATTCGTCTAGACAACAGTTTAAAATATGTTTATAATAACGATGTTTTAAATTTCAAATAACGTTATTAATAATATTATTATGGCAAGAGTCCAATTGTTCAGTTCAATAATAGCCAGATTGATTTAATATTAGTTTAGTAAACGTTTGTACATTTACGATCAAAGGAAAGGTTTAACTCATTATAAATGAGTAGGTACACTTTGTATAAATTAATGTGAACAATGCATTGGAACAGTTTAGTTATTACGACTATGAAACTTTCGACAGAACTTTTTTCGAGATAAATTTCATTTGACATTATGGAACTCCGACTACATTGTCAGCATTTTAGGGAAGCTTTCGATATTATAGTTCTATGATATCCATTTTTCGAAATTTACTAATGACGAGAACGCAATATCAATCAATGTGGAAAAAAAATACAGCCGCGAATAAGATACCTAGATGGAACGAAGTATGGCCATAAATAGACAGTTGATGAACGAGCTCTGATAGGCACATTATGTATGTGAGCAGCGTCTCTTGAGACCCGCAGCGCGAGGCGCCGACAATAATCATGCGGACCGCTGCATTACTGATGGGCAGCATGCTCCACCGAGCCCCTTTGTGTACTCATTCGTTTGCCGTTCATATCACAACGCCACACAACGGCAATAGCGTGAACAACACTCCATATTAAAGGCCCCAAATTGCAGTTTAATTTATTCCGGACGTGTCTCGGCAACGGAATCGCAATAACAGGCAAAACAATACCGCCGTTTATTGAGGGCTGTTTGATTGCACTTAACCTATAGCTAACTACAAACCAGACTGACTAAAACTATGTCAATATACATACGAGAACAAAGTGTTATTGGATGTTGAATCTAACTAACACAATTAGAAGACTAAGAACAAGTGTATTGTAAGTTTGGATATTTATTTCAGAAAAGCACTATAGTATAACATTAACGTAAGTAGTTACAAACAACTTGGCACGAGAAGCGTAAAAAGAAAAGTAGGTGTTAGTATCTGTAAACATGTACCATAAATTCAACTCGGTACCTCGGTACTTATAGCCAATGAAACTGGTACTCCAGAGAAATGAGTGAGTTACACCCAACTACACTTCGTAATTCTATCTAAAACTATCTTACTAATATTATAAATGAGAATGTTAGTGTGTAGTAAGTAACGAGTATGTTTGTAACTTTTTATCCAAAAAGTTATAATCCTATTGCGATTAAATTTATAACATACATACATATTAGCTGGAGATCTGGATTAACAATTAGGATTTTTTTATCCCGATAAACCCGCGGGATCGGGACTTACGCTAGTAAGGCCGCGGGACTCAGCTAGTTAACTTATCTAGTAACTAACTAAAGTCATAACTTTGTGATGATATGATAAATGTTTAAAAAAAAAGTTTTCTAAAATCCGATCTCGACGGCCTAAAAATATTTCCCGAAACTTTTTGAAATAATGTTTAAATGGATGTTATTTAAACATTATTTCAAAAAATGTCGGGAAATATTTTCCCTTTAATTTAAAATAATCACGATTGAATCGAGGCGATATTGATTTGGTACCTATATTTGTTTGTAATACACACACAGATGGTATGGTTCTCAGATTAATACATATAAGCTCAGATGTAAATAAAAATGAGTCCTCAATGTTGAGTGGACTCAAAGATATTGGCTATGGAATTATAACAATCAAAAGTGCTATTCAAATACTCAATAGAGTGTTTTCGAAGTAGTTTATTTGTCGGAAACTGTATATGTCTGCAATGGCAGATAAATTGCTTTCCTATTCTCGACAACTGGAAATAGTAGACGATTCTGTTATTAATTGGCGTAGTTTTTGTAGATAGAAGTGTTGTTGCATGCGACTTGTTGGGTCAACTGTTTATTGTACATACCTCGCAACCTCAATGTTCCAAAAGTAAATAAAACGTGTTTAGTTCCTACAGTCAGATTAAAATGTACTTGTTTATCTTTACTTTGTTTCTGTGCAGTGAATTTAAAATTGAAGTTACCTCAGTGAATCGCGTTCTAGTTAAAACTATAGAATAAGCTAAATTTCACTTTGCAATTTGCTTTTTGCTGGCGTTTAGTATGAATACTCCTAGGAGTAGAATAGATATGATTTATTTAAAAAAATAACAGCATAGTAGTAGGTACATTTATTTCTCCACATAGGATTAAAATACACCGCGATTAATCGAAATTTAAACAACTAAAGATACTATTTTTAAAACATAACTACTTTTACTACATTTCAAATGAATATATGGGCGTACGAGTATATTGTTCCTCCGAGAACACAATAACGTTCGTTTTACATGCCTTAAATCTTTGTATTCTACACGTTCCATTTAAAACAAGAAATTGCAGCAGTTGGGCGCGAAAATTATGTTAGTTTGCATACTATAGTGTTACGGCAGCAGAATCGTATTAATGAACGAGAGGGCAGGGTGTCGGAGCGAGGCAGTGGAGTGCAACCCTCTTGCTTCCAAACTAAAACTTACCCGCTATTGTTTCCCCAACTATTAAGGTATACCGTACAACCACCGCCTACCCTCAAGCGAGCGCAGTGCACCTCGCAAACGTCTCACACTTTGTAAATTTTGTCTCGGCCAAAGTTACGCCGAAACTTGTGAAATTTGTAATGAATATCCCTAGTTAAGCTGTTCATTTGAATAGCGTTTTCGTTCAACACGAAACTACTTAAGTACAAATGAAAATCTGATAAAGAAAACGAAAAATCAGTTAGGGGAAATTCAAACAAATAATTGAAGGGATTTTATCCATTGTAAGATCTTACAATAGCAATTGATCTTGTTAACGACTTCCGTAGCGTCATCACGGATTCAGGGCTCCGATTCTCGAGAGTGAGACTTGATACACGGCAGGTAAGTTTACATGGAATATATATTTTTGTACTAGAACAGTCAGAAGCATAGATCTGTACCTACACTTGTTTTGGCAAAACGCATGCAAATATGCAATAATTAAAAATGCACTGATCAGCATTTTCACCGACAGGAATGGAAGCGCTTCACTTAACTGCTATCGTGAACAAATCCGTTCTGTCACGGTATCTCGTCATTTTTCATAGCGACATGCATATTCAACGCAACAATAAATCACATGGTGGCATCCCCTCGCAGCCAAACGGGATGACCTACTGTTATGTCACCAACAAAAATACCGTCACACAAAAGTGTAAGGAACACACCGATCTACCGAAAAACAGCTATAATAATTACCTACCCTTTGAGTCTTGATAAATAGCGTCATTATTATCACCATCGGTTTGAAAAATGGTCCTCTCTTGATATTTATTCAAATAGGTAGCCTACCTGAATATTCTTTTATGGAAAGCTGGTGATTTTCGTTTTTCTCTCTACATTTTCCATCTCTTTTTAATTCGGTTGTACGAAAATTGAAACAATTTCAACCGTTGAAATTTAGATTTATTTGCGATTCCTCGTACAAAGATATTGCAACTCAGAGCTATAATTACGAACGAAATAATCATAGAGATTATGGCACAGTACGAGTATATGGGCAAGTTTCTTCGAATGACTGAATTCGCTTAATTTTGCTGTTGATTAAGCTCTGTCGAAAGAGACCTTTGACGCAATGATTAACTCTTAATAAATAATGTTACCAGTTATCAGTAATGTACGTATCTGACCTCTTGCTTAAAAGGGGATCTAAATAACATCACTAAGTGGTTGATAACGATATATCAGCATCATAAGCAATGACAACACAGACAACGCTGCTAAAAATGAGCCAGACAAGTTTGCTCCCCTATAGGTACCTAGGCAGTTAGATACTCTTAACAGCTGACGCACGCACTGCCATGTCAGTGAGTAAAACGAGTTCCATTATGAAAGTGATCGATATGATCTTTCATAGGCGTACTTACTCTCTGACAAGCACGAATATTAAAAGGGAGGAAAAAAAGCACTTGTCATTCCAATATTTTTAGGGATATTAAATGAAAAGATGAAGAGCTTAGAAAATACGCATAATAATAAATTGTTAATTTGGCAACGGCTATCATTTTAATTTACATAAAATAAAGTAACAACAGAAAGCCAATCAAATTAGACAGCAT
The DNA here is from genome assembly GCA_958496205.1 of Idaea biselata. Classification (NCBI taxonomy): domain Eukaryota; kingdom Metazoa; phylum Arthropoda; class Insecta; order Lepidoptera; family Geometridae; genus Idaea; species Idaea biselata. The sequence continues at coordinate 22,450,013 of OY292397.1, forward strand.
ACATATTTGAACTTTGTAAAAACGAGTACATCAAACTTTTTGGTTAATAGTATACAACCACTGCTAGGTTTGTTGGAAATTGTGATCAAATTCAAGCAGTACCTAAACTCTGCGGGCAATTAACGTGAAAACATACCGTTATTTCTAAACAAACACCCATTTCTCTAATAAGAAAATCAATATTAACCTAGTCACGTCTTCATGCTAATTACATAAACGTGTAGAGTGAAATTAATTTAAGTTTTGTAATCTGTGAGAATTTCGTTCGCAATAGTTGAGATCATAATTTGTTTGCCAAGTTCACAGGTAGTAATTAGCTAAGACATCTTGAGATAAATTTGCCCGGAAATATGCGCCAAACCTTCTAGAATCAATGTTAGCAAAAGGCGGGTCATTACTTCCATAAGCTGCGACCGTTTCAAAAGTTTGAACCGTAAGACCGTCATTCGCAATAGAAGCGAAGAACTAAGTAGTTATTCGAAAACAAAAAGCATAAGATGATAACCAGGATCGCTTGTTTTATGAAAACTCTTACTGCAACGAATAAATTAATCTTGCCTTTATTCTAAAGCCCTGCAAAGTTTTTCATTTTATGGTCTCCGCGCAGTATAGTGGGATCCAACAACTCATGTTCGGTCTGTTGACTGGTGACATTTAATAACTTGCTATTATTCTTTAAGAAAATTTATATTTACGAGTTTGTGCCACATACTCTGTAAAGACAATAGCTATGCATGCATAACTCTAGCTAAAGCAGTGGTAAGAACCATTTGTGGCGAAACTAATGCCGTGTTCAACTCTCGCCGAGAGTATTTTGAAACGTTTTTCTTTTATTAAACTCACATATAAATCGTATTTTCTCTATTGAAACGGTTTTATTTGTTCATTCTTAAACCGAGATCAAATTCCGGTTTTTGGTTGGTATCACCAGTCACCGGAGCGCACTTGGAAATAAAAATATATCGAAAGTAAACTTTGTACACAAGGTAAACGTTTACTGAACCGAAATAGCGCAAAATGAAATACAAAAGTGTAGGCGAAATCTAGAATATCACAAACAAAAACGCTTACGTGTGTATCATACCCAGTGACTTAAAGAGCCCTTGTTTATTCATGACAAAATGATTTAGAAAACATAACGTTAGGGTAATGAGCCGTGGTACCTGTGCGTAAGCAAACCATCGACTTTTAAGCTCGAGCGAGGCGACCCTAAAGCTTGCTACCCCCTTCCCCGAACCTCCCCAATCCTTATCCGTCTCCAAGGAGCTCAAACATTAAGTACGAGATGGACGATTAAACGGCTTAGCTGAGAATTACACAAATAATGCCAAATTCTCACTGACTAACCATGTTTGAATGATAAGTAATTTCTTATAAGATTTAGCTTGGATCCGCGGATTTGTGAAAGATAAGATTTTGTTTCTAAAAACAACAAGGTATTACGGTCGAAATACGAAAGAATTATAATATCAAAGTTGATTTACGGATAGCTGTGTAATTTATTTTTCTTACAGTATTTTGTTTATAAATATGACGAGATATTAAAAAGTTTTTAAGCTCAACATTTTGAAACAGGTAGGTAATCCAATTCAAAGTATTGGCAATTTATATTAGGACAGCACTACCAGCAATATTCCGAATAAGGTAAAAGACCTGCTCGTTTTTATTCCGGTTTTGGAAAAATTGGAGCTCAGGTTGAATTCGGCGAATTGTGAATTTTTTCGTTTTAGCTTTGCATACCATCTTTTTTTTTTCCTTCGATCCGGTACTCCCGGGTTACGAAGCTTGATAATAATACTGAGTCTTTTCGACTCGGTCGTATAATGCAATGGAAATCTTTGGACAAAGTAAGCGTCTGCAGATCATGCATACCTAAAGTATACCACGATAAAGATGGCCTGTTGTTGCTGAAAAAGGCGTTATATTTTATCCGAGAAATTGGCTGTGGTCTTGACGATTTGTCATTGTGACGCAACGGAGTTACGTAGCAATAGGACAACAGACTAAAGAAAAGTAGTAAATTAGTTACACAACATGTTTAACGTTAAACTTAATATTGCTGTTTGTGTGTAATGTAATATAGAAATTAGTTAATTACATTTTAAATGAATAAAACGTGAAATCTTTACATAAACAGAATTATTTTTCATTCAAATTGAGTGGCAAAATATAATAAACAAATGTTAAATCTAGTTAATTGCTGATTTCATTATTAATTAATAACTTTACAAATATAAATTAAATATCTGTGGCTGCAAAAGCAAACACGAGTAGGTAATTTAGTTTTGCAAGAACAATTGCATTTGGAGCAAGTTCCACTAAAACTAAAGCCCTCTAGAAGGAGTAAGACCAAAATCTTCACGTTTCAACTCCTTGTCGGCGATATTAAAGAAACATTGAGGACCCGTTGCGCCAGTTTGGTACGGAAATACTTTTACATAAATTCTTTTAGAATATTGTTCCATCATATCATCATAATAATATGGGTAATATGTATATTTTTACATATTAGAGGCTTATTGTTTCTTCAGGAATTTTCGGTATTTGTCGCTTTATTACTGTACCTATAGTGCAGATACGGTACCTAGCCACGGCAAATGAGATGAAAAACTGCGTCAGCTGACGCACTAGCCTCAGTCGTATGTGGAACCGTTGTCACGTGAACACGTACTGTCACACTGCGAGTTTCTAACCCATTTTTCGACTACGCAATGTTAGAATATACCGAATCTTCCCCTATGATATAGAGTTTTTATTAATCTAATTTAGTTCAGCTACAGAATGTTGAACTGAATGTTTGTTTAACTTGAAATCTGTGTTGTAACTCCGACGAATGGGTCGACAGAAACATTTAACTTGAACAGTTTTAATTGAAGCGCCCTCATCATGGACTGAGCTCTCTCTCCTATCTGTACCAGTGGTCTCTATAAAACTATTTAATTTAGTTGGTCAACTATGTTTTTAAGTTACTTCGGTGTTGGTATCGTCATTTACCATTACCTAAATTGAATTCAGTTAAGAAGTTCGTTTATGGATTCATAAAGTCAACTCCAGTTCGGCCTTTCATTAACTTGAATCTATAGTAAGTTTGGATCTCATTCATTTTAACTGCGGAAGATTTAGCACTTTGCGATTTAGTACTTTGCAATATAGATTACCAGAACAGACACTATTTTATTTATGGTTATTTATTTAATTGTTTATTGACAACATTAAAGGATTTCGTAGTTGTAATCGTTGATGTAGTTTCGTAGACGAAACTGAAATATCACATTTTGTGGAGACGTTCAAAATCCCTCTCGTGAGCGAGTCAGGGCATTTCTTAGTCGAAGTTATTAAGTCAGATCTAACCCTCGTGTTCACAGACTGGTCTATGAACACGAGGGTTAGATTAGTCTATAGATACGGCTGTATGACTCGATTCATAGCCAAGCTTTTAAATTTTTAGAGGAGCATCTGTTCATTTTTCAATGATCTTCAAAGTAGAAAAACACACCAAAAATAACAACATTCATACAATTTATTCCGTGTGATTTAGTTAGATTAATCTGAGATTTGAATTACAGAACGGACCAGTAAGCGTTATTCAGCTAAAGTATAATAATATTATTCTGCTAATTAATGGAGAGTTCGTCATCATCCGCAGACGGTTTGGAAGCAGATTGATTATGTAAATGAAGTGAGGCCTGCAGATGTCGATAGCTATAAGGGATCGCTCAACAAATGGTTGCGATCAACCTAAACCTACTTATTAACAATAGACGAGACGAATTATACAGGGAAATTAAGTAAATTGTTGTACGAGAAACAATTATACAAAGTTGGATATAATAGATAATACTAGAAATCAAGTTCACCAAATTATATTAGGTAATTCTATTTGACTTTCATTTTTTGTGTTAAATATTATTAAATTATGTCGCTTGTTAATCGAACCGAATATAAACAGGCCTATAAAATGAGAATATGTTTATCAAATTATATGATGCGTAATTTAAATGCACAAAATTATACAAATAACAATTAAATTGTACACATAATGAAAATATGAGTAGCAATATCCATGTTCGCTTATGTCCTATCTACACTAATATTATAATGAGTAAAGATTTTGTATTTCTGTGTGTGTGCGTCTGTATGTTTGTTATAAATAAACTCAAATACTACTGGACCGATTCTAAATATTCTTTCACCAAAAGAAAGTTACATATCGAAGAGTAACATAGGCTACTTTTGATCCCGATATTCCCACAGGATCGGAACTTACGCGGACGAATCATCTTTATAGAGAATTAGGTCAGCTCCGGTTGTTAGAAACGGCTCGAAAAGGGCTCGAAAGGTACCAACGAAGCAAAAGTTTAAGACGACAAACCCCAAAACATGAAGAGCCGCGTTGCGAGCTCTTTCGTACACTTCAAAGACTCCAATACTCTACAACAATCCCACGAACCATTATCAGCCGGCATGATTCTCACAATTTACGAAACGGATCAAGTAGGCTCTACAAGGAAAGTAAGTCGGTGGAAAGACGTGATTGAGACGAGGTGCCAACGACCAGATGATATTGATTGAAAAAAATTGCGTTACCAAAACGTTTCTTAAGGATTTATATAACTACCCTTCTCATTAAAAAAACCAAAATACTGCACATACCCTTTTTGTGATCATTTTACAAAAATACGATCCCTTCTTAATTTATATCTACAGATAACACTATTTGCTTCTTTATAGACAATTAGTTTAACTTGTATTATATAAAAATTAGGAATCTGTTATCTATAAGATTTATTTATTTATTTTTGTGAGTTGTAACTTTTGTAAGAGCTGTTGATTCTGTGTTAATAAAGAAAATAAATAATAACAAGAGAATTAATTAATATTGGAACCGAATTATTAAGCTCACAGTATGGTCTTTGCAAAGGTGTTAGTATTATTCCAAAAATGATTTCTTTTTAAAAATTCCTTCCGAAATTATTCGCTTTTTTTATAATAAATATTATCACTGGAACTAAGTTGCTACTAAGGTATCTACTTTCTAAACGGATACAAGAAAATAGAACAGGTAAAAGTTAAAACGTACCCGTAAAACGCAAGCATCTAACTTCAAAAACAATAGAACATACACGACGACATCAAAGAAAAATGTTACAACTTATTTGTAAAAATGTAACTTATTTTCTTGAACATCTACAAAGATATCTTGAAAATATCATCAGTGGTTCTTGTCGGAAGTTCTACCGAGTTAGTTTTCAAAGGTTAGAAATAGTTTTTGTTATATCAACGTACAATAGAATTGTAAAATGTCTTTCAGAAATTCAATGTTTGTGGTAGCATTCGAACCCACGCTTACCACTTTGATGTTATAATCGTTTTCCGCTTTCATTAAAAAAAATACAAAGTTAGGCAAAACGTCTAGTTATTTCCGTGAATATATAGTAGGTACCTACGTACCTACTTAAAATTTCTAAAACACAGTTTCCTAAATTGGACTTAAGAAACGACTGTTTTCCGCTATATTCCATTGAGAACCTTTTCAAATAGAATGTTTTCATAAAGTATTCGCTAAGTGAGCCTATTACACCAGAAAGGAATATTAAAGCACGTTTCATTACAAAATCTTCACTCTTCATTGACAGTCCCCGGTTTTAGGTAATCATTAAAAATTCAGGTTCCGTTCCACAAAGTTTATAAGCTTCGGAAACTCTATTGAAAGTTTGAAGGTTTTGACAAAAGTTCCGATGTTATATTTTCTTCTTGGCGAAAATACAAATATAAATTAAAAGTTTAGCAAGAATGTCCGATGAAACGAAGTCATTTAGAACAATGATAACTTTATTAATATTTCAACAGGTTTGTATGAACTTCATTAATTATCCGTTTGGTTTAAATTTTGCGTTGAAACTTTAAGTATTTCTCAATGTTGAGCAAATAAATTTAACATAACAATCTTTTGTGTTCAAGACTGAAAGAAAAGTTTGAGGGTTGCTTCGGTTAAGTCAGCATAGGTGGATGTACGAAGTATCATAATGATCTAAGAAAATGGGTTTGCCATTCCGGTGTTTTAACAGATGAAGTCAACTATCGAAATGTTAGAGAATTATGTCATCTGGTGACACAGGAATGACATACTACCTGGCGTAGTATTTTACTGTATTATGTATACTGGAGTAAGTAAGAGAAAGTACATTTATAGCTAATAAAATATCAAATAATAAAATAAAAATATTTTCAAGCAAGCTTACTGATTAATACACTTTTTACACTTACACGATTTCCGTCCTTCATTATTATTAGACACGTGTCTAGATCGCGTTATATATTATCATTGTTATTAATTACCTCGAGGTTTCGACGTTTCGAGGTAATTAATAACAATGATTCTCTATAACGCGATCTAGACCCGTGTCTAATAACAATGATGGATACTGAATAATGTTGTTAATTTCATAACAGTAACGCGAAAACCGAAGAAGAATATAATATAGATTTTTCTTCTGTTTTCGCGATGTTGTATTGAAATTAAAGACATTTTTCGGTTTGAATCGCGTGGTGTTTATTACTTTTAGCATTGTTACAACGCTCAACGTTTCGAGACCTTTCCAGGTCTCTTCTTCAGGATAGACTGACAATGCTAAAAGTAATAAACACCACGCGATTCAAACCGAAAAATGTCTTTAATTTCAAGAATATAATAATTAATAATAATAACCCATCGTATTGAGAGCACATCTTTACTTGTCATGTAAGAAGCTACGCTTCATAAAATCAAATACTAGGTACATGATACATGACCGATTCACAGGTAAACAAACATCCGATGTTCGTATACATACTATCTATTAGTCACTGGCCATGGTCGTTTCGAGAATTAGAACTATTTGTGGAACTCTCGGGTTAAACACTGGAATGCAGCCATTGGAATTTAGGTGACCCAGAGCATCAGGTATTTTATATGTAATCCCAATTATAGATCTAACAATTGTCGGAGAATATGAGTCTCGAATAAATCGAGTAAAAGGAATGGGATTCCATTTTAGAATTCAACTTTATACCTACTTTATATTTACTTACGAGTAATTTCAAGAAAACATGAGACAGAAAAAGTGGTTGCTTTATATTTCCCGTTTTAAAAGGAATTCCATTGAGAGTTAGAAGAAAATATAAAAGCTAGGAGTAAAACAGGGGATCTTAGAAGCTAATTTATTGGACTAACTGAATTGTGCTAGCTGTGGTTGACAATGAAGAAGAAAATGGACTTTGGAGCAATAGGTATATGAATCTTCGTTGAATTTTTTCTATGAAATTATATTAAAATACATATTTTGTCTGGTAGAGTTCAGGCAAATATAAGCATTATGAGCTGTAACTTGATCTGAACAGGGGGTTGAACTGTAATTTAACAGTATGGTCAGTAAAATGTAAGACGCACCAAAAAAAGTTAATCGAACGTAGCACTCAACACGTATGTAACGCAAACAGACTCCATTTAAGTAATAGGTACCTACCAGGCGAGAGGAAATGGGAAAAGTCACAAGAGCTGACCACTTAACGAACACTACAATTACCAAAATAAATGACTTACATAACCAAAAAGAAGTGTCCTTCCATCTCAAATTACAAAGCAAGACAATTTGTCTGTCACGTTTGTCTCGTTACTTAATTTACGGTTTTAAATCGTTGTTTCTCTAGCCAAGAACAAATTAATAATTGTTTAAGAAACTTTTAGGTCATATCTCAACTAGCAAACGTCAGTTGTAGCTACCTCAATTAATTTTCCCGGATTATTTCCAATTGTTATTTCGGTTAGCTATATTTTGGGGTTAAGGTGTCGGAGACTGAGTAATAAATTAATGAATTAATCTCCTGCTAATAGGAGGCTCGTAAAGGGTTTACGAAGATTTTCCGGATATTATTTACCGGAACTAGAATATCATTTATATTATAAGTACTTACCTATATAAGAATAATATGATAATTAATTAAACAAAAAAGCGTCTGTAGACCCTGTACAAGTATAAATAAGCCAATAGGGCCAGAAATAAGAATAAAGTTGGCACACAACATGATTAAAACATAGGTCTTCAAAGCACTTAATTTTATTTCTTGAAGTTTCCTAGATACCTACCTATAAATAAAGAATAGTCTAGATGTAATTCGATGTATAAAAACAATCAATCATGTGAAGGAAAGTAATGTTCCGTACCGGCGACGCTGCCTCAACGCGGTACTCCCATTCATCACACTTGAACTCTCTTACGTGCTTTAAGTTCGATGTAATCAATAAAATATTTTTAGTGCAACATCCCATTAATAATATTGTAAATGCATAAGTGTCTATCTATTCCCTTTTCACGGCCAACTACGCCTTGATAAATTTAAACAAAATAATTATATTTGCACATTTTTCTATTTATTTATTTATTTATTAACACAGTTACTTTTTACACTAACAGTATTACACCAAAACGTGTATAAAAGTCATTGTATTGAACTTACATATCTAACATATACATTTAAAAACTTATAGCAATAATTATAAAATTCTTTTTCATTATTACAAAAGATGTCAGCATCTACTTGCTGACTAATAAGCTCATTAAGGAGTGTCAGAGCTTGCGTGGTGGGTGCAAATTGCGCTGTCAAAGTTCTAACATTAGAAGCACTGAACAACCGTCGCGTACGCAGCCTTACCAGATTATCTGGCGCAAAATTCTATAAGTATAGAGGTGAATATCGTATGTCTAATACCAGTCTTGTTTAGTCTGTTTCTCCACAAATACAGATTCTGTAACCGTAACCTCGTGGCTCTTGGGGTCACCGTAATAAAACACGATAATCGTCGGCTCGCTGTGAACCGCTCGTTGCAGGGTCGCTTAGTGACAGTCTATGTAAAGTTACAGCTGGCTAGTAAGTTACCGGCCTTATAAAACGATCGCCCCGTTTTCTAGTCGAAAAACACTTTTAGAATAAGATGCAAATTAGCATATGACGTAGATAGTTAATAAATAACCTAATAGTTAATCCCTAATAACACGATAATGAAAATCAAAACGAACAAATCCTATACTAATATTATAAAGCTGAAAGTTTGTGAGTACGTATGTATGTGTGTGTGTTTGTTACTCAATCACGTAAGAACCGCTGAACAGATTACCTGAACGGTATGTAGATAGCTGGAGACCTAGAATAACACAAAGGCTACTTTTTATCCCGATATTTCTGCGGGATCGGGACTTACGCGGGTGAGACCGCGGGACCAAGCTAGTTTAATATAAAGTCAAAGTGTTACCGACTCATTCCACAATCCATATCCAATCACAAAAGTTATTATAGTTGGCATTATCTAACTAATCCCTATCGATCGGTGTAAGCAATATGTCAGTGTTCAAAGTCTTCGTAGTAACTTAACTGTATTTCGTGCAATTTGGCACGGTTGCTTAGACGATGCAATGGTTGAGCATATAACTTTTCGCAACGAGTTCAACTGAATAAAATTGTCGTATCTATTACTTTATAGAAACGATTTGCCAAACAAATGACCGCACATGACTTGTTGTTGCGTGAACATTGTGAACAGATGAAATTTCAGTTTATCTTGATTCTCAATGGGTACTAATTTAATCCTTTTCTAACAAGCTTAATTTTTTATTTGTTTTTGATAAGCAGGTAATTATTTATCAGACAATTTAATTAAATATAAATTCGTATAAAATATGTTTCAGCCAATTTTAAGGTATCTTCATGTAACAAATTATATTTTAAACAAATAACAACACCATACTCATTCGTTACTTTAACACGCAGCTATTACATGTTTAATATGCTGAAAGTAATTCACGTTAAGTAACTGAGAAATATATTAAAATTAATCACAAGCGATGTTTCCATAAATTTAACAGAGTTTAGTGCATAAAATATATTCACCGCTTACGTACCAGTAAATTCGCGGTATTGCTCCTAACACAACTATTAACGTATAAACATGGGAGATTATTAAAATTAATGGCTTTATTAAAACGACCGCGTATCAAAATAAACCGCAGTATACCTACATATGAATGGGTGGTTAAGGTAGGTAGAGGCGACATTGGCAGAGGAAATGGTTGCCGAGGTTACGAGGTATATATGACAGAGAACGACAACGGTCCCGCCACCGCGACGCGACAGGGGCGAGGGGCGAACTTATTATGAACCTCGTATTCAACCAGAACCCCAACTATATCCCTTATCGATCCGAGCGCATGTCAATAAGTATTAGCACATATTTAAGTTACGTAACATTTTCATCCAACCTTTCTAAGAATCAGAATTGTGCATGAAAACGTAATATCTCATCCGCAGCTGACTCGCTTTTAGAATCGCGTTCATAGATTTGTTGGAAATAGCAAATCTACAGTTTTAAATTTACGGTGGGATCTCAACAAAAGCGCAAACAATCCACCCGGTATTCCAGCGGAGTGTTGAAAGCCTAACTTCGTTTAATTGCAATTTAGAGTAAACCCAGCGATCGCCACATAAGCCGGCGAGGTTGGGGTTCAAGAGCATTAGATAGATACAGCCTTTGCCGAGTGCACTAACCGATGTCCAGCCTTCTACTAGTACATTACTACATAACTACTCTACGACAAACACACTCAGTACTTTTCTACGGTGTATTGTCTTTATGTACTTGGATAAAGTGGGATTTAGTGAATTTAATCACACAACATAAAATCTTGCGAAAGTAATATTCTAAAAGCCCGTACACAGTCTAATCTTTCGGCATTATTTACTAACACACCAGCTGGTCACTGCAGAGCGTATAATGCCACAATATTTTACAACAAAAACTTGTTAATGATATTTTGTACCGGGTAATTTCTGGATTTAAGTTAAAATAGGTATGAAATGGCTACACGGGTCTCCGAAAACAATAACGCGTGTATTCTAAAGAATTGTTGATACCAGAGGTGACAGGTAATGGGGAAACGCATTAAGCTACAGGGTAGGGCTTCTACCGGGCTCAAACCTGCTGAAATAAAATGCACTAATGATTGTCGAGACCCATTTAACCGTAATGACCTTTCTCGATTGCTCGTTTAATTTTTTAAAACACGGCTTTGTGAAATATATTTGGAGATTATAAGCGAATTGCGTCACTATATTTCGATTAGAAATTAAGAAAATGTTATAGAAAAAAATATTATAAGTATTCACAGTTTGAAAAGTCCTGTGTTTGAGATTTAACTAAGACAGTTTATTTATTCTAATCCGTGCGATGACCTGTGAAAAATATTATAATGTGACTTTCTCGTTAAGAGGACAGTCTCCATTCTCTTTCTCCATACAAACGTAGTGGACGTTTTCCTCCCTGGATAAAGACATTAGAGCAAATATGTATATGCCATAAAACCTATATCTGTCATGACTATGCATCTACCTTTTCATTTTGTTTTTATTTTTTTTTATTACTATTCTAATTAGAAAAATAAAAAAAATCAAAAGGTAGATGCATAGTCATGACAGATATAGATTTTATGGCATAAACATATTTGCTCTAATGTCTTTATCAAGGGAGGAAAACGTCGACTACGTTTGTATGGAGAAAGAGAATGAAGACTGTCCTCTTAAACGAAAATGATAAAACATAAACAATGATAAAGAATTTAACAGATTTTTCTCAAGAAATTAACACGAATTTGTTTATAAAATAAAGTATGAAATAAACAAGTTAAATGATTCAGTAGGCGCAATAAATCATATTTATCTTTTTGGTAACCATCTGCCTTTCCCGCTGCTATTTCATATCAATAATAGTAATTACTGCATACGAACAGACAGCCGGAAATTAGTTTTATAATAACATCATTAAAGTAATTTAAATTTCGCAGTGGAAGTGAAAATGGTCGCCGAAATAATCATATGAAATATTGCCTTTGATGGGTATACAGTTAAAACGATAATGAATTCTTGTTGTGTTTTAATTATTTGTTCTCTACTCCCATTTGTCATTTCGGATCAAAATATGGATTCAAACAATTTTGTAAGTAGCATAGCATTGAATTTCAAAATTTGTGTTATTTAAGGAATACAAGAATTTAAAGTTACCTTGTTAGTCTTATTACCTACCCATATATTGCATAATCTTATATAAAAATTGTAATATAAACAAAGAACAAACAATTTAAAGGAAAAAGTAAATAAATAGCTGTTTTTTGTTTACATTTTGATCTAAGTTTCTGAAATAGAGTATACCTACCTACAATATATTTGAAATATTAGTGCAATGAGTGGTTTACATTTTATCGTCAAATCTAAAAAATATTAGACCACCCTATGTCATGTCATTTATAATGACATCGTTTTACAAAATCCGTTTAGTTATATTTTTTTGTGATAATAATGATGGCACCCTTCGCGCGAGTCCGAATAGCGCCTTTGGTATTTTATAATTGATAGCGATTAATCATTTCTAACGGTAACTAACGAGGATATCTATCCTCTGGTGACTTATTTGGTCACGGTTGAAAGTTCCTTAGTACCTACTTTAATCTTTATAATACTTTACAAGCTTTGCCCGATTCCAAAACTCAGAATACAGAACAGTGAACACTAACAGAAGACATCTTCTACTCACTTGTAAATCGTGTAGGATTGAATTTTATTTCAGGGTCCCTATAAACCAGTTTGGCAATTGATGGACGTTTGTAAAGGGCCAAAACAAGGAGATTGTGGAGCAACGGCTCTTGGGAATAAAGATAAAGTGAATGATGTCATTTTCTACTTAAACATTACTAAAGAATGCCCCATTACTATGGTAAGTATATTATAATTCATTAAAATACAATGTTGTTCTAAAATCGTTAACCTTTTAAAAAGCTTACAATAAATCTATACTTACAAAATTGAGATTTATAATAAGAGATTGATGATAGTATAATAAAGTAAATACATATCTCTAAGTTTTACCAACAGCCAACAGGTATTATCTATAACTTCGTTTTTTAATCAGGGAATACGATTTGACACATCTTTCTAAAGAAAAAATGTCAAATACAAGGAACAAAAATATCAGATTATAGTCTGAAATTAAAAAAACGTACTATATGTTATATTTTTGAAATGTAAAGACGCTGGAACCTAACCACTGAGGCAGTCGTTAACTTATTTTTATTATTTAATTTTGAACTTTTAAGAAGATCAGATGGCTATATAAATACTTTTATCGTAGACCAAGATAATGGTGATCTCAAGATTACCAAACAATACTACGAAGAAGTTGTGGCATCATATTGTGAACAAACCGTGTCAACATTTCGTGTTGGGAGCAGTACTTGCAGAAGCTCTTGCTATTCCAGAGAAAGATTGCAAATTGGGCAAGGTAATACATTTATTAGGTACTACTTAGCTGTTATGGATAAAATTAAAGGTATGAGTTGGCGACGGGCGACATGAGGCGGCAGCGGACGACGTGTCACGGCGACATTACTGATTTCTATGAAATTGCCGACGCTCGACGACATGTCGCTAGCTTCGTGTCGCTGACTACGTAGGAAGTTTCATAGAAATACATAGAAACCAGTAGTGTCGCCGCGACACGTCGTCCGCTGCCGCCTCATGTCGCCCGTTGCTAACTCGTACCTTAAGGTATAAAGTTGCTTTACCAGCACACCGATATATGACTGCACTGCGCACCAGCGCTTGTAAGCTTAAAGCAGCGCTTGTAGCGGGTTCACTCCCCACAGTTACACTCGCGTAGTCCCGACCCCGTAAAAAAATCTAAAATTTCCACGGAATCGGGATCTTTCCCCTTTCTTAGTGGATACATAAACTTGACAATGACTAATCCTCCAGATTTCATGTATCTAGGATCAGCGGTTTAGGCTGTGTGTTAATATAGTTCAGTCAATTACTTATACAAGACTTTGAATCTTATACCTATGTTTAGATATGCAAATACTCTGGTTTGACTTGTTCAATAATTGACTAGCTCTAATATCAAACTTTCATTTACAGGGAAACTATAGCCCACATGTAAATATGTGGGACAAATCTACGAAATTCCTTGGCAATTCCTTCTTCTACGGGTCATATGCTTTCAAGATAATGATATACAACAAGGCAGACAACTTTTTATGCTTCTATTCTGAGTTGGATATCTTGAAAAAGTAAAATGATTTCATTATAAACAATATTTTATCAAATTTAGGTAGTATTAATGTTTTTATTAAGGGTGGAATGTAATAAAGTCACTTCAATAAATGTAATTTAGATTATAAAGAAAGCGACATTCGTATTTCGTGGGACTCTTTCGACTGGTGGGATAAGGAAGCAAGAATTCGATAGAAAAATCCGATTGGAATCCGAAACGTGATTTGTTGGCAGTACTCTTCAATTGAACTTACTGCCGCTGTTTTATTTGTGGCTTTTCCTTTAACTCCAAATTCGTGCAGCTTCACCAATTAATTGGAATTGGTGAAGTTCTTTGTTATTAATCCCAAGGGACATCATATTTTTCATTAAGGTTCTCAGTCCCCAGAGTCCTTTCAGAGTTAATAGCCGCATAATACAGTAGTCGAGGCGGATAGATGCGTAATATACCTAATTTCCGTGTCGCGATTAAAAGTCGTTATAAATGGTCGCAGGGGAAAGCTCGGAGGCTGTCACCATTCCCGCAAAAAGAGGAAAGGGATCTGCATTAAAACGCTCTGAAAATTTTCCGTAACAGCAATGGGAGATGTTCGCCACAAGATAACTAAGGACGTTGACATTACCTTTGTTTCACAAGTTGTACGTATACCTACACAAACCCACAAGTCTTTATAATAATGATAATCGTTTATTCAAACCCCTGTCAAGTTTATTGACTTATATACTGACTAGCAGAGTCCCGCGGTTTCAACAGCGTAAGTCCCGATCCCGCGGGATTTTCAAAAAACCCTTACTTAGTAGATCGTTACACACTACAAAGAACACACTCTCCAAATTTCGTGTCTCTAGGACCAGCGGCTTGGGTTCTGCATTGATATGTAGACCAGTCAGGACTTTGAATTTTATATCTATAGATAAAATTACATTTGTAAAAATAACCCCGTTGTTACTGAAACTATTTTTGGTCTACGATCATTCTGATTTTTTAATATACATATACATATATGTAATCGTCTAAAACTGAAAAAAATCTATATCTCTTGGCAAATAGTGAAGTTTTAAAAGGTCTGTCGCTCTATCTGGGATAATATGTAGCCCTGCCAGGAGCATTTTTTTATCATAAGCTCCAACCAGAAGCATTTTTTAAATAAATTAACTACGGAAAATTGTGGATCGGGAATTTATTTTACGCGCAAATGTGAAGTAAATTCCACGAAGAACAACAATAAACATTTTATCACGAAAATTTCATGTTATAGGTGTATAAGTTGTTCAGCTGTGTACTGCACTCTAGAGCACTTTTACAGATTGAAAATTATGAATTACTTATAACGTACCTACTCCGGAAAAATAACAAATTACTGCATAATAAAATCTTCCGTACATTCTGGATTAAAGATTTTCATCGTATATATCAATTAATATCAATAATTACTGCCATAACGGTCAGTAAGTAGAATTAATTAATTACATCCGTTGTTCATCGCTGCGGATAATTTTATTTCAACATCAGACTTTCGGCAAGCGGATAAAACTCATTTGAAGTGCAAAGCAAACGTGGAACGGCATCATAATGGTCATGATACAAAATTCTCTTTGTACTTTAAATTAAATAGAAGCCGCTTGCTCAGTACGTAACGTGCCCTAGCTACCTAAAATTTCAGTAGGTATATTATGTATGATACAATGCTATTTCAAAATCAGGCCATATTATGTATTGAAGCGAGACGACTAACACCTGGTTTGCGGCAGACATAGCCACCGTTTATTCCAGCACAATATAATTTACAGCCTCAAAATGAAGCTAACCCTGATACTCGCCGGACTATTACACCCAAATACTAGACTGAAATACAAAGCGCACGCAAAACTGAATTTCCAGCGCTATATAATATAATATTACTCTCCAACACCACTAGGCAAATATTTATCCTACTCGGTCAAACCGTTTGACGGTCAAATGAAGAAGAAGGCAAAATAGACAAACAAACTTTCAAGTTTGGATTTAGTAGTAATTATGTCAAATCAGGTGGAGGTGAAAAACGAGGAGCTCATTGGCCTAAGGAGGTCTTTGGTCTAGCTATACTTGCCGATCTTGAACGGTCTTGCGGGTTAAGCAACGCTTGGCGCGGTCATTACTTGGATGTGTGACCGATAATTAGTGTGGCAAAAAAATATTTTCTCGAGCTCCTCCGTGCTTCGGAAGGCACGTTAAGCAGTTGGTACCTTATATATATACAAGTTAGGTAATTTCTTTACCTATTAAGTATACCTATGCTGTAAGTTGTTTTATAATATGAATCTTCACGTATTTTAAATTCAGACATGAAATGAAAATAAAGGATATAGCAGCGAAACAAGTATACCTACTTAGGTAAATTAAAAAAAATACCTTTTCCTAGATTGAAACAGCAATAGTGGTTGGCTTCAAGCTTTTAAACAAATTTATTATTGTTTGGAAACCACTTCAACGTGCTCTAGATCTAAGGAAATTAAAATAACAAGATGTTGTTTTATAAAGTTTTTCCAGAACCTTAAACTTTTAACTTGGCTCGGGTTTAGTCGAGTCAGCTAGTTAATTATTTTCGACGGACAATGAAATTGCCGAGGTCGATTCGCTCATGAAATGAGACGACGTTTTTACAACATCCTTACATTTAATGATGATCCTTGTAAAAATAGAATAAATCAGACTCTCGCTTAATTTGCTGAACTCTAATTAGAATTTTTAAGATTTTTTTCGAACCTATCTTAATTAAGGTAATTTTTGAGACAGCTTTGCAAATTAAGAAATTATTAATCAAGGAGGAAAAACAAGAATCATTTCTCGTGTAATAGTGTGATTCACCTATTGTTATTTCAATAACGACTGCTACCAAAAAATATAGCAGAAAAGATCAACAATTTAAATTCCCTACGTATTTGTTGTAGCTTAGAACAATTCGAAATACCTTTTATCGGATGCCTACATCATATAAAAACAAACACTCTTTAAAATTTCAGCTCTATACTATCAGCGGTTTAGGCTGTGCGTTGATCTAACACTCAGTCAGGACAAAGCCATTTTTAAAGATATAGATTAACTAGTCCCGCACTAATTTGATATTTTTAACGGCAAATTATCGTAAATCTGTATAGTTAGTTTACCTAAGCGTAATAATGAAGGAATAACTATTTATATATTTACCAGCTGCGTCCCGCGGTTTCACCCGCATAAGTTCCGATCCCGCGGCATTTTCCAAAATCCCTTTCTTAGTGGATGTTTACACACAACAAAGAACACACTCTTTAAATTTCTTGTCTCTAGGACAGGTTTGGACTCTGCGTTGATATATAGATCAGTCAGGACTTTGAATTTTATATATATAGATTTATATATGACCTTACACAACATGTCACAGAAATATCTTTACAATACGTATTTGTCCCAAAAGTTGAACCACATCGTTAAAATAAGTATCGTATACAGTTAACGTTTTGGCAAGAAGCCTGAAGCATTTGCAAAACATATTAAACAAATGTCGACGTTAAAAAACGACATTGCAACGTATTGTTTAAAGTCTATGTTTCAACAATTATCTCACAGAAAAAAGACTCTGTCAAAAGATATTTTGCATGGCTTCAACCTAGGCTCAACTATGCTCCAAAATATTTAATTTAGGCGTAAGGCGGCAATTCCCGTACATTGTATTCACTTTGCTTGATTCTTTGGTTCATAATTTTACTAGAACTGAACCATACTACTAAATGTAGGCTAGACTCTTAAAATTTTCTAGTTGGTGTACAGAAAAACTTATTTTGGAATAGTATTTCCCAAACAAAGTTAAAGCTTAAGTAATAATCATTAGGAACTACGATACCGAGTTTCTGGTTTCAGATTCTATTAGTCGAACCGTTTATTGCAATACTTTTTTTTTAAAATTTCAATGATATATGAAACTTTAATAATTAACACTTATTAAACCTAAAGTAACTTGATACTTTGGAAATATCGGGACTTCCTAGGCCCAAGGTAATCAAGGACCAAAACATTCTTAATTAATGATACCAAAAATGATATAATATAATTACAAAATTTAATCATATCTGAATCATTGTAATTTATATAAAAAAACATGAATTAATTATGGTGGAGGTGTATGTTAGTAATTAATACGGGTATCCGATACGCAACCCTTAGATGGCCGCCTATACGAGTATATGCTTAGTATTTTAACATTGGAATTTGAACACATATCAATATCTGTTATTGTTTAATAAAATCGAGATAACGAATTAATAGCAAGGCTCAATTATCATCTTCGCGCTCACTGAACAATTCAATTTTATTATCAGATTGGCTAGATCGAAACCGTTACAATTTAACTTTCCATTTTAATTAAATTCCGAAATATTGAAGTAGCCTTAAGCTAAACGCGTAATTGGTATCCCGATTACAGGCTAAATTGACGTAACCCCTAAAAAGGAAGCATGCGAATATTGTATTAGAATAACCGATTGGTTCGAAAAGAGGCTATTTAAATGCGTAACCCGTCATTAGGCAGTCAAGCTGAAAGGGCTCGGTCCGAAGTGCCTATACTGGATGGCTTCGCATAATCGACCTGTTAACATTTCGGCCTGCCACCTACTCGTACCCAAGTCACCCTGTTTGCAGACATTTATTTTTACAGCTTACTAAGCGAAATTCAGATCTTGAACACTGAAATTTTAACTCACTAACACTTCTTTAAAAGGCTTAAAAGGATTCAATACGCAAGCTACTCTGAATACTGGAGTTGAAATCTTGGATATATTCTATGAATATCTCTTCTTATCGAATACCAGATATCCTTTGGATGATAATGTATATGTATATTGAACCAACAAGACCGAACGAAGAGCTTATGTAAACAGTATCAATATTTTAAAAGCCACCCTGTTGTAGCAATAAGACATTCCCTTAAATGTAAAATGATGGTCACGTAGCACTGTAAACTCTAAGATTTCGGACTTTAAAGCCATTTGGTGTCTCCGGGCGTGATAAACCGTCAAGGAATACGGTCAAGATGGCAGTTCAGATAGAACCCCAAAGTTGCTTTGATTTCTCGAACTTACAATAACAAATGTATATACTTACTTATATTAGTTGCCAATATACTAAATAATAGTTCAAATACAAGGCAAGTAAGAGTACCAAGGATTGGGCAAATTTTGTTTTTTTTTGTATATTTTATTTTACAGATAATGACATGCACGGACCACATATTAATTTAAACTTTACTTATTCCTCGAACCCTAATATCGACTGTAGTAAGTATATATTTGTCATCAATATTTATTCCACTTAATAATCCTGTATACATTGATGTGTTCAAATATACACCGAGAGGCCTTGAGTAAACTCATTGTATGTATATTACTGAATACATTTGTCTATTTAAATATCTGTTGTGCGTTGCCTGGATACAAGCCACCAGTAGGTAATCCGAAGAAACCTTACAAAAACCAGCTAAATAAACGAGATTTTATAAATAAAATCGGTACTTGTACTTACCTACTCCATTCCTTACTCGCTTTGAATATGTAGCGAACTTTGTTTTCGACTTACCTGTAAAAAGGAGAAAACATCGTTAAAAGGGTTTGTTTTAATAAACTACAAATAATATAATGCTGTTCGGATTTTTGTCTGTATAAAAAATTAAGTGTAATTACATTCTCTGAATCTCTAAGTTGAACTTTTTTTAACTACAAATAATATAATATTATTCGGATTTTTGTCTGTATAAAAAACTAAGCGTATTTACATTCTCTGAACCTCTGAATTGAACTTTTTTACATTATGTTTAATGAAAAACATTTTTCATGTAAATGCAAACAATTTATATTGATTCTATGCATGAAACTGTAAAAGTAATTTATTGATTTTGTAGGTACCTAGTAAACTATATATGTATAAGCTTTTGGACATAGCAGAGTACCTAAGTTATAAAACTTTAGGGTGCATTGAGGTGAAGTACCTAAATACCTAAAGAAATTCGTAAGACACCACGTTTCTTTGAATAGCTATACCGTTTCCGAGTCGCTTCAGCGATAGGCTGTGAAGATGTTTGTACGAAGGTGTATGCCATCGATTAGTATCGCACAATATCAGTACGCTAAGCTCTCATACAAAGTATCAAGCAGGTCCTGAATTTACTACAAAACATGAAATGTAGCATTTAAATGTTGTATCGCTCTCCGACGACGAACGGTTGGGTAAAGTCATTTGTCATTTAACCGGGTAACGGGCGTCCGGTGATTCGAATTGCTTTTCAAAATGTACCTAACAATTTGTTACGTATTATTATAAAGAATGAAAAGATGCCTTTCAAAAATTAATGAAACTTGGAATTTGAAATCACGACCTTCGCACTGCCATCACGGTACTCTAACCAACAGAGCTACATGAATACACACCGTAAATCGTTTTAATTAAGAAAAACTTTTTTTAATTAACAATCTCTACCGGTGAAACTTTATAGCTTTTATTTTTCCTGTACACAAAGTATCCTTTTACTAAGTCGGTACCTATTTACAAATGTAATATTCGGAATAAATTGAATTTCAAAAAGTATGAAGGTTGGTACGAATAAGATTTATTTTAAAATCCCCTTTTTAGGAAACATCGTGTAAGAAAAGGTAGCCCAAGCCATTCAAGAATAGTCCACTCTCTGTTTTTAAGTGCTTAACTCGTTATTTGCGGCTCTACTCCTCCTTTCCGAGAAAAACAGGATAATAAATTAAGCTCCAGAACACTTTGCATCATTGTCGCCACAAATATCTTTCACCTATTTAAAGGGTCGAATTAATGCCAGGGAAATGTTTGTTTATTTTATTATTAATGGAAGGACCGTGTTAAAAAAACAGAAGTGTTTACGGAAAACGGGATAAATCCTATAGAAATACAATAAAAAATCAAAAGCTTTAATGTTTCAGTCATGTCACGACACCAAATATTTGAACGCCATCTTAACATTTATCTCTTTAGGCAGAAGCTTAACAGTAACCACAGTTCTGTTGAACTTTTTACTAAACTTATTTATTTAGGTATCTAGTGTAATGTCATATTGTGATATGAATGAAATGTGCAAAGTTAAATTAAAAATTGTAAAATAACAATATAAGACTAATCAAATAAAATACCAGTGAATCCACAAAAATGCAAAATAGGTTCATTAAAAACCGGGGATGCGTGAAGATCCCATAAATTCAAGTGCTATAAAATGACGAGCAATGAAAAAGAAAAGATTAAATCCATGAAAGAAACGAAGGTACATAAAAACCAAATCCGTTACAATAAATAGTTAAAAAACGCTGGCAAGAAGCCAGACAGTTTCTCAGTCAAATATCATTAAAACGTTATATTCTTTCTAGTAGATATACCTACCTTCCTATATTTTATTCGTTTTGCACAAGTGACTATACAAAAACTTAGACTAAAATTCTTTTTAACAAATCCTCTTATAGCGAGAATTAATATTATGGATGTAGAAGATTGTCCATTTTACTAGCAAGGAGTTTCATAATGTTGTTGGAAAATTCGATGCCGTTAGCCATTATTTGAGCTTGATGGTTCATTCACTTTAGTTTAGAAACTGAGAGAGGAAGTTGGTTTGGATCTTATTCTACAGCAGTCTTTTAGATGAGCTACGTCTTAGATCATATCATCACTTACCATCGGATGAGGTTATGGTCAAACGCTCTTCTTTCTACATCTACACTAATATTATAAGAGGAAAGATTTGTTTTTTGTGTGTCGTATGTTTGTACCGAATAAACTCTGGACCGATTTCAAAAATTCTTTCACCAAACAAAAGCTACATTATCGAGGAGTAACATAGGCTACTTTTGATCCCGATATTCCCACGGGATCGGGACTTAAGCGGGTGAAATCGCGGGACTTAGCTAGTAGTTTATAAAAAAAACTTGATTTCGCTCCGCTTACTTTATTAGCCAGGAAAATGTACCTATCTAAGTGATATACAAAACAAACTTCGCGTTTTTCGCTGTTCAAAAAGTTCGTTCTGCATTTGTAATACAAAAACCACGATCTTTAAAAGATACAAACTCGTTCTTATTAAAAAATATAAATTTAACAAGAAACAAAAGCGAAACGTTTTCAGAACTGTGCTCATAAAGATTAAACATAAGATTGCATAGCGCACCCGGCACTAGACAAACGTTGTTTTATAAACTACATATTTATAGAGAAATATAATAATAATTTTCAGATGTAGCATTTCAAAAAGAGACGGTTATCTATTTGAAGTCTGAGCTAAAAAGTTGCAACCAAATGGAAGAGAAAAATGCAAAGGAGTTAAGCCCCTAATGACTCGCTGCACCAAGATTATCGGAATAGCCTAAGAAAATAGCTATCATTTCGATCTTCGGACTCAATTCATCACATCTCATTCGAGGTCAATTGATTCTGTATCTATTATTGTCCCTGTCTTTACGTAGCGATTCTCTTTATGTCTTCCAATTAAATGCTGTGGCTTCGATTAGAAGCAATTTAGTGTATTGTTTCTGTTACCTACAGTCGGAGAATAACTAGGCTATTTACTTCGATCTTTTGTCGGTTCCTTTTCTCTATTTACGAATAGAAATTACCAAGAGATTCGGATTGAAAGCTTTGATTTTTATCTAATTCAAACTTGTTTTACGATGTGAAATTTATACTTTACTTTTCATATTATGAACAGGTAACGTTGGTAATATGTATATTTGTATTTTCCTGGTACTAGGCATGCCTTTTAAGTTCTGTCGTTTGTATATTTGCCGCCAATTTTAAAATTAGAACTTTTCAAAATTCAAATTTGTTAGTATTTCGAATATCAAAACAATTGAAAGCATTAGGATTAATGCAATTGTTTAGTCACAGCGTTGGTTTGAATCTGTCAGGTCACGTACGAAAATGAATCTTACTAAGGAAAATGTTCGTGCAATAATTTTCTATAACTTTCGAAGAGGCCTCACGCGACTTCAGTGTTTCGAAGAGTTAACATCTGTATTCCATGATGAAGTCCCATGTCTGCGGACCATCGAACGCTGGTATTTGAAATTTGAGCGTGGACATACCACACTTAGTGATAAATCTCGTGAAGGACGTCCAAAATCCGCCTTCACTGAAGATAACATCGTTGCTGTGAGACAACTAATCGTCGAAGATCGTCATGTGACATATCGAGAGATTGAGGCGTTATTAGGCATCTCAGGGACAACCATTCAAAAGATATTGCATGAGGCGCTTGGTGTGAGAAAACTAGTTTGCCGTTGGATCCCGCATTTGCTTTCCGACGATCATAAGGCGGCCCGCGTCAGATGGTGTAAGAAAACTCATCAGAGGTTCAACCGAGGAGAGTCGAATCACGTCTACGACATCATCAGTGGTGACGAATCTTGGATCTATGCCTACGATCCTGATTCCAAACAACAATCTACAGTCTGGGTTTTCCAAAACGAGCCAAAGCCGACTAAAGTTGTTCGCTCTCGAAGCACTTCAAAGAAGATGGTGGCTACGTTCGTGGCGAAAACCGGTCATGTTGCGACGATTGCACTTGAAGATCGTAGAACGGTTAATGCGGAGTGGTATACCACAGTTTGTTTACCACAAGTCATCGCCGAACTTCGGAAATCTAGCCCAAAGCGACGCATCATCCTGCACCATGACAACGCAAGCTCACACACCGCTCGTCAAACGATTGAGTATTTGAAGCAGGAAAACGTAGAAATTCTTGACCATCCTCCATACAGTCCTGAAATAAGACCTAACGATTTCTTTACATTTCCTAAAATTAAGAAAACTCTTCGTGGTCAAAGGTTCCAGTGCAGTAAAGAAGCGGTCGACGCTTTCAAGTCAGCCATTTTGAACACCCCACTTTGGAGTGAAATAAATGTTATAATAACTGATTCGAGCGAATGGAAAAGTGTATTAAACTTCGTGGTGAATACTTTGAAAAACAATAAGAGGAACTATAAGGTTATATAGTTTTTTTTTTCTTCAAACGACAGAACTTAAAAGGCATGCCTCGTAGTCCCCAAAACCACTGAACCGATTTCAAAAAATATTTTACCAAATAGAAAGCTATATTACTGAGGAGTAACATAAGCTAGAATTTATACACTGTGTGACACAGCTAGTCACCAATAAGATTGAGCTAACTTTCTTATGTTAATATTCTTATATGAAAGTGAAACAAAGTTTTGGAAATACTGTGGATTCGGTATTCAAAAGTGTTCATAAAACTATAAATGTTATAAAAGTGTATTCGTTTCTGGCCAAATTTATTTGTTCAACTTACAGTCTAGCCCAAAACATTACACCCCTTACTTATAAACTATGACTAACGTTTGTCTTTTACTGTGACATGAAGTTTCAAACTTAAAAGGCAGAGACAAACGTTACATAAACTAAGTCATCGTTTATAAGTAAAGGGGTTATTACTTTGGTTGAAATTGCAGAAAAGCTAACCACAGCGTTGAAAAAACAAAAAAATATTTGGGAGAAAGGGAAAACTAACCATTTAAGCCTTATTAATAAACGTGGAGTAAGGTCTGAATATTTTTTCCACTTTTTGTTTCTGTCTGTCAACTTTGAAAGTTCACGGAGAAAGACAAAGCATGTTCTCACTATTCCGACCTTACTCCACGTTTATTAATAAGGCTATTAATGGCAAACGTTTTACTTCCAGTAAACTTCACTAGTTCACATCAAACGCAGGAACTTGCAAAGGAAAATTAATATAAGAGCAATTTAAAAGATGAAACAATTGCATGGAAAACATATCACAAACATTGCTTGCATGTAGGAACAAATGGTTGCTTTCGTTCCTCAACTCTAGTTTCTACAATACATGTAAATCCAGCTAAGCCCTTGACGAGTGGTTCACCACTTTTTACCCAACTTTATTCTAGAAACACAGTAACAGTATATTGTTTATACACCAAGGTTTAAGGAATGTTTTCTAAACATAACAGAGAAACCACAAGAGTTGTGGTGCTGGATCTTGAGTTACGAGTACATATGAGAATTTACATGTTTTTTTAGTGAAAACATGTCATTTTTTACTATTTAGGCTTCTTTTACATGATTTCGAATAATGAAAAAAAAGCCAAAAAAGCGGATTTTCTTTATGTATAGAGAATCTTGTGTGAAATAGCCCCTTAGAAACAGTTGCAATAATAACATTTTGCAGAAGCAAATCGTTATAAGTATGAATCTTATCTTATAAGTATTTCTTTTTCTTTAAATTATGGCATCGTGTAGACAGCATCTTTCAAATACAAATAGAATGTCTGCAGTGAATTGCCCATTTCAGTTCAAACATAGCTACTCGTAAAATACTGGACGTAATAGTGTCTGCATAAGTTCACTGATACAAAGAAGAAATATATTGAGGAAAATATCAGCTACCTACTTATTGAGTAACGTTTTCCGTATCCATGAGCAAACAGATAAAGTTGTCGGGTATGAAATTGAATTATGATGGAAAAATGGGTTTGACTAGGTATTTAGTGAACAGGAATTAAGACGTCTCATAGCAATTTCGGAGCTAGACTTAAGTAACTAACATAAGAGGTTAATGTTTGAAAATAAACTCATTTTTCGGTTTTAATAATAAATAAAAAAAATCTGTGAACAATACACAGCGCCATCTAGCCCTGTGGTAAGCGACTAAGCTTGTGTTACGGTGATTAGACAACGGATATAATACTTATATTTATTTTTCTTTTGTAAATACATACATATTATACATAGAGGGACACCCAGACCAGACACAAATATTTATTCTATAAGCATAAATACTTGCACCCGGCGGGAATCGAACCCGCAACCTCCTGCATTGCAGTCGCGCTTTCGCAAGACGCGCCACAGAGGTCGTCGCGTGGTGTTTAATACTTTTAGCATTGTTTCAACGTTTAACGTTTCGAGACCTATACAGGTGTCTTCTTCAGGATTGACTGATTCTGATTTTGATTTATTCAGTTAATGCTGAAGAAGAGACCTGTAAAGGTCTCGAAAAGTTGAGCGTCATAAACAGCACGCGATTAAAACCAAAAAATGAGTTTAATTTCTATACAAAACCTCGAGAACAGAAGAAAAATCTAGGTTAATGTTACTTATGGTATTAAATAGTCCACAAAATTTAGTCTGAAATACCCTAGTAGAGTAGTAGTAGATGTATCATATTCATCATCACTCCTAACTTGATTTTATAAAGTGTTCTACTCACACAAAAATGCGTAAAAAAAGTCAGTTTTCACCTTAGATTAAAACAAAAAAATAAAGATACGGTACCTAGTCTCGGAAAATGAGACGATAAAACTGCGTCTAGCTGACGCACTAGCATCAGTCGTATGTCGGACCGTTGCCGCGCGAGTACGTGCTGTCACACTGCGATTATCTTTTTGACATCCATAAGAATGCCTTTTGTTTATTTACAAATGCCTGAATCATTCTTAAAGACAAATGTTTTTAAAAACAATAATTTTAACAAAATGCATGTAGGTGTTTCTAGCTCATTTTTCGAATACGCAATGTTAGAATATACCGTATCTACTACTTTTGTTTTTATCTAAGGTTTTGACAGGATTCTAACCCGCTACTACTAAAGTTCCGTCCCGTTTCAATAACCGTTACGACACGAGACACGTAATTTTAATAAATAATTTTGTTTTCATTTACAAATTTTGTAGAATGTTTTTCATAATAAACTTTTTAGCTATCACGATTGGAACTCATAATTTTATATTTCCCGGGTCTTAATCGCGTGATTTTTTACTTTTTAATTTTCATACCTCAACGTTTCGACCACGTTACAACGGTCTTGGTCGCGAGGGGAGTAAAAAATCACGCGATTAAGACCCGGAAAATATAAATTTTATAAATGTTTTTCATCTTTCGAATTCTCAGGGTAAATAGAATTCAGTAAAACCCCAACAAAAATATATTAAGTTTAATTAACTATTAATGGACAATTCAGATTAAACTTTCCAGGAAATAAAATCTAACAATGCTGCTTTCTTAAGAGTGTTAGCTGTGAGTAATAAATAACTGCACTTAAAAATGTAAGCTCGAAGCTTTGAGTTAGTTCCAAGACCCCCAGCGGTCAGTAAAACGCTCTTGTATCGTTGAATGCCTAAGTATGTAAACTATTCTAAGCTCAGTTCAGTATCTAAAATTAAATGTACAATTCCTTGAGCGATGTTCTATATATGTAGGGTTTTACTTAACATGCCCGTCCGTAGTTTCTATCTGTAAATTCCTTCTGTCGATTCTCGTGAGCACCAATTTCTTATTGAAAACATTTACTTCATTGAGTTTAAGTCTGCCAGGATTCTAACACGTTATTTACTTAGAAGTGAAATCGATTTATTTAGTTAAGTAGGTACCTATCTATATGTATGTTTACAGAAACGTAGTTTTCCCAGTCTTAGCAGTTATATGGTTCGATTTCGAAGATACTTTTTTTATTCAGAAGATTTTTGGTTTCAGAACTTTTATAATTAAAATATATTATTTTAGCTTGGCTTAAATTACTATGTATCTATATCTTCACAACACCGTATATTAGTTAAGTACTTACTAAAGTCAAAATGATTAGGAATAATCAGTCACTATATATTAGCAAATTGTCTAACGTAGGTATGTAGGAGTATGTAGGTTCTCATATATAACGAGTTTACGAGTCACATCTTCAAGATAATTCTTACTTCTCATGCTGACGACTAACTTCACTATGTATATAGGTAAATGTAACAACTAGATGTGGCATCGAGTTACAGACTCATTGAATAAATAACGCCATTCGTGCATTGAGATATTATGAATGAGGACTAGAAGTATCTTAAAGATATTCCATGTGAATTTTACGCGAAATATCGTTCTAGTTAAAAATAACACACTTAGGTATATTAAATTTAGAAGTGGGCTACAGAAATATAAAATTTCGAACTGAACTAATTTCAATTAAATCGAAGCGCTTCTTAAAGCGACAAATAACATCAAATTTTACGATAAGTAGGAAGTAAATGGAAAAGTTCTCGTACATTTTTCAGGAAGCAACCACAACACCCATAACATTAAAAGCTAAGGAAGAGTTTATTTTAAACGAAGTCTAAAATCGTTGTGTAGTATTAACCCCGTTTCGCGATTCTCGGGACATTTTACAAGGGTACGGTGAAACAATACGATTCTATAATTTCCCTCAAGTCATTGTTTTGTAGTCACGCGCAGGGTTACCGGCACCTGTCCGCAGCATTTGCCGCAGTCGCGACCCGCGAGGGACCCCACTTCTAACTATTCCATTGTATTTCCAACGTGCACAACTTCGTTTCAGTTTTCCCCATTTGCTGATGATAGACCATAATGAAATAAGATATTTGAAATGAAAAAAGAAACTGTATTACGCTGGCTGGAGTAACATAAGACGAGAAAATTCTTTAATAAGTTTAATATGACGTTATTAAGTTAAAAAGGAAACCGATAAGTACAGTTTTATTAGGAACTTGGACTCGTAAAAATGTTATATCACATACAATTGCCAAAAATCTCAACCAAACAACTAGTTGTGAACTCTCTACATTTGAGATTTTAATCAAAGTGTTTTAAATTTGAAACTTCAACAATGCTTCTGATAGGAGGATTGCAAAGTTAAGTCACCTAATCAAGTTCTAACTCGTTACCAAAACTTAAAAAGTATCTAAATGGTAAGCTTGTGAAGCGAAAAACGAGAAAAGTTTCATTTTAAAATAACGTGGGATTTTCTATATTCGTGATCAACTTAGAAACTCTTATTCCCCAAACTGTCCAAATCGGGATTGTCTAAATAAATTGTCTCGTTAAAAAGTACCTACGTAGATCTAACACTAAAAATATACGTTTAGAACGTTGGTTTGAAATAGATCTCTAGTTGACGACAAATATATATCGGTGTAGTAATTGCTCCAATTGTTATTACTGATCAAATCAGCGGGTTGCGATTTACGAGCAGGTAACACACGTATTCGAATATTACCGTTTCAGCAAACGGTATAATTTATTATGATTGATTCGTTCGCCTTCGTGCTGCTAGCTACTAAACCTGTGCCCCAGAGAATCACGTACTGATTTATCATGCCTGTATAAATTACCACTTAGATAAATTATTATATTTGTCACTTTTCTTAAACTTTGAATTGGATTTTATACTACTACTACGTATTCAAATAAGGCACGATTGCCAGGTTTACCACCTGGCAATCGTGCCTTATTTGAATACGTGCCCTTTCAGGCTTCCTTTTTAGGGTTCCGTAGCCAAATGACAAAAAACGGAACCCTTATAGATTCGTCATGTCCGTCTGTCGGTCCGTATGTCACAGCCACTTTTTTCCGAAACTATGAGAGCTATACTGTTGAAACTTGGTAAGTACATGTATTCGGTGAACCGCATTAAGATTTTTACACAAAAATAGAAAAAAAACAATACATTTTTGGGGTTCCCCATACTTAGAACTGTAACTCGAAAAAAAAATCATCAAACCTATACGTGTGGGGCGGGGTATCTATGGATGGATAGGTCTTCAAAAATGATGTTGAGGTTTCTAAGTTTATTTTTTTCTAATCTGAATAGTTTGCCCGAGAGACACTTCCAAAGTGGTAAAATGTGTCCCCCCCCCCCCTGTAACTTCTAAAATAAGAGAATGATAAAACTAAAAAAAAACATGATGCAAACTTCCAACGAAAATTGCTTTGAACGAGATCTAGCTAGTAGTTTTTTTTTAATACGTCATAAACCGTAAATCGCAATTTTCCTTTCATTCATTTCAAAAATGTACGGAACCTTTCGCGCGCGAGTCCCACTCGCACTTGGCCGGTTTTGAATTTAGCGCTAACTTGATCGAAAAAGGTCAGCAACAGAAATGTGAATGATTTAAACCACACAGTGTCAGATTTTATCTATTGTTATTGATGAGAAAAACTGAAATAAACGCCGGTTTAGATGGGTATTTTATTTGTTTCGAATCTCTTTGCGTATTAAATCAATTCATATCCATTTTCTTTTATTTGTAGAGCACTTTTGTTTAGGTTACCCTAAATGTCGACATAGAGATTATTCCGCTTATATTATAAATGCGAATGTGTATGTGTATCAATCACGGAACAACGGCTAAACGGATTTGGGTAGTTTATAACCAGGATTAATAGGATTTTTCGATACTTTTAATCCCGGTATTTCAACGGAAACTACGAGGGCTAACCCGCTGAGCACAGCCAATTTTTAATAAAACTAAGATTTAAACTTAAGAAACCTTCACTTAAGTGTCAAAACTTAGTTAAGAGAACACAACAGATATAAACGGACGTCTTACAGGATTATAAAGTAAACGACCAACTTGAGGCTAGAGATGGTGAGTTGAGACAATACCTGAGTGTATACCTATTGTAGTTACTCGTGAAAGATCTACAAATCCCATTGTGCAATTTGAACACAAACTGCTTATATTTTATGGCTGTAAAGTGTGACTTCTCTAAGAGCTTAGGGCGATATCAGAAGCGTCGGTGCCGAGTCACGCTCAGCAAAGCTAAGCCGGTTTTAGAAGAACTACTTACTACGTAGCTATTTCATACTGTAAACACAAGCCCCATTTGCTATGATACTTTTAGCTAAGAACGTGTCAGTACAAAATGTAGCTCGTGGAAAATGTGAATAAAAATTTCACCCAACAGTGAAATGCGAGGCTCATTTAATTGAATTTAAAAGTAACTGACTAGATATAAGTAAATTAAATCTCGTCTTCGTGTCGCAGTGGCAAAATAAAATGCTCGGAATTCGTTCCGACCTAGTGACAATATGCAACGACTGTGATACGAGTTTTATCTCTCAGGTAAACCTTTACAAACAATAAAACCCAGGCGTAAAATAAGTATTTATAACTACAACATTACAACAATACAATAAATTTATTGTAATAACGCGATAAAGCCAAGTCGACAATGGGAAAATAAGGGAAAAAAACATTAAACGTTTCGTTTTGCTATAATATTCGTGGCAATAAGTAACCATAAAGACGGTATTTCATAAGCGAAGTGCCTTGCTGTTACGACTTGCCGAGAACGTGAGCAGAAAGATGGCCTGCGGAGACAGCGTTTATTGGTACACCTGCTTACAAAAAGTATTTCCACAAAGTGTTTTAAAAGTGTGAACCGAGTACTGAGTACGACTATTGTCGGAATCTGGAAAACGTCTTGGGAGTTAAATCGATTCTTGATAGTAGTATTCTTGCCTTAATAGCAGGTGATACGAGCATACCAACTGCTTCGCTCCGTTTTAACTGCATTACTACAAGGAAGTGCAACGTTTTCTATTTTTCTAAGCTTCTACCACAATGGAACAGTCGTAGTCGTATCTATTCTGCATGTAAAATACTGAAAAATATTTTATCGATATTGACAAGTAAAATGAACTCCGCAGGGGAACTGCGAGTCACTCTATCAGTTACTTACATTACAATTGCACGTGAGTTGAAATTTCTATAGCAAAGTTGATAAAATTGAAGACAGCCGAAGTTGTAGTCTATATATTTTAACACCTGCTGCGGACTTGGGGTGGGGCAGCGAAGGCGCGGCTGTGTGAAGCGGAGTTCCAACAAAATTTACTGAAATCTTCGAGAGATTGCGAAGTGAACGCTTTAGGTACGTTTCGGAAAAAATGAATAGATTTATACCCTATACAAACGGTTGATTGAAATTAAATGCTTTTGTCGTTATTTTTAGTCCCGCCTTAATTTGTTTCCTCTCTTTAAGATGTACATAATTTGTCCTTGTGATGTTAGTGTCAGTTTACTTTACGCGTTGACCAAATAGGAAAGGTCGGGTCCGCTTGGCTTCGCTAACCTTTTCGTGTTTATGATTCAGTCTCAGAGGGTAAATTTTCATACCAAATATTTACAAATGAAACACGTTTATTTTAGAAGCTCAATTCAAAAGTAGAATTAATTCGCGTGTGTGTTCTACCTAGCTATAGTTCGATATACAGCACATTTTAATTAAGATGTGGCTGCTTTCACGCCTTCTGTTGATCTCATATCTACCACGATATTTATTAAGGACCTGAAGATTAGACGAGGAGATTTTCATTCAGCGAGAATCTTGGCCATTAAAGGTAAAAAGGTTTTTTTAGTGTATCTAAGTTTGAAATAAGGACGAAAATTTTAAATTGCACATCGATGTTTGTAAAAAAATGGAATACGTACAACATTTGGTATATTCTTAGCATTATTATTTTCAATTAGAATAGGTATTAGAATAGGTAGGTGGGGAATAGGTACGTGTTAGATAAATATGTATACCTAAATTATAACGGAACCAGAAACAGGTAGGTACATCATCTGTGAAAATTTTAACTGTCTAGCTATTACGGTCATGAGAAACAGCCTGGTAACAGACAGACGAACAGTGTCTTAGTAAAGAGTCCCGTTTATACCCTTTGGGTACGAAACCCTAAAAATGAAGTGTAACTAAACCAAGCTAAAGCATGCACTGGGAAAAAAGTTAGGTAATTACAAACCTAATCTAGTAGGTTAATGTCAAAAGTAGGTAAAATGTACCTAATTTAGGTTAAATGTACCTAAAAAAATATTAGGTACGTAGGCTAATTCTACCTAGTGCGCTTGGTAATGCAAAAAGTCGGTAGATTAAACCTACTTTTTGGTAAAACCGTGTTTTAACCAATAGTAGGTACACATTAACGTATTGAGTCGGTAAATGCAACCTACTTATTAAAGTTAAAATAATCTACTAATTGGGTTTATCAACTTGCTCTTTAAGTAGGTAGAATTAACCTATTGATTTGGTAATAATTACACAATAGCTTGGTACAATCAACCTATTATTTAGGTTAAAAATACCTACTTTATAAAGACCCAAAATAACCGACTTAGTAGGTATCGGCAACCGACTATTTTGGTATGTTTACCAAAAAAGTAAGTTAATTTCACCCAATAAGTAGGTTGGTAGTAACTAACAATTAAGTTAGTTGGGGGCTACATAGCGCTTAGGTTATTACTAACAAATTAGTTGGTTAATACAACCTACTAAGTTGGTATATACACTACCTAGTCATTTTGCTAATATTACCCATTAAGTAGGTTAATGATACCTATTGAGTTGGTGAGACATACAAAGTGATAGATACGGGACAACATAAACACTCGTATCTCTGAATCGCGGTATCGTTATTCACCTCTGTCGATAGACTACCGCTCGTATATTTTACTACAGTATCGCTTCTGGCCTTTTGGCTAAGATCAAAGTGTAGTATCTGTTCTTTTCAGCTTAATATCTGAAAGTTCCTCCATTGGAGGACCAGTATATTAAACTGATTTTTGAAAAGCGACGGGATGCTCGGAGCTCGCTCCACTCGCTCGGCCCGGCATTGCAGTGCCGCCGGGATCAAAGAAAAACAAAGGTAGTTCTAACCTACTCACTGGGTATATCCACCCTACTATAAAGGTATTACTAACCTACTTGATAGGTAATATACACCTACCCGCTAGGTAGTTCTAGCCTACTAAATAGGTACCATTAACCTACTCACTAGGTATATCCACCCTACTATGAAGGTATTACTAACCTACTTTATAGGTAATACACACCTACTCGCTGGGCAGTTCTAACCTACTTACGCGGTACTGTTACCCTACTTTCTAGGTAGTTCTAACCTACTTAATAGGTATCATTAACATGTACTTACCAAGTGAGTAGGTTAATGGTACCTATTTAATAGGCTAGAACTACCTAGCGAGTAGGTGTATATTACCTATCAAGTAGGTTAGTAATACCTTTATAGTAGGGTCGTTATACCCAGTGAGTAGGTTGATTTTACCATGTATAATGAATATGAATATTCCATTACCTAATAAGTAGGTTAATTACCAAATCATAGTGTTTACCTAATAAGTTGGTCAAGGGTGGACTAGGTAAATTTTACCGACTTTTGCTTTACCAAGTGCACTAGGTAGTATTAGCCTACTTAGTCGAATGTCTGCGTTTCACCTAATAAGTCGGCAAAATTAACCTAAAAATCACCTGGTTTTTTTTCCAGTGTGGTTATTATAAAATGAGTTTTAAGGTCAGACCTGGTTAAACCATGATTTAGGCATAGTAAATCATGGTTTTTAAACCAGGTCTGGCACTTTAAACTCTTTTTATAATAGCATGGGAGATCTTTAGGAAGGCCACCGCAAATTCATGTTCAACTTAGTTCAACCCTCATTTATTACTCGAACCTTACAAAATTAATTCATATTAGGTAGTCTACAATTTCAATTACTTATAATAATATATAGTGCCACGAGTATTTGTACAATAATTCAAGTATGCAATTAGTATTCTCGTTGAGACGTAGCTACTTCATTAATTAACAAAACTTCAACCACCCGTAATTTACTTTTACGATGAAGAATTTAAACATTCCCCTAATTTTACTTTTAATAATCTTACAAACCTGGCCCGAGTTGGACTCTCGTTTATAAAGGTGCTCGTTACCGTGCTCCCTCGGATAAGCAGCTATAACAATGCTACCTTTTAAGCCAAAATAGGCAAATAAAATATGTAGGTACGAGTAGTCGAGTATGTAACCTAAAATATTTTTTTATATTGCCCTTGCTACTGCTTAAAAACCTGTTAATGAGTATTACATACATACCTTTAAAATGTTTTTGGATTTATTTTAGCGAGAACATTAGTTTTCAGTTTCAGAGTTTCCTAAGTTTCAGAGATTTCCATGAAGTATTAAAACTTGAACCAATAAAACTTCAAAAAGTGTTGTATTTCAGTGTCATTCGTAGTTCAGAAGAAATATTAATTAAATATATTGGAATGAAAATTCGAGGATCTTAAAGTTCTACTAGCACTACCTTCCTACAAAAACACGACCGAGGACTAAATCTATAGAGTCTTTCACCAATGACAAACTGAAAGAAAAGTTATCATCAAATATCTTTATCGATCATTAAAGTGGGTATATGATGGTATATGATGGTGTTTGTAATTTGGTTTACTTATATTTAATAATAACATTTTCTTGTAAAATAATATTAATTATGTATAATAAAATATGGTAAAGTAAATTAATACAACCTGGCACGAATATACATTCACACATCGCGCTTGTGTATGGCTAAGAACGCACTGCGATTAAACGCAAGCGGTTTACGAATAGCTGAAATCGCAAAACCGCGTATCTACACGTAAAATCAGTCATTGAAATAAAAAAAATAAATAAAAATTTAAAAAACCCGCCTACTTAAAAAAACTTTAAATAAAAACATATACATAATAAAAACTGAAAAGAAAATAAAACAAGTCCAGTAGTCACAGAACATAGCGACTTTAACAGTCGGGACCCATTTGACAACCTAAAATCTAGCTCATAATATACCTTTTCAGTAATGGGTCCCGACTGTTAAAGTCGCTATGTTCTGTGACTACTGGACTTGTTTTATTTTCTTTTCAGTTTTTATTATGTATATGTTTTTATTTAAAGTTTTTTTAAGCAGGCGGGTTTTTTATTTTTTTTAATTTTTTTTTTATTTTGCGCTTTTTAGCCAGCATTAGGTGCAAGACGTATATTAAATCGATTTTATTGTATTTTAATCGCAACCGCATCATTTCATTGAGAGGGTTATTAAGTTGAGGATTATTCACTAAGCTGCGGTAATCTAAGGTAGGATGGACGATTTCTAACCAACTTTAAACCGTTGTAGATCCCAAATGGTTACATTTAATGAAAAATGGTTAGAGAAACCTAACAATGATTTTTGAATACCTATTCAACGGGTATCGTTGAATAGGTATTCAAAAATCACTTGATATAGTCAGTCAACTTTTGTTTTCTTAACCAACTTTAAGTCGCTGTAGATCCCAAATAGTTGAACTAAATGAAAAATGATCAAGGAAACCTAAGAATGATTTTCAAATACCTATTCGACGATACCCCACTCGACATAGTCAGACAATTTTTCGTTTTTACAATATGGCGGCTGGTGGACGCCATTTTGAATTTTGATAAATGTCATGTCTTCAGTGACACTCCCAGGATTAAGACGAATCGATTGACGTGCGAATCATCAAAATCGGTCCAGCCGTCTGGCCTCTGGAGCGCCACATAGGAACAAACATACATAGACTGATAAACACATAACCCTTCTTTGCGTCGCGCAGTCGGGTAAAAAAAACGCTTATGCGTGGGCTTGTGTAGAAAGCTATGTGTTGCATTTTTTGCGGTTTCAGATTTACGGGAAAACACAGGCGTTAAATGGCTGTGCATTCTAAGCCTAATGTCTGAATAAACGCACGAGTGTGTAACCTAACGTCAAACTTCACTCACAGACACTACACAAGCGCAACTTCGAAAGTGTTCATGCGAGCTCTTATTAATACACTTCTATGTGTCTGACATCATTCAGTGATGGGTAACATAAAATACATTTTATGAAATATTTTCGTTACTAGGCTTTATTATTGGGTTGCCGTATCTTTAATGAAAAAATCCGGACGTGATGGTTGACGTACAGCAAGTAATTTGTAATGAATACGGCAGACATGGTCGGACATGTAGCCCGGAATATGTTTTACTTCAACTTTACCGCTTTTTACAGAATCCGTTGCTTTAAAAACATGTTTTTAAAAGAGAATGGGAGAGAGTGGAGACCTATATAACGATGGAATGCTATTTTTTGGAGGAGAAAATTCATTAAATTGGCACAAATAATGAATTAAGTATAGGCGTCTAATAAAAACTTGACAAAAGCTGGACAGCTCGTACTCGTAAACGTGGCTGTTAATGACGACATCTGACAATCCGACTTCCGCAGTAAAAAACAAGATAAAATGCGTTTTAGCATTCCGTATAGTCAACATGGAACCCCTGTAGTTTTGCCATGTCCATTTTTGTCCATCTACCTAACGCATCTGTATTTATATCTTTTCATGGTTTGGTATAAATTGAGATTTGATATCGATCACGCAGACAATAGTGTAAACATAAACCATGCTATTATAAAATTTAGAGAGCTTTAAGTGCCAGACCTGGTTTAAACCATGATTTACTATGCCTAAATCATGGGTTTATCATCAACTCATTTTATAATAGCAAGGAAACTGATAAACACTTAAACCTTTTTAGCCTTATTAATAAACGTGAAGTAAGGTTGGAATAAGATACCCACTTTTTGTTTCTGTCTGTCAACTTTGAAAGTTCATGTCACGGAAAAAGACAAAGCATGTTCTCACTACTCCGACCTTACTCCACGTTTATTAATAAGGCTATTTGCGTCGCGTAGTCTGGTAATTATAATATTATTAGGATTCCATTTTTTTTCTCTTGGAGTATGGAACACCAAAAACAAGATTCCCTGATATTAGGCGATTGCCTATATATGACATTACATATTGTATAGGGCAAGTCATGTATCTTCATGTAAAGTAGCCTACAAAAAATCATATTTTTGTGCGAAAGTCGAGTATTCTATTGAGAGTGCACTATATATGCATGATGACATTATATGTGCATTATGACATGCACAATAATGCACATATACAGTGACTGAACAGCACCAGCCTGCGTTACCTTGGCATTACGTAACCTTTACAATCTCCGAAAGGCTTTCAAAGACCTCATTAATATGTATAGAGCAATTTTATATTTCAAACAACGTTTCTTAAACACCAACAAAATAACCACTTGCAAAACTGAAGTTGAAACAAAATTAATTATGCATAACTTTCCAGACAGTTCGGTAATTGACCATTTGTATTTAACAAATTCTAAAACAAACATCACTATGTAAACGGCTTTAAGTTATTCGAAACAACGACGAAGGAATTTGAGAAAACTCAATTTAAAGACTAGTTTATTCTGCTCATTGGTTGTAGATTGTCGGAAAAGCTCATTCCATTTGTAGTAGACGTAACAACAGTGAAGAATTGATTCTCTACTGGTATGAAAATTAGTTTGTAGTACTTGTCTTTAGTCAATATATAAATAACTAGCTGCGTCCGCGGTGTCACCCGTGTGGGTCCCGATCCTATGGGAATATCGGGATCAAAAGCCTATGTTACTCAGGGTATGTAGTTTACTAATGGTGAAAGAATTTTTTAAATCGGTCAGGTAGTTTTTGAGTTTATTCATAACAAACATACAGACACACACCCACACACCCACACACACAAAAATACAAATACAAATCCTTTCTCTTTATCATATAGTGTAGATAATACTTCCAACTATATCTAAAACACGAAACATTAAGAAAATCTTTAAAAATACAAAATAATTGACCTCGATAGTAATCAGATTCTGTCTAATATGAGTTTGAGACAAAACAACATCCACACAAGTAGCACTGCATTATACAATAGCCAGTTGGATAACCCATCCAAGGCAAAATCAACACTGGACTAGCTTAAAACTCAACAACAACTTCAGTTAATTTAAGACAATTATCACAAACCACATCAAGTAAATAGGTCAAGTTGTTTTGGAAATAAATGAGAACATTCGATTGAACACAGACAAACAAACAAAAGAACGAATAACCTCTCACCCCAAACACATATACCTGCTCCGTTCCTTCTCGGGTAAAATAACAGAAGAACAAAAGAATAAACACGGAAGATTAACATTTTAGATGAGAAATTCCATTCGCAAAATTCACAGTAGGCACGCATACATTCATTTTTTATATCCGCGGTTAAAAAGTGACATCGTTTTATTGTAAAAGGAAAGTAGATAGATATACCTACAGATAGACCTAGGGAGATAGATAGATCTTGTATGTACAACACTTACAAATAAAACATAACAAACACATATACAAAATGTTAATCCTAAAAAAGCTTAATTTTAAGTTGCACAAATGGGCGGCCTTATCGCTGAGAGCGATTTCTTCCAGACAATCTTTGGATGGAGTAGAACTGTAACAGCTTGAGTGGTAGGAAGTGTTACGCAGCGTCATAAGTGGGCGATCGGATGCGAACGCGATGCGGCGCGGTGCGGCGCGGAAACAAGGAACAGTCGAGAATCGCGCCGCATCGCACTTTACGTGCATTTGGTCACGTAGGACACTTCAATAGCTATCGACTGTTCCTTGTTTTCGCATCGCACCGGATCGGATCGCTTCGCAATCGCGTTCGCATCCAATCGTCCACGTAGTACGCTGCGTAAGAAAACAAAGTAAGGTAAAGTAGGTACCTACCTACCTATATAACTCGGTGGCGGTAGATGCCCAGGTTTTCTTGTAACAATGGATTAATTGTAACCCAGTACTCGTATAACCGCAGAAACTTGCATAAGGCCGTTTCTTCGGCACCCTTATTTACAAGCCATTACCTTCACAACCATTCATCGAAACCCAAGCCCACAACCAGTGTAATTAACCTACCCTTTAAAACTTTAAACATTAGCTAATTTACTCAAACTTACATTATACAAACACCTGAATTTACGTCTACTTACAGCTTTTACGCCTATATTTTCGTAGGTAATTTGTTTATTTAGAAAAATTCCGATGTATATTTTGTACACAAAAAAAATCACAGTTACTACTAAAATCAGTCAAATATTTCAGTGAAAGATTTTCATATTTATCCATTGCAAACACTAATAAGTAAATAATCTCGATAAACTGTTTGTGCTTTATTTAATAACATTTCAGATTTTTCATAAATATTTGTCAATGTATGCTCACTCTATCTACCTACCTACTCATATTTAGTCAGACTCGATTTTTGGTACTTTATATAAAAGTAAACACGTGGAAGCCAAAAATATAAGATATTCTTGCTTGTAATTATAGGTATTTAATTTTATAGAATTATATTATAAAGGATGTTCGAGTTTGTGGAGCGAGGCCAAAACTTTTAACTTTTTTTTAATTCGAAATATACTTTTCGAAAATTTGGTTTTATAATCAGACGTTTCTGAGAGTTGGTAAATAAAATTTATTTTAATTGGCATTAAATTGTCCTTTTATATAGTTTCTACTACTACAATCTACACATAAATTTCCAAAAACAGCTGTTTTTCAGTAATAGATAAACGCATTTTTTTTAAATAAAGTTCGAATCCTAGTGAGTATGTATGTATGTGTGTTTGTTACTCAATCACGTAAAAACCGCTGAACCGATTACCATGAAAGTATGTAGAGACTAGAGGCTAGAGA
Source organism: Idaea biselata (assembly GCA_958496205.1). Classification (NCBI taxonomy): domain Eukaryota; kingdom Metazoa; phylum Arthropoda; class Insecta; order Lepidoptera; family Geometridae; genus Idaea; species Idaea biselata. Next base: position 22,490,366 of record OY292397.1, read on the forward strand.
CCTGGAATAACACATAGGCTACTTTTTATTACGATATTCCCGCGGGATCGGGACTTACGCGGGTGAAACCGCGGGTCCCAGCTAGTTTAAAATAAAAATAGTGGTAAAAAGTGGTTCGCCAGGACGAGTAGAAGAACGTATATAAGCAGCTGCTTTATAAACGCCAACACCCTGTATAATGAACCTGGTACAGACTATAAAAATAAATTTTCATGACTTTATCAAATAAATACTTCAGGGCGAACATTAGGTATTGCAAAAACTTCGAAAATAAACGTACCTATAGGTACCTAAAGCACTTTTAAAAATAGTTGATAGACAGATCAGTAAAAAACAGTAGGTATATACCTAAGTAACTTGTAGTTTTTATGATAGAAAATATCGGTGTGAACTCGTAAAATTTAAATTATTTTCTGAATGTGACGAAAACGTAAAATATTTTACACCATTTTGAAAAATGATTTGCGAATACGCACGAATTCATAAATCATTCTCTCGGCCTACAGTATATATGAATAAGGTTATATTAGCTTATCTGCGAAAGAGTATTGTTTTTGTAGGTAGAATTTATCAATCATAGTATTTAGTTGGGCGACATACTAAGTGAACCCTCCTCATACGAGTCACAATTCCATTACTCACGGAGCCCCTCCCAAAGCCGATATACCTACGCCCTCCTTTCGGACCCTAACTACAACCTACTAGTATCCATTATAACTAGACAAAGGACCTTCAATAAGCGAACATATCATCGTATCAATAATAAAGGCCATATCAATAAAATGAAGTGGGAACTGCTAGAGCGGAGTCAACTATTTCATAAGATATGTGAAAAATACCCGTCGGCATACACCGATTGTTTCTCCTCGCATCTATTGTACTCGGAAAATAACAGATGGTAACCCACTTCTACCATTATATTAAACTGATGATATCAGATTCATTCATGACGTGTTTGCTTGGAAAAGTTTCTTGGGGATTGGTAGTAAAAAGTTATAGACTCAGATTAAAGGGTGTCGGCGCCAAGTTTACTTTCGAATGGAGAATCTTTGGCACAAAATCAACAAATTTACAGTTCGAGTTGCACAACATTTTAATTTTAATCGAATAAAAAAGCTAAGCTATCAATATTAAAAACGCTTTGGTGAAGTAACGACAGACGGTCCAGAAAGTAAACATCGATGTAGGAAATTATTAATTACTGCTAGTGTTTTAATTGAAAACGTTCATCCTCGGAACGTCGAGCACGGTAATCATCGGACACGCATTTTTAACTACAATATTCAGCTTTAATAAAACTAGATTAAGGTAGAAAGTATCTACGATAATAATTTTATATCCCTGAGTAAAACGTTAAGCGTTGGTTAATTTCAAAAGGATTTACCAATTAGTGAGAAGTCATTTCAAAGTTTACATTTTGTTTCAATATTGTCGTCATTATCCCTGAGTAATAACGATTTTTATGACGGACGAAGAGTGATTTCTGGGACTTATGGCGTCTATAAACCCGCTCGAGGAGAGTTGCCGTTTTAGCAAAATTCCTATACCCCCCCGTCTTTACCGCTCACCCGCATCGCCGTCCAAATCTTTCAAATTACCTAAATTCTTTCCTGCATAGCTGTCGTAATGACGACACAAACTCTATACTTATGATAAAGGCAGAAAGGACAAAGGAGTATGTACGTATATGAAAGGAAAAAAATAATAATAATCGGGTCTATCAAATCAGTAGAAAAAAAACATATTTTTTAAAATTTCAGTCTATTTGTGGGTTTTCTGTTAGTTAAACCACAGCTTACTTAGTAGTTGGAGCCTCGCTTTCTACTATAGCTAAACAGAGGGCGCGCCGATTAGGCAAAAAACATTTGAATATTATTTAACCTAGTAGGTCTTAGAAATTAAATTCATTTTTCGGTTTTAATCGCGTGATCACTTTTAGCATTGCGATGTTGCTTTTAACAACATCGCGAAAACAGAAGAAACATCTTTTAACATTAGATTCGTCGATAACGTCTTGTTATGAACATTAGATATGTCTGGAAAGTTCATACCAGCTTCTGGGTATGAACTCTACGTACCTACAGTCCAATTTTCCCTTTGCATTGGAAATGATTCAAGTAAAACTGCAAGATGCAACTAGTTTTGCACGAGTATAACGTAGGTGTCGAGACCATAAATAAAATTATTAAATGAGGCAACAATAGCTGCGCTTCAGGATTGCGCTTTTAACGGTTTGTTTGTATTGTCATGACAAAATATATGGCGTCATTTCACTATAATGATTATGGGCTATAGTGGAATACGACGCGACGACAGGCCTGCGTCTCGTGTCACTATACAATCATTAAAATATCACATTTACATTTGTAATGAAATGCAAATTATTAATTGTATTAACGAATGTATCGCATTAATTTTCCAGTTGCTAAATAATAAATAATTATTTGTAGGTACTCACATTGTATCGTTGTACAAGTTTTTTGGTCCATGTTCGGCATTAATGCAATTAATGGACATACATAGTTGTGTCCCGTGGTTTCAATCGCATTATGGACCATTCAGACGGTCTCGATTTGTAACGCATTCTACTAACCAAACCAAGCAATCCGTAAGTTAGTAAAAAGACATTGTGTGAAAGTACGTTTTTTTTTACTGGCCTACTGGACGACAGATTATGATGGAAAAGGTTTTCAAATAGGACCGTATTTTAATAAATAAATCTTACTAAAATATCATAAATGCGAGACTCTGTCTGTCTATCTGTCTGTTACGCGCCTTTTTGCTTTCACGCATAAACCGCTGAACCAATATTGGCATAGAGATAAATAGGATTCATTCCCTTTATGTCGAGTCCCGTTATGTCGAGTCTGGAAGTCTATTATTCTCCAAAGTATTGATATTTACGCTTTCTATTACCTTTATGTCGAGTATGGTGAACAGGTACAGTCACGGATGTAAAGTTTTATTATTTGTTCTATTACTTATTTTCATATATGTTATCTAATCTTTCTTAATCTAAACATATAAATCACAGTATAATCATCACGTATATAACAATTCTTCAATTTTAATTAAAAAAATACTTTCTTAATCTAAATAAATCACAGTATAATCATCACTATTGTTGCAAATGTTAAACAGCATAGGATACTGCTGCTGTTAAACGTTTAGGATACTGGTAGGGTTCCCACGTTTTTGTAGTGCTTCCGCTATGTTTGCTGAGGCGCATACTGACGATTTTTACGCTGTAATCAGAAAAAGGTGCGCCTCGCTATTAAGGCGTCAGCGTGGTAGCCCGAATGGTATCCTGAGCGTATTGTCCGATCGATGGGACTCGCCGATGCTAAAGAGGTGGATGCAGCTGCACGCCAGCGGTCCTTCTTACATTTAATATTTATTTTTATATTATTTTGGTGACATAATTTTTTGTTTTTATTTTCTTTTATTTTTATTTGCTCATTTTTATTAAATTTTGTATTATTTTAATTATTCTATTGGACATTTCTATTTAATTTTGAATCAATTTGACATAAATTCATAACTTTATTTAATTATTATTTGACATTAATTTAAAACTTTATTTTATTATTATTTGACATTAATTTAAAACTTTATTTTATTATTATTTGACATTCATTTAAAACTTTATTTTATTATTTTTTGACATTAATTTAAAACTTTATTTATTATTAAGATAGAATTTATTTGTAATTTGTAATGTTTTTATATGGATGTATTATCTGAAATAAATGAATTGATTGATTGATAAATGTGTAAGAGGGACAAGTATACATATATGTGCGAAAGAGAGGTGACATTTAAGTAAGTCTTAGATGTCACCTCTCTTTCGCACATTCCTGATATTCGAACTTGGGTTGCGCTAATGTATATACATTACATTGTATTATATATGTATATTGTATTGTACTTTTTTACATTTTGATTTTGAATTATTTAAGTTTTTAAAGTGTAATTTGTTTATTTTTTTTTCTTTCACTGTTTATGTTACTAATGATTGCGATTATGATTATTATTTATGAAGGTAAAATAAATTTTGTTATTTATTAGGTCATTACATATGAAATTGGCGTTTTGTAAGGGATTCCTCCCTTAAAGTCTTTTTTTTTATAATAATATATTTATTTAATCAAAGTATGTACCATTGCTATCTATGCACTTTTGCCATCTCATAGGTAGTTCATTGATCCCTTTACTAAAAAAACCATTAGGACGAGAATCAATTAAATCTTTGAAGGCGCTTTGGACTGCCCCATCGGAGTTGAATTTTTTCCCTTGCAAGAAGTTATCCAAATTTCGAAAAAAATGGTAATCTGTTGGTTGTTGTTCAATTCTTCATTAGCAACTTTAGTCTCCGGCCGTCCACGGGGCTTGTTCTGCAGGTCGAAATTTCCAGAACGAAAACGTTGGAACCAAAAACGCACTGTGTTTTCTTTTGCGACACCGCCGCCATACACATCAATAATCCTTCGAGCCGTTTCTGCAGCACTGGTATCACGGTGGAACTCGTACTCGTAAATAACGCGATATTTCAAGTTTTCCATTTTGTAAACTGCGTGACGCAAAGAAAAAACCAAACGAGGACAAAACAAATGAATTACGGTTTTCGAAATACAAATGTATGAATAAATAGCTGTATAAATTTGAAATTGGAATCCTTAACCAAAGAAGAGATATTTGAGATCAAAGTGGCCAGTACGACAAAACGCCAATTTCATATGTAAGGACCTAATATTATTTCAAAATATTCAACACAAATGTAATTTTGTTATGAATAAATGGCTTATGACTTACATATTATTTTAGATACACCGACAACGCGTCTTAATATAGCTGTACTTAATTTATGTAAAATCACTAATGCGTCATTGTGCAAAAATTGATTCTAAATTATGTGCATGTATACATTTCATTGAACGTGACTGTACTTCTAAAATATGATATTATTAAACTCGACATAAAGGTAATAAAAGCGCGGTAAATTAACTCGACATAAAGGGCATAGAAACGGGACAGAAAACTAAGCTCGACATAGGGGTAATAGAAGCGAGACAAGGTTTTCGGCTCGACATACCGGGACTCGACATAAAGGGAATATATCATAAATAGGACCTTGGACATAGGCTAATTCCGTAAATCCCGCGGGATCGGGACTTACGCGGGTGAAACCGCGGGCGCAGCTAGTTTTAATATGAATAAACAAATTTGCACAGCGCAATCTAGCTCCAAATTAAGCGACTAAATAGCCTTATATAGCCAACTTAATAGCTACCAGACTATTATAATATAGAATATATAATTATAATACATTTTGAAAAGCATACATTTCAACCAGAATAAATCATCATGTCCCGATGCTTTGAGAACATCCCGATAATTAGTTGCCGCAAAGCGCATTTCCGTCACGCATTTTCGCAGATTTCCCGGAAAACAGTGCGGCGACTGCATCAAGTTCGACATTTTCAGAAAAATAGAGCTATCTAAACCAGATCACAGAATACAAAATAGTACAAGTGACCAGATTAAAATAGTTTTAGTTTAGAAGCTTTAATTGCGTATCTAACAAACGAACTCGAATGCAGACATTTAACCCCTTATTCCTTTATCATAAAATAATAGTCTTAAATAAAAAGTATTCACTATTAATCTATAATAGGTAACCTCAGAACTACGTAGTCAAATCGTAGATAATCTAGTGGTTGATTGTATCAGAAAATGTTCACTAGCAACTAGCAACCAACATGACGCCTAATACCTAATTCAATTAACGAATGGTCGTGAAGCGAATTGTCGTCAAAAGTAATCCTCAGCAGAGTGCATTGGGGCGCGTCCTCATCATAGATTCCCGAGGGCGCAACGTTAAATGTAGGCCACCAAGTTCCGACCGGCCGCTCGGCAGAATATTGCTTTGTCACTTGGCGACGTCGCTCAGCTTTCCTAAGCCGGAGTAATTGGAAATACTTGAAATAGACGACTTAAAGCAACATCGGAGTCGAGCGGACTAGGCGCTACTATTCAATGTCTCTCAGGGTTAACAATATTCACTTTTAGACCGAACAGCTGGCGTGTTGTTCAAAATTTACAGTCCCTATCGTTTATGAATTCTGCTTGAAACTCGGATCAAATTCCAATATAGGTTACTTACTTGCCGTATATTGAACAAAAAATACAATAGATAGCCCACTTATTCAATTTTAGCACTTCTAAATCAAACAAAACGTTTCGAGTACGGTCGGTTATTAAACTTATTGATTTTGAAGCGATGCCATCCTTGTCGTTAAAAAATTTCCTGAATAATTTACCTCCTATAATGAGGGTTCGAAATTTAAAAAGTTTCGGGACATTTTTCATTGAACACTGCTTCGTTTCTGAAGATTAGATATCGTATTTCTCTACGTCCGATAAATCTGATTACATACAATTCACATAAAGTCGAATAGAGCATATAAAGTAGGTAGCCTGAGACCGTTAAACATAATAAGATAAACATTAGGTTACGGTACGGGTCATATCATAAACGTAACTTACAATTTAGAATAAAATATAGAGAGATTCCTAAAGTAGACATTATTCGGATTGCCGGAGTTTCAATGGTTCACCAAAACAAAGATTTCTCGCTAAGAACGTTTCATAACTTAATTAAGTTAAGTATGCAATAGTGAAATGTTATTCGGACCTAGATAAACACAGCTCCCGGAATTAATTCTGTTTTATTAAAATTGAAATACACAAAATTCCATACGTAACGAACAAAACTTTAATATTTTCCCTATCCTCGTGTGTAGCTAAAATAATAAAATAATTGATGTTGTTTTAAGGTTCCGTATTTTTAATATTTAACATTAATAAAGTGTGATAAATGTAGAAATTTATGAAAAATCGTAAAAAACGTCTATAATACATGCTACACATATAAAAAAATCCCTAAAAAAAGCTTAGTTAGGTAAGTACTAAGCATAAAAAGTGTAAAGCAGGCGAGATTGCAGGTACCTTGATTAATGTTTTTGTTACAACTACGGGACATTTTTTTTTCATTCATTCAGACTTTAGACATTTTGTTCACAAACGTTGAGGAACAAAGCAAACATGAATACATCTTCAGTGAATGGGGCAAAAACGGAGTTTGGATTGGATATAGGTATAGCCTGACTAATAACTAAAATAACTGAGCAATACAGCTTTCCTGCCTTCTTTTTCTTTTCGTATAGTGTTATGGCTCACCTAGTGATAGTTTTCATGTCGCCCTAAGGTCTAACGACGTTGATCTTACGACTGCTATCTATCACAGATAACACGGGCCACCTACTAAACGTGCCTTCGAAAGCACAGAGGAGCTCGAGAAAATGATTTATTGCCACACACATTATCGGTCACCCATACAAGTAATAATCGCGCCAGACGTTGCTTAACTCGCACGACTAAATTCGAAAAGGATGACCTGAGCCAGCTGGGGAGCTGCCGAAGACGACGATATCCGTGATAGGGTGAAGTGGAAAAGTGACTAACACCAAGTGGGATATAGGTGAAACTAGGAAGAGAAAGAGATAAATTGGATATAGGTAAAAATGTACTCTGAATAGTTGTTACATCTTTAGAAGCTTAATCGGTAAGAAAAATAAACGATGTAATGTCACCCTAATCTTCTATTATAATGCAAATGTGTTTAACAAAGGTCGGGAAACCTCGAACGAAAGAAAACCGCTTAGGGACACTGAAAATTTTGGAAACCAAAATTATAATCAGAAGAAATATTTCAAAGCAACGCAGCAATGTTTGGAATAACGTTTTATTTATTTTACCTCATGAAAACGGCTTTTTTTTGCAAACAAGATTCAATCGAGTTTATCCTAATTTCCCAAACTCATAAAGTTTCGGGAAGTTAGTTCTTTTTTGTTCATTTATCGGCCCTACTGGCTCCCATGGGGCATTGGTCTACTTTTAGTGAAGGTATGAACCATAATCCACAACGGACGTTTTCCTTTCACATATAACTATACGTAGATAGTTTTTTTGTTAGAAATTACGTATTAGAAAGAATACGCTCGTATGTACATATTTTACATTTATATATTTCTTTTAGGAAATAATTTTATGAGTGGCGCGGATAAAAAACATTTTCTTATATACTGTAGTTTCATCTAGTCAATTTTTTACAGCTGCCCGTACAAATTTATTTACATCGACACAGTATATGACCCTGTCTAATAAATGCAAATTGCACGCACAACTTAAAGCTGTAGGTCTAAAATATTAATTTAGGACATTCATTTTAGTAGTTGCCTTTTAATACGGTCACAATATGTGTGCACGTAACCCGCATGGCTCTGATATGTAGATTCGAATGCCGTCGTTGCACGAGCAACGATGATAAGTATACCTAGGTGTAATTCCTAATAATGGATTTCCTAAATCATCTTGATTAGACCTACTGGATTTCAATATGTAGGTACAGAGATGTCTCATTAAACGTATTATAAATATAAATAGTGTAGGACATTGCACAAACCTCAACCTCAAACCTCAGATCTCAGATCACCCTTCTCAAATTAAGCATCTAGGCTTGGATTGTGGGTACTAGATAACGGATATTTTACTAAATAAATAATATTTTTTTTGTAATACCATTACCAACGTTTAATACATGTGGAAAACACATAGAACCAGATACAAACATTAATGGTTAGCATAAATACTTGTCCCCGGCGGGAATCGGACCCGCAACCTTCTACGTCGCAATCGAGGGCTCACACGACGCGCTACATAGGCCGTCAACAGTATTAGGCCCTCATTTATTATTTTGAAGCGGTTAAAAACAGCACGTACTTACAGTAGCTATACCACAAACGGGCAGTAGTCGAGCATTACCACTAATATAATATTCTGTGGTTTTACTCGACTAGTAAATGTCAATTATATTACCTAATCAGAACATTACTAACATGTAGGTATGCGGTTCCAGCTCTCGTCGAATCAATACTACACAAGCTCTGTTCCCTAAACACGATAATGTCACAAGCCGTATCAAGCTGAACAGATTTGCATACAGGGTTCTCGATAAATTCTACCTATTTGCTGACTTGGGGTTATTCTTGATGGACTTATATTATATACAAAAATAAGTACGACATAGGCATCTTATACAATTTGTTCCATATCAGATTAAATCTAAAACGTTGCAACTTTGAAATATTATTAAAAAACGGGATGTTTTACTATATTTTACATTGTGTTTTTTGGAGCTCGATATTTCGCCAGTCATTTTAACTAGTTTGTCCACGAGATGGACGAATATGACAATCGTATTTTAATAAAATAAATAGTTTAAAATCGTATGTTACAACCAATGTTTAGATTCAATTACTTGCCTAATTAAAAGGTCTAAAACGTGGATATCATATCATTAATCATATTGATCGAGGCACATAGCTAAATACTGTGTTTTTTTAATAGTAAATAATTGTCCTTGTAATTGTTAGTGAGATCTTACACTATTAGGTACAATACAACTATGACTTAGTGCTAAGCAAACATTTATTTTAACAGAAATAAAAGTTTGATAGCAACTTTAAAGTATGTTTTATATACGCCATTATACGACAAAAATACCTAATTGAATCATCTCACAAATGGGCTTGTACCTTTTAGGAACATAACCCCTTACTTTTAAACGATGACTAAGTTTATGTAACGTATGTCCTTTACTGTGACATGAAGTTTCATAGTTAACAGACAGTGACTAACGTTACATAAACTTAGTCATCGTTTATAAGTAAAGGGAGTTATGACTAATCCGTAGTAAACCTCTATACGAACTTCTATCAAGTATTGTTATCGTATCGAATAACCAATAACCCTGCATTAACAACGACTATTGTATTATCTAAGCTAGCCAACACTAGGCAATTATGTAGCAAACCTCATATACAATTCTGATTTTAGCCATTATAATACCGATAAGTATAAATGATAGGATTGTCACACTTCAGTAAATTAATCTGTAGGATTTAATTCCACACTGATGTAAAAGGATTTAATGAACATCATAGATATGACTGTAGGTACATTGTAGAGTTTTCTGAAAGCGGTCTTTGAAATGTGATGGCGTCATAAAATAATTGGGCATCCGAGTCAATCCCACTATGGTCGAAATAGTGACAAATAATAAAAAAACGTTTTTTTTAATGCTAGTCGGATTCGCACACTATGGGTTCCGTACTCCGTGCCAGTTTGTTGTATGAGAGTCAAACTCAAATATTTATTTTATTATGTTTTAGTATTTGTTGTTATAGCGGCAACAGAAATACATCATCGTTGAAAATTTTTACTGTCTAGCTCTCACGGTTCACAAGAAACAGTCTGGTGATAGACAGACCGACAGACAGACGGTCAGTCGAGTCTTAGTAAAATGGTCCCGTTTTTACCCTTTGGGCACGAAACCCTAAAAGATCATTATTATATATTTTTGCAGAAAAAATGGATAGAAAATATACCTAGCTTACAAATGTACTGACTGTATGAGGATGGCAGTTAATAAAATATTTCCGATAAACCTCGGTCGGCAATAGGTTCTCTTGGGGTTTCAGTCGCTCATCAAAAACCTCTGCAAAATATTAACTAAAAATAAGTAGAAGCTCTAGCAAATTTGTTTGTTTTGTGAGAGCTCTTTCTTGGTTTAATTTAGGAATCAGTAATATGATCATGTCGTACATACTTCTATAAAATATCTACCTACTACCAAACTAATTTGCCTTTAGAAATGTTGCAGCAAGTTCACTTCAGGGAATCAATGTACTGTAGGTAGATAACGCAGTGATTACGTTTGTGGAATCAACTAATTAACAGTCGCAAATCTTGCAAGAAATCGAAAACCGCTGTGGCTGCGTGAACGTGGTCGTTTACGTGCGCAAAAGGCGAACGGCCACCTTAGATGAAAACAAAAATAGTAGATACGGTATACTCTAACATTGCGTATTCGAAAAACGAGCTAGAAACACCTACATGCAGTTTCATAAAATTATAGTATTTAAAAACATTTGTCTTTAAGAACGATTCAGGCATTTGTAAATAAGCAAAAAGGCGTTCTTATGGATTTCAAAAAGATAATCGCAGTGTGACAACACGTGCTCACGCGGCAATAGTTCGACATACGATTGAGGCTAGTGCGTCAGCTAGACGCAGTTTTATCGTCTCCTTTTCCGAGACTAGGTAACGTATCTGCTGTTTGCAACCAATGTTTTGATTCAATTACTTGCCTAATTAAAAGGTCTAAAACGTGGATATCATATCATTAATCATATTGATCGAGGCAGTTTTATCGTCTTCTTTTTCGAGACTAGGTAACGTATCTGCTGTTTTTTGTTTTTATCTAAGGCAGCCACCAAGTCTCGCGCCTCGCCGCCGCCCCGTGCGGTGCGGTCGCGATGCGGGCACAAAGCTAGCCTACCTAGATGATCAGTATGCGAGTCTTGTGCGCACATGCCGAGCTCCTCTCCACAACACCACGCGCCACATGCAATATGCTCAAATTGCTACGTGGCCAGGAGACACAATATTCACATTGAATCCACCATTTATTCCTGAATAATATCACCTACATTCCGAGATAACCACTTACAAAATGAAAAACTACAGCCTATTTTCAATTCTTTTTCGGGCCACGCTACTGTTGAACATTTTTTCAGGCATATAAGTTATACTATAATTTAGTCTAAATCAATTTAAAATCGTAATTTCGTGTTACGGGCTGTGTACAAATTCCATTGAAATTACGTAAAAGGAATGAATGGATAGGTAGGTACGAGCTGAGCACTAAGCCCGGCGTCATTGTATACGAGATACAGATATAGGGATAACGGGCTTAAACGGATTAGGGACCGAGGAAGCGGCTGATTATTCCGCTGGTTGATTTACGGTGACGCGGCACTGCGTCGCGTCGCGTCGACCTGCTTACTTAATAAGAGAACTACATGAAAACGGACAATTTATTGTATCGCACATGCCGATAGGATCACTGCCGCAATGGGAAAACGTTTGAAATATGAGAGCCCCTGTCAACGTGTGCTTACATCGACGAGGGTGAACAGACACGGTCGTTTTGAGATCGCCCTCCTACTGACTCGGATACAGGTCAACTGTCAGCCATTACCTACGAATATTTACAATACAGAAAAAGGCATTTAAATGCGGGCCGCGACAGTGATTAGCCAGAGGTTTCTGAGGCTCTCGTCCCAAAACCCCACATCTGTGCACGTGAATTGAAACAAAACCTACCAACGGACATTATCTTAAATACCTTTTTCAAACCATTTATTTAAGTGGGATTAACCCTCCGAATAACTCTTTTTAAACTTTTAACGAAAAAATATCGTATTCACCTACAGCATTCTCGCATTTTGATATAATTTTCCTGTTTTAAAACAAAAAAATGAGAACTTTTTTAACAAAACGTCATGGGAACCGATGTAAACAATGTTTTGTCTTCTGTTGGGTAAATTCATCCGCTTTCAGTCCTTAGTAGAATAAATATTTATTTTTACTTAACGAATATTGTAGATGTGTATATGGCTAGATAATTAGAGAAAGCTATTCGTTTTATTTATTTAGGACGTTCTAGTATAATGAGGATAATATATTGTTATCCAACGTTACCTAGATTGTGGAGGTCTAGAATATAAATGAAGACACAGTACCTGAGTTTGGTTGGTTATCGGAGTTGGGTCGAGCGGACGGTGCTCCATCACGGGCCTCCACCTCGAGTGCGTAGGCGCCCTGCTTCTCCCTATCGAACACGACCTTCGTGAAGATCTCCCCTGTCGCCATGCTGATCTCGAAGAAGTCCTTCCCTTCGTTCCTCGGAGAGTCCACGATGTAGTAATACACCTACGATCAAAATAAACGTCTGATTTATTCATAAGGGACCAACGAAATACGATCAGTGCCCCGGGATTTCCGCTCCCTTTTGTTTGCTTTATTATAGGTACAATTGTTACGTATTTTCGAAACATAAGACTATTTGTAGAAGAAAAATAGGTTAACACGAAGATAATGTTAAAGCGGAGTTTATATGAATTGAGTTATACTTTGTCCGGAGAATCTAATATTTAAAATTTCCATGTCACAGTGTTAGTTACCGTACTCCTCCGAAATGGCTTGACCGATTTTTATGAGATTTTGTATACGTATTCAGTAGGTCTGAGAATCGGCTACTATCTATAATTTATAAGGCAAAACAACGTTTGCCGGGTCAGCTAGTAATAATATAAAATCATTTGTATTCCTTTATCTTCGTAACGAGCAAATACATATCAGGTTTTGAATATAGGTTAAGCTACCTACCTATACCTAGTTTGAGTGGTTTGATGGAAAATTTCGCGTGTATTTTCTCACTGATATCGTACTTATGATGTGAAATGCGAAGTAACGCGACAATCGTCAAAATACAACGCACATTTGGGTCGATCGCGACGTGTATCTGACACAACATGTCCAATTAGATTCATATCTTATCCACAGAAAATTGAAGCGAAACCACAATAGATTTCACATGATTATAGACCTATTCGTACCTCAGCGCTTTTCGCTACCGGCTGCAGTTAAGAATACTGAACGTGCTCGGTGCATACCTACACACATGTAGCAAATAACTCTTGGATCTGAATTGGCCTCAATGTGCATAATACCAAAAATTATTAAATTTAGTCTAAGATTTCGTTCAAGGTGCTATATTTTATCCACACGCCTAAGACAAAGTTTAATATAATAGGTCAAACTACTACATCACTGAGAAGGTAAATATTTGAAACGCCTATCTTCCTGAGAACACCTTCATAAAATATAAAGCTATATCAACCGTAGATGGATACCATTGTGTGCAAGTAAACTTTGAAATATTCAAACCCGCTTCAGAAGTCATCAGAATTCCTCCGTGAAGAAGTCGGAAGTCAAACAGGAACAAGATGAGTGAAGGAAATGTGAGAAACTTCCTTCAATATAGGTACTTATGTTTAACGTATTATAATAATCTAAAGGACCAAACTATTTGTGTTAAAATTGTTTAATAGTTTAGGTGCCCAATGATTGTTTTTTTAAAACATGATGCGTAACGTAGGTATCTACACGGAAAGCTGTTTTCGATGGTAAGTGTACGATAATATTTTATTAGTAAACAAAAACTTCAATGGATTACGTGGAAATGGTTTCAACCAACAAGTTTTTGTTGAATAACGTTATAGTTTTACACATTACAATAAAAAAACAATTTATAAGGGTAAATGGGAATGTATTTCATTTCATAAACTCGAATTGCGTGTTTTTACAATCACAACTTTCTGGCACGGCACGTAAGTCCTGATCCCGTGGAAATGTCGGGACATATCATATCTACACTAATATTGTAGAAAGGAAATATTTGTATTTTTGTGTGTATGTATGTTTGTAATGAATTAACTCAAAAACTACTGAACCGACTATCACCATTAGAAAGCTACACCCACCCCGGACTTAGGCGGGTGAAACCGCGGGACATAGCTAGTTACAAATAACACACTTTCAGGTCTCTACTATCAGCGGTTTAGTCTGGGCGTTGATTCATCAGTCAGTCAGTCAGACATGACAAAGCATTTTATAGATAAAGATTGCATGTAGAGAAGCATTCGCGCGAAAGATGCGTTTTCCATCTTGTGGTTAACAGCACTCTTGGAAAACACTGTATTCCACAAGTGCTATTATGTAAAGCTCTACTATCGATCATTCAGTTTCAAGTTATAGGAACCTACCTAATTCGTGAGTGTATGCCAGTAGATAACGTAAAATGTTCCATACATAAACCGTTATACCTACCTATCACATTATGCCTCATTCTCATGAATTTTGATCTAAAACAGTTTCTCTACCGTACCTACGTCCTTCCCCTACCGCTTTAATATTTATTTATGAAAATAACACTTTATTGAGCAGAGTAAATAAGGAGCTCTTTACACATAAATGAGTGTCTCAGGATTTTATTATTTGTAATTCATAAAAGACTTAAGAGTTTTGAGTTTGTGGCATCTTATTTATAATGTTATGCCTTTATTTTTTATAAATAAATGGGAATAACAAATAAATGGCAATGCAGCCAGCCTTTTGGGTACTTAATTAATTTTAATTTATTTAGTGAATTAAGTAGCTTACCTATATTATAATTATATTATTTATTTGTATATAAACCATAAATCACTATATATTAATAATATTATAATAGTTTTTAAACTTACACGATTTCCGTCCATAATTATTATTGGACACGGGTCTAGATCGCGTTATAGATAATCATTATTTTTAATTACTTCGACGTTTCGGCAAACGGATCACACCGGCGTGGTTCCGAGAAGACTCTTATCTCTTCTAGAGTCTTGATTCGTTTGCCGAATCGTCGAGGTAATTAAAATCAATGATTATCTATAACGCTATCTAGACCCGTGTCTAATAATAACGAAGAGAATAGTTAGTAACCATGTCTAAAAGTCCTTGAAAATTAATTGGTAAGTTCTCGTACCTACTTAACTTCTTCTCAATTCGCGGTTCGAAGACACACTTAAGGGCCCTATTCTGAAAAACTGAAAATCCATGTCGGGCGCATCAAAAAATTGTTGATTATTTCATGACGGAATGTCGTAACACTTTTTTTTGTGTACAGATTGTAGGCGACATTGTTTCCGATATTTTAGTGCAGTTTCCATACAAATATGTCTAAACGTATTGAAGCCTATCGACATTTTAGCTAAATCAGACATTTTTTGTCTAAAATTTGGATAGGCTTTGCACCAATAGGAGGTTCTTGTCTTAAAACTACACCAAAATGTAGGAAACAATGTCACCTACAATCTGTGCACAAAAAAAAAGTTCTACGACATTCCGTCATGAAATAATCAACAATTTTCGATGAGCCCGACAGGGATTTTCAGTTTCAAGGTCGTTGGCGTATATACTCCTCTTAATCGCTAACTGTAAGATTACAAACGATCATGTGAAATCTAAGTGAATAAAGCTATTTTGACTTTGACTAGAGAAAGGAGAATAAAGCTGCCTTCATGGTATAAATTTAACAACATAGTTATATCTACTAATGGCTTATTGCGAATTGAAATAATCCGAATTTTAATTAAAAATGAGAGAATCAAATCGAATGTTTACTTCAATTTCGTGGCTATAACTATTATCTGCTTAATATAAAATTAAAACTCATCTGCAAATAAAATCCGTAAAACTGGCTTTGTAAGGCTCGTAAAATTAAATTACTGTAAAAACCTTTTAATAATACAACACTTTCGTCCCTCCCATGTGTATATTTAAGAGTTCATTGTTGAATTAGGTATATTTTATTCGATGATTCGTTTTAACAAGAACCTTAGTCAATTTTCTCCGATAAGTTTACGAATAACTTTGCGAATAAATTCCGATTCACGGACCTTTGTAGGTAGTCAAAATTACAAAAAATCTTAAATAAAAATAGACGTATGCAACAAGTTTTATCAGCCATCTAACTTAGGTCTAGGCCGTTAGTTTAACGCGGTATTATACAAACTTCCGTGTCGATACTCTTTCAGCCTAATGCCGGCTTTCCACTGCGACCGGAGCGAAGTTAAAAAAATGTGTTAGTTTAACATCCAACGATTGTTTCCATAGCAAGAAAGAGTTGTATGACTATGAAAACAACTATAGATTTTGAACTGACACATTAATGCGTGGAAAGTGGAAAGCCGGCATAAAAGTCGAATACAACAAAAAGCTGGTAGATTTGGCCAAAGATCTGTCACAATCAGTCTGTTTGGTTTTTGTCGGATATTTGTTTGTATTTTGACGGCATTTTGTCGTCTTATGACTGTGTCAAGATTATTTCGCAGTCGTTTTAAGCTGAGAAGAGAAAGAAGAGAAGCAAGACTAGATGGCTGATTAACCCAGTTACATGCGACATATACTTACTAAAATGTCAGTGACATTTCAAAATTCTTGTTGAAATGTCACTGATATTTTAGCAAAGGCATATTGTGAGGTTCGTGAGCACTTTGCTTAGAACATAATATCTTCTAGTAAGATAACCCTCTACTGCTTAGATAACTAGCTAGGTAGGTATGTGTATATGTCGGTCTTACAAGTTTCAGTACCCGGAGGCGTAATAGCAGTGCGTATGATACAGTATTCATATCACATTCAGTACGTGGCCATATGTACAGTAAACTAAACGAAGGCAACGTATTTAATTATTCACAAATTGACTCGCGTCCAAAGCGCAATCACTACTGGTGAAAATTGCATTTTTATTCCCTCGCGCTCACGAAAATTATAGACACGGTAAAATTGCGAATGGAGCATATTTGTACAAAGAGATAATACGATTGTCGAGTTTTTTATTTCTATTTAACAAGCGTAGTATTGTTTATTAAATACCTTTGTGTACAGTCAGCAATAAAATTGCTTACCTAGTAAGTATACAGAATTTTAAAAATGTTTTTATTCACTCAAACAGGATTTTAATCTAAGGAAAAGGCACACAATAAAAGGAACGTGCAACGCTCAATTAAAGTTTAGGTATGGTACTTATTTACTTACTACCTCTTTAAGTAAAAATCACAAAAATAACTGACTGGATTACCACAGTATTATGTAGTATAGATAGATAGACTTCTAAAGTAGGTAGTAGGTACTTGTCTAGCTGTAGGTACTTGTATCTTGCTTTTTAGTAGCCTACTATTTGCCGTCAAGTATATTTTTTATTTTTATTAGCTACGTCCCGCGGTTTCACCCGCGTAAGTCCCGATCCCGTGGGAATATCGGGATCACAAGTAGCCTATGTTACTCAGGATAAATGTAGCTTTCTACAGCTATAGGTAAATGGTGAAAGAATTTTGAAATCGGTCCAGTATTTTTTGAGTTTTTCATAACAAACATGCAGACGCACACACACACACGCACACAAAAATACAAATCTTTCCTCTTTATAATATCAGTTTGGATAACTTTTTTTTTAAATTTTTATTTAGAATAGAATTTTAGAAAAATAAAATTAAAATATGAAAAAAACGGTCATGGCTGATATAGGTTTTATATTTTCACTGATTTCTTTACCCAGGGAGGAAACGTTTGTAAAGTTTGTATGGGAAAAAGAGTAGGAAAAAGAGTAAAAGACCTAGACTTTCCTCTTAATATTAGCGTTGTAGCTTTTTCGGATCTCTTTACAAAACTATTGTACCCCGGTTTTCGTCAGATATTAATCAAGAAATTAGCCCGGCGGAGCACATAATACCAGTATAATACGCCCACGTGGCACACTTAGCCGGAGTATGTTTTATATATGAAATTACTCAACGCTAATGTATTTGGCTATGTTATAAACTATTACATATACAATATGGCGCCATTAATAATAATTTACTGCCACTATAATTTGTCTCAGAAACAAGAAGGTAATTTAATTGTTTTCTGTAAAACGCTTTCGTCTATTAAGTAATTATATTTAATACTAGCTGCGTCCCGTGGTTTCACCTGCGTAAATCCCGATCCCGTAGGAATTTTGAAAAACCCTTTCTTATCGGATGCCTCCATCATATAAAGAACACACTCTTCAAAATTCAGCTCTCTACTATCAGCGGTTTAGGCTGCGCGATGATCAGTCAGTCACTCAGGACAAAGACCTTTATAGATATAGATTAGAATAACTCATCATTTATTCATTTATGTGTTTAGGAGGCCTATACTTAATAAATAAATGGTAAACATTGCACGAGACGTTACACACAGAGCAATCTAGCCCCAAACCAACCACTAGGCTCGTACTAAAGATACTAGACAAATATGGTACATATTATACTTTTTTGTAAATAGATACGTATGATATATCAAAAACACCCATACCTACCAGAAAAAAATATATAAATACTTGCAACCGACAGGAATCGAACCACCAACCTTCTGCATTTCAGTCGTGCATACGCCCGACGCGCCACAGATGCTTAAAAATAAATATTTGTTTCTGGTCTGGGTGTATCATATTTTATGTAGGTATGGGTATGTATTTACAAAAAAAGTATACTTAATATGTTTTATATCTGTTATCTAGTACCCATAGTACAAGCCTAGTCCTTAGTTTGGGGCTAGATTGCGCTGTGTGTAACGTTGTGGAATATTTATTTATTTGCATGGGACCGAGTCTAGATCATGCAACTAGTCTTAAGTTAAGACTAGTTGCATGATCTAGACAGACAAAACCGCATGGACTGCCATGCGGTTTTGTCGTAGTCGTAGTTTTTGTCGTAACTAAGTCGTGGGATAGTTATTACGTTTCGGGTTAGCTAAATATTCAATGTGCCTCCCCATGACGTCGATATCGGATAATATGACAGGTTGACGTAGTCGTTCTCATAAAAAACGTTTCACTTATTTTATGTACCCAGTTATGTATGATAAACCCCACATGTCTGAGCACAACTATCTCATTCGTGAAATGACTAATATTCTACGTTCTCTAATTTCATATTTGTAGTATGAATACTGTAGGTAGTGTCCTAAATCACAAGGACGTAGAGCGACCTAGATACATTTAGTATATTTTGCACACATTTTAAAATACTATATTTCGGTAAAAATGCAGGTATTCACACAGTCACACGTTCTATTCGAGCTGGGGCGTCAAGTTTTATGAAAATTTATGGCCCAAAAACTATGTCGGACGTGTGACACGTTTTAAACTGGAATATAGTAGCAAAAATGGTTGTTCGTCTAGCTTGCTTTAATATTAGGAACTGGCTGAAGGATTGTTTTTGTTTATAATAGCGTACCTACCTATACGACCGTGTATTGCGCGAGGCTGTGTGGTTCGAGTAGATTCATTGTTCAACGAATTTCTGAGTTTTTTTTAAGTTTTTGGACTGCGGGTCTTTACTAGTATTTTGTAAGTAGACGGACAGCCCCACTACACAGTTCTTATTATACACGACTAGCTGCGTCCCGCGGTTTACCCGCGTTAGTTCTGATTCCGTAGGAATATCGGAATCAAAAGTAGGATATGTTACTCAGGGCGAATGTAGCTCTCTAATGGTAAAATAATTTTTTTGAGTTAATTCATAACAAACATACAGACGCGCGCACACACACACACACAGAAATACAAATCTTTCCTCTTTATCATATTAGAGTAGATGTAGATAGATGAGTGTTTGACCGTGTATCCCTGGCATAAAATAGGGTTACCCCCTCTCTTCCCGTGGGTGTCGTAAAAGGAGACTAAGGGATTTAGGCGAGATAAGCAAAACTTAAGTTCTCCTCTCGCGGTGGCGGATAAACTGCTTGGTCCTAGGGTTGGTGTCAGGCAGGCGGCCGGCCGCAAAAATATTCCCAAATCTATTTGCAGAAGATATGGTCAATG
Organism: Idaea biselata; assembly: GCA_958496205.1. Classification (NCBI taxonomy): domain Eukaryota; kingdom Metazoa; phylum Arthropoda; class Insecta; order Lepidoptera; family Geometridae; genus Idaea; species Idaea biselata. Next base: position 22,510,785 of record OY292397.1, read on the forward strand.
ATGACTTACCTACTGCGCCAACCCCAAATATTTGGGGTTTAGCGGACCCAGGGCTCCCGAGAGGGATGCAACCGGGAACATTGCTCGGATGAGAGATATGTTTGACCACTTTAAAACCTAATGATAAGTGATGATAATAGTTTAAGATAAGGCATGCTCGCTCATCTAGAAGAAGGAAGACGGCAAAAGAACAAAATCCGCCCCGTATTCGTTTTGATTTCAGGTAGAGATAACTTACCTTTTTAAAAAATGGGGCCTTTTAAAATACATTTTAAACCAATTTAAGTGTAAAACTGACGAAAACTTCTTTTGTTTCAATGATCTAATGTATTATATTTATTTTATCCCAGCTGTGTCTGGCGGTTACACCCCCATTAGTCCCGACTAATGGGGGTGTAAATTCCCATGGAATCGGGATCCCATGGGAATTTACAAAAATCGGGACATCTTATCGGATGCCTACATAAAGAACACACTATACCACGGAGCAGATTCTGCTCTTTGCACGCTACAAATTTTAGCCCTATACTATCAGCGGTTTAGGCTGTGTGTTAATCCATCAGTCAGTCAGGACAAAACCTTTTGTATTATCTAGTAGGTATTATAATTAGTCGGACCTATCTAATAGGTACGGCTAAGGAATTACTATATACGGTATTCATTCATATATTTGGTATTCAGTCGCAGACCGACACCTCGCATACATCGGACTGGGCGGACGCGATGCCGAATCTTATCTTATACCTTCTTACTAACCCCCTCACCTTTAAACGATGATTAAAAGCTGCATACACTATGTATCGTATGTGTTTTACTGTCACATAAAGTTTAGAAGTTGAAAGACAGGAACGAACATTACACAACTTAGTCATCTGGTAATTTTCGTTTATAGTAAGGGGGTGAGCAATGTTGTCATTGTGTCCTAAGACTGGCCTATTATACTTTGGTTTATAGGTATAAAAATTGAATCTAATGCCGCAGTAATCTAATACGGTAGGTATTACATGGTAGTATGACAGTCACATATTATATAAATCCCAATTTGAAATATTAATAAAAACTGCCACGATAACACCACCGATTTCATCATGACAGAACAAGCACCTGTGGCGCAATTGGTGAGCGCGCGACACGGAATGTCGAGGTTGCAGGTTCAAGTCCTGACAGGTGCAAATTTTGCAAAACATATCATCAAATATCCAAGTGTAGGAGACACTTTCAAAAAATAAAAATATTAAAAAAACTGACCTGATTATTGGGAAAGGTCCCGTCTTTATCGATGGCGTTGACTTGTGTGACTTTAGTGCCGATGGGTTCTCCTTCGAGGACCGTCTCTTGTTCTCGCTCCGTGAAGAGAGGGATCTCGTCATTTACGTCTTCCAGCATTATGTAGACCGTTGCTTCTGATGCTAGTTGTTGGGCTCCGTTGTTCTGTTTAAACAATAAATAATATAAATATTATTAAACAACGGGGTATTTACCATGTTTAAACTTGTTTTTCTCACGGAGCTCGATATAAGCCCCGTTGTTTAATAATATTTGTAGTGAAAACAACCATGTAAGTTTAAAATCGTATAATAAACAATATGATTTAAATCATATTAAACTAAAGATATGCAAATCGCTTGAAATTATATATAAGTAATTGACAAACTTGTGACCAAAAACCATAATGACATAACGCTTGACCTAGTAAGAATTTATCTCTATAAAGTTATGAAATCCGTCGCTATAGTCGCTACCTATCTAGATATCTAAGTAAAAGAGAAATTTACCAAATTAAAGTATCTTAATTTTCAAAATCTATAGGCATCAACATAAAGTAAAGTAGGCTACTAGGTAGCATAGTTACTAGGTTACTAATCAAATGAAATCTTAAAACAATTCAGAAGTAAGGCAACAGGAAAAACTGCCGCAAAAGAAAACGGAATAAAACTAATTGTTTGAACCGAATTTAATATTAATAATTTACTCTCAAACTTCTTTTGTAGACCCTCGTAAACTTCACTCCAAGTCTTACCTAATTTGATAATTTATTTAAACTGAAAACTTAGCAAAGTATATAAAGGTACCGAGCTGAAATTACTTACACAATTAGGAAAAAACGGTTTCAATCTCATAATTAAAATTTTACAGACTCGCAAAAATGTATTCGAACCTCGCAAATTTAATCAAACAGCCAAGTTTGCAGGTGTGATATCGATGTGCTTTGAAATTGAAAATTGGGTTACGTAAAAATGCCTACGAAAGTTCGTTTTTGTTTGTATGTTTTTCATCGATTATAAAAACAAACACACGATGATTTCTACCGGATATATGACTCAGGTTGCAGTATTGACTAGTTGAATGCAATTGTATCTTTAACCTATGATTGGATATAGGTATTCTATACATACATCGCTAACAAGATGACACATAGATTTTACTTTAGTTTTTGCGATGCTGATATGAAATTAAAACTAATTTTTCGATTTTAACCGCGTTGATTTTAATATAACAAGCATTTTTTTAACGCCTGATGCTTCGAGGGTTTTCCAGACCTCCTGTTCACGGGTAGACTGACACAGTTAAAAGGTAGAAACATTAAAAAGTTAGCGTACACTTACCTCAACTCGAATGGTTAAATTGTATTCCTTAATGCTTTCGTAGTCCAGAGGATGATTAACTTTAATGTCGGCCCAAGTGAAACCATTATCGGCCCTTTGTTGTAAATAAAAAGTGTGGAACTTATTCGTTTGCGCCGTGGAGCCGGGCATCAGACGGTAAAACACGGTCGGATTGTTTTCAATACCAGAGCTGAAAACATAACAAAACATTATAGAAAAAAACGCAACAACAAAGTTCAGATTTATAATAAAAACAGAAATAGCTACAGTACGCACACAACGACATTTAATAAGTACTGCAAAACTTCTTTATAAATAGCGAAAATATATTTGGGGCGACAACAATGAGCCCACCTTTACTTTACTTGACAAAATATTATGAATACAATATAGATATGAATAAGAAATCAGATGGTATTTTGAAATGATGAAGGGAGCGACTCAGTTAACAGATTTATTAAAATTTTCCTACCACGTGCGAAAGTTTTGTGACTCTCATAAAAAGGTACTGTTAAATTTATTAAACCGTCGAACTTTCAAGTTATGTTTGAAAGTTAGTTACACGTGGAAAGTTTGCGACGGTTTTTTCTAAATCTATTTTTCTCAATGAGGTCACCTACGCTTCAGGCATGTTCAAACTTTGCTTTGTTATGGATGTAAACCCAGCCTGAAAACATATTTCATTTTTATCTCTCTGACAGGTAACGCAGTTTCTTTTACATCGTGAACATTTTTTGCGTCATTTTGCAATTTATATTTCAAACATTCGGGTGAGACCGACAAAAAGCTTATGAAATTTGAATTCTGAAAGCCCATTTTGTTTATTTGCTTAGCTTAATTGCGTCGGTTGCTTTGTACATTTTTTAACAACAAGAGATCAAGTTAGAGATATGGCTTGGATTAAAAACGTGTTACAAGAGAATAAGCATTGATAGAAAATGTCATAAATTGATTACTTTGCAACAAAACGTGTTTTATGTATGACAATATTTTTAAATATTGTCATAAAGTTTTTATATTCAGATAACTTAGGGAAAATACCCAACTTTAAAATGATACCCTACGGTGACGTTTAGAAGACTTTTAATCTATAAAATAAACACGATTAGAGACATAATAGGTACCTACTGTAAGATGTATTTCACGCACAACATCTTCAGTATACTTATGCTGTTAGTCTTGAAGTTGAATAGCTATTAGTAAAAATAGGTGTTTAATAAAGAAGCAAGTAATATATAAAGATTTTTCTTCTGTTTTCGCGATATTCTATTGAAAATAAAGACATTTTTCGGTTTTAATCGCGTGGTGTTTAATACTTTTAGCATTGGTAACACCACCTTTAATGAACCTAAAGAAGGGACCTGTAAAGATCTCAAAACGTTGAGCGTTGAAACAATTCTAAAAGTAATACGCGATTAAAACCGAAAAATGTCTGTAATTTTCAAGTAATTATGTATAATTTTTCAAAAAAGGATCCTCTACTTGTAATAGAATTACTCAATTACCGGTACAAACCTAATCAAATCACAAATCAAAACGCAAATTAAATAACTACCGAACACAGATACCTATCTATAATTTCATTGTTAACTGAGTCGCTACCAATACTAGCTTATGTTAGTAAAGTGAATTAGTAATGGTTTCGTTTCCATAAATGCACCAAAATGTAAGTTGAAATGTGTTTTAGGACGAACAGATAGACAATGTAGATGTGACTTTCAATTGACCCGCACTCAGTGAATTAATGCAATAATGATGCAAATTAAAATTGACGTGTAGAGAAAAAATACGTCATTGACTAATAATACTAAATTAGTAGGTGTAAACGAAAGTTTAAGACATTAATCTGTAAAATCCTATTATAGAAACATTTTGCAAGGAGAATTGCATCATCAAAATATACGAATGGATTTTTTATGATGCATTTCTCTTTGTAAAAGTGTTGAATGCCTTGAGCAATAAAAAAAGAAATATGTAACCGAAGAAGAATCTAGAAATATGTAATCTCATAATATCAAGAAAATAAGTATATATATGCAATAATTAATTATTTGTTAATAAAATGGTTATGTCTTTTAGATGACTTTACCTACTATAAATTAGTTAAAATGCACCGCCGACTTCATAAAGTGGAAGAGGTTTTATTTTCGGTTGTGGCTTTATTTTATTTTTTTATGTCTTTCTTTTTATATAATATACTTATCCACCTTTATGAACGAATAAAAATAACTTTGCCATTAATACTTTATCTCAAAAATCTAACACCCTTACTTATAAACAATGATTACCAGATGACTAAGTTTTGTAACGTGTTGTATCCGTATGACAACTTTGAGATCACATGTCACAGTAAAAGACAAACGATACATAGTTTATGCTGTTATTAATCATTGATCGATTATAAGCAAGGGGGAATACCTAAGTACGGCGATTTAACTTTGAAACCTTGATTGTATTTTGGTTGAACAGCTATTTTTGTCTCTACACATCTATTATATGTATATAAGTGGTTTGATGTTAGCCCGTGGCACATAAGTGATGCACATTCATAGTATTTCATTGGTAGTTTATTCTACTTACGCCTTTTAAGTTTCTGAGTCAAATAAATGGGTAGTTAAAAACGCCACTAAAATGAAATTCACAATAAGCACATTAAAATACGATAGATAAGCTGATTTTTTTGTAATTCAGAAACGGATGAGTTACCTAAGCATTTATCTTTTTTTATATAGATTCTGATTGCTTAAATAAACAAAAATGTATGATTTCGAACTAAAATTAACGGCAAACATTATTCTCGACACAAAAAAGAAGTATTTCTTTGAAAAATAAAATCTACCAACTAAACATTTATAAACATGCTTTTGAATCGTTTTAAAAATGTACTCAGGAAACTTCTTAATTAAAGTTTTAAAACGTAAGGTATACTAAAACCTTGGTACACATAAATATGAAATTCGTAACCTACAAGCTTTTTTTAATTTTTGCATAATAGTCAAAATTTCTATCGTTTTTTTTTCTTTCATTCCTTTATTAGGATTAAAATTCTATTCCATGCGAAGTGTCTAGGCTACGATTTAGTCAGATATTTTTGGACAAGCACAGTCGTGTACCCCTTTCCACGAAAGCAGTGAACCCTTCTAAATGCACGCTGGTGAATATTTTGTTCCCGAGTGTTCGTGATAAATGCACGTTTAGTAATGCAAGGACAATGGCTTCGACGATCACCGGGTGAGTCGTACACAATCCCAACAACGCGCGCGACTTGTCACCCACACCTTCCAAACCATATCCTGTCTTATGAGAACAAACCTTGTCACGTAACAATGATCGTTCTAATCCGACGAGAGAGGAAGCATCGTTTCCGTAGTAAGTGATATCAGTTACCGTTCCAATAACTGAAATCCGTATCCAGCGTTGAGTACGGGAACAATAACACTTACAGTAAGCAATTACAGAAACAAAACATACACTCTCTCGATTTAATTTGCTTAATGTAACATTATCCGTTTAAAAGCTCCCATCGAAGATAGGATCTTTGACGGTAGCTTCAAAGGGGATACGTATTTGGAACATTATGAGAGTACGTAATATTATGTTTAAGATATCGCTACGGAGACGAGGTAAGGCGAGGGTGAACAACGCGCGGAGAGCACACTGCGTGCAGGTGACGGGGCTACGTGCGTTGCCCGTGCCGAACAGTTACCCACGCACCTTGCTTTCACGGACACCACTTTGGCGCCGACGGGCAAATTCTCTCGAATGTAGATCGGGCCGTAGACCACGTGGTCCCAAACGGGGGGATTGTTCGCGCGATCCACTACGTCTATCTGGACCTCCACGGTTCTGGACAAGGGCGGGAAGCCCTTGTCTTGAGCCATAGCCTCCAACTTGTACGTTTCTCGCTAGCGGGGAAAGAGTCGATGGAAACAGACAAAACCACGTCGTTAGTAGTGTTAAGCGGAGGAGCGGCGGGCCCGGAGGCCCGCTACGCCTTATACCAACCTTGCTTTGACACTGGTCACTACGGTACCCACTGTGACATTCTCTTTGATGTGAACGGGGCCATACGTGGTCATGTCCCAGATGGGGGGCTTATTGTTCCTGTCTACCACGTCTAATTCAACGTCCACGTCTGCAGAGGAGGGCGGGTCGCCTCTGTCGGAGGCGCGCACGCGCAGGCGGTACCTGTCCCGCTACACATACACGGGTCAGAGGTCAGCGGTCGGCGGGGGAAACAAAATATAAACACAACTCAACATATAAACACATAACTCATCGCTAATAACACAATCAAGTAAAATAACTCAACATAATTTAACTAAACGTAACGTTCACTTCCTCATTATCTGTAAGTACTTTATACATTGGCATTTTTCTCATGTAATTATTTAAAATTGTTACATATCTCTCATACGTCACCTCACATTCAGTAAGCAAAAATAAAAATTGAAGAGTATATAGAGCAATAAGTAGAAATACTACGAGTTAAGAGTCACCCACGTCGTCAGCATCCACGCACCATCCGCTCGTACTTACAACGTAGCATTCCATGTAGCCAATATTAGATGGTGCAGTAAATAAATCGGAAATAAAAATATTTGTCGTATATGTATCTTACAGGTTCATCTGTACAATGAGGAGAAGATAAACTGTACATTAGGTAATATTAAATAAGTACTTTATACAGTAATAACTAAACTAATTGAAATAAATTAAAAAACTGAACATAAAGCAGGCAAATGCATGCGGCACTGCATACAAGACATGGCGGAAAGGTCAAGTTGTCGTAAGAATGTTTGGTGACCTCGTACGGGTATATCAAGTAAGTATACTACAACGAAACGACACTCATTGAAATGAAATATATTACAAACGATGGACGTTACGAGTTAACTGTACAACATTTTGATTTTGAGAACGTTGCCCCTTTCACAGAAGGAATATGTCACAACTGGCAAGATGGCCGAATTGCATGGGGGGCAAGCAATCTGACCATCTCGGTTTATAACTAACAAATATACAATTAGATTAGTTCAAATAGAGTGGCGCCCTGTAAGAAATTCATTATTATAATGGTAATACTATGTAAATGATCATTATATTACATGAGTGAGTAGTCGTCTGTGCCATATAAAAGCGAACACCGGAGTCGAACCAGCTCTGCGGGAATCACTCCGCAAAATAAAATCGGAGGTTAGTAACAAAACATGTACATAATATACATATTAAATACTGAAAGGTATATTTAAAAGCGTAAGCTTCTCAAATCAATTTAATCGGTTAATAACAATAAAAATAAACTCGAAACTAGTTAGTGCGGAATATACAAAAGTGCTGTTACGGAAACTGTACATGTTTTAGAACTAAACGTAGGTTTCAACAGTGAAATATTTACAGCAGTATTATCTCTGTTATATCTCTGTTATGGATAAGTATTATACACAAGTCGCATTATCTGTAAGATAGTCAATGCAAGAGTGCTGCGGAAATGAATGTTGTTGTAAGTTTAGTGCGGAGCCGGCGGCGGCGCGGCCCAGCGGCAACTCAAACAAATAGTGCTGCAAGAGAAACAAGCCGCCGTCACGGGCAGCGCGCGGCCGCGGCGGCCCCGACGCGCGCCCGCCGTTCAATGGACAACCACTCCTCACAGCCAGGATTGACTCCTCTCCACAGCAATTTACAGCAGCGATCAATTTAGAACTATTTACATTTAAAACAACTTAAAGTATGTAAGTGCCAATTGAATCCTAAGGCCTGTAGGTAGCCATCATCCACCAAACTTTACAGTAAAGTTGATCCCTTTCATTCGTCTCACCTAACAAGTTTGCTTACGAAATGTACGTGTTTAATGAATGTGAGGGAATACTTACGTCGAGAGGCTTCTTTAGAACGATCCAACCCGATTCGGGTTGGATCTCAAAATATTCTATATCTGCCGGATTATAAGGAGCACTTAAGGTATATACAATAGCTCCGTTATTATCGGCATCTTCGTCGGAAGCGGATACTCTTAGTATATTCGTGCCAATACTGGCATCTTGTTTTACGTTCTCCACATATTTCTGCAAGACACATCAACAATTCATCAATCATGAGGAACGGCTGAAAATCATGCAACGACTAAGTTAAAGGGTGTTTTCATGCAAATTGTGGTGACTAAATACATGCGAATATATCTTACTTGTCTGTCGAACAGTGGAGGGTTGTCATTCACGTCTGTGATTTCGACTGTGAAAGAACATACGCCTTCCAAGGAAGGTTCTCCTTGATCAGTAGCTTTCACAGTCACCGATACAAACTTTCCGTCGTCACCTTCCCTATCAAATACTTTGTTAGTTGAGACTTCCCCTGTTTCTTCGTCGACAGTAAATTTTGTTCCTTTTTGATTCGGCTGCTGCACTATAGAATATTTAACTTGACCGTTAACACCTTTATCTTCATCAGTAGCGTGCACTTTGATAACGGGACTGCCATTCGGTGCGCCTTCTTCGACCTTCGGGAAGTAAGTGGGGCAGTCTTTGAAGATAGGTTTGTTATCGTTAACATCTGTTATAAAGACTACTACGACAGCCGTGGAGGTGTGTATTGTAGCGTCACCATTCACGCAGCAAGCACCATCATCCATTGCAGTTACATTCAGTTCGTACTTATCTCTGTCAAGGGATATAGCTTTATTATGAAGTCGGATTACGCCGGTGATTTCTTCAATGACGAATTGTCCTGAACTGGTGCCGCCGCCGACGAAACCAAAGCGTACATTATCACCGTCTTTATCAGATGCGACTACGGTTGTCACCAGCGTATTAGGTCCGGCGTTTTCGTCTACATTTGGCGTGTATACTTGTTGGGAGAATTTTGGTTCTTCGTCATTTTTATTCTTCGTGTATACTCGGACGGTGGCGGTTCCAGTTTTCGCAGGTTCTCCTTTGTCTTTAGCGGTGACAACAAACTCGTAGTAAGCGTTGTTGTTGTCGGCGTCTAATTGCTTGTTGTTTGTTATGATGCCGTTGGAATCGACACTGAAGTGATCGTCTGAAACATTTTAATGAAATCATTTTATTAAATAAACTCAGATTAAATAAGTTAATATTACAGGACGTTGCACACAGCGCAATCAAAGTAACGGACGGAAAATGCGTCGCGTATTATCGGTGCGTAACGCCAGAATTGTCAATTATATAGTAAAACATTCAAGCTTTGACACTCAACCGATGATGCGTTAGTGCGATATCGCAGGTGACCGATAATACGCGATGCATTTTCCGTCAGATATGTACCGACCCTAAGCCCTCAATTGCACTAGAGTAAAAAATATAACTACCTACTTGGTATAATATGCACACGCTACATATAAAAAAAGTATAATATGTAGTATATCCTTTGCCTAGTACCCATAATACAAGCCTAGTGCTTAGTTTGGGGCTAGATTGCGCTGCGTGTAACGTCGTGCAATATTTTATTTATTTGACATTAGCATATTAAATCTGGGTAAAATCGTTAACCCGGGCTTTGGGCAATTGGGGCTTACTAAAAAAATCAAGTGTTTTTAATTCGCTATCTCTACCGGTTTCTGAGAATAGGTAATGATCTAATGAATGACTAATGATTCTTGAAAGACAGAGAGACTGAGAATAATAGGGCCTCGGAAAGTTTCTTTTCACAAGCTTTTATTTAACTTGCCTTGTTAGTTCTTTCGTTATACCTCGTAAATAAAGAAATAATGACCTCAATCGAGTATAAAACAATATTACAACGCCATCTATCTGCGCGTAACTTCACGGTAGAAGTAAATTTTACAAATCGGCAACAGATGTCGCTACCCGTATTCAAAAGTCCTTACCTGAAACTAAATACTCGATCTCTGCATTCTTTCCCGAATCCGCATCCATCGCCTTGACTTTGAGTATGCTTGTGCCTAGAGGTATGTCTTCATCTACATTATGTGCTTGATAGTCTGGTAGCTCGAACTTTGGCGCGTTGTCGTTCACATCGGTCACTCGAATCGTTAGCTGGAAGTTAAGAAAAAAAAAGCATTTTAGGGAGAAGTAGGAAGTGCTACAAATAAATCAAATGTTGCTTTATAATGATGTTTCAGACTTGAAATAAATTGGTAGGAGGCTTCGGCCGCGGCTTATTACCGCCCACCTAAATCGTAACGCCAAGCGGACTTGTCCGTATTCCGATACATAGAACGGTGCAGCCACTAAGGGAGACCGGACGGATCTTTTTCCACTGTTGTGTTCCTTGTTCTAAATGAGCGTGATACATCTATGACCATATTATCATCACTTAACATCAGGTGAGATGTGATCAAAAGCTCATCTATCGTGTTTAAAACACTTGTCATTCGCACAGATAAGTCCCAATTGTAGCACACTTAACTAGAAGATACTTGTAAACTCATGCGTGACTTAAAATAGGTAATCGAAGATAGGTACGCACCTCAACAGACGTAGAAAATCCACCAGAGTCCTCAGTAGCCGTAACAACAAGCGAGTACACGTGTGGCTGCCTCAGGTCTTCAAAGTCAAGCTCCTTAGCTAACTTCACGATGCCAGAGGTCGGTCCAATGTTGAACGTGCCCGCACCTTGCCCTTGAGCCTTCAGAGTGTAACGGATCTCGCGATCGGCGAAGGACTTCGCTTTCACTGATATTATGCTGTAATGAGAAACGTAATTTTAAGACACTAAAGACCTATATTGACATTGTAAGCGCGCCGGGTGGCATGGCGCTCATCTCTTTAAATTTTATAAGGGTTTGTTTGGGATTAGTTAAAAATTGTATCAGTATTGACGAGCTAATGTTGGCCACAAGGTTTATGGTTTACTAACAGAGCCCCGCGGTATCACCCGCGTAAATGCGGATCACGTAGGAATATCAGGATAAAAAATAGCCATGTGTAATTATAGGTCTCCAGCTATCTACATACCAAGTTTAATAGCTATTAGTATAGCGGTTTTTGCGCGATGGAGCTACAAACACACTCCCAAACTTACACCGAATCTTTGTCTATTGCTTTTAAGTCTTAACTAACAGCTGAGAAATCGAATACCTACTTAAACTATTCGCGATGAACAGAAAAAAATACTTCTGGAAATAGCTTGATATGAACTTATATTAAACGATCTATTTATTTATACAACACACAATAGCTTATATATAAGACACATAAGTTTGTGGGAATTTTATCATAGTCAATAAAATATTATTGACCGAACTAACATTATAATAGTAAGTAATAACAGCGTATGATATCTTATTTGTTATTACAAAATTGCCAACAGTATACCATACAGATTGATGATCTTATTTATCATAAGCAAAACACTCATGTCTGGAGCCCATTCAGCCGCTCCATTAATAAATATCGAGTTCCGAGAACAGATTTTGATTGGACCAATTATTACTGTGACAACGGCCGACGATACATAGGCTAGCTAGAGACTGCAGACTTGCAATTGTGAACTTACGCTTTTGAAGTAAGTAGGTATTATAAAATTTCTTGTAAAATTACTAATATTAATCAAGAGAACTGGACGGGTCTCTATTACAGACTAGAAGGACAAAGGTCGCCTGAAGGGATCCATTTCAAACTCGTCTCTGACGGACGAGCTTCACCGGTTCCAAAGTCAAATTGTACGAGAACTTAGTCGCAAAATTTTTAAAAAGATGGATCAAAATTTAAACGTCCTACGTTGTTAGAATACCCACCATCTAGGTAATATACGGACTGAATCGTTTTGAAAACAAATCTACCAAAGCTGAAGCATTGTTCAGACATTTTAGTTATAGAATACGTCCCCGATTACATTTTATTATTATCAGCAATTAAAACGACAGACAATTATTAAAATCGTGGTTGTTGTTGTGTTGTCAACGACCCATGTGGTGTTGCTTGCATTCAATAATTTGTTTTACCAGCGGGAATCGAACCTGTTACCTGCCACGAAAATTATGTTGCTTCTATAACGCCACGGATTTTTATATTGCAAGCTTATCTGATAATATTTGGGGCTAGATAGCGGTATGTGCGTGTACCTATGCCTTAATTTTTTTTTAAAGCAAGTCGAGTCTCATCTATGACGATTATTAACAAGCGCTTCGCACAGTATCTAGTGCAACTCCCTGCAACACTTCACGTCAGTCTGTCACTGTATAGATCGAAAAAAAATCTCTCAAATAAAATTGAATAGATAGACAATATACCTAACCATTATTATGCAAATAATGTAATGTGAATAATATAGATCAATTGCTTGTTCGATCTTTGACGCGTCTGTGATTTCGAAGGGCTTTGCTATAAATTGGCTTGACTTTACAGAGAATGTCCTACCCTGACCTAGAACATCTTCAACGACCGTCAACAATGACCTAGCTTCATTTTTAGTTTTTACTGTACCGAAATGGTAAAAACGAGATCCTTTTACTAAAACCCTACTGTCCGTCTGTAAAAATACAAAGCAATGTAGTTTATATTTTGGTCTAAAACATACACATATTGCAATAACAAAATTGTAACAAAAACATCACACAATATTTTTTACAAGTTACATATATTTTGATAAATGTATGTGTTGCAGCTAAGCGTTGATGATGATACGCAGTTTAAGATCTGTCTGTCATCAGGCCGTATCCTCACTATTTTAAGTTATACGTGTAAGTTTGAAACGTGTGAGTCTAGATCGCGTTGTGGATATTTCTAGATTTCAGGCCTGGATTTATACGTTTTTGTTTAAGTCGCAGTATGACACGGGTACCTACAGGTTAAAGGCCCACTAAAGCCGCGCCCCCACCGCCAAAGAGAAAAGAGTCTTTCAAAATATAGGTAATATTTTTGGCGCGGCAGCATAATAAATAACAAAGATACAAACAACCGATCGTCTTACCAAGACCTTTGGGTTGCGCTTTAACCAAGGATACGTCAGCGAGTTCTAGGTTTGTTAGGATCAATAATAAATAAAATGAAATAAAATTCTACGATTCCATTGGTTCTACCAAACATATCCCTCGCTACGCATCCTTGGAGGAACAGCAGCTTAACTCTCTTGCCCGCTCTTCAACTTACTCGGAATCCTTTTTCTGGTTTTCAGCAATCTCAGCCTCGTAACTGGGCAAGTAGAACTGCGGAGCACGTTTACCACCAACAATGCTCAATCTCTCTTCAGGTGTCGACTGGAACCTTCTCTCGTCTACTCTACCACTCTGAAATACCAAACGTAATTCTGTTAAATATAAGTTATTTAAGTAATAAAGAAAACAATACATCTCCGAAAATTCCACATAAATGGGACAGATCCAAAAATAATCCGATTACTGCATTAGATAGAATGAATAGGGACGTTTTGTTGATGCACGCAGCTCGACATTAAAAACTCGATGATGACAGACAGACAGACAAGCAAGTGATATTATAAACCTTATAAGATCACTCGCTCGCATAATATAAGGGTTCCTTTTTACTTTTCGAGGTATAAAACCCTAAAAATAACATTATTACTAGACTTTATTTAACATGAAAAAATAGTTTTGTAATAGGAATCAAATATACCTAACTCAAAAGTCCAACTTGCAATGCCTTTCTTCAGTGTGAAACTATAAAACCATCATTTAGACTGAATTATTTATAAGACTGAACATAAATAAAATCGATTCAGTAAATGAAACATTCATAGACTGAATCATTCATTACTCTAAAACTAGAGAGCTTTTGATATCAAAAACTGTAGTTTGGTATACTTTTTACTATGTTAGAATTGATATATGTAGGTAAACAATATAACCGATAGCCTCGATATTTGTAAACATCGAGACTAGGTAGGTACAATATAAAATTGAAAACTTATCTAGTGCAAGCTGCAAGCCAACTGAATTTACTTTATCGATATTTTATTAAAATACCGATTTAAAATCGATGAGCGTTGAACACGCTGAATTCATTTTAAATTTACAACCGACAATGGTTTTGGTTGACGTAATTGACCACCTACAAACATCTACTGTAGTATATAGGTTTCCGATCTGAAGCCCGGCTGCAAACTCATTTAATATTCATAATTCTCTCATAAAGTTGTAAAAACTGAAGATTGTTACGCCGAGTGTGATTTAGATTGACTTCTCATTCAAAATATTTTTATTATGTACATACATCATAGCGTAATATTTTATGAGCCTATAAAAATATTACTGCAGAATCAATAGAGGTTTAGACGAGTTAACATCTACAAATTAATCTATTTAGATTTTGACTAATTGTTTGTGTTTGATTATTGTTGTAGTTTTTAGGTTAATATTGTATTTTAATTTTTTTGTTTGTGTTTCTTTATTCTATGATTTTGTTTCTGGTTATAAATAGTTTAGATTTATAAACAGAAACAAAATCATAATTTTAGATAAAAGTTTCTTATCATAACTTTACATGTAACACTTTAGAAGTAATTTTGACAAGCAATATAACTCAGCCAGTCCTTTTATCATCAAAACTTAAGATCATTATTTACCGAAATAATAAATAAAGCTTACTAAACTTAATTCGATAAACGTCAAGAAACTATTTTGGACAAGGGTTACAGAATGGATAGTTCCCCCTATCTAATGATGTGAAGTTCGACCTTCTCATATTCAATTATAAGTACCTATGCTTAATTTACTGTTGTGCCTAAATTCTGATTAAATAAATAAACAATTATTAAGTAGGAGACCATATAGACCTGAAAACTTACAATTTTCGTTTAGCCACACGACTATACGAAAAGAAGAAGAATCTAAGAATTCTATCGATCAATAATCATCTTAAAACATGTATATTTTTGATGATGGTGATAATGACGTAACTGTACTATGGTAATGCGAAGAATTTGCGTAATAACTTAATAAGCTATGTCAAATATAACAATAAGAAAATATTCACCTGATCCTCGGCCTTCACATAAAGTACGTACTCCATATCCAACTGGAATGGATCCGTGCCTCTCGTCCTGACGACACCGGACCTCTCATCGACTTCGAACCGGCCACCAGTTCTGTCCCTCACGATAAAGTAGTGTATATTGTGGTCCGTGTCAGGATCTCGGGCTTGGAGGGTGAAGACTGGCGTGTTTGGTGCAGCATTGAGCTGGACTACAGTCTGCATCGGTAGAGGTCGGTTGATGAAGTACGGAGGCTCATCGTTTACGTCTTTCACGTGGATTATGACTCGTTGGTTGTCCGTGTCTGAAAGTTTTGACAGGTTTTTATGAAAGTATATCCAATAAACTTGCTTATTTCCTTCATATACAGGTAGAGTGACTAATGAAAGAATAACTTTGTATGTACCTCTCAGAATAGGTGGCACGTAGAAATACTTCTTTTAGAAAATATTTTTTTATTATAAGCTGTATTCTTTTATATTGCTAAAATTGATTAAAGCCGGTACTAGGTAGGTAATTAGCTAGTACCGACTTTAATCTATTAACTAGGTAGGGGTGCCGAAGATCGTGCGAAGTGGACACGTAAAAGTAGGAAAGCGGACCCCGGGCTCTCGAGAGGGATGCAACCGGGAACATCGCTCGGATGATGATGACTAGGTAAGTAATTAACAATTAAATACGAAGGTTTTTGAAGGCAATACCACCAATACCACATTTAAAATTCTTAAATAACATGAAAATTTCTCAATCTTAATAAAATTCTTCTCAATTTGTCACCCAGGCGTAAATTTTCATACATCGTGGCATATTGAATGAATATAAGGTTATCCAATCATTACGCCACATCCTGTAATATATGTGAGCATTTTACAAATCTTGGATTGCTGTCAAAACGAACAATCGTCCGAAATTCAAATAGCATGAACATTTATGAATTATTTTCTATTGTGCGTAAGTTTGTTTGAACCAAATAGCAACAGGAAATGTTAAAACAAAGTAAAAGACACAAAAGTGAGACGCTATGTAAATGTTATCCACTTTGTAGTTTTGTCAGTAGTACCCAATTCGCTAGTTCGCAGTTTCCGAGCGACCACATTATCCGAGGACAAAGCTGGATATTCTAAGAGTATTTATGAATATTTTATGTTAATTCACTATATTTGCGTTTTATACAATTAAATGGCAAGTTTATTCAGCTTTAAGTTAATCTAACGAAGGAATTATACTTACATTTCAGCGCAACTACAGGGTTAGCATGAAAAAGAATAATATATTAAATTAGTTTAAAACCATCACCAACTGTCTCTGCAATTATTTAAAATTTATTTAACAAAGCATTAAAAAGAGAGAGCAATTTAGGAAACAACATAAAAACAATGAAACCGCCACATTTTTAGCACTTAACATAAATTTTACAAAATGTCTAAATCTTTTTCTTCCAGTAGGTATAGAAACTTTTCTGTGAAGAACCAAAATGTATACATATCTTTATCGGACATATTCTTTAATTCTTTTGCATTCTAGTGGTATCCTTTTTGTCCGGGGGATTTCACCAAATCCGCAGTATAAATCCACCGTTTGGTGTAATCCTATCCCGGGACACGTTCCGGATAAAGTTTCACACACAACTAAACAATATAATAATACATTGACCCCAAAACACTATCTTGTTAGGGTTCTGTGCTGAAATGGAAGCTACAATAGCTTAATTGAAATTAATTCTTAGCAATTGATATCCTGTGATAAGATCTAATACCTTATTGAAGAAATAGGACGGTAAAAATGTAGGCTTAGATTAGAAAAATGTAGGCTTGGATTACTCGAAATGATAACATCACTGGCCTTTTCATTGAATTTCTTGGAATAAAATTAATTTAGGGACAGAAACTTGCACAAAATGTGGAAAAATAAAGAATACTACCCAAACACAATGCACACAAGGGGAGAAAAGCATTTATCTCAATTTTCTATGATAAGGCTACGAGGCAAAAACGGTAACTATAACTCAAGGTGCTTTGACAACAACAAAAGAGAATAGCGGACTAGGAGGATAGTGTACGGGAAGCTCCCAAAATTTTGGAAGAGTGCCAAAAATCATGACATATGTACACAAAGTCTGCACACAAATACATATTAACATAAAAGTACTCGAGTATTTGTTTTGGACCCAAAGGACTACAAAAATGTTGTTCGAGGATTTTGACCTTAACGCTTTCTACATGCTGACGACATAATTTCACGAATATCCTCAACATCTTCCGAATAGTAAACTCAAAGTTTAATGATACATAACATAGCCAGAAAAATATTTTGGAGTATCTGCCTACTCTGTTGTTAGGGTATAAAACACATTAACCGGAATTGATCGAAAACGTAATTCGGGAACGTAAACCTCAAGCCGACCCTAACGTTCAGCGTTTGGCTTCTCGCCAATCATTGATAATATCGGTCCGTGCCAAGACAAAAACCGCCCTCTTAAAAGACGGCTGTGTCAACTCAGGAACAATTTACTTAAATTGTAAAATGGAATCTTTGAGAATCGGAAACAGCTCGATAAGCGAAACATGCAGAAGTTATTTTCATAACAGCAGTTGATTAACCAGTGCCCAGCATCGAGTTTTTCTTATTTGCACAAAAGGAAATGTGGCCGACGGGAAAGTAAAATATGGTTGATTGGCGCGTTGTAGCAGGTTGTAGTTTGAGTTAGTGCTTGGCAGGTGAGAGGGTGGTAACCATCACCCTTCCGTGAGGAGTTGAGACAGCGGCTGTATAGCGCATGCGTACATACTCTACAACCGCGTGTTTTCCTCGTGACTCGGTGCTACGCTACGATGAGTTGCCCTCAAAGCCGCATGAAAATCGAACTTATTACATTTCCCAATTGAGTTGTGATGTATTACCTACATTTATTTAACGACGGTCGGTTCTGAATTCAAAGCATGATTTCTGATGTAATATTATTAGAATCTCTTTGAAAATTAAAATGTAGGTACTGAGCTTGAAAAGATAAATAAAACAACCACAAATGAAACACGTAACGGTTGTGTAACGGTTATCCTATACGATATGCATACGACGCAAATTTCCATTTATTTCGAAATAAGTACCTCTTTGAAACCTGTGGTTTAAATAAGCCTATTACTGGAGCACGTTGAAACCTACTAAAAGAGGTTACTTAGATTACACTTTTAACCAATTCTAAAATATAAGCACCAAGCAGTTTCAACTCAAAGCTCTCAGTTCTCAGATTAGACGAATCGAGGATAATCCTAAGCTAGAAACGGCACGATCAGATCCTGTAAAGTTTTTAAGCGAAGTTGAAATTTCAACGTCACGGAGTAGTAAACTATCAAAATTTATTCGAAGTAGGTTGGAGTAGGATGCGCATGCAAAGTGGGTATTACTGGCAAACGCCCGATCTGGCCACGAGGTCGACTAGAACGACAGAAAACTTTATATCCAGAACCATAGCTGCAGGTTACGGAGTAAATTATCTATGTCAATAGATAGCTGTAGGGAAGATCGAGTTTAAAAAGAAAAATAATCTTTATGTTTTTAGAAAATATAAATTGTTTGCCAGGACTAGGATAGCTGATGTAGGTAGAAAAACTGCCAACATTAAGTGGGATTGAGCGTGTCACGTCAGTCGGATGCATCCCGACCGATGGGCTAGGATCGTCACGCAATGGGTGCCAGAAGACGGACATCGGAATCGAAGCAGACCCCGAAATCAGTGGCGTGACGTGACGATCTTCATGAATTTGACGAAGATTGGCCAAGTCAGGGCCGGACTGCTGGGAAGGATGTTAGGGAGATCTTTGCTCAGCCATGGGACAATATACGTTAAAAAAAAGTTTGCAGTTGACCTCAACTCACCGGATGGGAAGCGATGATAAGGTCGACGAAGTTGATAGGAAAAACTTGACTCTGGACTTGAAGACTCGAAGGTTATAGCTATGTGAGCACCGCGATGGGGGCAGATTTACACTTCATAGTAAATCGCATAAGAAAAGTGGATGCGTGACGCTTCGTATTTTATTTCACGTATTCAACATTTGCTTTGTTTATTTTAAGCAAAACAAAAGTGTATTGTCTGTTTAAATTAGAAGGCATATATTCTTAACTAAATTGAACGGCTTGCTTGTTATGTGTAAAGAGGACAAACATTTTCTCGGATATTTTACAAACTTCCTTCTCCAACCTTAGATCAGCTTTGTTTATAACAAAAATGAATACATGTACATATTACCTACGTTAGATGTTCAATTAAATTTGTAACTTCTGCTCTGCAATCTCGAATCCAATAAATCCTGGGAGATTTGAAAGTATAATACGTCCACTAATTCATTTTGTGACCAGTTAGGAATTTTAAATAACTTTATTAACTTGAAACTGGATAATTCAAATGTTTTAAACTCTTATTAGAAAACCTGTGTCCGATAAAAATAAGTAAATGTGGCAATTACATTGAATAAAATTATGTCAGAACACCAAACCAAATCAAGAAGAAACCACATCAATTACTGAAGACATTTTACCTGAAAAGAAAAGAAAATTACATTAAAACAACAGTACAGGTAAAATGAAAAGAAGCTTCATAATATTTCAGCGGAGAATAAGTAACAATTTCTTGGCATTTGCTTTATAAATCACGATATTACCATAATTTAAATCAGCGTTTTCCGTGACAAGCGTGGCCGCCGCGTTCCGTACTTCACCTCGCGCTACCTACATTTTCATTTGGTACAAAAATCATACATAATTCCAGTTCTCTGAACCAGTTTCATTAATTTTCCATTCTATAGTCATAACATTTCCTTATTAGCATTTATTCCTGTGCTTATTTCGTTTATCGAATTAGCATTAGGTAAGTTTTTACACGACGACGTTTATTGTTATTCCATATTTATATCTTAACGCACCTTACAGTCATATCGCATCGTAAGGCATCTTTTAGTCGATCTAATTACAGAATTCGGATCAGTATCTTTTTCGAGAATAGGGAAATAGTTAGATCCACTGGAGTGCTTTGAGGTCGCTTTACAATACCACAGTACAGCAGCCAAGATTATTCTATAAATCGGTGTATTGATAAAACCAAGTTTCCTATGTTTATAATAGTTCAATGAATTGCAAGTAATTTTCGCATTAAAACCGATTTGAGTGTACTCGGTGCGTAAGCAGGCGCAGCTGTAAATTGCACACTGCATGCCCAACGAACCGAAACATTCGTTCAGGAGACATGATATCTATTTTCACCGTAATTATGAAAACAGCATATGTCATACCGCAATGGAATGGAATTACTGTTAAATTGGTGTTGTCGGCAAAGCTTATGATTAATGTTTAGTAAACTATAATTGTGAACTCTTGACAACAACCGTTAAGTTGTAGTATATGTTTGTATAGGACGTAAAAGGGTGATTTTTATAAATTCAATTCAATCATTTATTCATAATAAATAATAGGTTTAGTGTACATACCAGGTAAGTAAAAAAATAGGCTTTTGATGACAAAATCTCACTTAAGTATACTATAAGAAACAGGAGCTGTTAAAAATATTAAAACAGAAAAATTTTAAACTCGCATACGAATTTTCGAAAGATATTCATCCGTTTACTTATCTTTACTGGTAATTTTTAAAGACTGCCAAACCACACACAAGTCGCGATAGAACAGCAACTATGCGTGCTATATTTAGGACCGCATGTCACTTAACATCTAGAAAGATGTAAATATAGTGTCACGTTCACTTTACAAATAGGTACAAACAAAATATACATACATAACATTGGAATTAAGTCTTTAGTATAGTACTAAATATGGCTTTGGCTAAGTAATGCATTTGTCTTGGTCTTGTCAGTGGTTTTGAACGTCTGCGAAAATGTGACAGAGATTATACTTAGTCATAGTAATTAATTACTCGTCTATAAATCGGTGTAAGTGTCTCAATAGCAGAGAAAGCAAATCGACAAAGCAACCACGTTTGTAAACTAGGTTCGTGAATGGTGAACTCTATTATAAAACAATTCGATTTTTATACACTCGAGTAAGCAAAGAATCGCGTGAGCCAGTCAATTTGTTAGGTCATTTGGGGGCGCTTGTGTCCAATACGGGCTCCACCATGAGGGCAATTAAACCAGAGTTGTACGGCTTCTCTACCACGCCATATCAGCACAAGCGCCGACTACCATGCACTATTACGTTACTCTTATTATTTTATTCATATACCAGGCGCACTTTGTATCGTCATCGGTCATATCGGAGAAAAAACTGGCAGCACTTCAATGCTTCCGTTACACACTGAAGAGAGAAAAAAGTAAACTTAATTGTGCTTGGTGGTGCAACAAAATGTAGGGGAAATTAATTCAATTTATACTCGTATTAATGATCTTAGTCTACCCTGAGAAAGAGGAAAGACCTCGAAACGTAAGGCATTGATAAAATGCTTAATATAATAAAAGCGATACGATTACAAGCGGAAAATGAGTTTAATTTCTATCTTGGTCGGGGGGGAGGGTGTCCCCTCGCGACCAAGACCATTGTAACATGGTTGAAACGTCAAGGTAAGATAATAACCGGGAAAATGTAGCTATGTGTACTATTTATCTATTCTGTGGCTATGTTAACAAATCGTGTGAATTTAAAAAGTTTATCTATTAGAATTATTCTTGTATTCTCTACAAAGAAACTTAAGGTTATATAACAAATCGTGTGAATTTAAAAAGTTTATCTATTAGAATTATTCTTGTATTCTCTACAAAGAAACTTAAGGTTATATATACCACATAAGTTAAGTAATACCACAGAATAGATAAATAGTACGTAATACTCAGAAATGCTTCGCTGTGAAACTTTAGCTCGCGTTATCACATTTTCGCTGACGTCGAATGTCACCCGCAAAGCGAGACAAATTCCTAGACTTTCTTGACTTGGGAATGTTTTTGATTTAACGAAACTTGCCGGATGCTTATAATGTCATCAGAGTCATCAAAGTCGAGCTGGTTCAATTGTATGTTGAGTTCAATGAACACAATTGCTAAATAGTCGGCTATGTTTGTTAGGGTTCCGTACCTAAAGGTAAAAACGGGACCCTATTACTGAGACTTCGCTGTCTGTCTGTCTGTCTGTCTGTCTGTCTGTCCGTCCGTCCGTCTGTCCGTCTGTCCGTCTGTCCGTCTGTCCGTCTGTCACCAGGCTGTATCTCATGAACCGTAATAGCTAGAAGGTTGAAATTTTCACAGAAGACGTATTTCGGTTGCCGCTATAACAACAAATACTAAAAACAAAATAAAACAATTATTTAATAGGGGCTCCCATACAAGAAACGTGTTTCAAAAATAACAAGGAGTTTCGTACAATGTGAGGTCGCTTCTGATTGGTCAGGACAAATCGAGTTGGTCATGGAATTCAAAATGGCTGCCCTATCTGTCAAATATACCAGTCTGCCTTACTTACCAAAGAGTTTCTTTTATGTTTCAGATTTTCTTTGTGCCAAGGTTTTTTTTTTTTGTTTTTTGTGTGTTTCGGTCGTTTGATGGGAGTAAGAATCGAAGATAAATATTTCATATTTTCCTATAAAATTTAAAAATTGGTTGTTGTAAACCATTCTAGGGTTCCGTATCCAATTGTGATAGTGGTACGGAACCCTTTGTGCGCGAGTGTCGCACTTGCCCCGTTTTTTTTTTTTTTCTAAGTGTAGGTAGTAGGTACCTACATACATAGTGTATTTTATAATTTAAAACATATATAGTGGTGTACATAAATTAAATTCTAAACAAAACCTACATGACACTGCTGTAGCTCTAGTAGGTATATTGGGTAAGGTACCTTTTGCCACTGAGTTTGCTAATTTTGTCTAGGTTTTAGTCATGCATGATTTTAGGGTAGATTTTTCGGTAACCTATACAAATTAATAGTACTTTATTTTATTTTATTATGATATTTTGTAATTGTAATCATAACTAGCTGCGTCCCGCGGTTTCACCCGCGTAAGTCCCGATCCCGTTGGAATATCGGGATCAAACGCCTATGTTACTCAGGGTGAATGTAGCTTCCCAAGGGTGAAAGAATTTTTAAAATCGGTCCAGGAGTTTTAGTTTATTCATAACAAACAGACACACACACACATACACAAACACACAAAAAAACAAATATTTCCTCTTTATAATATTAGTATAGATGTGTAGAATTAATTCCTTTATTTTTTCATACCTATTGACATACAGTGCCAATGGGTTTGATGAATTGAAATTCTATGATTAGTATTGATAGTTGCGGATTAACCCACAACTGTCAATACAAATCATAGATTAATTAATTTAGGTATTAAATCAAGCGTATTAATTTAGGTATAGGTAGTTAAACATAAAACAAACAAAACGTTGACCAATAGATTTATATTATACGAGCCGAGTCAGCAGTATTTATTTACTTACCTAAATAACAAAACATTTTGACGTTCGCTGTGATTGCATCTGAACCAAATCGATTCCATTCACAATGAAAACTCATTTAGCTTTGAAAACATGTCAGCGTGTATATGACAGTTTAGTCGCCACACTATGTTCCACGGAAATGGACTTAACTAAACTAAAACTAAACCTACAACCACACAGCAGCTATATCTATACTCTATAGGTACTAATATTATAAAGAGGACAGATTTGTATTTTTGTGTGTGTGTGTCTGTATGTTTGTTATGGATAAACTCAAAAACTACTAGACCTATCCTAAAAATTCTTTCCCCATTAGAAAGCTACATTCACCCTGAGTAACATAGGCTACTTTTGATTCCGATATTTCTACGGGATCGGAAGTTACGCGGGTAAAACCGCGGGACGCAGCTACTTTAATGATATTATTATTATAACAAAAAAAATGTTCAGAGTTGTTTGTAAGCACTCATATCGTTTCTGTAAGTAAGAGGCCTTAGGGCGAACTAAAAACTACACTGGGTGAGCCACACCACTACACGAAAAGAAGAGGGAAAATAGTTTCTATACCTATTCAAAAACGGTCTATTCTGCAAATGCGAAATTAAAATATAACGGACTGAAATAACTCTAGGGAATGCACGGTACTTCAGGATTTACACCACTAACTCCGGAGAATTACTTGTAGATATTTTCCAATCCTTGAGAGGGTTTTTCGTCGTAAATCCTTCGGGGTCTTCTTTATTCAGGGTCTTTTAAGCACTTTCGGATTTGAAATCATGCGTAAAACGGACATTATCTACCTTTTATTAATCATAGGACTATTTATTGAAACAGAAATCTGTCAAAATTTGGAATGAATAAAAATTAAGGTTTCGCCTTAGGGTTTTTCGTACGTAGCTACATATATCTATACTAATATTATAAAGAGGTAACGTTGGTAACATGTGTGTATGTAGGTACTTAGTATTTATGTATTTGCCAGGTAATCTCTGAAATCACAACCGATTCTAAAAATTCTTACACCAATAGAAAGCTACATTATTGAGGAGTAACATAGGTTACTTTAGATCTCGATATTCCCAAGGGATGAGGACTAACGCGGGTAAAACCGCGGGAACTGCTATACTACATAATTGGCCCATTGTACGTGATTTTAAAAGACGCGGGTTTCCTCTCGATGTTTTCCTTCATAGTAAGAGCGATGTTAATAGCGCCCATATTTTTATCTTTCTAGACAAATATGATCGGCCAGGATTCGAAACCACAACCTTAGGTCGGTCGGAGAAACGATCACTAGCCCCACGCCGCTCTTTACTTTTACAAAATATCTTTTAATCCGTAGAGAGCTTTCATCGTACCATCTCAGTAATTGTTTTAGTAGAAATAAGGGAGCATGAGATTTAATTTAACAATACCTACCTACTTTATAACGCTAATAAAGAAGCCCCACAATTTTCACATACGGAGTTGTAAAAAGCATAAAAGCGTCAGTACATTCATTACAGGTTCCTGAATAGACAACAAAACAACAATTGGCACAATGGTCAAGCCTCACGCATGACGCACAATGAAACTCCCTCGGAGTGTTTACTGAAGTGCTACTTCGCAGATTGTCGGATCACGTAACAAAGACAGCATTAGTTGGAGATGAGCTATCATAAAAAACAGAGTAGGTGTAGATGAGTTACCATAAAACTCGTTCGTTAAAGAAAACACGCCCGTTTCTGTGTCGTATGTGTAACCTTTACAGTACTGCATACTGCCGAAACAAAACATAAAAAAATACATTAGAATCGATACATCTATTCGTGAGCTACGATGCCACAGACAGACACGTCAAACTAATCCTAATCCATAATCTCATCCTTATTAGCAACACACAGGTCCTGGGATTGCGGCTTTCATGTTTTTTATGCTATTCATTATCCTGTCTTATTTTTGTCTTCTAATGTGTCGAGTGTTTTAAACTAATAAAAGTTTTACTATTCTATTCTAACCTTTAACACCCCTCTTTTTCCGTCGGGGGTTTAAAACTGTTAGGACCTATGTAAAGATTTTCAGTAAATACTTGCAAATCAATTAGGTATCAACCTGATAGATCTCGAAGTCAATTTAAAACCATTAACATCATTAAACACCTTTTCCCTCTCACCTAAATCGAACTAAAAATAGAAACAGTCAATAAAATAGATACCTAGTAGGTGAGTAACTTTTTGTATAGTTTTACCTCTACTATTAACGAAATGTATGAATTTATTAAACAGCATGAAGTAGCTAGCGGGTGGTTGGTACGTGTTGAGCAGTTGATTCAGTTGATAGCGTAGCGATGAACTCGCGACAATATCAAGCACCTGTCTCAACGCACGTGCCATGCCATCGTACCCGCCCGCCCGCCGCTCTACGGCCGAGACTAATGATATAGAGTTGCACCAGTGCCGCCGGTTACCGCTCGTTAATTCCGGTGGCTGTTAACACAACTACCACCTACAACCTAGCAATAATACTTTACATGCAACTCGACGAACAAAATAACTGCATTAATAACCTAGCGGTATACTCGTATCCATTTTGCAGGCATGCGACATTTTAATTCAGTTAAAACATTTTAATTGATATCATGTTGATGACGAAGCGAGCAAAAGACAATAAGTAGATCGATGGAACGGGGGCTCACAGAAGCTTACAGAAATGCTCATTCAATTAATCAACCGAAACTGCAAGCGAGTGATATAATAAATAACAAGAATGAAGGAGGCGCTCGAAATATCTAGTTGAAGGAAATTGGTTTAGTAGCGAAAACGCGAATCGAACTGGATGGGACACTTTCATTACTCTGACGTCCGGAGTCACCGCCAGCGGTTCAATGTCCGGTCCTATCTATTTTTAACACAACACAACTACTGGACGTCTGTGAGGTGCACATGTTGCGCGACCGGACGGCAACAATGGGTTCATTTCGTTAAAACACTAACACTAACCCACCTCCCCTTGCATTCCTATTGACACTGATTCTCTGACCTTTTAAAGATACATACAAAGTATCTGATGGCATTAGTCTTTAATATTTAGGGCGATTATGATGCCGGAAATATAAGAATAGACTAAGGACGCTTTGCTTTCACGTATCAAAACAACTCTTGATTAAGCTATCCGCGTAGTTAGCAGGAAACAACGCGGCAGAACTGTTCGTTGTATGTGCTGGTTCTTCACTTAGCTACCCAACTTAAAGTGAAAACCACTTAAGAAAAAGCAGCTAATGCCTGTTTTAAAACTTTCCCTGAGATAGGAGCGGATCCACCCTCCATCCACCCCAGTAATCTGTGCTACGCCTGATTCGAAAAGACAATACCTACTTTGCACGTGACTAACCCAGAACAGTCCACAGTAAAGAATCAGCAACTCTACAACAACAATAAACTTCAAAGACATGAGATTATTTACAAAAAAACACAAAGATCACGTTTTTGCGAAAATATTTGTCACAAATGTACCATATACTTTATACTGTGTTTGCTTTTCGATAAAACCTTCAATTTCGTTTAAACTAAACATATAAATCATCGGTTAACTTTACATTCACATTGCAAGTAAAACTTTGTAACTTGCAGAAGATAAGCAATTTGTCTTTTGAGAAACGGAATGCAAGATTGGTCGCTCTTTGCGCTGAAATCAATAACTTCGTCTCGTACTGCAACGTCTAGTTCACCCTCGCCTAGCAAAATACAATTTCGTTAAAAATAAACAAACTGATTATTCAACAACAGACGTACCTAACCGCTTTAGCACTTTGCATGTTAGTTGCTGACCTAGGTCACCCTTTAACTTGATTGTCGCTTAACAAATACTGAATTGTTTCGGACATTTACCATGCTATTATAAAATGAGTTTTAAGTGCCAGACCTAGTTTAAACCATGATTTACTATGCCTAAATCATGGTTTAAGCCAGGTCTAGCCTTAAATCTCATTTTATAATAGCAAGGTTAAGGTTACTTGTATTTTAGAAAAATTAAATGTTCTGGGACTTACACCCCCTCCCAGTCTCTATACGGGCACGCTTACCAATTGCGCCGTGGGGGCTCTAGTTCGCCGGGTTAATGCTTACTTTTTGCACACAGTATGATTAAAACCGTTAGTAGTTAGCAATAGGTATCGATGAGGTTGAATTGTACCAATATCACACGTACGTTTAACGTTCGGAACACGCCCGCAACTTGCACAAAACACACGATGCTAGAAACTTCTAAACTCATCAGTTGGCCTCTGAGCACGCCCGGGTAGGTTTACTTGCTACAAAAGTTTCTCATATTACGCTAACTTGATGGAGGATGGTCTTGAACACACTTTAAAACTAATGTTTATATTCACT
This sequence comes from Idaea biselata, assembly GCA_958496205.1. Classification (NCBI taxonomy): domain Eukaryota; kingdom Metazoa; phylum Arthropoda; class Insecta; order Lepidoptera; family Geometridae; genus Idaea; species Idaea biselata. Next base: position 22,539,105 of record OY292397.1, read on the forward strand.
TTGAAGGTGCATTTTACTAACGAACAACTGAAGGCTTACAGCTGAGTTTCTTATTTATAATTTAATGCATTTTAAATATGATTAAGAAAATTTCTCATCTTGTTTCTCTAAGTTATTTTTCTCTTTTCGTTGTCGGGAATTTTGTGTTCCCCTCACAGACATTTTAAATAGGTATGTCAAAGAATGTGTGCAGCACAGCGGCACAGGGGGACGATTCCACCATATCCTTTATTCCAGTGAAAAATCGCTCCCTATTCTCATCCACTTCAGCCTTTGAAAACACTTTGGAATATCACACACAGGGATACAGTAAAACGAACTGCGAAGAATTGTTCTAACATCTGAATATTCTCGTTATGATGAGAATATAACAGCGTCACAATAAAGACTGCATTCTCGCCTACTTTAGTGAAAAGACGGAAAGCAATTTACTTGAAAAGGATTTTACATGGACGCGGCGGGCGGGAAGAAGACGACGACAAAGCCAACAAAGTAGACTAAGTACCTAATACACTGTTCAAAAGGAACTAAAAATATAAACGAAGGTTAGGTTAGCAAAAAGGTAAACATAATATACCAAAAGCATTATTTTCCTAACCAAACTGTTCTAGACACATTTTACAACATTTAATTTAATATGCCTGAGAGAAATAACAATAAAACTTTCATAAAGGCACGTAGTAAAAAATATGACCGAGTTATCTCCCAGTAACATATAAAGGTTGTCAAGTCTGTGCATTTCTTTTTACGGCACATAAAACGTTAGTAGTCTATCCAGGACACTATTAGAGTTATTTTAAGATTACAGTAGAGGGGTTTCATGCAAACTTGAGATAAATCCGAGCTACCGAACCAAATAGTTTTGTAAAACATGCTTGACGACTTACGTCTGTATCAGATTAGATAAAATGTACTTCTTTTCTTCTAGATAATAAACCAGCTATCTACTCATATTTCTCTTCCAATCTTTATGATGTAACAACTCACAAAGTAAGAAGCTAAGTAAATAAGGTAAAAGGAAAGCATTTAGAAAATGGTTTCAGTTGTAGAAATCAAATCTTCTTTACTAACATTTTGTTGCGTGCTTACCGAAATTCAATTTTCATCAGTACCTAATCGGGGTCGAAATTCAATCGAGGAGTGAACTGGTATAAGCAGCTAATGTATTTACTGAAATATTGTACCGTAGTACCAAATTATGAAATACGAAGGTAGCGTGAAAAAGGGGTTGATTATAATCTATTCTATGTATAAGGTAACAACATCGACTAATCAGAACTTCGTCGGCCGCGCCGCTTTGAAATGGCTGCCGCAAACAAGGCTAAACACTCCGCAATACCTACTTATCTCTTTTGGTTTTTTCTAAAAGCAAATTTTTAATGATGTTCCAACATGGACGATGGGACGATGTGAATGATGTTTTTTGTTCCTAAAAATTATAATTATTTTGTTTGACATTTTTGCATTATAGGTAATGCATTTGACATGTGTGTATGACGACTAGGTGAATGTAGACGCCACGAATTTTAATAAAATCGCGGCTGTAAATTTTGAAAATGCACTTCGCTTGTAGGTACTGTTGAATTTAATGTCACTGAATAACTTCTTGTCACTTCAGAATAAGTTTTATGATTTCATTTACCGAATACCTATGGGCTTACATAAATAAGGAACTTATCTAAATACGGCATCTAAGTATACTATGTATGTATTTACAAAAGAAAAATAAATATAAGTATTATATCCGTTGTCTAGTCACCGTAACACAAGCTTAGTCGCTTACCACGGGGCTAGATGGCGCTGTGTGTTGTTCGGAGAATTTATTTATTTATTTATTTATTTATTTATTTATTTATTTATACTTTCTAACTAATCACACTTTATTGAAGCTGTAAAACTTCTAGGGTAGGTACACTAATAGACCTAAATAATTATGCAAGGGCAAACAAACAACAATCATTAGTTAGTTATCAAGTTCAACTAAATTTTAGTAATTGGAATAATTTACGTAACTCTACCTAAATATTTCAGTAACAGAGAACTTTTAACGTTAACATAATGATAGAAAAACAAATTGCCGGAGGTTAAAAACAACAACCACCACAAAACATGACAGTTAAAAGGATGATATTGCAACTCTATTCAGATTTCATCAAAACCGATTTCAAACAGAAGGGTGACCTGACTAAAAGCAAACTACAATAAAATTGTTATTGATTTTAGCGTCGCATTGAGTAGAACAATCAATCCGTGGTGTCGGCGTCGCGTCCTTTCGCTAAATCGACAATATCCGTCCTCTGTCCTCTCCCTGATTCTATCCATTACAAAGACGTAAACTTGTCTTTTGGTCAATATAATATCGATGACACGGGTCCTGTTTAATATAACAAGTGACATAAAGTAATCAATTTTTATAAAATATATGTTCTCTGATCCCATTTTTTTCAATAAGTAGGACATTGTGATAAAGTAATTTATGCGTTGTTGGTGTTGCCCCGGGAAAATATGTCCCTTTTTTATCATCAAGGTGTTCTTTTATGTTCCTTTTACGTTTCTCTTGAGAGTAAATTTCTTCTTTGGCGTGTACAATGTACATACTGTTACATCGTAAGTTTTACAAAGTAACAAAATAACACGAAAGTAAGTAGTCAGTCCATTAATATGTTTCACTACAGATAAGGGCATCCTCTCAGAAGGGTTAAGCAGAATAGGCAATAAGATGCCACGGGCCACGGGTGCTTGCCCTTAGAAATGTGATGAATTCTAGAGGATTATTTGAGTCCTCGCAACATTTTCCACGACTTATAAAGAGGAGAAAGTACTTAATTCGAATGTATGTTTTTTATAAATGGTAAGGCATAACTTCGTTGTTTTAGTGTTGAATTTAAATTATTCTCAAGATGGCTGGTTCGATTAGGACATAAAGAAGATTTTTGAAATGACGAACAGAATTGCACCACTAGAGAGCAGATAATTGCTTAGAGTTTATTTCAAACGGTTTTTTTGTTCTTAAATGATAAAATTCGAATTTTACAATGAAAATATTAATCTATACTTTAAAAAAATAAACAGCCAGCATAGCCTAAATCACTAGTGCTAGAGACATGAAATATGAAAGGTGTGTTTGTAATGTGTAGGTATCAACTAAGGGTTTTTGTAAAATCCATCGGGACGAGACTTACGTGGATCAAACCGCGGGATACTGCTACTATACTATATGTACCTATAGTATATTTGATTATTTTTTTCTTATTTTCATGTTCAAACGGTCCATGGCAGCTGAATCATAGCCAAGTACATAATGATAGACAACAACGATTTAAACAATCGGCTATATCCGACCATTCTTCTCGTAAGTACAATTGTTTAAAGCAACCTCACTAAAACAGTTATTTAAACTAATGATCGTTCAGTTACGGATTACAATTCCCAAATCTGACGAAACCCGGCTATTCCTAACAGTAGTGGCTTGAACAAATAAACAAAAAAAAACGGTAACCACACTTGCGAACAGGACACGCACCCTGTATCCTTTTCAACTCGTAAGCTCATGGGTAGGGTTACCATACGCACGTGATACGTACTCATTAACAATGTCATTAACTCCCCGACATCCCCTTTTTGGCTGAGACAAAATACTTTACGCGAAGCACTTTAAATTGAATATTAAGATGGAGTAAAGTATGGTTAAGATAATGGAGAGTCTCTGTTAACAATTTGTCGAGCTTTTGCTCTTCATAACACCTCAGAAGAATAAGTAGGTAACCCTGGATCATCCCGCCTTTCACAATGGCTTCATTTCTTTTTTAGAAATGATTGTGGATGAATGAGGAGGAACACTAACTTTTTATCCCTGCAGAGGGCGTTAGTCGGATGATCTTTGGTTTGAATTAAGAACTGTCAAACAGCTGTTTTTTACAACTCTCGGCGCCAAATTGGCCATATCGGTCTGAGACCGAAAGAATAAAAAAAAACTCGGTGTTTCCATTGGTGGAGGACCATCATCGAAAAAAAAAAGATCATCTGATGCCAGCGCCATCTACTTATAGCTTTGCGTGTGGCACCCTATTGCAGCAGTATCCAAGTATCGGTAATGTTTTTAAACTAGTTGCATGGCAACCCTAGTATTCGCCCCCTCCGTCGGTGCAGTGTAACCAAGTACGGGCATGTACCGCCCTGATGCCCCATGCACTGCATTGCGGAACCAGAACTATAATTCACTTTTAGAACGCGAAACCGTCGCATTAAATCGCTATTGTTGAAATAACTTTATGATGGGATTAACGAAGCGTGATGTCGTCTCCCGAATTGAAATTAAAATTACTTAGTAAAATATAGAGCTAAACTTTTGAGAGGCAAAGGGTAATTCAATTATGAGCTGGTGTAGCGCTCGGTAGCGTGATTTTGTCATCTCGTTTATTTTTAACCTATCTACCCTTTTTTTAGTAGAAAAAAACCCTAATTTAGCGTATTTAATACTTATAAACTGTTTAAATTCACATATAAATTGATATTAAAAATGTATAACACGAAAATTTTGACGTTTTTGAAGAAAACAGAGAGTTGTACAATAAATAAAATTAAGTGAGTAATATAGTTACATTTTCCCGAGTCTCAATCGCGTATTATTATCTATTTTCGTATTTCGACGTTTCAACCATGTGACAATGGTCTTGGTAGCGAGGGTCCCCTTGCGACCAAGAATATTGTAACATGATTAATAACCGGGAAATGTTATTTATTGTACAATTCACTGTTATCTTCAAACTCGACAAAATGTTCATGGTATTATTTTTTTAAGGTTTTTAATTTTATCCTCTGTATAAGATTATAATATCATTGAAACGTTTGATTATATTGTACTAAATTATAACATAACAAATACGCATGTAAAACTTCACGGACTAGCATATTCAACGGTCAGTGATTTATTTCCAGTTCTTTTACTGTTACTTTTGACCTTTCCGATTGCATGGCAAGGTAGAGCTGAAAACTCCCTTTTCCTTCACTCTGCTACATAAACTGTGACCGGGGCAATAAGTCTTACGAAAACTCCGATATATCACTTTGAAGCCTCTTTGATAGCTCGCTTCCACGTACGGGGTATCAGCTATCCAATTACTTATGAAGAAAATTTCCAACACGGTACGTACTTTTCCGTTTATTATAAAAGTTGTAAATAATACCTTCCTACTATACGAATAAAATAAATATTAAATAGGAGTAGAAATTCTTTTAAGTTAAATACGTCTCGAATTAAGACTTGTATTTTAATACTTGTACCTACCTACTTAAGTATATTCTCCATAGCGTCCTAGTTATTCTTATTACAATAAAATGAGGCATAAGCCGAGCTAGTTACTGTATGGTAAGTATGTCAATTTCAACAAAGAAAATAATATTGGAAATGTTCCGCCAGTAAGAGTAAACAAAGTATGACAAAAGCAATAAAGCCTTGGCGATATAAACCATGTTATATAGGTATTTAGTATTAGCGATTTATATGAAATTCTAAGTCCTGCCTGACTGAACTACAAAACAACTTACATTGTCCTACAGACAGACATGAAATTATGGGGGCGTGTTCTTTGTAAAGTAATAGGTATTCACTAAGATAGTTGTTTTCGGAAATTCTCATGGGACCGACACTTACGCAGGTGAAACCGCAGTGCACAGTTAGTTTCAAATATATTGAATAGAAGGTTAGCAAGTTCACAGTGTGAAATAGAAGAAAAACGCATGCACACAATTACATTACGAATTTCGGTGTCGTCGATCGATTACTTTGCGAAGCCTCAGACGAATGAAGTGAGCTTGCTTGGACCGTCTCATCCCGTCTCTATTCTGAAAATTTGAAGCTCTCTATATGCCCGTCACGAACATCGAGATTCATGATAAAACTTCATTTCTTTTGATGCCTCTATTTAAGTTCAAATTGTTGTTAAAGTCTCCAGTCAAAGGACGCGTTTCATGCCGCTATTACAAGAAAGGGTAAATTAATTGTCGATACACGATCGGAATATTCCAAATTGGAATAAGAAGTGTAATATGGGTGAACTAAGTATGTAGTTACATAATAAAGTTCCTGGAATAACATAATGCTACGTGCTTTTTATCTCGATATTCTGAGGGATCAAGGCAGGGCTTAACTTTTACCAGTTGAAATCGCCGGGAGAGTCTTTTGAATAAGTCAAAGATTACACTAAAGATTAAAAACAACTATACAACGATGTTAGAATTTAGACTGTATACGCGCACTGATAAGTCGCGGCGGGCGTGCGGCTTCTGATACGACTTATCAGTACGCGTATAGTTTTACTGTTATAATTATATAATATTGCAAAACGGTTTCAGAATGTTTTACGAGTATGCCAGTAAGTATTTGCGCATTTATACGTCTAGGTACGTAGTCCATGGTAATACAAGCAGTTTCCCAAAAAATAAAAGAAAAACTTGTTTTCAGTTAAAATTTGGAACAACACAACAACTTAATAAAGCCATGGCGCTTGGATGGATCCCTCTGTTAAGAAGCACGTTTATTAATGAAGGAAAATCACGAAAACCGTGATAAAAGATAATAAGTTTGATGTGTCTCAACGGCTTAATACCTTATCGGTGGAGGAAATATTGTTGGGCTGGTGAGCCCCGGCTTGGCCATGCCACCCTTGAAAGTGAAGCTCGAAGGCGAGAGGGGACGGGGGCAGCCCGCGGCCGTTGACACGAATCTCCCGCTCTGTTTATGTATCCCATTGGATTTTTTCCCTATAAGTTTACGCGCGACCGGCTGCTCACGAATGGTCCATTTCGTTTTGGTTGCGATCGATCGATAGGAAGTGGACTATTAGAACACAGTTGTATAATAATAATCCTAATATTACGAGAGTGAAAAAAACGACCGGTAAAGGAGTATCTATCAAAAAACATGCTGACATAGACATACACTTAAAAGTTATAACAGGGAACCCTTAGTGTTTTATTTTACCTAACATGGGAAATTGAGGACTCGGTAAGTAGGTGTACTTACTTAGCACTAGCTAGCAGGATCCCGGCCACACCGGATTTGTTACCTGAATACGTGGGCGTTAGATATTATGAGAATTAGGTATCAAAATTAACAACGGTAAGCTGTTTTCTTGTGGCTTTTTATCTTGTTTTCAGATCTGTAAACATTCAACCGACGACGTCGCGTCGATCGTCAAGCGAGAGGTACCCATACTCTTCGTTTGTCCATAAATTCATCATGATATCATACGTAAAGGATTAGTATGTAGGTAAGTTTGTACCTATATTACAAATACGATGTACTTACAAACGTTTTCACGGTTTCTTATTTACATACAGAGTCTAGTCGAGACACTACGTCAGGGTTTTATTTATAAAATCGCAATACCATCGCACGCATTATGGTATAAGCTCTATTTAACGTCATGGGTTCCGAAATATCTTCGTAACATTACGTGGGTGAAGTCATTCCAGGTTGTTTTGTTGGGTTATTAGAAGACTTTCTTTTATTAGAAGAGAAAATGTCATAAATAAAATTGTTTATTGCATACCATTTCATTAACTCTTATTAGTTTTAGAATACAAGCAGGCATAGTTAATTACTAACTAATTACTAGGTACCCCCTAGTACTACGTAATTTTATTTATGACATTTTCTCTTCTAATAAAAGAAAGTCTTACCCTTGAATATTTGATGAAATGAAATATTTAATTTGCATAAAGTGTAGGTACAATATGGATGGTAATGCATTTTTAGTTCAGGACCTTGTACGGTTTATCGCAGTCGCAGCGTGCAATTTAGCAAGAACACATATGCAATAAAGAAAAAATAATAAATAAACAATTAGATAAATTAAATTCATTAGGTCCAAGAATGAGTATGACTAATTATTTTTCTGAAACAAAACATATACTTAATTTACAAATAGGTAGGTAGGTAGGTTTAATAGTATTAAACATACACTAAAACACAAAACCTAATTTATTTACAACATAAATTGTATCAAAATAAATAACAGAACATTATTCATTTCCAAAACAGTATGACATGAAACGAAAGTAACAAGGGTTGTTAAATAACTTTACATATTATTTTTTAAAACGTTATAATGTATGTTAAATACATTTCACTTTGGCAAAGGAGATCTAGGTCGACTAAAAAATGCTATGTACCTATTCTAATTTGTCGCCGTCCCGCCCGCCCCGCTCACCATACGGCGCTGGCGCCCCACACGCGTTTTTGCTAGGACATTTTGGTCTCGATAATCTAGCTAGATTTGAACTAAAATATTTCAGAAACGCACATTATATTCGTTTATAGCTTGGATTCGGACAAAACAATACATTTACGTTGTGACAAATTAAATAGGAATACATAGGTCATTACACACAATACGAATAACTGAACTTAATAAACAATATGAACTTTAGAGGTTCGCAAGAGAAGTTCGCGCTTTCATAACGATTTGCATTTGGAATTCCGCTCTAGATCCTGCAATCCGATCTGTGTATCCGACACTCACCGCTAGTCAGTAGGTATTGAACTTAGGTGTTACTTGTTATCTGGCAAACACTCTCGATTCTCAATATTTGGAAATATTAAGAAAAACAATACGTAAGTAATTAATAAATTTTAGATTTTGATAAACCCATGGAGCCTAGAGCCGAAAACATTCAAACAATTTTAAATATTCGACAAGATATTAGCCTAATGCGAATATTCGTTAAAGCCTACTATCGATAAATACAAATCTACATATTCGTTGCATCACTAAACTTAAAAGTAGGTATAGGTAAACAAAACACCTATCATATATTGGAGTATGTTATATGCTCTTCACTACATCACAGTCGGAGTGTTTGCTTCGGACCATGACGCAGCACGATCCCATGCTTCCAGATAAACACTAACGACCAGTTTCTTAATCGTAAGTAAACATTAAAGTGACGTCTCAAAGCAAATTTTGCTTGAGGACATCACTTTAGCTGTTAGGTAATTTGACGTAAGACAATAAAGAAAATCAGGTTTAATTTTATTCACTTGTGATTTATTTTTTTGGATTTTGAACTTAAGTAGGTATACATAGATTATTCTTCTGTTTTTGCGATGTCGGATTGAAATGAAATGGTCAATCCTGATCGAAACGTTAAGCAATGCAAAACAATGCTAAAAGTAATAAAGACCACGCGCGCAATTAAAACCGAAAATGAGTTTAATTTTAAATATATGTTATAGGCAATGTGTATAATGCAGGCATTCTATACATTTCCTAGGTATTGTATAGAATGCCGGGGTCGTCCAGGCAATGTGTGAAATGATATTGAATGTTCAAACTATTTTACACTATACCTAGGAAATGTATGGAATACCTAGGCATTGTATAGAATGCCGGTTGACGCATAGGTAATGTATGTAACGTGTTTTTTTGCGTAGACAGCTTTTCGATTTTTATACATCACGCCTTTTTTATTTACAGAATAAGGCGCTGCGTGTAATCATGTTCTAACATTAACCTAACCTAACCAAGTCGGGGTGCTCCGTTTAGTTTTTCCGTACTTTTTAGATAGTTAGATAGCAATTAGCTGGGGGTTTGGGGGTTACGTATTCGAATAGGTATCTAATATTAAAATATTAACAGTTAAAATCCCGATGCTATCTTACTATCTAAATCACGGAAAAACTAAAACGAGCACCCCGACTTGGGACGTGCCGCGGCAGCGGTCGCCAAAGCGCCTTATTCTGTAAATAAAAAAGGCGTGATGTATAAAAATCGCACTGTATATGAAATAAATGTTAATAATGTTTTTATTTATGGTATTAGGCGCTTCGGCGACCGCTGCCGTCGTTCATTATACACATTGCCTGATGCGCTTCGGGCATTTTATACAATACCTAGGCAATGTATGAAATGAATCGTATTATACACATTGCCTGAACGTTTTAGGCAATGTATACAATGCCTAGGAATTCTATACAATGCCGGATTATACACATTGCCTATAACATATACATTATTTAGGTTCCAAATACTGAAAAATGATTACCAATTAGACATTGTCGTATCAATCAGCTCTGCTTCTCAGAGTTACAAGTCCTAATTAGTAAGCTGTTATTTTTTTTTAGCTTGAACTACTATTCTGATCAATGATGGTCCTTACTTTCAAAAACAGCAGATTTTTCAGTAAGTATAAATAAACATATTTTTTTTAATAAAAAGTTCGCATTCCTATTCATTGAATAAAAGTTGTTCGCCTTGACCTTCAAAACAACTTAAAACAGAATTTACCATCATTTCTGTTGTTAAAACACAATGATGTGTAATACTAATAAAAACAACAATTAAAATATAATCCAACAGATGTCTCACAATTCAACACAGTTTTATGACAGCTGTTACTTTATCGATAGTAAAAGTTAACGTAATCCAATCGCCACCAACAAGATCGTTTTACTAGACTGTTATTAATAAGAAATTGTATCAACAACTAAGACGCTACGCAGACAAGTAGAATTGATATTCAAACTTTCATTTTCATGAAAAGAGATAGGTATATAATATAACTTATTTATAAGTCAATGTGGTTAATGAATGATTAAATTAAATCTAGTTAGGTACATTTATCCGGGTATTATTTATTTTTTTAACTCTACCATGTTACAATGGTCTTGTTCGCGTGGGGACCCTCGCGTTGTAACTATGCCTATGTTACCAAATAGTGTGAATTTTAAAGTTTATTTAATTGAATCTAGTTACGAGCTAACATAAAATAAATATACCAAAATGATTATTTCATTTAAACAATAAACGCCTTCGACATTGCTTCACAAATTCACAAACTACATGTTCAGAAGTTTGTGTATTTGATAAGGTATAAGGATTGGGGTGACTTCAACTTGATCTTGTTGGAAAGTTTCTAGGTATTTTACACTTAAATATGTTAACACTGAGACCTTTCTGTTTAGGTAGTAGCTAATAAGTTAAAATACCTTTATTGTATTTATCTGTAGAATTGGAACTTAACTTTAAGACAAAGATTCATTAAAACTCGAAGAAAACGAAGCACATTCGTATATCGTTAATAAGTAATTTACATGAAGATGTGAGCGGCAGCTTCACTTGCCGATCCAATTTATAACTTTCACGGAAATGTTTGTTCATAAAATTAACAATTTCCACTTTTAAAGCTTTGTTGTAGAATGGAAGAATAATTTCGAATTTCAGTTGTATCTCCTTTTTAGGGTTTCCTTACCCAAAGGGTAAAAACGGGACCCTATTACTGAGACTCCACTGTCTGTCTGTCTGTCCGTCCGTCTGTCACCAGGCTGTATCTCATGATCCGTATTTTTTATCAATGTCACGCCCACTTTCAAATTTACAGTAACATCGTTAGTTAAAACCAGTGAGGATTCATCTAACAAACATTATTTGAATATATAAATGCCAACCCATGAAATCAATACAATAAACCAAACAGAGGCTGCAATGGATGATAATTTCCTCATTCATATACATGAGGATGGTAAACACAGGTGTGAGTTCCATGCAGCCGGATTACTCCGTGTGTGAACCGTCTAACTTGAATGCGTCTTAGATGCGATTTCAGCTTCACTCGGCGTATGCTCGATTCAAACACCCACAGATATGTAGGTTCATATCCACAAGATCCAATAACACGCCAAGTAAGTATTAAGCAACAGTGAAACGTTAAGCTGCTACTAACATCGGTCGGTATCGTGTCTGTTGTTAAGATCTGTAGAGATCATCTCAGTCACAATTTACAATTAAATCCCCTCACGACAAGTTCTGGAGTGAACATTGAGTGAAGAGTTATCATCGCTTCTCATCGCAGAAGCGGTCACGATCTTTCTATTGTGAGAACGGCTCAATGGGTTCTGTAACACAACAAACATACCTGTTCTTCTACAACTATGCATATAAAACACGTTTATAAGAATTGTATTTCCTAAAATACTCGTAGCCTAGCCATGTTCTTTATTAACTCGTTCCAAAACAGGGCATTCTTTAATCAGATTAAACAAAGCTCTGAATTCTAATTTGTTAGTTTTGATTCTAGATTTAAAAATACCTACACTGATTGTAACATTCCTCGACTCAAATTGTATTCTGTTACACTTTGAGCTTTCCGTCTGTAATACTAATAAAGAAAATACTTATACCTTATTGAATTTCCAATCAGTGTTTAATTGTTATCTACTGGTCACGGCACACTTTAAAAGGAGCTCGTTGGCATCGCTGCATCTGCCGATCTTGAATGGCCGTGCGGGTTAAGCAACGCTAGGCGCGGTCATCACTTGGATGACCGATAATTTGTGTCTCAAAAAATCATTTTCTCGAGCTCCTCCGTGCTTCGGAAGGCACGTTAAGCAGTTGGTCTCGGTTGTTATCTCTGATAGAGTCAGAAGCTCTGCTCAAGTTAGAGGCCTTAGGGCGACCTAAAAGCTCTAAGACTAGTTGAGCCACACTATTATACGAAAAAAAGAAGACGGCACACTATTTAGTAGGTATTCATAAGTAATCTTGTATTGCATTATTTTAAGGTTAGTTCAAAAGTCAAAAGTAAAGTTTGTCTACGTTTCCCCGAAAGAAGATTAAATGTATCAGGTGGCATAGATACGTCCCAGGTAGATGTAAAATCGATCCCGTTTACGTGTGACCGCACATCGTACGACCTGTAATTGAGGCGGTAGCTTCCTTCCGCTCGCGCTGCTATTGCCTACCATGTCCATTGACTTAGGAAAATGGCGCTTTTAAAACGAACATTAGCATTGTTTTTATTGACATTAACGGTTTATGCAGTGTTTTTTGTTTTCCTGGTATAATGTCGCTATAAGTTATTTTATAGCTTGCATTCTTTAGCTACTAAGATTCAAACTGTTGTCTCTCATTTCGTCAAGTCATTACGGACTGAAGACATTAGTTTCTAGACTCCTCTCTTTAGTGAAGTTTGTAGGAAAAAATATACGGCGTCGGTCCTTTAGGCCCAACAATAGAATTTCCTTTTAGAAGGTAAGCCACTTGATTTTTAGACATTGTAAAGGGTCATAAAGAAATTAGTGTTCTGTGAAAAATCAGATAAGTAAGTATTCTTTTGATTTGCCATTATTATATTTTGTTTTCAGTATTTGATATTGATCAGTAGGTTTAGATCCTACAATAAAAAATCAATAAAATTAATGATGGATGATTTGCCTCCTGCAAACTTCGCTAATCAATCAGGCAATCGAGTCTAGAACCGAAGAGTTATACACATTGGTTTACTGGTCGATACGGTGAGCGATGATAGTTGCTCGGCAATAGGTAGGTACCATAGTAACTAGTGCCACTCGCAGGAATAAGACGAAAAGATTGACGTAAGAATTATCGAAATCGGTCCATCTGTTTGGCCTCTAGAGCGCCATAAAGAACAAACATGCATACATAGACTGATGAACACATAACTCTTCTTTGCGTCGCGCAGTCGGGTAAAAATATACGAGTGCTTGTCCCGCAATTAATTTACACTCCCCGACTACAGCGAAGCCAAAGGAAGGGTAATGTTTTATAGGTAAGTTAGAAACATGAATGCCAGGTCATGGCATCTCACATTATATTATTTTGACAATATTATGCATTTGCGTCAGCAGCAGTAACAGCAAAGATATGTGGACTAGGGATATCGAACAAATAGCGCCATTTAGATGTATTTAATGCCCTAATTCCACCAAAATATAACATGTCCGCGAGACGGATAAATTAAACTAATTAGGTACTGTGCCATTGTACGATGTATGTATAGAATAGAATAATTGTTTGGTTCACAAGTACTCTGGGGCGCGGTGGATTTGCAGCTGCATATTATTATTGTAAATATGCGATGTAATGTTTATTTGTTCTAAAAACTAACTGGTTTCTACATTTTTAAAACAACTGAAAATTATTACGATCATATACAAGAAACAATAGGCCACGTTTATTCTCTTCGTTTAGTATCTGTCAATGATCCCCATTCGTTCGGCAGACAAGGGATTGCAAGTGTATCGAGCACGTCTCTATTTCAAGCGGTGCGGTTGATATAGTAGTCGAAAGTCGGTATTTTGCAATTGTTCTCCCGACTCTCGAGAAAACACAATACGCGCCCGCGGCAATGCTCCCCGCGATCGATGTCTGACCCGTGCAATGTCGCCCTCTTCTTTTACTTCGCGGCGCTACAACCCTTACAACTCTGTACTCATACTCGCTCTAAAATCTCAATCGAGCGCGACTGTATCTGAAGCTCGATTCTCAACTCCCGAACTAATTTCAAATAGCAATGTATCAATTTGAATAGCTCCTATGCAGCTCGTATTTCCATATCGAAGCAATCATAGTCAATTCAATTTATTCAAGTTCCATTTCCGTCTCACGCCCACTAACACAGCCGCTCATCCATCTACACCACGTAGGTACAATCCTGTTAAAAAAGCAAACGAAAGCTTCATCGTATTCGTAACTCGTTCAATACGTAATAGGATAGTACTCACATAGCATAGCATTGTTCCGGAAGATATTAGGACAGCTACGAGTACTTATTTGTTAGCTTCGGAATAATAAATGAACGATTCGACAATTAGCACGCTTGAAACGGTGCCCATATTATTTGTGTTCGAGTAGATACTTATGGTTGTTTTCACTACAAATATTATTTAAGAAAATAATCTTCGATACTTAAGTTATTAAAGGGAGGTTTACCACTATATTTATATACTAGCTGCGTCCCGCGGTTTCACCCGCGTAAGTCCCGATCCCGTGGTAATATCACGATCAAAAGTAGCCTATGTTACTCAGGGTGAATGTAGCTTTCTAATGGTGAAAGAAGTTTTGAAATCGGCACAGTAGTTTTTGAGTTTATATTAATAGCTGCGTCCCGCGGTTTCATCCGCGTAAGTCGCGATCCCGTGGGAATATCGGGATCAAAAGTAGCCTATGTTACTCAGGGTGAATGTAGCTTTCTAATGGTGAAAGAAGTTTTGAAATCGGCACAGTAGTTTTTGAGTTTATATTAATAGCTGCGTCCCGCGGTTTCATCCGCGTAAGTCGCGATCCCGTGGGAATATCGGGATCAAAAGTAGCCTATGTTACTCAGGGTGAATGTAGCTTTCTAATGGTGAAAGAAGTTTTGAAATCGGCACAGTAGTTTTTGAGTTTATATGCGGTTTCATCCGCGTAAGTCGCGATCCCGTGGGAATATCGGGATCAAAAGTAGCCTATGTTACTCAGGGTGAATGTAGCTTTCTAATGGTGAAAGAAGTTTTGAAATCGGCACAGTAGTTTTTGAGTTTATATTAATAGCTGCGTCCCGCGGTTTCATCCGCGTAAGTCGCGATCCCGTGGGAATATCGGGATCAAAAGTAGCCTATGTTACTCAGGGTGAATGTAGCTTTCTAATGGTGAAAGATTTTTTGAAATCGGTCAAGGAGTTTTTGAGTATATTCATAACAAACATACAGACGCACACACATACACATACACACACACACACACACAAATAAAAATCTTTCCTCTTTATAATATTAGTAAAGATATAGATTTCATTCAACTTCGATTTCAATGATATTTTCATAATGCGCTTAGATTTATTTTTTAGATAAGTAATTACAGAAAGATTAACAATCATAATCATTATATTGTATGCCTAGCAAGATTGTAATGAAGACGCTAAACACACAGAAGTGATGCGACAGCGACACGATGGCACGACATGCATTGGTCGCTGTCGCAAACTTGCATTTGTTTGTCGTATGTCGTTCCATTGTAAATCGCATCACCTCCCTTGCATTCATTACCAATATTGAAACTGCGCCAAAGCAACTTATGTTCGTATCTTCAACTTCACGTATCTCCATCCTGCACCCATAGTATCTAGTAGATGACTTAGTTTCGTACGCGCTATGCAGTACATTGCTGCTTTGACAAAACGTGGTAATATTCGGTGATTACCGCAAAGCAGCAATGTACTGCATAATACCTACCTACCTAGAAACCAAGATATCCACTTGATAGATAATACAGGTTCTAAAAAGCAAGTAGCTCATTAGGTAGTCTTTTTAGGGTTCCGTACCCAAAGGGTAAAAACGGGACCCTATTACTGAGGCTTCGCTGTCTGTCTGTCTGTCACCAGGCTGTATCTCATGAACCGTAATAGCTAGACGGTTGAAATTTTCACAGAAGATGTATTTCGGTTGCCGCTACAACAACAAATACTAAAAACAAATTAAAACAAATATTTAAGAGGGGCTCCCAAACGTGTTTCAAAAACATCGAATCGAGTAGGTCATGAAATTCAAAATGGCTGCCCTGTCAAATATACCAGTCTGCCTTCACTTACCAAAGAGTTTCTTAATTATAAGTTTCAGATTGTCTTTGTGCCAAAGTTTTTTTTTAATTTTTATTTAGTTGTCTGGTCGTATGATGGAAGTAAGAATCGAAGCTAAATATGTCACATTTTCATATCAATTTTTTAAATTGGTAAACGGTTTTAGGGTTCGGTACCCAATTGTGATAGTGGTACGGAACCCTTCGTGCGCGAGTTTCGCACTTGGCCGGGTTTTTACTTTGTATTTAAAATTAATTATCAACACTGAACCTTGACAATAAATTGCTATCTTCAAATTAAGTACTTATTTATCTTTTTTCAATAGGTATGTATTCCGTATTAATGTGTAACTCGGTTGTTTAGTATAAACGTGTGACACTACAAATCGTTATTATTTAATTTAAAAAATCATCATGGTACGCTGGGGCATTGTGACAGCTGGAAAAATCAGCAGCGATTTCGTGAACTCGATAAACTCATATCCTGACAACAAGGATGGATCCATGGTGGTAGCTGCAGTAGCTGCTAGAAATATCGACAAAGCTGCTGATTTTGCGAAGACACACAACATACCACATGTGTTTGAGTCTTACGAGGCCCTTGCTGTCAGTGATACCTTTGGTAAGTCTGAAAATTACTATTAGATAGTATACTTAGTTTCATATATTACATTTTTAGGTTTCTTTTATAATAACTACCTTGAAATAAATATTCGTAAAGTTTTATAATTTATGTATTGTATCTATCTTTGCTGTTAGAAAATTTCTGCTTTATGTATAAAATTATTGTATCTGTTCTACTACGTTGAGAATATATTTTTGATTTGATTAATTTAATAAATAGTTTATTTAGTTATTATTTTAACACTTCAGATGTGGCGTATATTGGAGCTCTCAATCCAGACCACTACAAACTAGGAAAGTTATTCCTCGACAACGGTAAACATGTATTGATCGAGAAACCCTTATGCATGAACTTTAAACAGGCAAAGAGCCTAATAGATCATGCTAAAAAGAAAAAAGTATTCTTCATGGAAGCGGTTTGGTCTCGATTTTCACCTGCTTACATTGCCCTTGAAAAAGAAATTCAATCAGGAAGTCTAGGAGAAGTTAAACTAGTGGAAGTTAACCTTGGAGTTCCTATTGATGAAGTTGATAGAGTAAGGTATGACATATTTTCCAAAAAAATACGAAATTTTCACTTTTTACCTTTAAACAGAACAACGATAGTTATTTTATTTTAAATATTTTAGCAAAAAGAGTTTAGGAGGCGGTGCAATACTGGATATTGGTATATATGCACTTCAATTTGCACAATACATTTTCAAAGACATGCCTGCCAAGATAACCGCAGTTGGTAACCTCAATAGTGAGGGAGTGGACGAGAATGCGACTATAATCCTTGAATATGCAGGGGAGAGGAAAGCAGTTCTCAATATTGACACCAAAATAACGCTTCCAAATGACGGCAATGTTTACGGAACTAAAGGACACGCTTCTGTAAGTAAAGACTAGAATTCAATATTAACTCGCATAACACAGTTCGTACTTAGTATTAATAAGCTTTAAATCTACCCTGGATTGGCAAATGTCCAACAGCTTTGAATCTTGATAAGGTTTAGGACATGTCGATTTATGGACCCCCCTAGGGGGTGTTCAAATTGGGGGTGGATACAGGTGAAATATCAGAATTTCGCCAAGATGTTTTAGTTCATGAATGACTTTAAATAGTTGTGTAGCTTCAGAACATGACCAACTGCAGTTAGTATAGTTTTTGATAGATACCTAATGATATTTTTTGTTAGATATTAGGGAACTAATGATGGATATCCGTTAATTCGTTCCAGAAACTTGCTTCCATCTAATCCTCACTCTCGTGAAACTAAAGTTTAGAATAACCAAAACTCTATCATTTAGGTGGCGCCGATATTTTTCCCATCCAAACTAGAACATAAAGGCAAGACTGAAGAGTTTTCTCTACACACATCACCAGTCCCATACAACTTTAGTAACATCGCCGCTGGTTTGGTTTACGAAGCTTTAGAAGTTGCTAGATGCATCAGAGAAGGTAATCTTTTTTCATTTTCGCTAATTTTTATTAACTGCCATATGAATTGTTTTAAGCCATAAATTTATTCATTATAGGACTCCTAGAATCGCCTCGTATGACACACGAACATAGTCTCAACTTGGCAAAATTAGAAGACGATATTCGACAACAAATTGGAGTTCATTATGATGACGATGATTTGGAATATCCCTAATTCGTGAAAGTGTGAACTGAGCGAATAAATAATGACTATCAAATGAAGAAAGAAACCTATTGTCTCTTTTATTATAAACCTATAATGCCTATATTTAAAAAATGGAAATGGTAATTATGAAAAACTAAATACATTCTCATAGTACTCTCATAGTGAAAAGTTTAAACAAAATGTAGGCAACTAAACAAACAACAATAGCCACGTCCAATCTGTACAAATAGATTCAATAATCTGAGAAGCGCACGTGTGGCACATGCGTACGCGCCGGGCGCCCGCTCGGTGGCGGTAGATCTCATTGTTTGGAATTTCACGTTCAATATGGGGCGTAAATATATCGTCTACACCCAAAAAGGGACAGAAGAATCCGTTATAACATGAATTCATTCATCAAGATTATTCAAATGGGAATAGGAACATTGATATGCACTTGTATTATTTTCGAACCATCTATTTGTAAATCTGGATGATGGTTTATTTTTATAAAACTGGAAGACGAAATCTAATTCCAGTTAACACCCATATAAATGTGGTTTCGGTGGTTAAATTAATGAATAACACTGTCTAAATATACTACGAGTATGTATATTTTTATTAATCCGTAACTAAATAAAAACAAAAAACGTTAATCAAAAGGTTGATGAAAAGTTCCTAATGGAAGTAAGTATATGACATTCATACGTAGATGGGACAAAGCCGTGTTTGCGATATTTTTTGCATTAATTAAGATGGCTGCAAGCTGCGGGCATAAGAAAGAACTTCATTTTAGCTAGATATAATTTGTAGATAATGAACTTAGGGTTTTCACAAGATATAAGTAATTACGGATAAATTTATTTGGTTAGGTTTAACTCTTTCATGAATGGAGACACCAAAGAATTTAAAACTACTAAGGATCTGTATTTAGTTCTTACATAAAACTAAAATTATGGATTCATAAAACATGGATTTAAGAAATTGGATTCATCTATTTTGTATTTAATTTTAATTATTTTGATCCCGATATTCCCAAAGGTTCTGTACTTACGCGGGTTAAACCGCGAGACGCAGCTAGTTTGTTTTAAATTTCGTATTTTCGTGAATAAATATTTAAGAATATGTCAAAAGACTCAAATATTTATTCACGAAAATATTATTTTATCAACTTAAATATGATCTCTATCATGCATGTATGACGGTAAGTGTAAAGAATCTTAATACTGTAAGTAAACCTATTCATTTTTGGCTTGTAACTTCACCTGATGAAATAAGGTCGACGATAAAGCGTGCCCAAGAATGAATCTATAAAATGCTAATAAAAACATTATGTAGCTACTAATACGGGTGCTAACCCTGAAAAAACTCCAGCTACCCCAATAAAAAGTCGGCGAAGACAAGGGAACAGTGTCGCACACGTGCATCCGCCGGCTGCTGTGCGAAGTTATTTTAGGACCCAACCCACTGCACCGCCTTTACTGTAAGTATGTGACCTTCATTCCCATACACTAAGATTTTAAAAATACAATGTCAATAACCGATGACATGAACCGTTGTAAAGCCTTCATGGTATAATAGAAACCTTAAGTAACGCCTATCAGTTCGCACGCATATCGGCAATTAAATACGTAGTAGGTATACCGACTTTCCCGTTTTATACGCATTCGAAAGTAATTATGAGTTATGTTCCTACGTGTGACTGTGACCGATACAAAAGTTATATCTGTATCTAAAAGCCTAAACATAATAAAATAACACCTTGATTTAATGACCGAACGTGTTGAATTATTAAATATCATCTTCATTTGGCTCCATAAGATAAACATTTTTTATTTGCTCTCCACCGCCCCGCTGAGTCGTCTCGGGCTTAATTATAATATCAAAAGGTGCATCGTCAGTCCTTTTTATCCCACGCAATGTTGTATCTCCGTCCTGCTCGAATCACGCAGGATGATTTCTATCCACGATTCCACACAGCATCGCTTGCATCGACGATTAAACACGTTCCTATGCGCGGTCTCGTATTTTTATAACGACCGCTGCCTGGCTTAGTACATCTCACTGGACCCTTCGGAAACAACACCAATCAACGATCCCATTTCTATTTCAACGCTATCTCGACCCGGGTAAGACATTAGCGAGATGACGGGGCAAAACAAGTATCTATTATCGTTTTAATAATAGGATTCGATTACATATTAAGTAAGTAGATACAGAACAGATAGATTAATAACGTATCCTAAAATACCTTGTCAAAGATTCCGATTGGATAACGGTTCGATGCGTTTCCGATATCTCGAAAGGCTAAGACGGTAAGAGGGCGTGAGAACGATGAAGTAGGTTCAGAAGCGGCCGCGCAGTCGTGCACGCAAATGAAGTGCAATTTATACGGAGTCTGGGATTGTGGCTAAGAAACTCGCGGACTCTGAGTGGTCCTCGGTAGTGAGCACAGTCACGAATTGCATTGTTGCAAGTAATTTCATTAGATGAGAACACGGGTTTTAGAGAATGAATGCATCGGGTTTTCGCTATACAACAATAGGTACAAAGCCTTCACGTGAACTAACTTGTTTGCTAATTAGGGTTTGAAAAGTTTTAAGGATTTCACAGTATATGTGTGTGTATATGCTGAACAACTGAAAGCAACGTTTCACAGTTTAACAAATCTCTAGTTTTAGTATCGTTATCAAAATTATATGCTAAGTAGTATTGTATTTGTTTGTACACGTTCGAGATCTAACAATTTATATTCGTATATATCTTATTGACCTTAAGAAACTCGGTGTACTAAAGAAAGTATAGCATTAAGAGATCGTGTGCATTATCTCAGATGAACGGCTAAAGCACGAGAACGTCTTTACGTGTCGGGTTAAAAGGTTGCTTTATGTTCCACACTTGTTCTGTTGTAACACTTTAAGCTCACAGCTTTATGTCTTAGCATTCCTCTTATATCTCGACCAAATCTTGTATAACGCTTTTAATTTTCAAATGAAACTAAGCGTAAAAGTAATTAGAATTCAAATTAAAGTCGAGCTTTGTTTTCCATTATGTAGAATTATTCAAAAATAGAGATAGAGAATTTTGGTGCGTAAATTCGTGTTTTTATCTCAATCTATTGACTATTTAAGCAAGTTGATAGAATCTACTGGAATAGGTGCTTGAACTGTGATACAAATAAGACTATTTTATCTTTAAATAAAAAGTTTTTAATCAATAAACTTTGAAGAGTATTTTATAATCTTTTAATTCCTACTTAAAGTAATATATTTATGACGATAACCTAAACCAATAAAACTACCATTATTCTTCTAAGTTGTATCAAAATATAGGCATTTTAATTAAATAAATTAAGTATTTATAAGATAAACAAGAACTTCACACTGTGCTCGCACGTTTAAAATGTTAAAGAAACAACGCTTGAATTTCGTAACAGCAGGTGATCAAGCACGTGATTGACCCCTGCTGGGTATTAAATTGTATTGAAATACCTAGGAATTAAAATATTATAATTTTAAGATAGATATAATGGTAATTCACACTCGACTTAATTGACATTAATTAAAATTGTGTCAAAGGTGACTCGATTACTATTTACGATCCAGACCGTGGTAGTTTGTACGTATGTACCTACTTATGTAGTTTTTTCTAGTTTTTCAACTCCTGATCGGCATCAAACAAACAGGTAGTAGATATTTGAGGAAAATATACAAAAATCATTCATACGCGATACGTGAGTGCTCGTGCCACTATTGAATACGCAAACATCATAAACAAACTCTCGAATTTGGAACGACAATTATTAGGCGTGACGAGCGCAAGCCGTGTCGAACGTCCATCGTACCAACCTGTCGCATAATCACCAGGGACGAATCGGCCAAATCGCCGTCACACGACATTTCTAACAAAACCGTTAACTAAACCTCCTCAACAACCCAACACTTAACCGCAAATCTTCAAACAACAAAAATAATTGCCCCGATTAAATACCAACATCAAAATAACAGAGCGGGGGCAAACAAATTTTTGATCTATTAATCATTATGCTTCATCCGTGCAAAAATGAAACAACCAGGAATTAACGCATCGTGCTCTATAATTCGAAGTGATGAATGGACCATCTGTGTCAGCTATTCTATGATTCACGGCCTATAAATGGTAAGTTTAGACTGTTTTCACCGAAACTGTTGTAGAAATAAAACTTCTTTTGTTTTAAGTTCAACCACGAAGCGAGTAATAAAATGTTGCTCCTCCGCTACCTCCAATTCCACGGATTCTCTCAAAGAAAACTATGAAAAAAGCTTGCGTTGTGCACAAGACAAAAGTTTATAGCTGTTGCAGCTATTAAACGATATAATAACCGTAATCATTTCAGAAACCATTTAGGACCACACAGGATATACGTTACATATTTTTACTTCTTGATATTATTTGAATTACATACATACTTTCACACGGTCAGCTAAGCCAAGAGGCATTTCTATGTGGTTCTAGAAAACAGAGTTCGCTCAAGTAATGGTCGCAGTGTTTTAGAGGGGTCACAATTTCACCTCTCGCCGCAGTGCGCCTTGTGATAATTATATTCGAACCTCAGAGGTGCAATAAATCTCAATATAATGGAGCTCACCCTAGTCTTTCCTTTTGACGTTAATAAATTAAGCACCATGTTTGACACAGCTAGATAGGTACCTAAAATACTATCTTAGAATCTTCTGTTAGTGTGCTCTGTTTATAGTCAGTAGTTAACACGTTTACCTTAACTTGAGCTTTCGAATTTGTAAATAAAAAGCGAGTGTAATAATTTATTCAGCTTTTATCAGACAGAGCATTAGTGATGCATCTTTAATAACGTTAATGTTATCATCAGGTAATATAAATTTTCTTACGTTCTCAGTTTTAAATATGTAGGTAAGTACCTATTTTTCAGGCTGAGTAAAAAGTACCTAACTAGTTATCCGTTACCTACTTGTTTGATTTGACCTCGTTATCTTACTAACTTATTAATATACCTACCTGCTAATTTTATAGATTTTATCATTCAGATGGATACCTACTACTATCTATTAGGGCATGAATCCCGGGATCCCGGGATATCGTAATCCCGGGATCTCGGACGCAAAAGTTCGATATTATAATCCCGGGATTGAGTGATCCGATATCGAGATTTGAGCAATTTACTATTTGGGTATAAATTAAGGTTTTTAGCTATATTTTTCCTCATGGAATGATTGAATAGAACTATTAAAATTAAACCCAAATTAGTCTACCCCTGAGGAAGAGATCTGTAAAGATTTAGAAGCGTAGGGAATTGGTAAAATGTTTAAAACAATAAAAGTGACGTGATTCATTGCAATTTTTAAGACAATTATTTTTTATACAAGCTCGCATGCAATTTTTTTCTGCTAACATCATTTTAGTGGTGCGCCTAGAATTTGGCGCGAAAGTTTAGACACTTTTGGGTTTAGGGTATTTGTCCGCCATATTTCCAAAATGATGGGGTGGACGGCCCTCGGGGTAACTTATTTACGTAATGAAACCACTAGAGTCTTAAATATATTAAATATTTTAAATTTCACACATTTTTATTGCATTAAATTCGCCTTTTTAACGATATCTAAAATCTCAGTATCAATCCCGGGATCCCGGGATTGAGCTCTTAATATCGATATCGTCCCGAGATTGAAAACCTTCCGATATTGCATGCCCTACTATCTATCCATGCATTCATTATTCTGCCTCCGATACAATTTGTTTAGGTGAGAAAGAAAGGTTACGGAAATGTTTACGAAAATTAAAACGTGAAATAAGTGTACCAAAACCATGTTGTTAACTCGTGATTTAAATACTAGCCTACGTATAAAATTACTCGTAATTGTAACAAAAGAGAGAACAAATGGCTACCTGCAGCCGAATCGGTACTCAAACGCCATAGATAAACGTACACATGGGCCACAACTGTCTATAATTAGATACAAGATGTGTTTTAGCCGTAACTCAGACGTGAACTCGCGCTTATGACCCCTCACCCCAAAACCTCAGCAAAATGCTCGGTATTCTAGAGGTGCGCCTTCTCAAGATACATCTCCATTATTTAGTAGGTAATGTGAATGATAGTTACAATACATATTATAGTTACCTACTTTACTTAATTTGTATAGGGGAAGTAGAATAGGGAGAAGACATTGCATGCTATGTCGACCTCAAACAAATTGAGAAAAGGGCATAACAGATGATTATTCTGATGGTAACGTTTATTTTATTCTATTCTGTTACAACAAAATCTGCTATATGCTTTAGAAAATAACGCAGGTAGTGTAACAGCTAGTATGCCTGTCTGTACTCACAAGAGACTTACATTATATTTTATTCTATACTAAAAACCAATTGTTTATCAATGATTTATTATACACACCTACCAATTACGTGTATTTTTTTGTATGCTAAGGTCCAAAGAAAAAATATATCACGACGTACTTACCTACGTTGACACTTTTGTTCTGGTAAAAGAAAACACAAAGAAATTGCAATACCTTTTGAAAAGCCTAGTACTTATTCAAAATGTTAAATTAACTGCTTTTGAAAGATTGCTTTCAAAAACTTTGCTTTTTTCAAAAGCAGTTATTTCCTAAGTGTGGTAAACACTTTAAGAACTAATGTGTAGATGTTAAAATTATATTAAATTATGTACGGTAGGTACCCACTACCCAACCCACTGCAAGTGTGGAGTACCTAAACTGCTGCAACTGCATTGGCTTCCCCTATTTTTGCGAGTGTAGGGCGATAAGCCGTCTGGTAGGCAACTGTGAATGTCAATCATCTGTGTGGTGGAGAGCTCTCGAGCACAGCTTGCGAAACCGAACAATGTGGAATGAAGTGCTCGACCGCATACACGCGGCTTACGCGGTTGTTCCAAGCCCTAACCCCATCTAGAAATATAGATTTCGTTCTAACTGTAGGTTGGTGTCTATGTAAATGGGATAGAAATACAGTATGTCGATTTTGAAGAGAACTCAAGCTATCTCACGGCTGCTTTCACAGTGTATATTGAAATTAGCGTTATAATACCTTACGTATATCAAATGCACACACGGCACACTGCTGCACTGGTAGTAGAGCATAAAAAAGCTCTATTGCGTAAAAAAGGTTTAGGTATAGATAGGTACTTATTCATTTTATTTTATCAGCCCTATATTAGTAGAGATTGCAATCCGGTAATCCGGCGGGCCTGGGCAATAGACGGTTTAATGGGCACGAATTTTAGAATTAAATTCAAGACAGACAGGAGATTTAGTTGAAGCAGTGATAGGTGCTATAGGTATTACCTATTTTTTTTTAAACATACCTACTTACCTACTCCCTTTTGTAAAGCTTTAGATTATGTGCGAATTGTGTGTGATTTTTAATACAAAATACAACCGGATTAACAATGGCATTGGAGTGCAATCCTTACTACGGAGTTTTACGCCGAGCCGCGCGAATTACTAGGAATATTGTGTTGACGATATTCGGTAAAATATTTAAATAAACATGCGCTCAACAATCTGATGAGTTGGGTCGTGTGAAAGGTCAGTCGGATAAAATAATATTTTATTACACAAGTCTACGGCGAACTCCGGCGAAGTAACCGAGGTACTACTATTGATTGTCGGACATCAACGGATCGCGATTGGATTGACGCTGATCTATTGCTTCATTAATCTACTATAATCGTTAGTTAGTGCCGAACTATCACACACTGATGGAGGTATTACGAGGGAATATATATCTTATTGTCAGATTAAACACCGGTCAAATTATCTTGTTAGCCGAGTTGATGTTAGTGTTAGACGATATGGTAGTACGATGTCTGAAGCGGAAAGTCTACCTACTCTTTCTTCACACAAACGTAGTCGACTGTTTCCTCCCTGGGTAAAGACATTAGAGCAAAATGTTTATGCTATAAAACCTATTTCTGCCATGGCCAATTAGCCATGCCATGTTTTGGTCGTTTTTTTTCATTTTTTAATTTGAATAAATATAAAATTTAGAAAAATTAGAATATGCAAAAAAAAAACATAACGAGGGGCATGATCAATAATGATCATAGCTGATATAGATGTTATAGTATAAACATTTTTTCTCTAATGTCATTATCCAGAGGGGAAACAGTCTAGTACGTTTGTAAAGTTTGTATGGAGAAAAGACTAGGTAGACTTACCCCTTTAATGTGTTAAACTTGCTATCAAAGCTACCTACATTACAAGTACAATTGACTTTAACTAACCGCTGAATTTAAACCACAACATGCATACTTATGACTGAATTTTTACACAATAGCGAATTTAATAATATTGTATACTACTTATCTAATTAAGAACTTACTATGTAGTAAACCTGTGAAGACGAATAGTTTCAGTTTCGCTAAAGCTTTTGAAGTGTTAGTAATTCGAAGATTTGATTTTTTAGTGTAAACATCCTGTATTTAGTAAATAATTTGTCCCACTGCAGGGCAAGTGTCTGAGGGGTTAGGCAGTAAGACGATACTGTATTGGTGAATTTCCCATGCCTTCGGACCGTGGTGAGTTGAGTCCTAGGACATGTCCTTAGTAAAACTACCAATAATTGCTGAACCGTTTTCGAAAGAAAAAACAAAAATACAAAGGCAATGTTGAAACGTTTTAACTGTAGCATACTTGCCTAAAGCGGTTGCATAACTGTAATTTTCGTGATATCATTTAAAAAGCTCGAGACTAGACTCACGCAAGTGTGAGAGAGACGATTTATTAAGCGATAAATAAATCGTGATAATATCGCATTAGATGATTATATAAACGCGTCGTGGTCAATCTAAACCGTTTACGAAGACAGCAAATGACCGCAATCAAATCACAATCAGAGTGAAAGCTTATAAAAACGGTCAGGTTAAACAACAAGATGCTCCCGCGCCGCTTGCACTGTTTACAATTAGATGTAATTATAGAAGATGCCTACATGACTACATGTGAACATCGCTCACGACCGAGATCTTTGTTCCGATATAGTGCTAAGTGCGTTACCAAATATCGATCCGGTTCGAATTCTTATGCATATCAAATAGATGTTCTTCACACTGCTTAAATGTAAATGTAGATTGTAGACCCGACTATACCTTTTATTTTTTTATGAAAATCGAGTTTCTCCAACAGTGTGAATCAATCACTCCACTAACGTATTCAAATAGGCTTAGTTTGATTGAACAAAACTTAAATGTGCTTAAATGAACACTTTATTTTAATTGCGTATTGAAGTTTCTTACATAAATACGGGGTACTTAAGTAAGTTAAGTTATACTATTCTAAAAGTTTTAGGATCATTTTAAAACCCTTTTGATAGTCTTTGAAGTTTTTTGATTTTAGTTTTCTTCTATTTTAATAATACAGAAAAGGTTTCTTTTAGTAAATTTAACTTAAGTATTTAGAGTAGATACTTCCCCTCCTACAGGTGTTAGAAAAAATACCCTCTTTTGTGTGTTTGTGTACGAAACATTAAATAGGTAAGTGAGTAAACATACTATGAAAGAAATATTTACTGACCAAACAATTGGGGTTGACCGAGAAGACCACAATACGTGCAGTCAAATCAAAATTGATGCGAACGAAGGGTGAGTCAAATTAAATTACGTACATTCTACTATTTACAATGGGGATCTAACATCTAGCAAGTTCTTAGATTACTATAGTTGGTAGGTATTACTGGCAACGAAGTTGAATCCCTATTTAGAATTAAAACAAATTCATGGCTAACATTTCTAATTGAGACTGTCGGTTAGGGAACAAGAGAGGAAATAAAAATAAACAAATATTACTCAAGCGTTCAACGTTTGCGTCTGTAGGAGTTGAACTGTTTCTTTTAGTAATTAAAAACACAAGACGCATCCTTATAAAAACTAAAAATAAAAATAAAACAGTTCGTGAGAGCATATGTGGAGAGCGTTATGATGATGATATGACGTGGCTGCTGTGGGGTCAAACATAGGAAGTACGCATACGTAATTGCGTCGAATGGACACAATGAGGGGAATTGGCCAGTGCGCCGATTGTTGTGCGACCGACGCCCGCACCCATTGCCATTGATTGAATGAACGAATGACTTTAACAAACACCACGCCAAACGGTCCGTAACTGGACCGCGATGCTGAACATTTCATTCATTGTGGCACCGGACCGGACGCACCACCACTGTATGTATAGTAATTTAATGATAAAGGCATTTTTTTCTTAGCGTCCAGCAAATACCTACTTTCATAAATTAGGTAACCCTAATATTTATCTAATGGAGGATCTAGAATTGTCTCACGTTCGCACGGACCCCTGTCCGGACGTGCCAATTTCTAACTAACTGACGGACGGCAAAGGCCGCAGACATACTCCATAGTATCGCATTCAATTATCGATTTATCTCGACACAACTGCATTGGTATCCAGATACCAAATACACTGACCGACACGTTATTGATGATTTAATTGCATCGATCGAAGTTCACCAACGTATTCCAATAGGTTCGAAACATCATTTACTCTATTGTATACCATACCAGGTACTATTGCGGAATTTAGTAGCTCAAAGTAGAAGTTAGACCTAGACTAGGTGAGTAAGTTTGTTGTTAAAATAGCGTCTACAGTATAAAATGAAATAGTGTCTACCTAATAAAAATGATATAAACTACGTCTGTATTATTTTGCTGCAGGTAATAGATAACTCTTGGGATTGGACACTTCTCCTTAGTTGCATTGCACCATTCTTCTTGCAGGATTAAAATGCCACCTCGCGACTCGTTGCGCACCTGCGCCGCTTTATTACAGTCAAGAAATATTAAAATAAAAGACCATATTATTTTAATAGTACACTTACTATGAAGTTACGCTAAAAGTTTTGAAATTATTGTGGCTTTTGAGCGCAAGTTTAAGCATACAAAGATTTTGCTAACACTTTACTGTTTATCGATCGTCGGGTTCAAAGAGTCGGTAGAGTGTATATCTACGCGTACCCTTAGCAAGTACAAGACTAGAATTAATTTGCCAACAGAACAAGCTTTTCAATAAAGGTGCTTTGACGATGCCGATGTTGTTTCACAAGTTCAATGTGCGGTACGGAACGATTACTGATTTATAGTGGTACATCACAGTATTAATTAACTATTTGAAATTTTAATTAATACCATAAAAAACCTGATTCAAAGGTATCTAGGTAATCGATATGTTACAACATGACATACCTATCGAACTGTAAAAATGTAACCAAGCATCTAGCTAGTGGACATTTGATGAGTTCATTCAAATGGAGGTATGGTTTTTCGACGTTATAATGTCTTTATTATCCTTATACAACATATGCGCCGGTGTCATGGTCAATCGAAAAGCGCTCTATCCACGTAATGATGATGATTATGTCCTGGAGAATTGGGGTGTAAGGTGCGCGGCGGCGCGGGCGGTGGCCCTCTTGCCTCGGGCTCGGCCACCCACCTAGGACCTTACCAACAAACTTGTATAATTAAAACTACTTTTGATTTATTTTGATGAATTCGATATTCAAGACGGGATTTTATGTTTACCAGTTTACGAAGCTTTACAATGCCTACCTTGCTAAGGGTAAACAAAAGCCAATTTATTTAATAAAGTTTTCAGACCGTTGTTAGGTATACCTATTACTTAGTATAGGTTATACCTATTAGTCCGGTCAAATTAGACATTCAAGGTTACATAAATTCCCACCAAGCTGAAAATCGGTGAGATTGTTTAAAATATCATTAAAAATAAAATTTGAAAGTTCCCCATCTTTCCCATGTGAGGAAAAAAAATTATTAAAGATCAAAGAGTTTTTCGCGATTTTCAGCAAAACGGTAAGTTTCATCATAAAAATACCTCAGACAAAAGTTGTAAATCACAAAATTATCTACAAAAATTTATTAATACTTTTTTTCTACGAGCCACCGTTTTTGAGATATAACGATTCAAAAAGCTGTAAAAGTTTTATAAATAAATAAATAAGTAAATATTTTAACATATTTTACAACTATAGAAATGTATACATACGTGGCGTACTCACGCATATTATGACGATTACAACTTTACAATTTTTGTCTGAGGTATTTTTATGATAAAACTTACCGTTTTGCTGAAAATCGCGAAAAACTCTTTGACCTTTAATAAAGTTTTTTCCTCACAGGGGAAAGATGGGGAACTTTCAAATTTTATTTTTAATGATATTTTAAACAATCTCACCGATTTTCAGCTTGGTGGGAATTTATGTAACCTTGAATGTCTAATTGTGTCTAATTTGACCGGACTATATCTACTTATTTTTAACACATTAATTTGAAGATTTTTATTCTGTTATCGCGATATGTTGTAAGTATTTAAATTAAAGACATTTTTTGGTTTTAATCGCGTTTTAATTACTTTTAGCATTTCAACGCATCCTGAAGAAGGGACCTGTAAAGGTCTCGAAACATTGAGCGTTGAAACAATGCTAAAAGTATTTAAAAAACACCACGCGATCAAAATCCAAAAATGTATTTTAATTTCAATAGAACATCGCAACAACAGAAGAAAAATCGAAATTCTTAATTTTTTAAATAATCCTTTTTTTGTCGTTTTACTTTAACTGGTGGTGTAAAATAAAAGGACATTTGAAATTAGGAGCATTTCGCTCTTCGATGTGGAGTCGTGATCGTCACGCATCTTCGAGATGGCTAGGGCCGTGCGACAGGTCTCCGATTATCAACGCATTCTGCACGGTGGCAACCTGCTCCATTCCATTCTTCAGAAATTGTGTCTAATGGAAATTCCAATCACAATGACACTTATCTATCTCGTGCTACAGTGTTTTGACAGGTGGATTACGAACGCGTGTTATGTGATTGATGATATTTCGCCAGCCCTTTTTGTTTGCGTTTATTTAATCTCACCGCGACAAATCATGATATTAACATATTTGTTTGGTGCATAGTAGGAACATAACTAAACTACTGACTCATTATTTACTATAAGTTAAGTAGACGCAAGTAGATTTTTATTCAATATAATAAGTCAATAACAATATAAGTAAACATTTTAAGTGTAGGTACCTTATTAAAAAGAAATTCGGTTTTGATTTTTAGTTCCTGCAACTCGTGACTCTAAGAGACCTGTCGTCAATGTAATGTCACGCTTGAATGAACTTTTCGATGCGGCAGGTGTAAAGCTATGTTTGAATGGCATACCTACCTACGCAATGTAGGTAATGTGTAATTATATTATTAAATGATACCAACATTTTGGATTTGAAATCCTTCAAACAATGAATGTAGAGTCGGCCAAATATCTTTGTGATTTTTAATAACAAATGCCAAAAAAAAAAAATTACGTTAAATTTAGAACTTACCTCCATTTCCAGCGTTGGTGATAGTAACCCAAAAGTCGATGGTCTTCTCCGGTCCCAGCTCCTCATAGTCCCACTTCTTTTTAACTTTCACTACACCACTTGGTTCAACGGTAACCCACGGATTTTCGTCCCGAATTTTAAACGTTTCACGATCTGTTTCCTTTTCCAAAGTAAAAACTGCACGTCCTTCAACTTCGCCATCGGCTTCCGTGAATTCGATGCGTTTTGTGGGTCGAACTGCACGAGTCACCCGACGTTTCTCGCGATGCAGGATTGGAAGGTCTTTCCTATCTCTGACCACAAATTCCAAGAAAACTCGAGCTGCTCGGCTTTGTCGGGGTGGAACACCAGTGTCATGGGCTACGACATGTAATTCAGCTTCGCGACTATCCGGTTCACCGGCTAATATCAATTCGCCTGTTTGAGGCACGATTACAGCTAGATTGCTAGGTGTCGAAAGAGAATAATACAATCGGTCTCCGTCCGGATCATGAGCATGTACTCTCCCTATGTTGGAAAATCTCTGCCAATGAGCTGTACCATTAGGTCCATTTTCATCTTGAGTTCCGTTGACAGCAAAGTAATACACGTCGTGATCGAAAAAAGGTTCGTGGTCGTTTTCATTCGTAACTTCAACATGGACAGGAAGACTAGCTTTATTTGCCCCGTGAACATCTGTCGCTTGGATGAGAAGATGATAAGAACATTTTTCTTCAGCATCTAGCTGTCTCGTAGCTACTATTTCCACATCGCCGTCGGTTACAACAGATCTCACGTAATGCGATAATTCTTTGCTTCCCTTTTCACGAAGAGCAAATACAGAGCCTTCGTTACCTTTGATTATTTTGTAAGCTATAGGACCAACGTCGATTATAGCAGTAGCTTTAATCGGTGGCAGTTCAACAACAGCACCTATATCTGCATTCTCCGGTATTTCACCGTGTAATCCATTCGCTGTTGCAAAATGCAACATTCTCCGTCTGTCCATAACTAATAGATGAACAGAGTGAGCTGAACTGCTGTAGGGTGTCTGTTCTAAAATCGCGAGGTCAACGGGTTGGTTGAGCAGCGGGGTGAGATCTGCCGTGGTCATGAGTAAGCCATTGTCGAGTAATGTGAAGTATGAGTTGAATTCGGGGTCGAGGAGTGTGTACCTCGAATGGTTCCCGATGAAGTGTCGTACTGCATGTCCGGGACGAACGTCATGAGGCAGCAGGGTGAGAGCGTGCGCCAGGCTGATGGCACAGAGCAAGGCTCCACCCGCTAACACGGTGCGCGCCATTACAGGCTTTGTGTACAGCGTCGCTGGTTAATCCAACATTTCACACCTAAAAAAAACAAGTTGTCAGAAGTGGCAATGTCACGTGGTATTTGTATTTATTTATTTGGCTCAGAATACAGAATAATTGTTCAGTACTCTAAGTTATTTGGTAAACCTAAAAATTTTAACTACTAAGATATTTCTGTACCTTACTACCTAGGTATACTTTTCTCCTAGGTAGGGATTATCTTTATGTTTTTGTATTGTACCTGGGGACCTGGGTAGTAGGCGTAGTAGAAAGTCCTATCTAGGTAGGCACTGACTTAAATTTAATCATCTGTTATTGATAATATTTCTTTCCTTTACAATCTATTTAAATCCTACGTAAAACTTATTTGAATCTTATTTGACCTTTTGCTCTCCCTAACGCAGGTGTGGATTGCACATAATTGGTATTGAATCGTGTAGGTACTTTATAACTTTGGTGTCTACGGTTCACTTGTAGGTACGTAGGTTGTCCCACATACAAACTACCTACCTAGGTAACATACTGTTACAGACTACAAGTCAAGCCTAGTTATATTATGCCTAGGTCATTTGCTTACTAAGTAGGTACTAAGTAAGCATCAAGTTAGGAAAGTTCAATAGTGTACGTAGGTAGGTAGACTTGTTACTTAGAGGTAGAAAGGCCTTCCTCGTGGAAAGTGAGTAAGAGGCATCCCTTATCATCTTAAAAGCAAAGGGTCGAGATCGAGAAACATAAGCGCGTCGGAGCTGAGTGTAGTATGGCGTCAGCAGGTCGTGATCGTGGTGGCGGGCGGTGACGACGACGACGTAGGGCGGCGCGCGGCGCGTCGGAACGCACACATGCGATGCTTTATTTAGGCGGCAGGCATTCGCCGGCGTCTGCCGACCCGCGCCGTCGCCGATCAATACCCTCACTGCGCCGTCGCGCGACGATCAACACGCGATTCTAGCCCCTAAATACCTACGCTCCGGTCCGTTCACGACACCATCAAATATTCACATTCTCATTTCCCTGAATCTAAGTGCACTCCTTGAAAACACACAAATCTGACACACATCGGCAATAAAATCGCCACCGTCTTTCCCTTTTCAAACATTATATTACAGTTGTATCTACTCACGACATTTTTTTCTAGTAGGTACCGCAACTATGTACCGACTATTTGAAACAGGTAATTTTAACAGATAGAATAATAACCATTTTAATTGAATTTAATTCACCGAAACACAATCAAGTAATCAATCACCAAAATAAAAATTAAACGCAGCGTAAACATGTGCTCCAATGTAAACAATTTTCCTAAACTGAATCAATTAACACATTTCCACTATTTATTCATTATTTTTAGGTAAATCTAAGCACAGTTGTAATAAAGTTTCAGTTAGATACATACTTGATGTGGTCGTAACGATTTTATGTCGATATCGTAATTTCACAGATGCGTTAGGACAACGTGCGACCGACCGCAGCAGCGTCAAAATGCGACTGGCGAATAGCGAGCCGCGGCGCGCGCGCGTATCGAGCGCGCCCCGCCCGGCCCTCCCCCGTATTTCAACCCCTGCATGTCTCTACCACCCCAGCTACTGAAGCTTTTCGGAGCTTTCTTTACCCCTGCCTGAGCGATATTAGACACAGACACGTAAATGTCCCTTCATTACTTCAATATCGGTCTGCGATATGAATCTTTGCTATTGTCTGTCTAGAATTTATGTTTTACCATTTTACCTAACAGGTAACCTATACAATATACATGCCCAATGCCCATACGTAGGTAGGTAGGTACTTACAGGATGGTTGGTACCTAGGCTAGGCATGTAGTTTGTAAGTTATGTACCTTCGTACTTCTATGTAACTGGTAAGGAGCTTAGATTTGATGAAATTTATCCAGGGAGGAAACAGTCGACTACGTTTGTATGGAAAAAGAGTAGGTAAACTGTCCTCTTATGGAGGTATACTCAGAGAAATAAAAATTTAACAGATCACTGGGTATACCTAATGTGTAGGTAAAACTGTGCTTTTGGCCTCTGTGGCGCGACTGCAAATCAGAAGCTTACGGGTTGCGGGTTTGATTCCCAGCGGGTGCAAGTAGGTATTTATGCTTAACCCAGATACTCCTGCATTAAACTGATGGTGTCACATCACTGGGTGTAATCTAATGTGTAAACTGTGTTTGTTGGCCTCTGTAGCATGTCTGCAAATCAGAAGGTTGCGGGTTTGAATCCCGCCGGGTGCAAGTAGGTATTTATGCTTAATTATAAATATTTGTATTTAGTCTGGATGTTTCTATGTGTATTATGTATGTATTTACAAAAAAAAGTATAATTTGTACCATTTCTTTTTGTCTAGTACCCATAGTACAACCCTACTGCTTAGTTTGGGACTAGGTTGCGCTGTGCTGTGTCTAACGTCGTGCAATATTTAGGCATTTAGGGTCTCTGCACACGTAACGTTTCCCGGACGGGACGTGCACGGGATTTTTGTAGAAATTGACACGTCCCGTCCGGGAAACGTTACGTATGCAGAGACCCTGAGATTAAATAAACGGAGAGCGGACCGGGAGAACGTTTTGGTAGAAAGGAACATAGGTAGGTAGGTAGGTACTTATTCTATGCAGATTATCTATACCCTATTTCAGAAACTTAGATTAAACATGTAAACAGAAATCCCATACAATTATTTGAAAGTGACAGCTCTTCATTTACTTTTCCTTTGATATTGACAATTCTTTGTTTACATTTTTGATCTAAGTTTCTGAGATACAGTTTAGATGCGGGGGCGGATCGTCTTACATAAATTTTTAACTCCTAACATCGGAGGTCCGAAAATATTTCACATACCATTTTAAATCATAATGATCATTCTTCATAATTTTTTTAAAACATAAAATTTAAAATACATAATCATTGAAATTCATAATATCACTATTATGAATTTCGTTTTTACTAAAATTTGTTTTAATAAATTTCTTAATCATAAGTTTTTTATCCATAATTATTAAAAATTATAATGTCTAAATTCATACATTTGTTTCGCCTACTATTGTTATCTTAACGCACGTACTCGAACTTGGAAAAAAATACACGGAGCACACCGACTCGGATAGGTTAGGTTTATGTTAGAACATGATTACACGCAGCGCTTTGCGGCGGTCGCCAAAGCGCCTAATACTATACATAAAAAAAGCGTGATGTATCTTAATCATAAGTGTTTTTATGAAGATCGACAGAACACAAGTCAAAAACAATCGAAAATTTCCGTTAGAGTTTGATAATGGGGTAGTTCATAAAAGAAGTTTTGTTACAGTTGCCTTTATTAATATAAATAATCTTAGTAACACATTATGAATTATAGCAATATGATCATGAATGTTATGATTCATAACAATCATGATGAACATTCAGATTTTTTTTTTCTTCATAACTTATGAAGAAAAAAAAATCTGAAAAATAAAATAATGATTTTAAAATGTTCTTGGTAGTGTAGTAACAGTATGAATAAAAAAATTATGATCACTAACTGTTATGAGCTCCGATGGTAGTAATAAAAATGTCTGAATAAAAAAAGTATGAAAAGTAAAATTATGAAGAGTGATTATTATGAACACAAATCGATAGTAAGACAAAGAATATGACTTAGAATTTTATGTGAGCCAGTATGGACCCTTTAGTTTTTGTATAGTACCAAGAGTACCTACCTACCTACTACCAAAACCTACTAAGACTAACCTAACCTACTACCTATCCACGTTTCTTTTAGGGTTTCGCAGTCCACAAGAAACCCATATTTTCGTCATGTTCGTCTCTGTCTGTCCGCTGCGTAACTCAGAGACGCTTTACCTAGTCAGGTAGGTACCTACTAAGACGCTATACCTTTGCATAACTACCTACCTACACCACTCTTCGTTTTATTTTGTTCAACCTTTTCTCCATTGGTAAAAAACGCCAGTGGCCGCCAGTGGTAAAAAATCGCGGTTTAATGTCAAAATTCATGTTTGTTGTATGGGAGACCCTCATTGTTGTTTCATTTTGTTTAATTTGTTTTTGTTGTTATAGCGGCTACAGAAATATCTTCTGTGAACATTTCAACTTTCTACCTATCACGATTTATGAGATACCTACCACTGAAATACAGCCTGATGTGACAGACGGACAGACAGACAGACAGCGAAGTCTCAGTAATAGGGTTCCGGTTTTACCTTTGGGTACGGAAACCTAAAAATGGTAGGTACGAACCGGAAGACGTGCGTCTCGCGTCTCGTCATCGTCTTCGGTAGGCCTCCTCCACGGCGGACTGACATTTTGGTGATGTGATGATTGCGGGATCTTTAATGTGTTTAGATTTATTTATATGCGGGACGCCGGTGGATGCGCATAGCGTAGTGAAAGTACCTAAATACCAATGTATTTTGTGGTAGTGAACCGTTAGACTGTTAGACCGTCAAATAAGAGATAAATATCCCCATAAAATTATGGAGTAAAAAATTTGTTTGGGTTTGATCAATGCCAAATATTAAACTTGTCAAAATCATTATAGGACATTATGGAATTTGACGGAGGAACAGGAAAACTTTTTTTAAGAGAGAACCTCTTTGTGTGACTTTGCTTTGGTGGCTCTTTGTCTCAGCGCCATCTATCGAGAGAGATTTGAAAATATGTTAAGATGCAACCGCTAGGAGTACTAGTGTTCTGTTCTGTTCTCATCGCGCAGCTCACGCGCTACACCTTCACTCATACAATATGTACATCAGATGTAGATAAACAGAGTGGCTTATTTATAAAAAATTGCAATTGCATTGCACATACTTACTGGTTTTCATAAATAAGCCATTGCACATTGTCCTCCAACCAATTTTCCTGGTTGTCTCAAATTAATCACCCTCTATGAATATCCCATTGTGCGTAACGTTACTCGCCAAGCATTAAAGAGGGCAGAGACTATCCCTCTTGTCACACTGTTTCCCACATCCCACATGCGGGTGTTTGGCTGCAGTATAAGAAAATAAAATAAAAGGTACGGCAGAGTACTACCTACCAACTTATCCATGCTGTATGTAAATATGATGAACACTTATTTTTATGAGATACAGACTTGCATTTGACCTCACCATTGATGAGGTTGATGATATAAGTAGCATGCTTACCTAGAACAAAACTTTTTAGCAAAATCTTATATTCTGGGACTAAATTGAAACAAAGTACATAATAGAAACATTATTTTATATTTAAACAGTTACAATGTAGACTAGTACAAAAATAGCCAAAGCACTGAGCAATTTTGTGACATTTTAATAATAGTAAATAAAATTCTCCAATATTGACATTTGGGTGCTCTTTACATAATATGTATTTGAACTTACTATTCTATAAGACATTTTTAATAAAATATATTTTTATAAAATATAATTAGCACTATGTGCATCAAGTAACATAAAGTTACCTTTACTTACAACTAGATATTGTGTGTGAACTGTTTTGGAGAAGCGTTGTCACTCGAGTTCTTGTATCTGATTTCTTTTATAGTGAGCTGTTTTCCTTGATGTATTCTTTGCAGATGGCTCCGCATGTCGTAGGACCTTGAGAATGACCGGTGGCAGACAGGGCACTGGGTTTTGCCAGCATGTGAGTCTTTGTGAAGTGTGAGTGAAGTTGGGTGCTTGAAGCCTTTGGGACACAGTTGACAACGAAATCTAGCCAGTTCTGATTCTGAAAATGAAATACATAATTTTAAACTAGGTAAATAGATCCTGTAGGAATATGGCAATATGATTTTAACTAAATTTCAGATAGTTACAAACAAATATGACAAATATAGACTGATAAACACATAACCTTTCTTTAATTTGCGCAGTCGGGTAAATGGGAGTGCAATGTTATATTAATAATTATTAATCTTGCAACTCAAAGTTTCCGCTTTATGGAAAACAAATTCCAAGATTAAAGTTGATTAATTACAGATTTACAGAATTAGCTATCTTTTATCAACTGAAGGGATTGATTAACTAATATAATTTTGTTTTTTGCTTAATTAAAAGTATTCTCATAGGTATTAAGTGATCATTCTTTATAATTAAATTATTGTATGAATAAACTAAAGATTATAAAATCGATGAAGGATATCCACAAATTCTTATTAGAAAATGGCAGATTACAGATACAGATATCAATACAATTTGACTAGCCAAAGCTCAAACCTACCACAAAATAATTGGTCCTTAAACTAGGGGACCCTTAGGTAGGTATCATCTATGAGACATCTAAGGGCTAAATTCCACGAACACAAGGAATAGCAGTGCTCATTATCTCTTTTTAATATTAATTAGTACTTAAAGACAGAACATTGATGAAACTAACCAGAGCTATTTTTCTCCGTAAGATCTTCAGCTGAAGTTGATTGCATGTCAATTTGCATTTCTTCACTGGCCGGGGGAATAGGCTTTGCTTTTGGACTCACAGTCTCTTCAACTTTAGTTATCTCTTGCTGCACTTCTAATGCACAATTCTCAGGTTCCGGGATACTCGGTGAACTCATTTGTGGAATGTAGTCATCTCTTACAGCTGGCATGGGCGCCAAATTAATGGGCTCATCCATAAACACAGGCACAACTTCCTCAGTAAATCTACTAGACTTAGCACTTAAATCTAATGATGCGTTGTCGATTTTCAATGAGTTCTTAGATGTTTCGTCTTCCATATTGTCAGTCAAACCTTTTACTTCTAATAACTCCGCAGTGATTAAAAAGGATTCCAATTGCTCTTGAAATATGTTTACTTCTCCATGATACATGAAATTTATAATCGCGTTGAGATCTTCGTACTTGAAATTCCTGAATATTATAACAGGATGTTGACAAGGATTCTCTTTGAAGATCTGCTTGAAGTACGTGCTGCAAGCTGAAAGTAGCATTTTGTGGGCACGTATCTTTCCACCATCACAGCACAGAGTTACGTCTACCAGATCGTTTTCAAATCGCAAAACATTAAAGGCCTCTGTTACGTGAGAAACGTAATTATTCCAACGAAGAGAAAATTGAGATGCATTATTCATTGTTGATGCAATTTGCTTTTTAGTTTTTTTTATGAAACACTGAGCTCTTTAAGGCACAACTTCAAAACAATTTTATTGTCTTTTCGTTTACTTTCTTATCAAAACTTAATTTATAACAGGTTAAAATTATTAAATTCACTCGCGCATTCACTTCTTGCTGACATTTTGTGTTAAAAAAACCGTGAGATAGACAGACAGTGACAGCTGATTGACAGTGACTGCACAAGTGACTGACAGTGACGGTCGCGGCAGCTTATCTCACTTATCTGTCAATGTCAATTTGCTTTTTTTTTTTCAAATTCAAATGTTGCCAGAATAGCGCTATAATTACATTTATATATTAATAAATGTGATTGGGAACTAAAAGCTCGTTAAGTGTATGACTTGTAATGATGTTCCACAAACTCCACAAAGCCATCAGCATCACATTTGTAATTGCACCTTGCCGTTGCCCTGTATAATCAACTAGCAGAGTACCGTGGTTTCACCCGTGCAAGTCCCAAATCCGCGGTAACCAAGGGAACTGTTTCCTCCTTTCCATGGTCGGTCATTGCTGATAAAGGTTTTATTGCATGAACAAAATTTTCTCTGATGTCTTTATTCAGGGAGGAAACATTCAACTACGTTTGTATGAAGAAAAGAGGTATCCCTCATAATAAGCGCGTAGAAAATTAATAAAAAATAGACAACATTTTGAAATAGCAATCCTTGCAACTCTAAACACAAACAACAAAATATAACCTAAAAATTTGACCCGCCGAAACTACATTGAATTATATTTTCGTGGAAATAAAGTACGAGCCAACCAAGGAACTTCGCTCTGAAATATTTTTACGTTATTTAATTATCAATAACTAGTCTGAAATGTAAGTTACACCAGACATTATTTTGTTAACGTGAATGTGCGACTATTGTGTTCGTATGTTTTTTATTATGATCCTTATGATTTTCAGGTGCCAAAGCCCCAGTTCTAATTTAATCCGACGTACAATCGATCTGAATTATGCACACAGACAGCGGGCTGCGTCTATGAAGTGGTTAAGCATTAATGCTTTACTATTCTTTGTGTTTGCATATGACCTGTAAGTTATTTTCGACCAGAATAGCTTGTGTTATTAAATTTTTATTGGTAGCAGCGCTCTGCGGTTGCAACCGCGTAACGCCTGATCGTGTGGGTGTATCAGAATAAGTAGCCTAAGTGTTATACCAGGTTTTCAGTGATGTATGTTCTAAGTTTCACAATCAGTTCAGCAGTTTTTGTGTGAATGAACACTTACAATCTTTTACCTTTGTATTAGTAAGATTAGTCTATTAAAGCTACCGACCAAACTAAAAAAAGCAATTCTCTGCATAAATCATAATTATTTTATCATCTGTACAAATACATTACAAACATTTCAGTGTCTCACATTTACACATTGTACATTTACACACATGTACATTTCATTTCATTGAACAGCTTGAACGTCTTAAACCTAAGTATTCTATGTTATTTATAAGTCAGCAGTATGCATGTAAAAAGTATTAACACATAGTCCATCTGTAAATACATTACAAACATTTCAGTGTTGGAATTTGTGGAATAATAGCCAACATACATTTACAACATTTTTGTCATTTTGATCTCCAGATGGAATAAATGCCCAGGCTATACATCAACGCTTCACATTGCTGAGTTGGTGGCAGCCATAGTCTTGGCTGCTAACTGTGTGCAACATGGGTTTAAGTTGTTGCCTCGCCGCCAGAAACCTCTGCCGCTCACAACTGCTCAGAGGACATTGCTGGGACTTGATCATACTAATCTTGGTAAGTTTTTCACGTATTGCTTTTCTTGTGTAAGATACAGCAGTGGGTACTTTGACCTGTGGCTGCTATTGCTGGAGTTAACCAGATATAGAGGGAGTATCGGCAACCTTTCTGATCATGTTTGAATGTTGATATTACATGAAGCTCAAACAATCAATATTGGAAGTTTATTTTAACAGCTTAAATTTAGCAATAATGAATCTGAATCTGAGTTTAGTAACTTAAGTGAGATCAACCAACACAAAAACTATATTTATAAATTATCAGATTGTTTTGACATCTGACATATTTTTATGACTACTCGTTACAGATTCATCTTTCCACATAAAAGAGAATGAGAATCCTCCGACAGACTTCAGTCAAAACATCACACAGAATGAAGATGATATGTTACCTGCATCATTATCCCCACCCCGCACTTGGCGGTCTCGTTCACCTCGGACAGATTCGCCGCACTCTCCACACTCTCCGCACTCACCACACTCACCTCATTCGACAC
The DNA here is from genome assembly GCA_958496205.1 of Idaea biselata. Lineage (NCBI taxonomy): Eukaryota > Metazoa > Arthropoda > Insecta > Lepidoptera > Geometridae > Idaea > Idaea biselata. The sequence continues at coordinate 22,581,712 of OY292397.1, forward strand.
ACTCTCCTGTGCAATCTCCTTATATGACACGCTCACCACATTCCTCTTACGAGCGTTTAATTGAGAGTGAATATATCTCTGACCAGCATTCTCTTGACAAATATCTAAAGTGAGTAACCATATTTCTAATAATATTACAATTGAGAAACTTTGTGTTAGTATGTATGCAAAATACTTTTGCTTGAGGTTGGTTGAATGACATCCGTCATTCATTAGTCATTCATTAGCCACACCTACTGAAAAAAGATTTGGCAATATTTAATAGTTTTCCTTATAATTAAAAAAATATACCATATGTTTTGTCACAATCGTTTTGTATCTTAAAAAATTAATAAGTTGAATAATATGATGTGTTTCAGACAAATAGAAGCACGCAATAATGAGGACATTGACAGTGGTAATGAAGCAAACACAAGTGGTCGATCAGTTGGTGTTGCATGGCCTTATGCTCGTTTGCATCAACCTGTACATCAGTTATCTGTTCTACCTCCATCTATTGGCAAAGGTAAACATCATTAAAAACATAATTCCTATCTCACTGTAAAATAAGTTATGTATTAATTATCATGTGGTTTACAATGTAGCTTACATTCCATCATTATTATTAGAACTACGGGTCACGATTGCATTGTAGACAGTCATTGTTATTGATAACAAGCAGATTCCCGCGGTTTTACCCGATTAAGTCCCGTCCTGTGGGAATATCGGGATCAAAAGTAGCCTATGTTACTCCGCGATAAAATAGCTTTCTATTGGTGAAAGAATTTTTGGAATTGGTTCAGTGGTTTTGGAGATTACCCGGAAAATACATACGTACATTAATGTTACCAACTTTACCTCTTTGTAATCTACTATATAAAAATAAGTCGGGTTTTCCTTCCTGACGCTATAACTCCAGAACGCACGAACCGATTTCCACGGTTTTGCATTCGTTGGAAAGGTCTCGGGCTCCGTGAGGTTTATAGCAAAGAAAATTCAGGAAAAATTTAATTATCTATAATTTATAAGGCAAAACAACGTTTGCCGGGTCAGCTAGTATTAGTATAGATAACCTCGACGTGTCGGCAAACGGGTTAAATTGGCAGCGGTCGCGAAAATGTGTATCTCGCGAGATCGTATAAGTTTAAAAATCCGCAACCTTCTGCACTGCAGCCGGGATGGGACTGCAGACCGTTTTATATTGTTTGGTAAATGGAACCGTAACTTTATCTATTTTCAGACGGTGAAACAACTGGTGCCATAGAAGAGGAAGCTGGCAGCGGGACCGGTGTCGGCGCTCATGTTTATCGACGTTTACAACTTGATCCACAACGCCTTACTGAATACAAACTTAATCTTAGACGAGTTAGTATCCCATATTATAAAAATCGGCCAAGTGCTAGTCGCACAAAGAGTTCCATAACATTATCACTAAAAAATCACGTTTGTTTTAGGGAGCCCCACTTAAATATCTATTTACTTTCAATTGTTTGCCATCACGGTTCATGAGATACAGCCTGTTGACAGTCAGGCAGTGAAGTCTTAATAAAACGGTCCAGTTTTTGCCCTTAAGTTATGGAACCCTAAAAATATACACAACGAATTGTTAAGGAACCTCTTCCTTCGATTTTTTTTGAAGTCAGTTAAAATACGCTCTGGGCAAGGACTACAAAATCTTTACTGATACGTAATTTGTCTGATCAAAATGCTTGATTTGACGCTCTAAGTACAGATAGTTAAGGCATCGACCAATGAAATAGCACATTGGCAAAACAAAAAGCTTGACCTCCCCCACCATGAATGGACACTACTTTTGCATGGAATGCATGGAAGATTTCAACCACTGATAAGGAAATCATTGTTTGGATTTTTTTCAGTGGATCCACATGACCGTAGTAGCCCGGCTAGCCCGTGAAATGGACGAGGTAGAGACGGCCTTGCGCGCCGCTGGGCTTGCGACGGCGGGCACGCGCTGGGAGGCGCTAGCAGCCGCGGCGCCGGCGCCGGTCGCGCAGCGGTTGAGAGCTCTCACGCCCTTCTTGCAACCGTTTGCTGATCAACAGTATGTCGCGCGGAGAATTAAAGGTAACCTTTTATGAAATTTTTACATACCAGAAAGCAAGTTAGCGCACCGTCACCCCTCATACAGGTGCATTTTTATCGCACCCGTTTTTGCACCTGTGTAGGGCAAAGTATTTTCCACAAGATGAATCTTAAATATGTCTTAAAGCTTCTAGAAAGACACTACGACACTGACACTGTACCTAAAACAGACCATACCTACAGCACGCATATAAAGGAATTAGTGCATATTATGTGCTGTAGGTGTGGCGTGTAAAGTGTAATTGTCATTGATTCATCATGTATTTGAAGCTTAAACATTGCAAAAAGATGTTGTAAAACTTTACAAAGTTATAAAAAGTTTCACAATGTCATCTAGTAAATCAAAGCATAAATTCTTTTGATTTGTAAAAATAGGAACCTAGCCTTCCACTTTCTTTCACTTCATCACTTGAAACCTTAATTTAAAAATAAAAATTAACAATGTTATATTTCCTTTAGACTTATCTCGCGGCGGCTGCCTCAGCGCATACCGTTGGGACGGAGGCGGCTCCGAATGGGAACCAGGAACAGCTCGCCCAGCTGACGCTGAACTAGTACTCCGACTGCTTGCCGCGTACTTGGACTGCGTGACGCCCGCACCAGGGTTCAGTGCCTCACATTTAGCTGGAGTCGGCGGCCGGCCCAAGCCGGCGGCCTCACTTTACATACAACGAGTGACGCCAAAACCACCTCATTACGTAGTGGTTGCAGCGGAGGAGGCGTTAGACCCAGGCACGGGACGCGATAATCTTCTTCACACATTATTGCTGTTTATTGCCGCAGCTGCTAGACAAGATCCGCCGGCGATAGCCCGTACCCACCTTGGACCTGCTGGTCTTAACCTTCTTTGGGTGCTTGGCCGGTGACATAATGCTGTGAATTGCATGCTTGTCCCTAGGTTTAATAGTTGATTGAGATTAAAATTAAGTGAATGTGTGAAGACATTAAATGTTCTGTTTGCAAAATCTTTTTTTTTTTTTTAATATATGTCGCAGTCACATCAATTAATGAGAGACGGAAATTGCTTTAAGAACAATGGTTCACTGATAAGCGATTCGGTAGAGTCGTGACATCATCCGAGTGCCGCCTAGAATATATACAGTTCATTATTTCACAGTTTGACTTTAGACGTCAACCTATATAGGCGCAGGCACTCGGTGAATGCGTTACGAAACTGCTTCTCCGTTTCTATACCTGATAGTCTATTTATAGCATTCCTTTACCTCCTGACTAGACTGTTATGTGATAAATGTGATAATAATGTAACTTAGATACTCCTTGTTTTGTGATGTATAAACTATATAGACTGTGTGTGTTATAAATAAAACGTGTTTTATCATATTTGCACTATTTTACCCACTTGCGCCCACACATAATATCTGAAACGTCTGAAAAGCATAGACATTACTGATGATACTCCGATATATGTATACAGGTGAACCATTTAAATGGGCCTTCAGGGGGATATCCTAAACTATAAGAGATAGCGAAAAATGCTGAAAGGAGTCGCGTCCCCGATTTTGACAAAAATTAAATTGGCATATTTAGATTTTTGAAAAATTAATTACCCTAGCCAAGAATCGAACCTTGTCTTTTTGCAAAAAAATAAACATCCTATATTATTATGCCGATCGATAGTGTTGCTGATAAAGATGAAATCCTGGAAACAAACATGTGTGGTGTGTGGTAAATCGAGAGAAATGGCTATTTTTGAATAAAAATATGGAACACTCAAGTATTTGGAACAAGTACTCGAGCGTTCCCCGTACCTATTACCACGACGACCTACTCGATTTGAACGACTGCATTTATCACCATTACAGATCATGTTCTCAGTTAAAAATTTTCGTCAACAGTTTAAAGCTTAGGCTTTGATACTTGTTGAAAGTAGTGATGGATATCACTGTTAGATTCGTTTTTAATGTAATTAAATATTTTTATTAAAAAATAGGCATTTGTCTTGATTTACCATATTATGTTTGTTTCCAGGATTTGATCTTTACCAGCAACACTATCGATCGGTACAATAATATAGGATGTCCTTTTTTTTGCAGAAAGACAAGGTTCGATTCCTGGCTAGGGTAATGAATTTTTCAAAAATCGAATAATGCCAATTTAGTTTTTGTCAAAATCGGGGACGCAACTCCTTTCAGCATTTTTCGCTATCTTCTATAGTTTAGGATATCCCCCTGAAGGCCCATTTAAATGGTTCACCTGTATATATATTTTATATACCCAGGACTTGAGTATTAAAGTTAGATGCGCTCTACGAGTAACAAATCCTGAGTTCGTTGATGCGCTTTATTTGCATCACAGTGGAATATAAGTAGCTGGAATATGATTACTGTGAATGGGTTTGGTTGTTCTATTCACAGTAACAGCCAAATTCATGTGACTTCAAGTAAAGTGATATTTGAGGAAGAGTTTATCGAACACTCTACGTACATTTTAATCTTAGCAAAAGGCCAGTATCATGGAGTGATAATAATTTATTGTAAAAGGAAAGAAAGATTTAAAGAAGATCGGCGTTTTTCCTTAGGGATTTTACCTGGGGGTTGGAGGTACCTTAATTTTATTTTATGTGCCATCGCAAGAAGACCTGACATGACGAGACATGGATTATTCAATTGATTTATGCGAACTAAAGCCATGGTGTAAGTAATTTCGTCCTACTCTTGATAAGTTAAAATATATTGGATGTTAAAGTTTCACATTTGCGATTCAAGTATTCACACAAAACACCACAAGATGTCGTTACTTGTCTTGAATAACCATAAATGGCAGTTAGTCAAATCATCTTGCGGTCAATAAATCTTATTACTTAAAAATAATTCTTTTCTTTATAAATTCTGGACCGATACGTGGAATTCTGTAGCCATTTTTTGGTTTTACAAATTCAGATGTATGGATATTCGAGACAAGTAACGACATCTGGTGAAATAAGTTCGTGTAACAAATTGTTTGAAGTGCCGAATATGATATCTGTGGAACATAGCTGGTCCATTTTGAACGGTGGTCTTCATAGAATCTCGACAAATGGCTTCTCGAGAGACCGGGGCCAAAAAAAAAAAGAAAAAAAAAAGTTATATTGACATTGGCTCAAAATAAAGCAAAACCGAATTTTAAAAATAAAATCGAGAATACCAGACTGGAATGATTTTCCTTAATTTCAGGGAGGTTTTATTAAGGCTATTTAAAAAAAAAAATGTTATTGGTTACATTTTAAATATAGTGCCCGTGCACTGATGGTCAGTCCACGCTAACTGAGAGACACCTGTGCGGTGCTCGGAAGCTAAAGAAATACTTCACCACGTGCTCATGCATGCAGCAGTACAGCTGACTGCACAGCAGACAACGGACAAGGTATCTTAAAATAGGAACAACTCTTCCGGTAAATCTTAGTAGTCTTAGCAGATTGTTGGCTTTCTGTGACAGTCGGAGATGGTTGCTTTACTTCCACCATCCCAGACTGTCACTTTATAGGACTGTTATAAGAGAATTTAAAGTTATGTATATAGTGGCCCAAAATTAATTAAGTGTAAGGAAACTTAAATGGAGATGGGCACACGATACAATCAAGGAAAGAGATAATAAATGATCAAAAAGAATAATGAGCTGTTATCCAAGAAACTTTTCAATATAATGAGAGAGACCTTGTAGAAGAAAATAAAAAGACTTTATATAAGTTAAAAAATAAGTTCATTGGCAAATTGGATCATTAGTCTGGCTGAATTATTATTAAAATCAATAACATCGCTTATTAAATTTAAAAGTAACTTCTTAATAATTTAATACATGAGACATCAGAAGCCGTTCGACATGTTGTTATAGTTCACACAAAACTTGATGGCCCCTGTGATCAAGCGCAAGTAGTTGCGATCTAGGCGCAGTAGTCGCAGAATGCGAATTATAGATGCGTCAGGTAAAGGGGCGGTCGTCGGGAGGGGACCGAGCGACGCGACCCTTCCCGCGCGTCGCTCGTTCCCCGCGACCATCCAGCAACGTATACAGCTGTGTGAGTGCTACGTTCGTGTACTAAACACATGCGCGTTTTCGTCTCGAAGTACAGTCGAGAAATAAAGTTGTTTTGTTTTTTTTATTCGTTGTTGTTATTATTTTTTGAGTTATTCGTTATTTTTGCTAGGTCATTATTGATTTATTACGCAAATAAAAACGGTGTTTATAAACCCGTGTTTTTATTCATAAGTGGGTACCTAACATACCTAAGTTTGTAATATTTTGTTATCTTTTTGTACACTATACCCTGTGTAACTCAGGTATTGTGGCTACAACGCAGCACGGCCGTATCTGGGTTAATTATACTGTGCTCGACTGTACCTGCGCGGGTTCGTACTTCAGCCTATCTTCAAAGGGGCCATTTTGTTCTGTGCGAAGCGAACTATAAATAACTTTTAGGGTAAAATTTAATAGTCATCTGGCAACACTGTAGGCAAGGAAGTTTTGATGAGTGATTCCGATTATGGAAAGATAATTTTTATTTTCCATTTCTACAAAAAACTGTACTTTCTGTTATGTTCTAGAAGTTATTTATTATCCAAAAAGTAACTGGGTCATCAATGTTTCTATGCGACGCCCTTAGTTAGAGTGTTTTGAGTGTCCAATTCGACACTATTTGCATTACTGAAACTCTATCAAATTTCTTTTTTAAATACCTATAAATCGGGTCATTCATAATGGTAAGTTATTTATTATTTATATTCCCAGTTTGTACAGGCATTCAACCTCGTACTTATTTCTTAGATCTGCTATTCAATAAACTCAATTTGCGTCCGCAAGGCTGATTAATATTTTTTTTGTCTAGACTTAATATGGCTGAGGCAATAAACATAAAATCCTCGCAAGATCATATTTTCTAAAGGTAATTAACTTATTTTAAGGTAAACTCATAATCTATGTCCATTTTACAGCATGGAAGAGTAAAGGTTAGGACTTCAGAAGAAGAGAAAGCAAGAAAGGAAAAGGAACGAGAAGAAAAGTTGAAAATATTTAAACATGCCATGCAGAAGATTTTTCATAAGGTAGGCAAGATGTTATTATATGACTTGAATCACATTGATACTTCTTCTGTTGTCATGATGCTGGATTGAAATTAAACTGATTTTTCAGCTTAAATCACATGGTTTTTATTACTTTCAGCATTGTTTTAATGTTTCGAGTCTTTACAGTTCTCTTTTTTTACTCAATAACTTTTGTCTACTGAAACACTGTACTTGCCTTAAGGTCTACAGCTACATGATTTTAATGTTTGCAGAGAAAGGAGTCTGAGCTGGATAAAGAGTTGCTCGAGCTGACTGGGAAGGTGCTTTCTCAAAATCCAGACATCTACACTTTATGGAATATAAGAAGAGAGATTATTCAAATACTTAGGTAAAAAAACATGATTAACAATTGATAATTGTTAAACAATTATACATAGTATTTGGTGACTCAGATTGGCAATGGTGATGTGGAGAGGGCCTGGGTGTTTGTGCAATCCATCCCCATTAAGAATATTTCAATATTTCATGGGATGATTGGTTTTTCAAAAGCACTGTAAATTAGCTGTAACAATCAAAACTGAATAACAGAATTCATAATAAATGAGAAAATCTGAGTCACAAATACAAGTTTATCATTGCTGTAGTTATTTTTTAGTAACTGACTTATCTTTTTATATTCAGGGAAAAAGAATCAGAAGAGGAATTGTCTCAAATTTTTGATGCAGAATTGCATTTAACCGAGTACTGTTTGAAGATCAATCCTAAGTCATACTGTGCTTGGCATCAAAGGGAGTGGGTGCTGACAACAAGAGCAGATCCCGATTGGAAGAAGGAGCTAGACCTTTGCAATATTTATTTGAAATATGATGAGAGAAACTGTAAGTTTACTGTAAACTGCAAATACCACCTAGACGTAGGGTAATCATAAAATATTGAATGTGATTGTACGTATTTTGTGTATGCATGTGTTTGGGACACATTTGCATAGATGTCTTTTAGATTGTGTTGTTGATTGTTGGGAATAGATTTTTGATGAGAGATCTTCTAGAAAGAAAAAAGAGGACATTGCCTACTGCTACCTAGCGCCAAACCTAAGCACTTTGCTTCTACTATGTGTACTAGACAATGGATAAACCTAACTTTTTTTTTTGTAAATACATGTATACATATGATACATACATATACAGATATGTATATTATATATTACATAAATGTTTGTTTTTGTAGGAGATGAAGAGTAGTGAATGTTGAGATACACTCAGAACCAAAAACAAACATTTATGTACAGCATAAATAATTGTCCTGGGCGGGAATTGAACCTGTGACTTTCTGTTTTGCAGCCGCAGGTTGGCCCAAGGCGCCACAGAAGTTATTATATATTGCTCCTTTTGATTTCAGTCCACACTTGGGATTATCGAAGGTTTGTAGTGAGTCAATGCAAGCCACCTCTAGAAGACGAGTTCAACTACACTACAGAGAAACTACTGGACAACTTCTCGAACTACTCAGCTTGGCATTATAGAAGTAAAATGTTGGTTGAACTGTATCCTGATTTAAAAGGCAAGTTATTCATACAGGTCATACTAACTTCTTCTTTCTGCCCTAAAGGCTGCCATACTTCTGCCTGAGGGCAGGCAGTAGATAAGTCTTCACTGACCATACCTACTGCAAATCGATTTGGCTATATTTATACGGCTAGCCACCTCCCTGACTCCAACCCTTCTAAGTACTTAGTAGTTAAACCGCCACCGCACCGCCTGGGGAGAACTCTATATTCGCTAGTCACCACGGCAGAACAGGCACCTGTGGCGCGATTTGCTAGCGCAGTATTCGGAATGTAAAGGTTGCAGGTTCAAGTCCTGACAGGTGCAAATTTTTGGAAAACATTTCTTCAAAAACTAGTCTAGTCTTGATAATTATGTGTTGATTTCAGGAGGTAGACCAATAGAGGACAGCCATCATAAACACGAGCTAAAGATGGTTCAAAGTGCAGCTTTCACTGACCCAGATGATACTAGTGCTTGGTTTTATCAACGATGGTTACTTGGTAAGAGAAATTCGATAAATGTGTAGTTAAAATCAGAATTTGTAAAGATGTGTCCTAGTACTTGCCATGGTCCGAAGGCATGAGATTATAATCCAGACCTAACCCCTCTATGAAGGGTTAGGCTCGGGTTAACAAAAATAAAAAAACCGGTCAAGTGCGGTCGCACTCGCGCGCCGAGATTCCATACAAACCCATGATACCACAGCCATAATAAAAGCGTTATCTACCATTTATATAATAATAATAATAATAAGCCCGCAGGGCACCTTGAGGCGAGGTGTCGGGGAGTAGCGACCCCGCGGCTACCCGAGTGCTCCAGGGGGAAACCACCGTTCCTCACCTCCGGCTTGCCTTAGTTGGCTGGTCGGAGTGAACACTGACGAGGAAGCGGTCCCCCGCCTCTGGCTTGCCTTCACCGGCCGGTCGGAGTGGAGTCGCGAGAGTAGAGCTCCCACTCTGCTCGTAGGATGGATGCCAATCGTAAGTGGTGAGTGGGCCAGGTAGGCTGGACCCTCAGGGAGCCCGTGACCTGAGTATAAAATCCAGGGAGGCCTCTCCATCCTTCAGCCACTCACGCCCCTGTTGCCCCCTGGCTGTAATTTGCTCGGCTTCATTTAGGGTGGCCCAGTTTGTGAGTTGGCGAGTCTCCGTCTGCCATTTTTACTTGTTTATTGAACAATGTTACGGCAGGCGCCATAGTCCCCATAGTTCCCCCCAGTATCCAATCCACTACCAACCCATTGTCATAGCCCAAGTAGTTTTCATCTGTAGTTTACACAATAGTACTATCCAAACCGGGGGTTGTCCTTGGCTGCATTTTATAGTGTAGACAGGGATAACCGCCGGTTTGGTGTCAATTTCAACTTTGCGATTAAAATTGTGACTGAAACGGGCCTCTACGTGTTGGCTTCGGCCCCACGCACGCCTTCCAAAAGTCCGGGGCTCCATAGCCCCGTGAAACGGAGACGTTACAAACAATAATAATAATAATAAATTTATTTCCAAATTAATGTGTACAAATTAACTTAAGTCAAATTTTGATTTAAATCTAAATTACACAAATGCCTGAACTAGGAAAATCCTGTATCTCAGGCGAGAATGGCAGACTATAGAAACTAAAATTATCACTTATAATTAGAAACAAATTGAAACTTACTAAATACTATTGGTATGTCTAAGTATAGGTAATAATTGGATAAAATATATAAATTAAATAAAAGTAGTACATTGGAGTAAATAAAACTAGTTCACCATCAATTACTATTAAGTTTACACTAACCGATCATAACATGACCTATTACCCTGAAATTCTAAATACCTAAACCTAATACATTCGCACTATTAAAACTCAACAAAGTAGGCTCAGCAATATTGACTTTGACCTACATTAACACTCAGTTGATTCATACTATTGTATAATATACCTAAAAAGAGAATGATATTTATTATTATCGTGAAGTGCCACCATAATCGATAGAATTGATGTATCTTCTCTCCGCAATTATTTTCGCGGGACAGTCAATAGCTCCTGTGCTATGATCACATGGCTTTTTGAAGCGCAAGCAGGTAGCGCATCTCGCCTCTGTTGTAGTCTGGCATTCCTTTGTAGAGTGACCTAAATTGCCACAGTGGCCGCAAGTGTAGGCCACCTCACGACATGACTTGGCTGCGTGACCATATTGCTGACACTTGTAACATCTTGTGACCAGAGTAAAGTCTCTCACAGGACACGATGACCAATTAATGAAGACTCTATCATTAGTTATTAGGGCTTTGCGTACAGCGGCAGACACTTCTATGACATAATTACATGTTTCGGCATCCCTTTTTCCAGATTTATGGCTCAACTTAACTAAGTTCAAAAACGAGTCGAGGCTGCAGGAGTCCTGAAGTTTGTCGGCTAAATTTTGATGGTACAGACAGGCGAAAACTTCTTTTTCCGGCATTGATGTGGGCACTCCAATAACTACCACTCTAGGTTTACGCTTATGAGGTTCGTCGATCGTGAGGCCGGAGTCTGTTAACTGCACTGATTTTTTTAATTTCTCGGCGTCGTCTTTAGTGTCTGTACTTATGATAACGCCTCCGTTCTTTGTCTTGCGTACACCTCTTACGTGCAGCTTCATTTTCTCTGGGCAGATGATTTTTTGCACAAGAGATTTCGTCTCCTCGCTTGATTGCAATTTGTCATTGGGATAAATGGCCACTGACCTTAAATTTATCGGCTGGATGTAATTATTGGTACAATTTTTAACCATGTCTGCAAAGGAAGTCCCTGTAGACGGTTTTGACGACTCTTCGATGGTCTGCTTGAGGTCTTGAAGTCGCTCGGATAGGTCAAGTTTGTCTTTGAGATTCTTGTTAGTAGAGTGCACTTTGACAATTTTTGCTTTGAGGGCTTGGTATTGCACAGCCATCTGCGATGTACCGTGACCCACTCTTCGACATAGAGCACTGATTCGCAATTTCTGGTCGCTGTTTAGTTTCCCTTCTGTTGCGATGGTGCACACTTCATTCAGGTACTGCTCAATGGATGACATCCAGTTCTGTATCTCCGGTGTTGGTATCCCTTCAAACACATCGTTTTCTTGGGTCGGATCTTCAGAGCGAGGAGTTGTTCCGGGCGCACGAGTTGGCGTAGCTTGGGTGCAAGACGTCAAACCACCTCGGTTTAACGGACTATTTGCCATATTAATTTAGATAATAAGTTATCTAAATAATAGATAATAGTCATTTCCGCTGTAACTTTACCTAATACTTAGTCATACCTACACGTATGACATAGTTACGTTTACGTACGAATAACGGTGAAACGAGGTCACAATTCAGCAAATGATTATTTAATAATTTTAATAATTACACGACACGTCTGTTCACAATGAAAGATCAAAGTTGATAGGTGGAATGAGTTAATCTATAGTACGCAGCTGTTTTTGTGGCATTAACAACCATATCTTTTAAGGGTTGACCCTTAGAAGATAAGTGTGGTATGACTATGTCTTACCTTTTCAGGCATAGTGTGTGTCTAATATTTAAATCTAAGTCTCCACGGTCAGTCTGTCTGTCTGTCATCAGGCTAATAGCTAGACAGTTGAAATTTGTAGTGGTGTATTTTTGTTTGCTGATTTTACAATTAATATTTTAATGAAGGTCTCTCTTCTAACAAACATCGTTCTGTTTTAAATTATCTTATATTACATATTTTAATGTTTCAGGTGCTGTTAAAACAACTCTAAGCTTAGTTGTTTACACAATATCTCCTACGAAATCTACTTTTGCATTCAGTCAAGCTGTGAATCAAGAATTTGTAAATACCAAAGTCAAACTGTTAGTTAGTGGTAAAATTGTAAGTGGGGAATGGACAGCCTGTTCCAGAAGGCAGTATGATGTTCTTTGGATTTTAAAACATAATGAAACTATCTGTGAAGGCTTAGATATTAAGGTAATTAACAGTGAAAATGTTTTTGTAAAAATAAATGCTTTCAAAAATATTTGTACCCTACGGGATTCGAACCCGCGACTACTGGTAATCCGAACCAGCGCATATAGCGCCACAGTATTTCCTAAGTGAGGTAAACACTTGAAATAAAGTTACAGTGAGAGTGTTACAAATTCTATAAGATGGCTCTTACAATGTTTATATGATAAGGAAAATTTACCTATTTTGCCACACGACGCGGACGGCGCAAAATAAGTGGTCTATTTTCTATGACACAGAATTATGCGACCTTGCGGTCGCATTGCGGTTGTTGGATCACAAGTCAAAAATTTATGCTCGTGTGGCCTTCCCTAATTCCATTATTTATTCTAATATTATTAGTTTCATAAAATGTAAGGCAAGGAGACACGAACTCACGACTTGCGTTTGGTGTATCCTGGCTGTTAATGTTTCACCTAGGTAATTAATTATTTGCAGGTGGAGTTTTTGAAAGAAGATAATGTAACAGAGACTATTCAAAGTACAGAGCACCCTCTGTCTGTGTATATTGGGAAGAACAACATAAGCTTCCAAAGAAAGTACTCGGAGCCTGTTTTGGATGAATTGAAAACGCAACTTGATTCTTGCAGGCAGTTACTTGCTTTAGAACCTGATAGTAAATGTAAGTTTATAAAATTGAATGTAAAACCACAATTAGGTATTTCAAAATAGGAATAAGTAGTAAAGAGTAGTTCTTGTCTTTCGTGTAGTGGTGTGACTTACCTAGTGGTAGTTTTCAGGTCGACCTAAGGCCTCTAACTTGATCTAACAACCGCTATCAGAGATAACAACCGGTACCAACTGCTTGACGTGCTTTCCGAAGCATGGTGTAGCTTAAGAAAATGATTTTATGCCACACAAATTATCGATCACCCATCCAAGTAATAACCGCGCCAAGCCTTGCTTTACCCGCGCGGATGTATGAATTTAATATAATAATTAATTTAATATAACATGGTATCTGGGGGCACTGCCGTGCCCCTAATACCATGTCAAATGTTCAGTTATTGTGAAGTTAATCAGACGGAATAGTTCGTCTAGGCAAAATATCTTTACTACAGCTAGGTATAAGTAGGTACTCTACTGAGTCAATGCAGTACATAATGTGTTATTATAATATCACACATCCTACTAATATTATAAAGAGCAGTTTGTGTGTGTGTGTTTGTTACTTCTTCTTGCAAAATCCGCTGAACCTAACCTAGCTAGATAGTTGAAGATCTGGAAAAACACTTAGGCTTTTTATCCCAATATTCCCCGAGGATCTTTATTGTACTCGTGGCTAATTATTATGAAATTCACTTGGTTTTTTTTTTCTAGGGACAATGTTAACAACGACAGTGTTCCTTCACTGCATCGACGCAAACCTTTATCACGATGAGGTGATATCGAATCTACAAAGCTTGAAACAAATAGACAAATTACGTGCCGGCTACTATAATGATCTAATAACGAAATGGAGTATAGAAAAGCAGCTATGTTCTAGTCATAGAGAAGATAGCCGGGAATTCAAATTGAACTTCGTTGAAGAAGTGGCAAGTTTGCCTCATCTGCAATATTATAGTTATTGTGAGAACGTGGATTTGTCTGGTTTGCAGTTAACGTCACAAGTGCTGCCCTCTTTTGTTGTACTTCAGAGTTGTAGAGTAAGTATTTTTTTAGTAATAACCTCTTTTTATATATATTTTTTCAATTTCAATACTGAAATAATTAAGAGAATGTTGAAGTCCTTTAATTATTTCAGTTTTGCTAGACTCAAGTTTGGACGTAAAGTGTTGCTCTGAAAGAAAACGCCACCAGTTTCATACAATTAATAGATAACTAATTAGTAAATAATCTATAATAATATTACGAAGAGGAAAGATTTGTATTTTTGTTTGTCTGTATGTTTGTTATGAATAAACTCAAAAACTACTATACCGATTTCAAAAATTCTTTGACCATTAGAAAGCTACATTCACCCTAAGTAATATAGGCTACTTTTGATCCCAATATTCCCACGGGATCGCGACTTACGCAGGTGAAACCACGGGACGCAGTTAGTAATCAATAAATAAGTTCTGTGAACAACCCATAGTGCAATCTAGCCCCATGGTAAGCTCTAAGCTTGTGATACGGTGACTAAACGTCGGATGTAATACTTCTAACTTTTTTTTTCTAAATACTTATAAAAAAATAAACATAGAGACACCCAGGCCCAGGCCAATCAAACATTCGGGCAGTTGCTCGTTACGTCACAGAGGTCGTCGTAGTCTAATAAAATTAACCCTTCATTTAACAGTATCGCCTTGTCGCCATTCGCTCGCATTAAAACTATTATGATTATTAGAGATGGGCCGACTATGGGTTCTGCCGACTAGCAGACTAGTCGGTTCCAAAATTGCCGACTAGTCGGCAATGCAGTTCATTATAATTCCGAGATATTTGGGTTAATCATGATCACTCTGCGATTGTTGCTATTTTTGGATAAGTTTGCACTTCGAAAGCTGTATCGAAACTTCGAAAAAAATGGTTGAAATAAAAATAAAAGTTAGAAAAAAAAATGGAGCTGAGGCATAGTTATGACATTTTAGATGGTTAGATGATGTATGTAAGTTATGACGTGTTTTGTTTACGATTTTCTGACTACCCACCTTCTAAACTGTACTACTAATTGAATAAATATTGGTTTTATTGTATAATTGTTAGTTGCCGACTAGTCGGTTGAACTGCCGACTAGTCGGCCCATCTCTAATGATTATGATATAGCTAAACCGGATCGGTTCAACTATCCGTGTCATGTAACGGTTAGGTGAACCGATTTCCTATTTTCTTTAGTCACACAAAGATCTTTAGTCCTTAGTCGCTTTTTGGGTTGTTTTTTTTGATTTATAGGCTGAAAAGTTACGCTGTTTATTTAATAGTTAGATATTCAATTAACAGCGTACCTTTTCAAGCGCGATAAACCTACAAACTATATGAAATTAGTATAGTTATATTTATTATCGCACAACCGAAACTGTTAATAATATGTCAGATAAGCAATTTCCTGCGATAATGGAATATTTGTGAGTAAACCAGTCAAGTGCAAGTCGGACTCACGCGCGCGAGTTCCGTAATCATATATGATTGTATAATTATAAGTACAGAAACTTCAGCGGTGGGTCTATAATTAATTACTGACCAATAAATACCGTTATTGTATGGGCGCTCATTCGACCTAGAGGCCTACTTATACTGGTTTATCTCATACATAACAGACGGACGGACAACATGGTGATCTCACAAAAAAAAACAAATCTTTCCTCTTTATAATATAGTGTATAGATGACTAAGTTTATGTAACATTTGTCTGTCTGTTAACATTGAAACTTCATGTCACAGTTAAAGACAAACGGTAGACAAACACTTAAGTTAGTCTTCCTTTATAAGTAAGGGGGTAAGAAATAATGTACAGAAGTTTAAAACAAAGTTGTTGATAAATAAAAAGTCAGTGTATAAGTAGAGTATCGTATATTTTATTATAACTTAAGTAGATAGAGTTCCTTTGAACATTTATTACTGTCTGTACTGTCCAAAATATTTTAAAGGAACGTCAACGCCGACGTCTATTTCAACTAGTGCTCGTGTGGTCTATTCAAATTAATTCAAAATTTTTGAAAACGTATTTTTACGTTAAAATATTTCTAATAAAACTGCATAGAGTACCTAAGTAATAAAAAACTTATAAAATAACGAAATACACTGTCCGAAGTTTGTAAACTAGATGGAGATTCAAATAGAACTTAATCAATATATCTTACACTAAGACTAAACATTACAAGTAGGTTTAACATAAAATACTTACTTAATTAAATTGAGGCTGATTTGCGGCGCTATCGTCATCGAACTAACTAGCCCTAACTAAACCCAGTCTAGACTAGACCATCCATGAAGTAGCTACTACAATTATTGATAGTTCTACATTTATAAAAATAATATCGAACTTTAAGTAGATCCAAATTAACATAACGTTCGTAATTCTTTTTTAAATTATGTATTACTGGTAAATGTCGTACATCATGGATAGTTTAGACTAGCTAAACCGGGCTAGTTAGAGTCTGATGACGATAGCTTCGCAAGTCAGCCTATAAGGAATAAGTGTTATAAATATCCCACTAATTTATAAAGGTTTGTGTCTTTTCTTCTTCTTTACTCGAAAACGGCTAAACCGATTGTGTGTGAACAGTAAACAGCGTGTAATACTTTTCATCTCGATATTGTTGGATCGGGCCTTAGGTAGGTGTCCGAATGGGTGCGGGGATTGAGGGAGCGAGTAATGAACTAGTTGGCGAGCAGTAGTTAGCAAGTGATCGCTATAAAATTCATTCAAAAGATAAGATTAAATCTTCTGAATAAAGAATAGGAGCCGTATTTTTGAACCGTTAGTAACCCAATTAGTTGTTGAAAGGCTAATGACTAGGTGCGCGGTCTCACTCGTTGTGTATTTCATTTCATCATTTCTTTAGCCTTTCGCATACAAAAGGGTTTTCTAACGGTTCAGAAATACCACTCCAGGTCGTGCGCAAACTAGGCGACTGTGTGAATAGTCAGTAATAAAGTATAAAAATGGAGATCTCATTTGTATAGTTTTCACCAAGGCGCTAGTTCTTAACTAGTTTTGACTTTACTGCCGGATTTCCACTGCAAGTGGAGTCATTAATGTATCAGTTTAATATAGAACTGTTTTTCTCATAGTAAACAACTCTTTCGCAGTATGGAAACTACCGACGCACGCGACGCTCACTCGTAGGCTGTCGGACATCTGCCTCACGGGGGTGAAACCGGGGTTAAAAATTACTGTTCTCTTGTCATCATACTATAGATTACATTTTATTTTGTTACAGAAACTGTCGCTGAAAAATAACAAATTGAACACATTATCGAATTTCCCAGAGCTTGACCTACAAGAACTGAATATAGAAGGCAATGAGGTGGAAGCGACGGAAATAAACGAATTTAGGAAAAAATGCAATTATGTTATTATTTCTTAACTCTTTGACTGCTCAAAACACACACGTGGGTGTTTGTTTTTTTGCGATTTTAACTTTAGGAGTCAAAGAGTTCAGGGGACAGTCAACCCACTCTATTCTCCATAAAAACTTTATCTAAGGAGAAAACAGTCAACTAACTTTGTATGGAGAAAGAGTAGGTAGACTGTCCTCTTAAGAATGTGTAGGTAAGTCATTATTGAAGGGCTATTTTAGTTTTCTACAAATTACTATTTATTGTTACATTGATTTTGTATTTACCTTTTTGTTGTAAGTAATACAAGTATAAATAAAAAAAAATCATTTTTCTATAATAATAATAATTATTTTATTTAATAAGATACCTAAGAAGTAGGTATGTCATGATAAGTGTACAATGTACCTACATGAATTAAACATCTGTTTCAATAGTCAGACAAAGGTAATATGGAAAACATTTGATTTATACACCTACCTATAAAAATGGAGGTATGATTTTTGGCACAGTTACCTAATCTATTCTATTCATCAGTATGATTCTCGATTTATCACCCTAAAACTTCAGGCTTAAAAAAAATATTTACCAAAATGTTGGATAATCAAATGGACACAAGGCTGTCTGTCTTTGAAATAGAGTTCTGATAAATTGTGAATCATACAACATGCCACAAAATAACATAATTATGGGAGTAAAACATAGGTACCTACCTAGGTATACTTAATGTTTCTAATTTAAGTTTATTAGTTGTTATCTATGAAATGATACAGGGTGTAACTTATCTAATTCATAAAGTGACAGTTTGTGGACCAATCCTGTATGTAAAGAGTGGAGAGACCATATAGAGTAGTTTTAGTGTTATGCGTGTATTTCCATATAAATCCCCACATGCGTGTGAAATTTGTATTGAAATCCCGCGTGCGTGTGAGGAAACACGTGTCACTAAAACGCCAAGAGAGAGGAGTGTATCATAATTTCTAATATGAATTTACTGCTAGTTTTGTATTGAATTGTTATTATTAAAAGCCTATCACATTTGCACATAATATGTATGTAATACTACCTCACAAATAAATGTTATAAATTTCTCACATTTTTTGTTTACTTTCTACTTTTTATGTCAACTTTATCACTCTAAATACCGCATCTCTAACGGTTTTTATCAATATATCATTGTTAGAGTATAATTTTCCACAATCATCACATAGTAATGAAGGTTCTTCTGAAATGGAAAGGTTATTCAAATCATCAATAACAATTGGTATTCCTTTAGTAGTAGTTGGGGGTTTGTGCCTTATTGCTGGTTGTATTGCATGCCTTAGATCTGGATCATCATCACCTTCAGAATCACTTAAAAATTCTCCAAAGTCTAATTCTTCAGGTTCATGATAATTATCAGGGACATATTTAGTACATGTCGCACTACTCCCCATTGCACCAGTATATTTGTTGCAAATCTGTGTGACTTCTTCTTTTGACATCTTATTTAGATTCTTCCCATTACAATACAAGCAAATACCAAGAAGATCATTGTGTTGAATAGATAAGTTATATTTATTTATAATTTTATTTAATTGTTCATATACAGGAGATTTTCCAAGAGTCAAAATTGAACTTTGTGGGTACTTTGTATTAGGCGTAATTTTAGGTTTAGAGAGGAGTATGAAACGTTCTTCAGAAATAGCCCGGTATATCACATCATGCCATAACATGGTTGTAGGTATTCCTACTGTGTCTATACCACAATACCTTAGATATGGCATAAGATTGGATATAGATGTTTCAACAAAGAATTTCACATTGCACACAGAAATAGACTCAAATACAGGTAAGACAGATTGTTGAATCCTTTCAATAACTTTAGGTTTTCTAGTGGGTTTCTTCTTGCTTTCTCCCATAACATCATTACAAAGTTCTTCAAAGTTTATACCTTGTTCGAGACATTTGTTCTGTAAGAAGTCATAGATCTTTATCAATACATGAGCATCTGTAGCAGCATACTTTATTTGTGTTTCCCTCAATGGTCGCAGCTCCCAGTTGGAACATTGTTCTGATTTTTCTAGAGGAAATCCAAAGCAAGACTGGACAAGTGAGCTGAGACTGCCTCCACTGTCACTGCTATCTGGTAATGATAATCCATGGTTCAGTAAAATCTTCCACAACATACTTAAATCCAATAAACCTTCCCCTCTTACTTTCAGGTTGCTCATTGCCACAATAGTTTTCATTTCTTTTAAATCTTGTTCTAGGCCAAAACCCAACTTTATAATTTCAGCATTGTCCAGGAATGATTTGTAAAATGAATGCCAGAAACTGGAAAATTCCGGTTTGTTTAACAATATTGTATCTATGAGATACACTTTGTCCTCTGTTCCCAGTTGGATTAGGGCAACCTGAGATTGTTTAGCACCAAATGAAGGTTTCCATTCACAGTCAAGGCTTACAACAGTTTTTTTAGTCACACAAGAAATTAGTTCATAAAAATGTTCACCTGTATCAATTATTACGATTTCATCCATAGTCAAAGAACATTTGTAATAATCCACTGAATTTTCCGTATTAGGTGTATCCCAACATTCTTCTTCAGCTTCATATTCAGGATTTTGATAACTTGCTTGAAGACATACTGGTAAGTCACTATCTAGTATGTTTAAGTATTTAGCCCATTTCAAGGCTTCGGGCTTGTCATAATCAGCTAACAGCTGAATAAATTCAGATCCTGAACCTTCACTTTGCCTCAAAGAATCTTTGACCAAGTCATCCCATACTGTGGTACTGACTTTACGTTCAACATATCTTTGATACACCAAGTATCTTAATCCGCTGGTTGTACGGTTTTTGCTGAGATTCTTGCATGTTTCTATGGGAATGTTGTACTTGTTGCATAATCGAGCAACAATCTTACCTAATGGTTTGTAGTGCAACTTGTCAGGTTTTATTTGATGTACATTATTTTTTTCAGCATAACTTTGAACATAATCTAGTAGTTTAAAATTTTTATCCAATAATGTGTCCAGAAACAATACAAATGGTCTAGTTTGAGTTGGACATTCAATGAAATAATCATCAATCAGTTTGCCCTTGTCTTGCAACAACAAAGGGAACAACAATTCCTCAACTGGTATTTCATCAAATAGTTGCATAGCAATTATTATTTGAGAAGCTAATTTACAATTGTCATTTTTTATCATTTCTTTGACAGTAGGAATTATTTCCACCTTTGCTGTGGACAGTTTATAAACCGTGCACATAAGACTGAGAAAGTTTTGATTTCTCTGATGTATTGCAATGTGAAAAGCAGGTACCTTCAATGTTTCATCTGGCTCCATTTGTTGTGCTCGAGTAAATTTGTACAGAATTTCGACTATGAAGTATGGTAACGACTTAGGTTTGCAATCGTTGAATTCTTCGCATTTTGTGACAAAAATGAGGGCGATTCTGAATGGGTCCGATATGGAGCCCAATAAACAATTGATTTGATTCTCTACAGTGACACTTCTCTTCCACGTCTTCCAGGTATACTTCAATTGAGTCAGCCACTGCAATAAACTTTCATCCAAGCCATCAACATCTAGTCCTTTTGAAATCAATGTCTCTTCAATTGAGGGTACTATTTTTATATTTTGTTTTCTAGAAATACCACAACTATCAATTGGTTTTTCCATAATGTAATTAAAACATGCAGCTTTCACAGTAACTTATTTGTTACCAATTATTTTTCTTTCCTTTTTCTAACAATTCTAACTCCATGAAAACTCCAAAAAAATCCAACATACCCATATACATACAACGTAACGTTTGACATTGACATTATAGAATAAGTGGCAGATGTTTGGCCGGCAGTAGCAGGTTTTTTTTAATGTGAAAATATGGCTCCTATTAACTTACCTAAAGAAGATCGGCGTTTTTCCTTAAGGATTTTACCTGGGGGTTAGAGGTACCTTAATTTTATTTTATGTGCCATCGCAAATTATGAGACATGGATTATTTAATTGATTTATGCGAGCTAAAGCCATGGTGTTAGTATTTTCATCCTATTCTTATTATGTTAAAAGATATTGGGTGTTAAAGTTTCACATTTGGGAGTTTCACACAAAACACCACTAGATGTCGTTATTTGTCTTGAATATACATAAAAGACAAGTAACGACATCTTGTGGTGCTTTATGTGAACACTCCTAAATGTGAAACTTTAACATCCAATATCTTTTAACATATCAAGAGTAGGACGAAAATACTAACACCATGGCTTTAGCTCGCCTAAATCAATTGAATAATCCATGTCTCGTAATTTGCGATAGCACATAAAATAAAATTAAGGTACCTCTAACCCCCAGGTAAAATCCCTAAGGAAAAACGCCGATCTTCTTCGTGAATGTGCACAAGTATAATGGAAACAAAATTGAGTGTTAAACATGAACTTTCCGTCGTTCCCTCTTAAACCCCTTGAAGGTTATGGTAAAGTTGCCACCGCTTTAACATAGCTCCTGACTTGAAACTATGAGCCCGATCGGGCTAATTTCATGCCAAAACTTTATTATTTGAAAATGGCAGAACGGCAGAAAGCCGTGTCGTGGGGTGGGGACCATGATCTGAAAAAAAAAAGTGACTTTGACGGAAAACGTTTTTGATTGCTTGCTTGTCGTGATTTGACAAAATATTTTTTGTCGTGGTGAGTTGCTGAATTTTATTGTCGATTTGAGGTTTTCGTTTCGTTTGCTAAGCTTTGTTGTGAATTATTTGTGAGAGTTAGTTCTGAATTATAAAGCAATAATCGATTAGGCAAAGTCATAATTATATTTATAAAATATTGTAATAAAATAGTCAGTGCAAAATGGAGCTCTCTGCAGAGGGTAAAACTCCTGAATATATGGCCCTTGCGAGCATAAAATTCAAGCTCTCGCTACCAGAATTGAAAGATAATCCACAGCTGAAGGATGAATTACTGAAAGGAATAAAAGCTGGCGATATGGCGCCCTATTACAAAGAAGTGTGTACGGATCTCGGCTGGCCGTTTGATCAAAGACTCTTCGACGACATGGCCAAGAAAAACCAAGAGAAGTTGGGGTCTTTTAAAGAAGATGATTCAGAAACACCTGTGTGGCAGGACAGGTATGTAAATATAATGTTTCTGTGAAAACACTAAAACATAACCTACCATCTTACTAACTAACTTTACTATAATACCATTTATCACAAAAGAATTTGTAGCATTTTACATTTACTCTTCAGATTGGATTATCTCTGTTCAATTGGTGATAAAGAAGCAGCCACAGCCTTGGCTACATCAAAATATGAAGATACCACTCTCACTACAAACAGAAGACTTGATGGAATATTTGCATTATTTCGGATTGCTTACTTCCATGGATGCAATGTTAAGGAAATGGCCAAGTCTATAAATAAGGTACCAATTTTATTTCCAGGATGCATTTGTTAAAGCACAGTCTTGTTGTAAATTTTCCATTTGTTTACTTCTAATAATTTGTATATTTGTTTTAACAGTTTTTCTTGTATTTAGGCTCATGAACTTGTAGACAAAGGCGGTGATTGGAGATCAAGGAACAAACTGAAGGCTTACGAAGCTATTTATTGCCTCTCTGTCAGAGATTACAGTCATGCTGCTGATTTATTCATCGATTGTGTGTCAACTTTTGAGTCTTATGAACTCGTTGATTTTGGTAAGATTCTTTTAATTAACAACGATGGCTTTTGGCTGTAATGGAGATAATTTTTAGTACATGTTTTGAATCTGACTGTCATCAACATTTTTTGGTTTTAATTGCATGGAGTTTATTATTTAAATCGAAAAATGTCTTTAATTTTAATACAACATTGTGAAAACAGAAGAAAAATCTATTATCTACTTTGTTTACTCAACTGAATAAAGTGTTATAATGATTTTTTACCTCATTTTTTCAGGTACCATAATCCAGTACTGTGTGCTAGCTTGCGCATTGGCTCTAGAGCGGCACGCTCTCCAGTCCGCACTCCGTCGACAAGGCGCGGCGGTGCAGGCTCTGCGCTCGCGGTTCCCAGAGCTGAGGGAACTGGTCGAGTCACTTCATGAGTGCAGATATGCTGACTTCATGAAGAGTCTTGCTTGGGTAAGCTTCTTAACTTGAAGTCCACAGTCAGTCCAGGTTAAGTCCAAGTTATAACGGTTTCTATGGCTTGAAAGTTTGAATTAATAATTAAAAAAAAATGTAAAGATAAAAATTACCCTGAACGTGTCTGCCCATGCAAGCAGTCTTGGGACTTAGAGAGAGATATGCCTTGAACTCTGGCTATCTACATTACAAGTTTTATCGCTATTGGTTCTCTAGTTCTTGCATTACGAAGTAACATACACCCTAGCTGAAATCCCCACAAACTTTCGTAGTCATATCGTCGTCGTATAATTAGAGTTAGAGTCATAATTGTAGTTAAAGAAGCATGTACTATTGTAAAATTGTGTAACACATGGATTTTAAGATGACTTATATTATATTTAAATGTATTTGTAAAAACCTTCCTTATCTATAAGTACTAATATTAAAACGAAATAAAGTTGGTAACATGTATGTATGTTGGCGGTAATCTCCGAAACCATTGGACCGATTCTGATGAAATTGAATATGAAGATACACTTTAGGAGTAACATGGGCGATTGGCTACATGGCTACATTTTATCCCGTTTATGGAACGGGACTTATGCGGATGAAACCACAAGGTGCAGTCTTGAATATTCCATGAGCTGTGTAAAAGTTTTGTGTCATTCTAACTTCTAGGATATTATATAAAAAAAAGCTATTCTAACCTTCCAGGTGGAGACGCAAATTTCCGTAGATCCGGTATTCCGTCCGCATTACCAGCATTACGTGCGCGAGGCCCGCATCAAAGCGTACGTGCAACTTCTTCGCGCGTACCGCTCACTCAGCCTCGACAATATTGCCGACACTTTCGGTGTCACCCGAGAGTTTATTGAAGACGAGATTTCTAAGTAAGTTGGTTAAGGCTATGAAATTTACTGATCTGTCCATCTTTAAAAAAGTTCAATTCCCAGCCCAAACCGCTGGTCCTAGAGACCTGAAATTCGGAGAGTGTATTCTTCATCGTGAAACCCGTGCATATGCTACGACAACGCATATTTGCATAAATCTTTACCACTAACGCCCGTTTATCACGAGATGGTGTCAGTGAAAAAATAAATCACCCAAATCACGTTTGTTTTATAGGAGCCCCTCTTAAATATTTGTTTTATTTTGTTTTTACCCGATTGCCGAAGGAGGGTTATTAGTATTTGTTGCGACAGAAAAGCATTTTATATGAAAATTTCAACTGTAGCTATTAGTCTAGTCCACAAGTTTAAAAACGTGTTAAATAGAAGTAAAGCTCCTAAAAATATGTGCGATAGCTCATTCGATTCGGAATATAATATTTTTTAAATTAACAACAATTTAAATTTTTAAATAATGTTTTAAATTTTTTTCGAGTAGAATCTCGAGCGTAGCGAGGGATTCTTAAGTCGAATCCCGAGTGAATCGAGGGATTCAAAGTACCTCACTCGAGCTAAAAATAGTGTTTGCTCCCGAGGTGAACATTCTACTTTTCATCACCCTCTATGAGAATATGAGTAACGTACTTTGACCATTGTTCGCGTCTGACAGTAACTTCCAATTTTTAACAATACCTACCATATCCTACTATTTTCTACCAAACCTACCATTTTCTACCAAAATCGACTATTTTCAATCAAAACCTGCCTTTTTCTACCAAACTACCATTTTCTACCAAAACTACCATTTTCTACCAAAACTACCATTTTCTACCAAACCTACCACTTTCCACTAATACCTACCATTTTCTACTACATCCTACTATTTTCTACCAAAAACTACCATTTCTACCAAAAACTACCATTTTCTACCAATACCTACCATTTTTCACCAAACCTACCAATTTCTACCAACGTTACCATTTTTTACCAAAACCTACCAGTTTCTACCAAAACCCTCCATTTTACCAATATTCTACCTGTACGGTCGAACACCCATCGCTCACCTATCAGACACATGTGTTGCTTAACCTGCTCAGTCTATCACCCATCACTTACCTATCAGACACGCAGTACGGTGATAGGAACTCTTTGTTAATTGAAACTTTTTAAAAATATTCACATTCCAAATTCAAATCTCATTATTGCCCTGCTAACAGGGCAATAATGAGCTATGAAAATGCCTGCTAGGAACATCGCCAGCAAAGCGCTACTTCTTGCCCTGTTTACAGGGATTAGACTAGCTCTTTTCGAATAGATGGGATGAAATAGTAGATTGTATAACAAGGGAGCAAAATAGTATTTTTACGGCGAGGGCGTTACTTTGAATCACGAGCAAAGCGAGGGATTCTAACGTAGAATTCTGAGCGCAGCAAGGGATTCGAAGTATACATCGCCCGAGGCAAAAATAATTTGCTCTCGAGTCATATACTCTACTTTTCATCCCCTTTCTATTAGAAAATAAATAAGATACGGTGTTAGGTAATTCGTGAATATACCTATTTAATTAAACAAAAATGTTGGATATAAAATTTAATAAAATAAATAAATAAAACCAAAAAAACAAAACAAAAACAAATAAAAATAAAATTCTGTGAACAACACACAGCGCCATCTAGCCCCGTGGTAAGCGACTAAGCTTGTGTTACGGTGACTCAACATATCAGCCAGTAATTCATATAATTTACGTTTGATTTCTATGAATGATACATTATGTTCCAAATTCATCAAATTTACTTTGCTCCCGGCTGTTTTATTTTGCTCCCGGCTATCTTAACAGAAAAGAGCTACTTTGGTCCAACTTATAGAGGACCAAAGCGACACTTTTTGAATAGAAGGGATGAAAAATTAGTTAATTAACAATGGTCTAACTTTTTGAAAAATCGACGTAAACATTTTTTTTTCACAAAGGGTTTTTTCGTTCAAGTGTCTAGATTACACCATATTTTATTCAAATTTTTAAATTGTAATTTAATACTATAAAAAAAATATTTGAGATAATATACCGATTTTTGCCTATGCCGTAACGACCTCGCCGAGACCTATTTTCAACGGTTTTTTTTTAATATAAATAATAGAGATAGAGTTCCAGGACATAATTAATGAAAATATCCTCCTCTTTCAGGATCTTTTTTCAAAATTCCTTAAATATTATTATTTTAGAAATTATTAACGAAAAACTAAATTCCTTTTTTTTTAAATCTTATTTTGTTAATAACAATCGCATTTTTTTATGTGCTTATATATCCTTAAGAAACTTTTTCTAGACGTCGCGTCATTCCGAATCGAATAAGCTATCGCACATATTTTTAGGAGCTTTACTTCTATTTAACACGTTTTTAGGGTTCCGTACCTAAAGGTAAAAACGGGACCCTATTACTGAGACTTCGCTGTCTGTCTGTCCGTCCGTCCGTCCGTCCGTCCGTCTGTCCGTCGGTCACCAGGCTGTATCTCATGAACCGTAATAGCTAGACTGTTGAAATTTTCACAGAAGATGTGTTTCGGTAGCCGCTACAACAACAAATACAAATTAAAAACAAATTAAAACAAATATTTAAGAGGGGCTCCCATACAACAAACGTGTTTCAAAAACAACAAGAAGTTTAGTACAATGTGAGGTCGCTTCTGATTGGTCAGGACAAATCGAGATGGTCATGGAATTCAAAATGGCTGCCCTATCTGTCAAATATACCAGTCTGCCTTCACTTACCAAAGAGTTTCTTATAAGTTTCAGATTTTCTTTGTACCAAGGTTTTTTTTTTTTTTTTTTGAGTGATTCGGTCGTTTGATGGGAGTAAGAATCGAAGATATATATTTCATATTTTCCTATAAAATTTAAAAATTGGTTGTTGTAAACCATTTTAGGGTTCCGTACCCAATTGTGATAGTGGTACGGAACCGTTTGTGCGCGAGTGTCGCACTTGCCCGGTTTTAAACTTGTGGACTAGTCTATATAACGGTTTATAAAATACAGCCTGGTGACAGACAGACAAACAGACAACGGTTCTCAGTAATAGGGTCCCGTTTTTACCCTTTGGGTACGGCTAGTAGTTTATTAATCTAATCACCTTAATGAACCTTCCAGCTTCACCGCCGCGGGTCGGCTGCAATGCCGCATCGACGCCGTGGCCGGGTGCGTGGTGACGGGTGCGGGGCGCGGCGCCGACGCCGACCGCTCGCAGCTCTACCAGGCCACCATCCGCGAGGGCGATCTCCTCCTCAACCGCGTCAAGAAACTGGCAAGCGTCATCAACTTCTAACTATACCTTCCTAGTACTCGTACTGTCATTGTATGTCATTTGAATTGATTTTCTTTCTCGTAATTTGTATTCATTAAACTTGGAACTAAGTATTGTAGTATTGATTTTAGTAAGTATTTAAGCAAGTGTAATATTTTTTTTTGAAGTTATACGATTTGCTTACTCATATTTACATTTTTCCAATTTTTTTAGGGTTTCGTAGTCAACAAGAAACCATTATAGTTTTGTCATGTCTATCTGTCCATCTGTCTGTCCGCGGCTTAGATCAGAGACGCTTAGTACTAAGAAACTGCAACATTTACGAGTATACATTGATTGGATTGATTACGCTGAGAAAGTAGTACTATTGTACTACTACAATATCCTACAACATGTTTTTTTAGTTTTCTTATATTAAAGAAAACTAAAAAAACATTTTTTAGGATACTTCCCCAACATTCTTGTTTCGAATAAGACCCGGGGAAAAATGGAAATATTTAGTAAGTTTGTCCTAAAGTAGTATAGTCTGGTGATGGTTTAGAGTTGATTAGTAGAACCGCACACGTAAATAAGGCCGCGATTCTATAAGACAAAGCTTGTATACAACTTGTATGTGACGACATTACTTTGAAATTACGTCAATGTAAGTTAACTTTATTAGCTCAACGTTTGACGTCACATTTGCATACAAGGTTTGTCTAACTAATGGTATCGCAGGTTAAGAAATTGAGTTCCATATAAAAAGTTACATATTTCGCGTTTTTTTCCGTACGTAGCCCCATAATTGGGCTGTTGTACGTAATTTTAAAACGCGGGCTTACTCGCGATGTTTTCCTTCACCTTAAGAGCGAGATTAATAGTGCACATTTCCAACCCAATAGTTAGATCCCCCGACTTGTAATCGCGGGTAGATAGGTTGTGGGTTCGAGTCCCGCTGTACGCATTGATTTTGACGGCCTCTGGCGCGTCGGGGGAGGGCCTGCCGACTGCAATTCGGAAGGTTGCGCGTTCGATTCCCACCGGATGCAAGTATTTATGCTTATAAATAAATATTTGTTTCTGGTCTGGGTATTTTCTATGTATAATATGTACTTACAAAAAAAAGTATAATTATGTAGTATAGTATAGGTACCCGTTGTCTAGTACCCATAGTACAAGCATAGTGCTTAGTTTGGGACTAGACTGCGCTGTGTTCAACGTCGTGCAATATTTATAATTTTGGAACAAAAAGGTTTTTTTTTTTTCGATATAACCTAGAGATGTTTCTATTTTAACTAAACATTGATTCAAACTAGATTATACCTTGATGCTGCAGGAGCCTTCCAGGTGTAAATTGACTCAAAACTGCTTTTGTAAATACCCCTCATAGGTACATATATTTTAGTTTGCTCTACTTTTGTCATTTTTA
Source organism: Idaea biselata (assembly GCA_958496205.1). NCBI lineage: Eukaryota > Metazoa > Arthropoda > Insecta > Lepidoptera > Geometridae > Idaea > Idaea biselata. Next base: position 22,610,988 of record OY292397.1, read on the forward strand.
AAATTTTATGTGTCCATATCATTGAACTAAGTTTCCTTATTAACGGTAGAGGTGAGCGCCCACTAGAATTCGATACGTTATTCATACTGTACCCTACCCTAAAAGGGAGTATTTTTCCGTATTTGCTTTCAGCAAAATTTGTTGTTTGCATAGACGCCATAATTATAGGGAAAAGACGCCCCTAGCGAACATAATGCAAAATTTAATGTCTCCATACAAATCTCGTTTACGCAAAAATTACAGTTTACTTTAGCCATACATAAAAACTCGTACTGGATCTAGTGATGAAAGGACTCGAGGTTTTTAAACCTTTTCAATCGAAACTCGCCTCAATTTTTAGGACTCGACTCAAAAATACGACTTGAGGCTTTTTACTAATGTAGAAGACTACATTCAATTTAGAGTTGAACTCTGAAATAAAACGACTCGAGTCTTTTAATAGCAGTTATAACGACTTAGTCGCGAACCTTTTAGTAAAGGACTCGAGTCGTTTAATATAAGATGAGTTGTTTAACGTGGGATTATAAAATAATAAACTTCAGTGCTTGATCATTGTATTTTAATCTATCTATCTTCTTCTTCTTCTTATATATAAAAATGAAACTTTTCCGTTGTCACGACATCACGTGTGAACGGCTGGACCGATTTCGATAATTCTTTTTTTGTTGTGTTTGCTATTGTCAGGAGAAGGTTCTTACGGAAAAAAATATTAAGAAAATCTCTCAGAAAATTTACGCTAAGGCGGTACGAAGTTCGCCGGGTCAGCTAGTCTTATATATAAAAATGAAACGTTTTCCGTTGTCACGACATCACGCGTGAACGGCTGGACCGATTTCGATAAATCTTTTTTTGTTGTGTTTGCTATTGTCAGGAGAAGGTTCTTATGAAAGAAAAAATGCTAAACCGATTTTGATGAATTTTATTTTTTTATACCAAACGACAGGACAACGTCTGTCGGGTCAGCTAGTCTTATCTTCTTTATATATAAAAATGAAACTTTTCCGTTGTCACGACATCACGCGTGAACGGCTGGACCGATTTCGATAAAACTTTTTTTGTTGTGTTTGCTATTGTCAGGAGAAGGTTCTTATGAAAGAAAAAATGCTAAACCGATTTTGATGAATTTTATTTTTTATACTAAACGACAGGACAACGTCTGTCGGGTCAGCTAGTAAATAATAAATAAATAAATAAATAACGGTAATTTATCTATATTCATTATTATAAAGAGGAAAGATTTTTATTCCTTGTTTCATAAGAATAAACTCAAAAACTACTGGACCGATTTTATTTATATAATTTTTTACCATTAGAATACCACATTTAATATTGACCTTTATTGATTTTCCACCCGTAACCCGTATTAAATAACAAAAGACGTATTAATAAAGCTTTACGTAACTACTTATTTCAAATCTAAAAATAAAAAAGAAACTAAATCTGCATACATTACTTATATCTCTTTTACCCGTAATAATTATTAGCGTAGGAATACGATATCCCATATCCACATTTATTCTAGTAATACGATGTATGAGCGCGCCTCATGACTTAAGACTCCCGCGAACCGAGTCGTTTTAAAAAGGTTCGAACCTTTTCGTTAAGACTCGAGTCGTTTAAAATTTGGAGTCATTTCAAAATGACTCAAGTCATAAAGCAGACTTAGAGGCCCCAGTCTTGGACTCAAATAAGGGTTAAGGTTCAGGGTTTAAAGACTCATTGAGTTGTTAACCGTATGAATTGAGTCGAGTTCCTGTTAAAGAGCTTAAAAACCTCAAGTCCTTTCATCTCTAACTGGATCTAAACTAGAGTTCGTGAAATGGCATTTTTCAATATTTATGCAATGTACGTAATTTATGGCTTTTCTATTTCTTCATGATCCCACCTGAAGGTCGACCTACCGTAAAATGATTTAATCTTCGCTAAAACATTACTTCTATCTATCTGTTCTTGCTAAACATAAATAAATTTATCTCTATGAAAACGTTATCTTTACGACATAGTTGCGTACAAATTAACAGCAGAATAAAATGTTTACTACTACCACTCACACTTCGATTATTTCATACTTCAACACGGCAAGTGAATGGTGACCTTTACAACTATTATAATAAAATTGTCGTAAAATAGTTGTCAACTAACAACACCCAGATTTAATACATCGTATGGCGTTTATCGCTCGTAAACGCTTTTAGGATTATGAATTATGACCCAATTAACGTTTACCACAAATAAAAATCTAGTTCCACAAGATTTATTGTATAAATATTTATATGCGGGTTGTTTAATGTTCTCTCTGATTAGTATTATTCTTTTTTATTTAACGACCACATTATCTAAAGGTACCTATCTACCTAAAGCCTATGATACACGACGACACTTATTCTGTCACAAACATCGATACTAGTGTCGAATAGCTACCGTGTTGTCACCACACGGTAGCAATTTCCCTACTACTGACTGTCGAATACTAAAACGCTACTCAAAATCTGAGTGCTACCTAAACAGCTTCTAAACTTAAGCAGCTCCTAAACTCAAAAACTCGTAAACTGATATTGAATTTAGAAGCTGGCGCTTAACTATCCATCAAATTTTAACTGGCGTTTCAGTATTCAGGCATGAGTGGCACACGACACTTGCAACTACCTACATGTTGCAGCCATGGATGGACACACGTTGACACTCGATGTTTACATTAAGTTTCAAGTGTCGTCCGTGTATCTTAGCTTAAGTTTGATTAATGTTCAGTCTCTCCATATTCGAAATTTAATTGCCAATAAATAATATAAAAAAAAACAGACGAAAAGTGCTAAATAAAATGGGATATCGTGGAAAGGACAACAAAAATATAAAATAATTCATAATTATAATTGTTTTTTTTTTTAAATAAATTTAAATACTTTTTGGACATTTACATAAACATTTAATAATTTACAGTGATTATTTATACTGACAATATGACATGACACATCATATCCATATCTAATACTTACTACATTCTAATATCTAATTGCAACTTGATAATAATAGCTGTAGGTGCTATGAGAATTTTATCTAAACAACTAAATTGTACAAGGCCTAACGCCCCATAAGCATTCTTTTAATACTAAGAGTGTATGCATGATTTATAATTCATAAATAATTAGGACATTTATTACCGCACTCACAAATGTTTTGAAACTTTAGTTAAAGACTGTGCTGTGAATAACATTCAATGATATCGACAATAAGACACGACAATCTTCAACTAAATTTTCACTTGGAACGTTTTTGAGTGCAGTGTACCGCTATACAAATATAACTCTTGTTTTGAAAGTAAAAAATACATCATTCATTTGTTACGAAAAATAAAATAGCAACTGGACTAGGTAACAATGCGTACCGCGAAGCATTAAGACAAATGCATATTTGGAAATATAATTCTTAAGTGTAGACAATAACGTCGTCAGTCTGCATACTCGTAGGGTGCCATCGAAACTACTCACATATGCTACGTTTTAAATATTATCTATAAAAGTACCCTTAGTGATAGTTTTTTTTGTATAGAACACGCTGTCATGTTTGCGAAAACGGTAAAGTTGTATGGATTGTCTAAAGGCGCCTCTAGCGGACGTAATGCGAAGTTTCAACTTGCCATACCATATTTGCGTTCATGCAAATGTGATAGCGCTTGCTATAGAAAAAAATATTGGCTATACGGGTACTAGTATCTGTGACCATACGACAGTAAATGAAAACACTTACCTACAAAACTCGTTCGTAAGAACATGCTAAAACAGAATGGATTTCATTTTAGTTTTCTATGTAGACTTACAAAATCGTAGTCTGCAGACAAAATTACAAAGATAATTAAGAATTTTTAGGGTCTGTTCACATAGATCGGGTCAGATAGCAGAGCAGATTTTGATCGTAATCATGAATGCAAAGAATTTTGGATAATTGAAACAAGGTTTATTAAAACATTTAATTTATTGTGTTATCGAGAAAGCTCGAGAGCCCACCTAAGGCGCTTAGCGAAATGCAATAAGAAATCTTAATTCAATTATCAAAAACTTTATTTTGATTGCGATCAAAATATGCTCTACTCTCAACCCGGTCTATTTGGACTTTCAAACTTACAGTATGTTCATACGAACGAATTCTGCGATTGTTTTCACTCATTATCGTATTGTCATAGACATAAGTTTCTTGACAAACACCAGTCGCTCGTAATTTACAAAGATATGTTGAATTTTCTAAAGCAATATAATAGCTATGATTCTAAACACTTACAACTATGTAGACCTCAAATGCAAATACTTTTATAATTTACATGATATGAATATGTCATTAACCTCTGTTACCATTAAATACATTGAAACTACTGACAATAGATTGTGTTATTTTCATATATTTAGGTAAGTTTGGTACCGAATGTTAAATTAGATTGTTTATAAAGAATTATTGGAAATATATTATGCAGTAGTTTATTCATCGACGAATCGTTTGTTAGTGATTTTTTTACAGTTTGGAATGTGGTCACAAATAAAATCATGCATATAGCACTCTAGTTCCTTTTTGTAAATACAATATATAATAATGTTTTCGTTAAAACTAAACTTAATATTTTAAATTTATATATTTTTAGAATAATACTATGATACATTTTATTTACAACAATTAGATAATAGCTTTACGAAACTATTTAATTTTTGGGATATAATTTAAATGTATACTTATAGAATTTGATGTCATAGCACATTGTGTCGACAGTATCGACAAGACGATATATCCGATAGGGTCCAGCGAACGGTCTCCGGTATGCAAGACACAGCCTCTAAAACGTGCACTATCACAGAGTATGACATAAACTGGAGCCACTCAAGCTCCCGATTGCCCCAGGCCCGTATTCACGTACATAAAGTTTACTTAACTTAATACTAGACGTTAACACGTGGAATAACAGTATTACATAGCGCTACTCTTCGCACATAGTCCTAAACGATTTCATTATTCTAAGACAGACGTAAGCGTCGCATCGCGTCGTCGTCTCTCATCAGTCCTTCGATTCACATATCGACTAAAGTCTCTGTACAATATTAACACGACACTGCCGAGATTCGTAGGTAGGTGTATATATATATAGGAAAGTTCGCCGGGCGATCTGCCACTATGCGACAGTCGGTTTTGGAATGTAAGCGATCGTCGGAAGCGAGACGATTAAACCGTGAGGCCTTCGGTGCGAGCTGGGGGTGGTAGCGAGGAGAGGGGGTGTGGTAGTTGGTGGAGAGGTGCGGGGGGTGAAGGTTGCGCGGGCGGTGGGGGGTGAGGATGACTCGCTCGGTATTCAGCCTCGTCTCTCATCTGCCGGCTTCGCTCAGCCAGCTCGCGTCCTCGCTCCGCTAGCTCCCTCATGGCTGCTTGCCTTTCGCGTTCCTCCCCTCCGCTTTCCAACGACGGTGGTCGCTCCAAAGGCGACGCCGCGCCGGCCCGAGCCCCGCCGAACGCTCCGAAACCAAGCAGACCTGGGAACTTGCCAGCTACTCCGTTCTGGCCCGCATTTTGCTGGATCACTGAGATTTCGTTTAGCTGTTTGGATGAAAGAGGGAATGTAAGTAATATGCTTGACCTTAAATCTAATGTAGGTAATTTATTCAGCATCGACAATTTTAATACATGCTATTCATGGCGCTCTAATGCCTAAGATATATTATACTAGCAGCTCCCGGCGGTTTCACCCGCATAAGTCCCGATCCCGTGGGAATATCGGGATCATAAGTAGCCTATAGCCTTCCTCAATAAATGGACTATCCAAACCCGAAAGAATTTTTTAAATCGGACCAGCGGTTCCTGAGATTAGCGCGTTCAAACAAACAAACAAACTCTTCCGCTTTATAATAGTAAAATAGATTCGATAAGGTTGGCTTGCCCAGCACCAATACCACTTTCAGCTTAGTTGAACTTCGGAATAAAAGTCGAGGTATAATTTCTTTATAATCGACTGGTAAGTTGAGTTTTACCACTATCTCAATAGAAAGTAAGTGAATTTACAATCTAAAATGTTTCGCGCTCATCTAGAAAGTGAGAAGACAACAGTGAAAGACGATCCGCCCATCTTCCTTAATGGATGCATCACAAACATGGACCATTCGTTTGGCGCTGCGACTCGCAGGCTGCTGAATTTCAAGTAGCGGCAAAACCCTCCCACTAAAAATCCCTTTTGATCTTCTTTTACAACGGACAGAGGATAGCTGAAGCCATTATTCTTTTAAAACCCTGGGTACAGAGTCTAGGCTACATAGTCAGCGCTATAAAATAAAGAAAGCGCATTTCAAATGCTTTAAAACGAGTGATAAGTATTCTTTAAGACCCAGGCTACAGGGTCTTAAAAATACAGGAACAACAGTGCTATGAAATAAAGAAAGCTTATTTCAATTGCCGTAAAACGAATGATAGGTTTACGTGATTAATTACCTTTTGCTGCATGCCGTTAAGGAATGGCGCGGGCAGGTACGGGTAGAAGAGGTCAGGCCGGCGCAGCAGGTCGTGGGGCTCGTGCAGCGGCCGCGGCGGCAACTCGAGCGACATGCGCCGTCCGCGCCGCGACGCGCCGCCGCTCCACATGTGCGTGCCCATGTGCACCTGTTAAACGTAAGTATTTAATATGGCTGCATCCCGCGGTTAAACGCGCGTGAGTCCCGATCCCGTGGGAATATCGGGATCAAAAGTAGCCTATGTTACTCAGGGTGAATGTAGCTTTCTAATGGTGAAAGGAGTTTTGAAATCGGCACAGTAGTTTTTGAGTTTATATTAATAGCTGCGTCCCGCGGTTTCATCCACGTAAGTCCCGATCCCGTGGGAATATCGGGATCAATAGTGGCCTATGTCACTCAAGGCGAATGTAGCTTTCTAATGGTGAAAGAAGTTTTGAAATCGGTACAATAGTTTTTGAGTTTATTCATTACAAACATACACACACGCACACACACACACACATAAAAATACAAATCTTTCCTCTTTATAATAATAGTGTAGATTAGCTGCATACCGCGGTTCAACCCGCGCAAGTCCCGATCCCGTAAAAGTATCGGGATGAACCATGGCCCATGTTACTCCTAAAGGTGCAATATATCTTCATAATCTTAGATTACCTAGCTAGATGGCGGGTATTCTAACAACGTTCGAATTTTGATACATGTTTTTAAAGGTGTGTGAGTTATATAAGTAATGTGTTATTCAAGGTTTTCAGCTAGTAATACACCGAGTTTCATTGCAATCATTCCAGTAACCTTTATAATATTAGTAGAATAGTATTTCCGGGTTTTAATTTTCGCCGTCAACAATATTTATTTGTTTAAAAAAGGATTTCCAACCCGTAAAAGGTTCTTATTTTCCGTATTTTTAACTACGGTTTTGAACTGTAAGTTGTTTGGCTATTCCCCATTAGATGGCGCCCGCAGTTTAAAGTATGTGAATGTTTTATTTTGTTCTATGACTTTTTTGTTGTTTTTTGTTTAAATTCTAACAACACACGAGTAAGATGAAAATCGATTTGAGATTTAACTTTTTACCGCGACGTTAAACAAAATAGTCAACTTAAACAATAAATGTGGCTTATCTAAACTAGTCGTGCTTTTTAATCATCAATAGCTGCGTCCCGCTGTTTTACACACGTAAATCCCAATCCCCATGAGAATATCGGGAGAAAAAGCAGTCTAGTAGAAGCCTATATGTAAATCCAGATCGCCAGCTACCTGCATACCAAGTTTCATCGCAATCGGTTCAGTAATTTGTTGCGTTAAGAAGTAACGAACAAAATTTCACCTTTAAAATTATAATAGGATGTCAACGTAAAAGGGAATGTCAATCTTTAGAGCTTGGTTTTTTTTACCTTTAGGTTCCCCTTGGTGGTAAAAGCCTTCTGACAGACCGCGCATCGGAAGGGCTTGTCTCCGGTGTGCGTGCGCATGTGAATCTGGAGCGCAGACGACGAAGAAAAGTTCTTGCGGCAAACTCCGCAGAGATGCTTCGAGGAGACTGGCGGCGGCTGGTGCGTTGGAACCGATGGCACTGGAAGGTAAACACTTTTTTACTACATGGAGTTTTGTAGGCTTGCGATCATGAGATGTAACTCAGTTGATCTATTGACGGTTAACACTGCGAATTTTTCCGCATTACGAGGATGTGGTATGGTCAAGCTTTTTATTGGTCGGTGCGTTTACCTAACTATTCTAAGAGTTTGCGTTAAATCAAACTTCGCGCTTAGACCAAACTTGCATGAGATCAGATCAGATTAATCAGTTCAAAAAAAAAATGAAGTAAATGTGAGAGGTAAATATAAAGTCAGTCGCTTGGTTATGTATTCCTTAAGTTTTCTGTCACCTGACCCATGGTCCTAAGCCATTGAACTTCAATTTCAAATTTAACGTTTGTCAAGTATTTGGCATTTTTCGCTAAAAAAATTTGTGAAGAATAGTTTTCCATACGTTTTCGAGTAACAGAGCCAATATCACGAAGAAGCCCTTACAATAACAATTTAAATCGCAAATTGTGACATGGAGACCATATTATTACACCATTTATTACTAACATTGATGCTTATTATCTAGGCAGGTATGCTAATTTCTATAAATTGTATTTAATCGAGCTATTTTGATGTTTTATTGCAAATTACTTTGTGTTTAACGCCTTTGTCGTCATGGGTGTCGATAACAATTATGTATCTTCTATTACCCATTGTACTGACGCAACTCTTTGCCTTCATATTAATTGGTGCAACTGTATGTAGGTGTCTAACACAACGCATTATTTTTTGACTAAAATATCGTTATATTTGGTTACCTATCTGTTTTACTCAAATTTACATGCAACTGATTTTCTGTTTAATTTTCGCATTGTTCTAATTAGGGCGCATGACAATTATAGTGCAAATTGTGGTTATACAAACGTTTACATTGCGAAAAAAACTCGAGTACTGCGACGTCGAGCACTAACATTTATTTATATCAATTTATGTTAAAATTGGTTGCATTTTACTCCGTGATGGCTGTTATTTACCGAATCAAAAGTTTAGTGGTCTCTATTATACGATTTGTATCTCCGTCTATTATAGAGATATTGATGTGGGTCTCTATGCAAAAGAAGCCCAATATCAGATTTAGTATGGTGGTGTTTGTTACTCATAAAGCAGCCAGAGACATGGCTGTTTTCTGCTTAACGCTATCCAATTGTCGTTATAAACGGTATTGGCTACTTGCTATGGTTCAAATACTTACCACTTGGTCGTTTCGGTAAGGGTGGCATATCCATTGGCGATGGTGCGTGGGTCATGGGCGGCTGGGGCATCGCAGGTGGCGATCGCTTCAAGTCCATCTTATCTGGCGAAGACCGTCGGTCCGGACTTTCTCGTCCGTCTTCCGACGACGCCGGTCCGCCTTTGTCGAACCCGGCGGGCATATCGCGGATCTTGTGTGTCAGCATATGTTGCTTCATGTTTCCCTGAAACGAAGCCTACTATGAATATATTGCTGGCGATGTTAGGTTGTTAAGTTATTGCTGAAAGCGTAAGCGACAGTCGACGTTTATTCATTTGGGAATTATGGTGCATATCTATCGTAGAGATTTAAATTCGCTGGTACGTATTAGATTGGGTTGTTTTGAAAGTGGTTTAAAACCTAAATTCAAGCAGGGTTTTGAAGCTTTGTTTGAATTGGAATCAGTCAATTAACAACAATGTAAAGTCTACGGTAAATATGCACTTTTATTCACGGATTGTATGTATCTAGCAACACAGTGATATGTTAATTTTTTGCACGTTTATACGACTTGAATTTTACGATTGTTCGTGTATGTTCTGGCGTAAAAATTAGTTCGATAAAACTTGCTAAGTTTCTTTTATATTTTATGGCGATTCGTAATGGACCCGTTAGCTATGAAATAACGTTATTGATTAGACGGAAGCTTGAAGTAAAATAACCTTTATGATTATGACTTATCTATCATGTAATTAAGGTGCGATATAATTAACTCGTTTTGATATTATTGCGAACACGGATCGTAATTACTAATTAAGCTCCACCGATCCAAACAAGTATACCCTACCTACCTAAGCAAGTTCTTTACACTAAAGCGGCTGAGCTGCCCACGATTCCTAAAACTGTTAGTTTTTTCTAGTCGTTTGCTTTACCTACTAAGAACTGATTTGCATATTTAGGTTAGTTGTGCCTAGAAAAATGGGAGGTATGTGTTTCATCATAATATTGTGGAAACGACATGTCGCTAATTAAAATTGGTATTTGAGTATGTAAAATAAAATGAATTTTATAATTGAATGGCCTTATTAGGGAACCCTTAACTACATTTACGTTTGTTATAATTTACAGCGTTGTAATAGGTATATAGTGAAAAACACGCCACTTACTTATAGCAAATAATAAGCTCGAGAATTCGTAACCCTTGTTCAATTTCTTGTTGTTTTTGATGTTATACTATTTTCGCAATTAATTTTCATAAAGATACGATAATTTGCTAATATGATTCTACAATAATCACCCTTAAGTGCCTGCTCGGTATGTCTAAAGCCATTGTGGATAATATAAAAATAAATTACCTACACATCTGTCAAGGTTTTATAAGGAGAAAATAAGAACTATAGGTATTGTTGTTTAAAATGACAATGGTACGTTTTATTGTTACACTTAGATAATTGCTTACTACCGTTAAAAGCATGCTTATGAGACGTTGTTTTCTAATTAGTTACGATCTAGCTTTTGGGGTCTAGCCTCATCTGATTCAACACAAATAGATACTTCATTTTTAACTAGAAAAGAATACTTGAGTTATTAAAGTTTAGATGCGGCAATAAGCAATAGTGAACACGGGCAGGCGTCTCCGTTCATACCGGGTATACGAAGGCGTTCCAGAGATCCAAAGCAGTGGCGTGCGGGGGGCGGGAAGGGCGCGCGCGCCTACCGCACCGGCAACCGCCGCCACTGCTCTGGAACCACAAATACACATACATGTTACACACAACACACACACATGCAAATACTGACATGTATATGACAAAGGGGGGGGGGGGGGGGGGTGAAATGCTAAACAGGGGAGGACGGAGATAATGTGAAAGCTACTGTTACAATGGAATCCGTTTATTATGACTCCGCGTATGTTGACCGACCGCTAAATATGACGTAACTCATATTATCTAACTCGCTGTTAACTCAGATTGATAGGCACTATGCAGTAAATTGATGCTTAGATGTAAGAACTGGTGATAACCACGTTGCTTCGACGCAGCAGTATGCTGCAAGTGTCTATCAAACTCAGTTATAAACGTGTTTGATAATGTGCTGGTTTGGTTTGAAAAAAATAAAAACCTTTTAAAAAAGTTGGATGTAATGAGTAACTACATGCTTATTATGGATCTGTTTAAAATAAATGTTAGTGAAAAATTACATCACGTCCCAATGCGACAGTTGTTATTTTCTTAAAATAATTTGCCTTCTGCTTAGTATGACGTGTTTGACACATCCCTTCGAACTTCGATGTCATTATAAACGTATTATTAAACTTAAAATACTCAATTGGGTTTAACAATTTGAACATCAGACGTTTGTGAGTATCCTTCTTATTGTGAGTTAAAATATTTTTTGGAATTAATATCTAACTACAGATTCGATAATAGTTAAGTTACGACTCCTACGATTGCGATTAAAGGATTTGATTAATTATAAAATTAAAAGCTATCAGACGTTGCATATTGCGGCTCCTGTGTCTTTTTAAATTAAGTTTGCAATAGTGATTGAATCTCCAGTATATTATGTAATTAATCTGTCGGCAGGCTTTAAATTCTTATATTGACTTCATGCATATTATTTTAATGTATGCTATGATGTTTGTGAAATTACGTATTACTGTGCGCATGCGCTTTTGATAAATGTAGCAAGGCAGGATATTTCTCTTCATAACAGGGAAATGGATAAGCACTTGTATACATTAAGGTGGGTGTCCGACTGCGAGTGATTGTGCGAGTACTTGCCAAGAAACATACCAATAGTAGTAAAACACTTTTCGTGTAAACAAAAGAGATTACTCGCACCACTCGCGCGAGTATAGTTCAGAGTAAATATGTACTCGCACGGCGTGATCTATTAAAGTTTACTAAAAAATCAGATGTTTCTGTATATTCAAGATAATCTATAATTATCTTTTCAATTTTACCCGGCGACCTGCTCGCCAACTAGTTTCTAGCTCTACTCGCCGTTCATTTCACGCTCGCGCTGTCTGTGGGACACTCGCCTAATGTACATATTAAGAACAATGTTTATAGGTACCTACAGTTTGACGGTATATTTATATTTGTATTGTTTAGTTTTAAAAAAATATAACATAATTGAAATTCTTAAAAATTGTTATTGATTATTCACTAATTTATTAAAACGTATAATTTCTCGAACTTATATTTATCATCAGTGAACATCAACACCTAATAACGATATTAAAACAAAGTGTCATGTGTCAAAACTGGTTTAATACCATAAACTTGCCTAGCTTTTAAAATCAATGAAACTTATTAACCTCGATTATAGACCGTTAAAGCGACGTTACTGATAATTTTATTAATAATTTATGTAATGTAAATCCCTTTTAAAAACATATTATATATAAATAGAAACCATAATTATAATATTTCTTATGTTTTATTGCTCAAGGTATTTTTATTAGAAATATATTTTTTACATGGAGAAATTTAACCGTGTAACGTGTGCGCTCCCTCAGCAAGTGAGAGGCACAGGTTCAAATCCTGTCCGGGGAGAATTTTTGATGTTGCATTTCTCCTTGTTCAAATATTTTTAGTAACCATAATTATGTGTAGGCATAAATTATAACTTCACTAGTAAAGCAGCGTAAATATATCCAATAACAACTAAACTAGACCTTTCTTCTGCCTTTATACCGTTGTAAATAGTCACCCGTTACTTTCGGGAAAAGCTTATGATTGCTGTCTGTAGGTCTAATGGTTTTTGACAGTCACAATAAGTGTGCACCTGACCCGCACGGGTTTGATATGTAGATTAGCATGCGCATGCATGATTCGTTGCGCGCGCGACGATAAGTGCACAGTTATTGTGACCGTCTCAAAAAGCCACTTCTAATATGAATCTCCTAAAATATCCCTCTTTTGCCTATTTGTGATGGTGTGGATTGATTGCATACTCATTATGGTTTATAGCGTTTGTGGTCTCATGCGCATTTCCCTGCGTGCGTGAGGAATTTGTATCGAAATCCCGTATGATACTAAAACGCCCTTAGTGCCCGCCCGCCCGTATGTGTGTCAGATGACATTTGCGTGATGGAAGGAAAGCAGGTATTTTAAGTGTAAAAAGTTAAAGGTTAAACTCGTGCACCTCAGGCAGGATTCTTCAACATTTAACTTTGGAGTAATACCAATTTTAGAACTCTAACATGTCGATATTTACTTTTGTTCCCTGTTACTCTATACTACATAATATTATGTATGTCCCTTAGGCTGTGATTGAGACGGTTCTACTCGATCTATTATTTGAAATATTGGCGAAATTTGTTTTTGTTAATCAATAGCAACCTGTTTGTGTGAGATGGCTTTGTCTATGTTTGGGCACTACTGGGTACGTATGCTATAACTAAAACATCGCAAGAATGCCAAGAATGCCTCAGCATTGTCAGAATTATCCAAAAACGGTTCAACATTTTTTGGAAATTGTACAAAGTTCACCTCCGCACTCAGAGACGTTTAATTAAACATTAAACGTATCTGAGTGCAGAGCAGTTAGTGTAGTAATAGTTTTGCAGAATTACCAAAAATTGCCAAACCGTTTTCGTGAAAAAAATAACAATGCAGAAACATTGCTGAGACATTTCGGCTATTGAATACGCGCCTCTATAATATTTCTCGTGCTCACATGCTACTTTCTGGTCATTGGATTATTATCTCGGTTGAACCTATAATTCATGAATTTAATGAATTTCTGTTATAAAAATAACATTATGTACAAATGTATTCTTGATGAAAGTCAGACGCATTAAGTGAAATAACGTTAGAAATAAGCACATAATAATAACATGGAATAATTGAATATTTATGTATTTGAATTGGAAATACTGTAACGTTTTTGTTATGATTATTCATTCATAATATAATTTAAATGATTTTGATGATATTTTTATAATGCTAGACGTCGTTATACTCTGAATTTCTCATTACTTGTTTGTTTAAATATTCAGTTTTCTTTTCGGAAGCCATTTTAGATCAAAATCGTCACTGATAGTCATTATGATAATATTCTTATTTTATTAAAATGATATTTACTTTGCGCTTTTAGGTGCCATGGTTAAGTAGGTATTATTAATGTATCTTAATTTTAATTGATTGGTTGACCTTTTGACCTTGCTCTTAAGGGGCCGGTTTTAAATCTTTAAATGTTAAATTCATGAACAGAAAAACCCTGTCGAACTACTTCTACAGGTAATGCACGAGTGTAGGAAAAAATTACAAGTCCTTTTTTGGGGGCCAAGGATGTATGTACTACAGTAGAAATAATTGAAAACTGCGTTCCGAAAAGTTTGAAAGAAAATGAATTTGAAAAGACATCGTGTAAAAAAAATACATAAAAATTGACGTAACGATAGATTGTGTCTAAATAAAAAAGCTGTCCGTAATTTTAACCCGGTGGTTTGTGACTCACATAGCTCAGTTGGTTAGAGCATCGCAACAATGTGCGGATAGGGTTGGACTCCTCCCACCGCAAAAGCACAAATTTGTTTTCTTATCTTTGATTGAAAAGATAAGAAAACAAATTTGTAGAGGCCTAGAAAATAATACCCCAATATTGCTAGATAGTTCCTATACCAGTCGCAATTGTAAGTAAATAACATGGTGCCTACAATATTTGAATTTATAAATAATACCATAGCCTTCTGCTTGTACGTGTTCGATGGAATAAGAACAAGAATTGTAGATATTCACGATCTATCCGCTAGCTTTTACTTACGATCATTTACAATTACAATAAGCGTCGCCGACATTGGTATCCATGAAAGTTCATGCGCGAACCTTTTACACGCAGATATTATTTTGAGACATCATTTAAAGAATTGAAAATATACTTATTAAGAGCACGTTGTGGCTCCAATATCTTTGCTAGATCCCGTTTTATGTTAGCGCAAATAGATTTTTTTATTGTTGCATAAAAATAAATGTTGTTCAATAAACATGTTTTCAGATTTAGGCACGAAAACACGATTCAATAACTTTGCTAGATAACTTTGAAGACTAGTCATTTGTAATTGTTTTAGGTTTTATTATGACTTTGTTTCTAAAAACAGCCAAATGATAGGTATAGACGTGAAAAGGTATATTAATAATTAAAAAAAAACCTATTGCTTTATGACTACTTAAGACAATATCTACTGAAATGACTGAACCGCACGCACTGCGGCGCGTAATTCCTAGGTAATATTTTAATACCTACACACGGTGCCAGGACCAGGCCTTAAGGACCCATACACATCTCCAATACCGTGACAGGGATAGAACTAGCGAATTTCAGATGGGTATAAGAAGGACGTAAGATGCGACTATGCAAAATTTTCGAGCGTAAAATCAAACAATTGCTAATTACAAGATAACAAAACCTTAATTTTGAACCTCAATTCAAATAAACCACGTATTGAACTAAGTACAGTACATATACAAAGTTTTATTAGTACCTATAGGTATAATAGTGACGGATTACTGGTATTTATTTGTAAAATTTAGAGAAGAAGCATGTGACTTTTTTTGCTGTCAGGAAACTTTTAAGGAATCGTGTTTTCAAATCATATGTTTGTCAATATCCTCGACTTTAATAAGTATAGTTTTTGTAAGCTAAGCTATTGTTTTAAATAACAGTTATAGATATTCATCCAAGAAAAAACAGTTCAGGGGTATTGCAGAGGCTTAACTAGGTATTATTAATTTAAAAATTGTTTTGTCATCAGAACTAACATTGTTTATCTGATGTTAAAGATTCCATCCTTAATACGTATCAATAGCTCAGTCACATTGCATTTCGCCCTTCAATCTAAGATTTGAACGTGGTATCGTACACTCGTGTCCTGTTACCAAATGGTGGCAGGTTTCAAGTTAATTTCTGCACACTATATTTATCATTTGTTCCTATCTTTTATGCAAACATTTCATTTAAATTCTAACATGGTCTTGTCTGTTATTTACAAATACCTATCAAGATTGTGTGTTTAGAAAAATACGTTTTATTTAATATTTCGAAAATATTACTCGAACGAAACCATTGATATCTAATATAATAACGTATTCATTAATTTATTAAAAAAATAATTTATGTATCTAATGCATTTAGACAAGGAAATATTTAGAATTTATTTAAAATATTTTAAGCGGACTTTCTATTTGATTTTCAGATTTTAATTGTCTTTTTCCAGACCACTTATGATGATTTTGCCTGATCAAAACGCGATTAAATATTATAAATCTAGTGCTTACAAAGCTCTAAAGCTTTTATGTTGATTCTTATCTCAGTAGTTGACATTATGGAAATGGTAACAGTTGGGCGACTTGCGATTCGATCCCGAAGCAGTAGTAGTTAAATATTTTTCTATTGAAAATAATAGAAAGGAAGGAAACTACTAAACGGTAGGCAGATATTGTTTTAGGAGTTTGACCGTGTATCCCTGGAATAAAATAGGGTTACATCTCTTCCCGTGGGTGTCGTAAACGGCGAATAAGGGATCTGGAGGAGACTGATGGCGGGTAAAGGTAAAATTAGGTGGCGGGTAAACTTCTTAGTCCCTTCTTGGTTAGTGTCAGGCAGGCGGCTGGCCGTAAAAATATTGCCAAATCTATTAGATATGGTCAATGATGTTTATCTATTGTGGCGACCCCATAAAAATGGGGTTTTATCGGACTCCGGGCTCCCGAGAGGGATGCAACCGGGAACATCGCTCAGATGAGTAGGTTGACTAATTATAAAGTTGTTGTGTTGGATTTCCGCCTACTTTTCATTGATGGTTCATATGGATCAAGAGTCTTAGAAGATACAGACTTATCCATGTTTAAATACAAGTGAAATCTCGTTGGAAGTTATCTGAGATTCTAGGGCGTCCAGACCAGTAATACTAGGTAAATCGTATAGGCACTTAAATGCATTTATCAGACGAAATTAATTAAAGCGAAAAAGCAAAGGCTTTAAACTTTTAACCGCGACGCGACGCGAAGCGATGTCCATCGTAAATAAACTATATTTTATTGATAAGACTCTTCGGACACTTGGGGTAACATACGAAAAATGTTACTTTGTCAGGTATAAATAATCTTTTTATGACGAGAAGCGTAGGTAAAAGGCTCAAGGATTTATAAGCACTAAATATTTTACGACATGAATTAATATTCCGATCGTTTTCTGTGACGTTGTTTTTATGAGTTATCATTTTTGTTGCGCTGGCCGATGGAGTGCGACGGCCAAGTCGTGCGGTGCGCCTGCGCACATCTCGAGCCGACGAGACGCAAGTGCACCACTGTGTGTGTGTATTGTGCTTAAAATATGACCGCACCTCTGTATTAATAAAAGTGTCAGAAGACTCTATTTTAATTCATTTCAAAACTACCTTTAAATTAAAAAAAAAGATGCGTTTTCTTGGAAACCTTAAAGCCCCCTCAACTTTTTAAATCGTATTAATATTATCAGTATTGAAGCTACGTTCATGAAATATACCGATAAGTTTAAAGAAGCTTTAAGTATTGAATAAGTAGTGGTCGGCTTTGAACCATGAATAAGATTTAATCAGAACAAACGAGCCTACAAGTTTGCGAAGTTAGTCGTCAATTACTCGGTATGTCGGCAGCGCGCAGCGGCAGCGACTCCGATGCGACGGAGGAAGACAACAGCTTAAACTAATGCGAACTAGAGGCGTCGACTAGCGACTTGTAATTACTGCCTGCAAAATTAATGCACTGAAACTTGGATGAAATGAAACCGGCACATGAAGTTAGTCCTCGAGTCTTGCCGATGTCTCGCATCGGGTTAAACTTGGAATTCGAAGCCTCTCTTACACGTTATTTATCAAACACCAAACTATTTACGTTCAACCAGAATTAAGAGTACCGATCGCTCGCTACTAGGCACAAATTTAACAACTAATTTAACTACTTCAAACAATTTATTTTATATTCGAATGATTTTATTATCAATGGATTTCTTCAGATGTAGTGAAAATTAGTGGCAATGTCGTAAACACGCATGCTACGCTATTTGTGTAACAATAAAGTATGAACTGGCTAAAAGCCAACGACACTCAATCTGAACTACGAGTAATATAGGACCGTGATCGGACATTTACCTACATAGAACACACGTTTTATGGTATAATATGATAACATCAGGTACTTATTCTTGATCAAGTTACTAGACAAATATTCACAATGATACATACCATATTGGAACAAAGACATAGTAATTAAGCAAGTGATAGTAGGGATGGATTTACCTTGGTTGAGAAGCCGCGATCGCAGACAGAGCATTTGAAGGGACGCTCCTTAGTGTGGCTGCGATAGTGGATCTCCAGAGCGGAGTTGCAGGCGAATGTCTTGTAGCAGATGTTACATGTCGTGTTTCCGCGCACTGCACACAAACAAACACCGTTCAATTCAAATCCTGGTCGTGCTTTAAACGTAACTCACGATCACACTGGTAAAGCAGATGGTTAGCGTCGTCTTGAGTTAATATTTGGCATCGTTTTTTTGTTTACACTGAGCACCCGGTTATGATTAGTTGGCGGGCGAGGATAAATGCAAGGAAGTGGAAATGCGGGCGACCGGGGCGGACAAAACATAAGATCCCGCTATCGCATACCTGCGGGAGGGAACGCGAGTCCGAGTGGGCTGAAGGGTGATCCTCCGAGAGCGCTGAGTGCGGCGAGCGGCGCGGGAGGCGACGGCTGCGGCGAATGGTGGTGCAGCCGCGGTGGCGTCGACAGCGTCGACATCGTGGGTGAAGGCGGCGAGGCCCGCGCCGAACGCCCGCTCTCCGAACCTGTCGCCGATGGGAGGGAAGCCGTTGTTGTCATAGTTTTTACTTCGCATTCGGACGCCGAGGCGCAGACGGAGAGCGGCGAAGTTCGACGATTCTTCATATCTGAGTCGTCGTCGAACTCCCGTATAGCGGGCTCTTCCCGGCCGCTCTCATCGTCGGTCCCGCGGGAGTCCGCCCGTCGGTCGCCGGGAGTATTTGGAGTAGGAAACATAGGGTGGGGTACGGGACGGTAAAGACTGAACTCGTTTGCGTCGGACCCGTTACTCAATGACCGAAAACTATCACTTTCTAGCCCCCCGAATTGTTCGAAAGATGCACTATTATTTCGTATGCTGGTATGGAGACGTACGTGCTGATGCAAAATTGATGGATCAGAGAACTTCTTATGGCAAACTGGACATTGATGTAGCATTTGGATAGGGGGTTTTATACGATGAACACCCATATGCGTCTTCAAATTCCCTTTAGTGGTAAAAGCGCGGCCACATAATTTGCATCGGAAAGGTCTTTCGCCAGTATGCGTTCGATAGTGCATTTGTAAAGCGCTTTTACAAGATAAAACCCGGTGACAAACTATGCACTCATTGGGATCGGAGAGCTTGTTGTCTAAGTTATCTACTAACTGTTGTAATTTTGATGTCTCTGATGTTTTTGTTATTTCTATTAAACTTTCCCAAGAATTATCATTGCTACCCGGTCGCGGCAAAAGTGCATTGTAAAATAAAGGGTCCCTGCCTAGGTCCGCATCTGTATTTTGTGGAGTATTGAGGAAAGGAGTAAGGCAACCTGAGGATATGCTACTTGGTGGGGATTGAGGAAATAAAGGATATGCTGGAAAAGTACGAAGTCCCGTTGCTATTGAAATTGGTCCAGATATCGGTGAATTCTTACTTGAGAGATTTTCCGGTTGATCTGGATCGGGCTTCACATGTGGGCTTTCTCTCCCAATTTGTTCTTCGTTGCTGTACTTGGAATCCATGCTGCAGTCGTCGTATGGAGAAGACGATGGATATCGGTCTGGTTCATTGTCTTGTGGGACTTCGTTTTCTTCAGGTTCTCGTTTGGGTGAAACACGATCATCCTCAAAACTGGAATCTCGCTGACTTTCTTCATCTTGAGGTTCAGATTTAAACTCTGACGTTGATCTTGTTGGGCTCGGCGCAGAAGGTTTACTGAGATCAGCCGGAGCGTCTTGTTCTTCACGCATGGCGAAAAGTGGGTGAGGTGGCAAAGGTTTATCGCCCAAAGGACGTGGTGGGAGCAAGTCATGATGCGATGGTCTGAATAGTGGTAAACCCGGTGGGAACGGAGGTGGCCCTCCTGGGTTGAATTGAAGTGGGTGAGGCGGCATACCGGGAATGGGCCCTGGTGATAATTGTGCTAGAAGTGGTGGATGATATTTATCCAAATGCTCCGGTATAGGGTTTGGATTCATTTTGACATGAGGAAATTTCGATGTGTGTCTTTGGAAATGAACTTTCAAGTTTCCTTTGGTTGTAAATCGAGATCCACATACGTTACATTTAAATGGTCGCTCTCCTGTATGTGATCGGATATGAATTTGTAACGCAGAGTCACTTCCAAAAACTTTTCCACAATATCGGCATCGATGTTTGAAGAATGGTTCGTTTCTTCCTCCCGATTTTCCATCGTAAGGCGACATTTTGCCTGATTTACGAAATGCAAGTTCATCAGCAAGATTGTTGGCAAGGAGTCCTTGAGAAGCGTTATCTAGTACTTCTTGTGCTCGTTTTTGCAGCATTTCCAGAGTATTTGGTTCATTTAAGGACGGTGGTGGATCGTTGTTTGTGATGATCGAAGAAGCTAATGATGACGAAATGGAACTGTAGGGCGGATGGGACATCATAGGCGGAGATGAATTCGGGATCTTTGGAACAGAAATTGGCTCTGTTTTGGGAGTGAGATGCGAATGGGTTGACGGCAAGCTTTGGCTAGTGGGGGGAGTGGATGCGACAGGTGTGGGCTCCCGCGGTGGACGAGGCGGCGGCGTGGGAGACCGCGGTGCGGGCACCGGTACTATCGGCTCTGGTTCACTTGGCGGTGGACTAGGCCGCGAATCTTCTTTTCTTCGTGTTAGCGAAAGTTGATTTTGAAGTTGGCGTATTAATTGGAGTTGAAACACTTGTTGATGTTGCAACGTGAATAGCGTGCTCTGTAACACCGCTAGTTCATGCAAGGCGGCTTCATTATCGGCATTGTTAGCCATGGCGGTTGCTGCAAACTGTGCTACTGCAACTTTAGTATTTTGTAAAGCTTCTAGTGTCACGTGTCCTGCCACCGGGA
This sequence comes from Idaea biselata, assembly GCA_958496205.1. NCBI lineage: Eukaryota > Metazoa > Arthropoda > Insecta > Lepidoptera > Geometridae > Idaea > Idaea biselata. The sequence goes on from OY292397.1 coordinate 22,632,356, forward strand.
ACGGTAATCCAACTGGCGGCACGTCCGCCTCAGGCACTTCGGCTTCTCCATCTTCGAGGCTATTATTGTTTTCGGCGTCTTGTCGATGCCTTCGTACTTGTTCTAACCGTTTATTCGGCCCATCCATTTCCTCATCTCCAGAAACCACCATCTCTTCGGGATCGGAGTGCATTCGTTCCTCGCCCATTTGCATCGCTTTCTCATCGCAAAGCCTTTTGTGGTATAAGAACTCATGGAGATTTTCGAATTGCTCTTGACACCGTGGACACATATGCGGCTCGACTCTCTCTCTCGCTTCGTCCGGGACATTGCTTATGTCTTCTTCGGAACATGAACCCGAACTTTCACCTAAAACAAATAACACATTGTTACTTCAAAATGACAAAGTTAATTTTCAATTTAGAATTATTATTGAGCATACCGCGCAGCAACAGCACATCATTGTTACACTACTCACCGGTAGGTGACACTAGTAGTATGCGGAACAAATATTGCATTATGATATGAGATGAGATAGTTTTTCAAATATTTTTTACAATAGAAGTTGTACATTAAATTTATCTAATAGATTTTTTTTTTAGATACAATAAGACTCCAGTGATTAAATGGCGAATTTTAGCTTTTTATAACTTTTTAAACCCGTTTCTATTTCTTTATATAAACATGTTTCAAACTTTAACATCATCTACTTGTAAAATATTATTTATTTATAAATTGATTTATTAGTAGGCAAATGTCACTGGCGCCATCAAATTAATTAATCATTTTTGGATAATATTTAAAAACGACTGAGCTAAAATTAGTAAACTCTTAAATTAAATATGCTTATCTTAATAATAACACAAACGTGTAAGATAAATGCGATATGATTGGCATAAAACATAATTTGATATTTATTAATGTAGGTACCTATCTAATTACAAAATGTTATGAAATATTACAGAATTGATATTTATTGTTATTTTTTAAATGTCATCGTCATCTATCTATAAATTAATACTTTTTGTTATTAGTTGCAAATTATGACGATTACTATTTATCGTCCTTTTAATACGTCATAGTCATCTATCTAATTTGTGTAAATTTTTGTGAATGAAATCGTACTTTTCATGATTAATATTAGTAATATCAAATAGTCAGTACAAAATTTATAGATATACCATACCGTACCTTATCTACTACAATATTCTATTTGAGGAGTCAGTCAGTGGTAATATTAATTACCTATGTGTGCAATTGAAAAGAATGAAATTCCCTCAATACGGTATAGGTATGGTTGATCTATTTCTTCTCATGTATCGATGTGGCTAACCCATTATTGTTACAAGTACAAGTTTAGTGCTTGTCTTGACTCTCGTATCGAATTCAAACAGTGCAAACTCTAAGAAACGCTCGGTACTTCGATGGTAATAATCTTCCGATTTTTATGAAAATATGTTGAGGTAGGTTTAGATTTAGAATATTTGACCACAAATTAAATCACAAAATAATTGAAATCTAAAGGTATAAAGGTTTTTTCTAGAAAGATTTTTAATAAAGTGTCGCGTGTCGTTTACGGCATTATGATGACTATGTATGCAATTGATAACCGATTTAACTAACTATAATAATAACTATCTTATAAGAATGGTGTTCTTTTCGACATCCAAAACTACATTTTTGCTAAAAATTTGCTACAATAAAAACGTTTATTTTGTGTTCAAGATTTATTTTAACTCAGAAGAGTGTAGGTACCTATTAGGTATTTATTTTTAATAATATAAAGTTATTAAATCTATTTAAAGCATTTTCAAATATTACTGGAGATTTTCGGTAAGAATTTTGTGTCATGGCGCTTGCCGCTTGTTGTTTTAAATGTTTTGAGAACAAGAAAGGAGGCACGATCGCCGCATTGTCAGTAAATAAATAAATTCTGTAAACCATCTAGCCCCATGTAATACCCCCATACGCTATACGTATTGTGGTGACTAAACAATGGATTATAATACTTATAAATTTAATTTCTTTTGTATATACATCCTTATTAGTACATAGACAGAAACTTAGGACTTGATACAAATAATATTTTTTGAGCATAAATACTTGTTCCCGGCGGGAATCGAACCCTCAACCTTCTGCATTGCAGTAGGGTAATTGCTCCACGTGCCATAGAGGTCGCCAATGTCAGTGATGCTTAGACACTCATTAAAATGATATTTTAATCCGGAACCTTCAACGTAAATCGAAAATTGCAACGTTACCTATCTCTAATTATACTCAGTGATAAATTATCTTGTAATTATTTTAATCAGCAATTATATATTTCATTATTGATTGCTAGTTAATTGATTGATCACTATTTTAGCGAATGGGCAGTGAAAGAAAACGTCTGCTCACGTAATAATAACGGATATTTTTATGCGAATTTAGCAGAAGTTTTTCTGAAACAATACTATAATATAGTAGATAAAGTTGTAGGTTGACCTTTCCATTTAAATGTAATGGGTACCAAAGTATACAAAAATATTTTACAAAAACATTACCCTTCCTTTTGGCTTCGCCGTAGTCGGGTAAAAAGTAATCTATCCACGATATTTAAGTATAAGATTATTCGGACTTAGACAGGGCTAATCCTATGAGTATTTTCTTCGACTTTTTAAAACCTGACATTGCGACGACTTTCCAATTGCCCGTGGTTACAGCAGATTATATGACAGTTTTTATAAAATCTGTATAAAATCAACGAGTTAAAATTATTTCTTCCATCTATATTTTTTCTCAAAAAAAAACTTTTGTAATTTTGTAACGAAATTGTAATTTAATTTCCTTTTTCAGGCAACAAGGTTTCATGTCAGGTACTACCTATCTGATTTTATTAGGTAGGTTCCTAAGTAAAATAACTTCTATTTTATTTTAAAGCAATCTCATAAATGGAGAATTTCAAAATCCTTCGGTTATTAAAGTTATCCTACATAATTATCTATGTACTACATCTATGTAAAAATCTTTACAATTATAAAGGTAGGTAGGTACCTACCTACCTTTATAATTGTAAAGATTTTTACTTACGTTATCGTGACTGTTAAGATTCGTGTGAAATTTATTTGGTTTTACCTACCTCCTTATCAAAAAAAATGACAATCATAATTATTTAATAACTATCGATTAGGTTACTAACATACTTATAACTATTAAAAAAATATGTAGGTAGACATGTTAGCAATTCAATACTTCATTTGAAGTGTCTTTGTGATAAGATTAATAAATTTCTCTTTATTCTTTGTTATAAAGGTTTTAACTGTTTTTATTGCCATATTACAATAATAATTATTGTTAATGGTAAATGCTAGGGACTTCAAAGAATCAGAGTGGAGAAGTGAATTTAAAAATGTCCAAATCAGGCAATAGTGCTTGTTTTTAGTAGGTGTTTAAATAACTAGGTACCTACCTAGTTATTTAAAAAAAAATAAGGTATTGGGTAGGTAGATTCTTAGTTATCTCTTGATAAGTACTACAGGTACATTGCCAAGTAAAAAATCATTAACGATTGACTTCATTTTACAATATCAGGCCATTCACAACAATTAATTGTTTATAGCATGTATTTTTAAAGATGGTAGACACACCTACATTTAACGAAAAATATTTTATTAGTTATCATCGTCACCTAAAATATAAATTTCCTGATACTTATGTAGATAACAAATATACACACCTAATCAATCATCTTAAATATAAAATATATTTTAGGTTTTTCTTCTATTTTCGCGATGTTGAATAGAAATTTTACTCATTTTTCGGGTTGATTCCTAAAGAAGAGACCTGTAACGAAACGACCGAAACGTTGAGCATTGAAACAATGCTATAAGTACCTAATAAACACCACGCGATTGAAACCGAAAAATGAATTTAATTTCTATAAAATATATCATGTTTACGATACTATGGTGTGCTCTTCCCTATACAAACGTCTTCCTCTTTCTTCCTGAATAAAAAAAACTCTGAAGGGCATTATTCCAGAAGTACCTAAGCAGGAGATACGGTTGTATGGTGTCTTAAGTACCTAATAAATTTATCTCGAAAACTTCTATATTTATAGCCTTTTAATACATACATACAAATACAAAGTAAATAAAAACCTAGCTTGAACTTTCAAGTTAGGTAAATAATTGGGCGGCCGGCATTATAGCTGAATGGGATTTCATTCAAGAAACTTTTGGACGGAGGTTTCAGTTCGAGTATGTGATCGGTTCAGAATGTGTAATATGAATAAAATGAATGATAAATTTAGATAAATAAAAAACCTAAGTCAATGTATTTTTTTACATTTTCTTTGAATTATTCTAACGGGAAAACCCTAGAAAATAAATATATCTATTTAAAATTGTATGATTGTGTTGCTTTGCTTTGCTATTTTTATTATTTAATCATTGAATTTGTAGTAGATTTTTGATTTAACATTTTTGTAAATTTAACGTGTTTTACTATTTAACCCCCATGGAGCAAGTGATCTTAAATATAAAATATTTTAATTAACAATGTCAATTTAATTGAAATTTTTATTTTTATGCAAACTATACCTACCTAAGTTATTAAAATTCATTTATAAATTAAATGGCATCATTGACTGATACTGACGTAATTGGCTTCCTGGTGATAGGTACACCTTAATTTATTCTTTTGTTGTTAGATTGCTGTTAGATTTCCTAGATAATAAATAAAATAATCTGGAATTAGGTAGGAGAAACCTAAGTAATTAATGGTGTGCAATTTTACATATAGATACATATTGAATATCATTTAATACCTACAGTAGGTAGGTAGGTATGTTGAAATATAATTTAAGACTTTAATCTCGACCCAAATACCTTAACACCGGCCATGTTGATGTTAAATTAACAATATGTTTTGCATACATTTTCTTATCATTTTTATTAAACTTTCACCGCTAAAATTATTTAAAACCTTTTATCTTAATATTAAACATTTCAAACTGACACGTTTCAATATTAATATTCGTGTATATTTGTCAAATAATAGTAATTTTATTCGTATTTATAAAAGGAAACGTTAAAAACGACACAAAACCGTCCATAATCCGGGTCGATATTGTGGTTGAGGATTAAATAACGCGTTGAGTAGTTGCAAATTTTCGGTTTATGCAGTTATTTGTATAGAGGAGATGTAAAGATATCTGTTTGTTGTTATTTCTGGTTTTCGGCTGCGGTAAGGCAGTGATCATAGTTGATACCGTTGCGGCATGCGCGCGGCCGCCTGTCTTACGCAGAACGTACAAAAAATACAGTATTGAAAAAACCACCATAGAATATGACTAGCCCTCAGTCCAGCCGCCGAGCTTCCTGCTCAATATTGTCCAATGTTCACACAAAACCTTCTTATTAATATTTTCAATTGTCACCGAGCCCTACCTGCTGTTAATGTTTGTCGCTTGTCATAATAGTTGAGATTACATTGGTTCTGATAGGTAATTTTCTTCTAAGTATTTTATTATTTGCTTTGAGGAAGTTTGTCAAGTATATTAGTTAGGTATTATTATAATTAGGTAGCTGTATGAGTTTACCAGTTTAATTCTTTGATCGTATTTCTAAGTTAGTAGGTACCCATAAAGTAAAGTCGTTGTTTCCGTCTGTCTTTTTCCGGTAACTTCTTTAAACCACAGAACGGATAATGATAAGACTTCCAGTTATCATTTAGATATTTTCCTTCGGAAAGTGAACAAGCCGCGATGCCAGGGCGGGTCGGTTGTGATAAATATGACTCAAAATATAATTTGTCGGCGACAGCCTCTTTAGAGCTATTAACGATATGAATAATATTGCCATTAGAAATACTACAATCTATGTACGGTCCTAAATCGAAGTTAATTAATCTACTAACAGAAAGTCTATAATTTATACATTAAATGTAATTATTATTCAAGATTCAAGGTAAATGAACGCCGATATGCATACCAATCTTTCATTTTAGCCTAAAATAAAAACCGGATTAGATATTAACGAGTTTTATTTAAAATTTATGACACGAACAAACAAACAGTGGATGTGTATTTCATAAGAATATGAGTAGGCGAGTTATTTGAATCGTTAATAGATAAAATGTCCATAATAAATATTTTATAGAGCAGTCATAAAATGGGCAATGAGATAAGTCCAACTCTAGTGGTCACTATAAAGTTTGACAGTGTGTCACTCTCATAAAATAAAGACATTTCGTTTAATATAAAAATGTCAAATATACCCGTTACTTAATTAAATGACTAAACAGCAAGTGCCAATGAATGCCTTAAATAGGTGTGAGATTAAAACGCCGAGTTTTTTTAATGATAGAAAAGTCAAAGGAACAGTTAAAACTGATATCACAATAAAATTTCTGATAATTTTGCTTTAGCTCTTGTCTGTTTTTTTGGCTGGAGTAAGTCACACAGGATGACAGGTCGGAAATCATTCAATTGACTTAAAAGTATTTATCATCATTGTCAGCGTGCTACATCTTAGACCACTGTATAATACAGATAGTGGTCAAACGCTCATCTATCAATAAGGTATTAAAAAAACAGGAAAATTATCTACCTATAGGTATTTTAACACAATATAATATTAAACCGAAGTAGCTGTCTGTGAGTGAGTCACAAAAATAACCTCATTTGTATAAAGATGTTAGTTAAAAATAAAATTGGTAGCAAAAAATTAAAGTAGGTGTTATACCTACCTATGTACTAAAACGAATACATAATAATAAGTGTTACGGCTTATTCATTTCCGGATGCCATACCGGAAGTACTAATTTCAGTACCGAACAACGTTCTAATTTTAGATAAACAAAATTCTAGTTTCAGGAAAAACAAATGAAACTTAAAAACAGATCAACATCGCTACAAAAACAAATTGGATCTAGAATTGTAAATGTAAACAATAGCTATCTACTATTTATAAATTAACCGAGAATCTATTTTAACAAAAGTTGAGCTTCTTTTCCCCTTTTAGACAGTTTTTTTTTTAATTTGTCTTTTGTAAATTGTTTTAAATTAACACTTTATTGCTTAAACTACACTTAAAAAAAATGACATCTAAGTATTTAAAATAAATTAAATTTATTTAGCATCAAAATAGACAAAAATTGTGACCCCATAATAATAAAAATATTACTCTAGGTATGTTCCGGTAAAAAAGAAGACTGCCCAGAGTTACAACATACCAAAACCCAAGTCTCTTTTATCAAATTAAAAAAGTATTAGTAGGTATACCGATCGCTATTTATTGAAAAATTCTAAATAAACTACGGTTTCATTGTCAATTTTAATTGCTTGCAAGTTGCAGATCAATTCCAAGATCTATATACGAACATGTTTTATAAGATACTTTAATCGAATTGACTATTAACCTACTCTAGTAAAAATATTTAAAAACTTATTATTACCTAATTACTTGCACTGCACTATTTACTCACCGCGCCGGTGTCGAAACTTATTGCTCACTTTTTGATGAATGCCGTATTTAATCGTCGCTAAGTGAATCATAGTGGAATTTCTTCTTTAATCGTGTCAGAGGTTCAACTTAACTAAATCGTAATACCGTATGAAACATCAAAATCACTAAGTCCTCGATAATTTCACTGTCCAAAAAGCGCTGATATTTATGAATGAAGTAGTAGATTTGTTAGGTGTGGGCTGAGTAGAGTAGAGATGTGATCGTATCGTATCTCTCGAATGATGTGCTGTTGTTTGGTATGGCAGATGTTCACAGATGAAGAGTAAAGTACCGATGGAGACGCGTCGGACGCAGGCTGGCTTGACGCGCGGCATGTTGTGTCGCGCTCAAAGCCAGCGCATGGCAAGGCAGGAGTAGGTCTTGGCTGCACTGTGGAAGGACGTAGCTAGATATCGTCGGTGTCGGTTGAGTAGTTCACTCGCGCGCGGTGCTCGGGCTAAGGAGCTGACACGGCGTGCGACCGGGCGCACCACTCGCCATCTGAAGCGGGACTGAGCGCGAGGCGGCTGCGGGCGGCGGGCGCGGTGAGCGCGCGCGCGCACCAGGTATACGGTTATGACAGGGAGGCGGGGCCGCGCTCCGCTCATAAATCAAACTTCGCCCATTCGCACGCGCTACGTGAACCCCCTCCTCCATATTCCATATTCGGGGCGGAGCATATTTTCATAATCATAACGCCTCATATTCATTCATAACATGTGGCTTCGGTCGCGACCGGGCCGCAGCGCTCGCTCGCTGCAAGGCGGGTGGTGGGCGGCGCTGACGCCCGCTAGATGGCGGGCGACTGCGACCGCTGCCCCGCGAAGCCTCCCACATTCATTAATTGAACTTATACGTCATAACTTTTTGTTTGTATTGAATAAATTAGCCGATGTAAAGTATACCCCGCGTTGAGCTTTCGTTAATCTATAAATTTATTTGCATCGATTATGTGTGTGTTGTGACGGGTTTGGTGAGATGTGAAGCAGGTTCAACTAGTTTTCAAGATAACTTTTAAGTGAAATCCACTTTTAGGTAATTTAAAATTCAAAAAGATGATTGTTATAATTAGGTATTTTTTTAAATAAATTAAATTCCTGATGGGGTTTGAATTTAGACTTGACGAATTCTAACCCCACCGTGAACATTTTCAGTTTTTTATTTTATTATTTGATAAGCACCTAAGTACTTAGTTTGGAATAAAACCTATTCATTGAATTCGAGTTAGGTTACCTACAATATTTTTCGTCGTCTTTTTTGTACAAAACCGAGTAGGTATGTAGGTAAGTGCATAGGTAATGAATGTCACAAGAAGTTGTTTTCAAAGGAGAATAACTAAAAGTGGGTCACATTAATATCATCGGTAGGTAGGTAGGTACTACAGAGCGCCAATTATGTTAACTGTGGTAGTAGCTACCAAAGTAGTTTTGAAATGGGGAAATAACAAAGATCCTAAACACAAACTCTCACGTTTGGAATAAAAGTTCAGAGTAATTCGGTGTTCCTTACCCTATTTTTTATAAGGAGATTTAAAAAAACACTTGTAAAAAGATAAAACAACTTAAACCATTGTTTGTGTAGGCAAAAATATTTAATGAAGAAAAATGCGCTGCCAAATGCATTAAAAAACCAATAGATCGATTTAACCAGCGTGGCTTAAATCTCCAAGGAAAATGCGCATTCTCCTTTGAATTTGGAACTCGTATTTGAGTTCAAGGTCGGAGCGGATGCAGTCATCCAAGACATAATTAAGCGTTATGCGATCAATCGGCACCGGCCGGCGCAAGCGCAGCCCACACTAGACCCGGTACAAAGACTTTCAAATATTGGCTAAAAAAAGAACGAACAACAAAACGATTCTACCTACCATTTGGTATTAGCTAGCTTAGGTGACATAAGATTATTTTCGATGAATCGCCAGTCTATGACGTAGCGTAGCGCCAAGTGGACTCGTCTGTGTTCCGATACGTAGACCAGTGTAGCCATTAAAGAAACCGGGTCAAATCTTTTTCCACTGCCGTCTACATATCTTTTAGATTCGCGTGTTACATCATAGACCATAGCATCACTTACCATCACGTGAGATAGTGGACGCTTATCTATCGTGTTTTTAGGTAGGTATACTTACATTAATAAAAAGGTTAAAGGTTTAAATAGGGTAGGTGTATTAATTGTTTTTTTTAATTATATTTATCTGTAATAATAATAACTAACTGAGACACCTACAGAACTAGAAACAAATAACTATTGTTGAATAACTAATAAACAATACATACAGATACAATTAAAAAAGAAATTACAAAACAAGTTCACTAAAAAAAAACTATAAGTTTACAAATATTAAAAACTACAAATTAAAATTAATAAAATACATTTATATTGAATTACATTAAATTAATAAAAACCGAAATCAAATAATATTTAAATACATTGAATTAAAATTATAACTACCTACCACAACTAAAATTACAATTAATTGTAGAATGTAGATTATGGGTACAAAGTACAAATAGGTTACCTACCTATTTGTTGCACAGAGGGAGTCAAACCACCTACCTTCTGCTTTGCTGGCGGGTCTTCGCCTTCACGCCACAGATGTCACATTTTCTGATACAAAATGCCTCGTTAAGAAAACCCCGGAGGTAGGACCATGTTGATCGCTTTGTGCGGTTTAAATTAAATATAAAACCGGTCAAGTGCGTGACGTTACTCGGTGTGCAAGGTTCCGTAGTTACAATTTAATTAATTAAGTTATTCTTGACTTTTTGGAGTAACAAAATTCATAATTAACCCCCTTAGGCCTTACTTATAAACGATGACCAAGTTTATGTAACGTTTGACTCTGTCTGTTAACTTTAAAACTTCATGTCACAGTAAAAGACAAACGATACAAAGTTTATGCTGCTGTTTTTAAGTATAAGAGTGAATGTCTAAGTAGATTTATGTAGGTAGGTAAGGTTTTGAATTTCGATATTAAAAACATAAAACTAATAATAAATCTTCAAATAATCTTCATTCATGTATTTTTCCTTAAAAATATTTCTGGTAGAGATACCTCAAGCAATAATAAAATTATAAAGCAAAAAATTAGAACTAATAAATGTTTATATTTTAATATCGTTCTCTATTTTGTATCATATTATTATTTCTAGTCAGTCATGCAGACGGACGGACGCGAAGACATTAGGGTTCCTATGTTAGTTTCCCAGTTGGCTATGGAACCCTAATAAAGCGTAGGTGTGACTGCTACGGGCTGTCGGTACCCAATATTAATGCGATGGAAGCAATTTGGGGGATTCTGCTAGTCATTCAGCCATAGCTGGCCGGGGCCGCTACGCGACCAAAGACTTTCAAAGATTGATAGAAAATAGATCGGACTACAAAACATAAAAGGTAATGTTGTTTCGTACCGGCTAGTACAAAATTGCTTTAAACCAACAACAAATTGTATGGGATGATTTAGCCGCCCCACTTTTTTTTTTGTTATAGCGGCAACAGAGATACATCGTCTGTGAAACGTTCAACTGTCTTACTATCACGGTTCAAGAGATACAGCCTGGTGACAGGCAGACAAACAGACAGACAGAAAGCGGAGTCTTACTAAAAGGGTCCCGTTTTTATTATCCTTTGGGTACGGGACCCCAAAAAAGTACAATTTGAATTTAAAGAACGTATAAATTGTGCCCGTAGTGCGAGTTTTTTGTACCTTTGGGTTGGCCGTGTAGCCCCGGCAAAGAATAGGGTTACCCCATCTCTTCCCAAGGGTGTCGTAAAAGGCGAAGGGATCTGGGAAAGACTAACTTTGAATTCTTGCTTGGTCCCAAGGAGGGAAGTGTCAGGCAGGCGGCCGGCCCTCAAAATATTGCCAAATCGACTTGCACAAGGTATTGTTAATCATGACATGACTTACCTACTGTGCCGACCCCCAAATAACTTGGGGTTTTAGGCAACCCCGAGTTCCCGAGAGGGATGCAACTGGGAACGTTGTTTAGATGAGACCGATAGTAGTCGATGTACGTACTAAGCGCCATTTGCCAAAATAGTTTTGACCTAGATTTTTCTTCTGATTTCGCGATGTTGTATTGTAATTAGAGACATTTTTTGCTTTTAATCGCGTGGTTTTTTAATACTTTTAGCATTGTTTCAACGCTCAACGCTCAACGTTTCGAGACCTTTACAGGTCCGTCCTTCAGGATAATTTTTACCTGTTTAAAATAAAACTTTTGGCAATTTAAGAAAACCGTCCACTCTATATTTAGAAGTTTAATATTTTGATCCGCAACACAATCGCGATACATTTCCCAGTATGTCATTCACGTTACATGTTTAGGGGACCCTGTTTTTTATAATTAACAATGACTCGGATGCCAGATTCGCTTACCGATCTAAGTTTTTGTTTGAACCTCGTATAGGTAGAGAGAGGTACAGTAGGCAACAAAAGTTGATGTAAACTGTAAATTAGGTTTTAAATTGCTACCTATTTTTACCTTTTGATATTTTTGGGAATCATTTGTAAAACTACATAACTAATCAATTAATAATATTATTATATATTATTTGATTTATATTAAATAGTCACTTTTAAACTAATACGATTTCTGTTCAAGCGATCTGGACCCGTGGTTCTAATAATAATATTTTTTTTTTATTATTGAAGTATTAAATCACAATTACAAAAATTAGTTTAAAAAAAATGCTTTCCTAAATTCTGGGCTCGGCAAGATTCGAACCTGCGACGACGACGTGTGAATTACTGTTCTATACCGCGTCTACTACTGAGCCACAAGAGCTCGCAGGTTAGGTACCGGTTTTTAATCAAGCAATGCATTCTTTTTTAACCGACTTAAAAAATCTCCTCACCTCATCCTTTTTTTGAGCTCGCTGTTGCAGTTTTTTTTTTGCTTTTTCGAGTAAGACCCAGGGTCAGATCTTGCTGGAAGCAGAATTAATAAAAGCCTTTTTCAGACTAGACCGTTAGAGCTGAAATTATTTATAAAAACACCTTAAAATATAGGTTCAGTAGCAGCATTTACCCCCTTACTTAATCTTATAAACGACGACTAAGTTTATGTAACGTTTGTCTTTTACTGTGACAAGAAGTTTTAAAGTTAACACGAAGTGACAAACGTTACATAAACTTAGTCATCGTTTATAAGTAAGGGGGTTAATGTTTAAAATAATGTATAGGTACATAGGTAAAAGTTCAATCTAATTCCCAGTTTGAAATCTTTACTATGGATAACCACTTTTTTCACTGACCGTCCATACAAATACGTAATTTATTAATGCGGGAATGTTCGCTACGTTTATATCGAAGTTTCTTTTTTGATAATAAAACGAAATTAGTAGCATTTGAATTATCTACCTACTTGAAATCAAAAAGATTAAAGTAAGCTGTAACTTACGAGTTAGAGAATTTTCTTTAACCAACTCCTAAAAAGGAGGAGGTTATCAAATCGGATAAAAGTATTTTTTGTGTGTGTGTTACTATTTAATAAAGGCATAAAAAGACAGGCTGTTTATAATATTAACGTCTTTATAAGTATATCTAGTAAAGAATATATTCACTAAGAACTACCTATTTGTAGATATCCATTGATAAAAATAACGTTAACTTTTTGTTTTATTTTATGAATGAATAAATAATATAATCAATGTTTTGGAATCAAACAAACCCCATAGACTATTATAATGACCTTAAAATGCAGATGCGACAACGCACAGGCGGATGTCATTTATTTCCCTTCAGGTGACCCTTTTACCTTTTATTGTAAAATCCTTGCTTTTAATTTTAAAATGAATCCTCATTTGTAAGCTAACAAATTATTTTAATAAAATTGCCCTTCAAAAGTTTTTATTCGTTTGAAATAGGACCTCGCACGGTTTGTGCATTTAGCCAGTATCCGATTAATATTATAATGACGGCCTCTTTGGCCCGTCGGGCGAATACCCGTCTGCAACACAGATTATTGCGGGTTCGATTCCCGCCGGTGACAAGTATATATGCTGACCATAAATGCTTGTTTCTGGTTCTGGGTGTTTTTATATATCATATGAATGTAGCCCTCGAATGTTGAAATAATTTGTGAAATCGGCACAGAAGTTTTTGAGTTTATTCATTACAAACATACATAATAAATAAAATATACAAATCTTTCCTCTTATTAGTGTATAGATGTATGTATGTAAGTAGTTACTTACATAAAAAAAAACTTTTAATAGTACTTATATCCATTGTCTGGTACCCATAGTAGAAGCTTAGGACGTTGATTTAAGCCGAAGGGGGCATGTTCTTGGCGTAGGGTAAGATGTATACCATCTAGTACGCAGGAGATAAGAGTGCGCACTTAACTTCACGACAGTTTAGTACGAAAAATTATCAATATAGAAAAATATCAAAATTGGTTTGAAAACTTAGATTCCAGGTAAGTCAATAGATTTTCAATCACTTTGATGTAATTTTCGTACGTTTTGCATTGATTGCTGTACTATAACCCTTCGGTTAACACAAAACTTCATTTATTATTCTCGCAACAGGTCTTTTATGCTAACCGAAGCTGTTGGGAAATTTCCTAAAATGTTTGGTAGATGGCACAAATTTAAAAATATATTTGTGAGAAGCTAGGTGTGTAAGAGTGCGCGGAGTGCGAACGTGTAAGAGTTCGCGCGCACTCTTACATGACATTCGTTTATTTTATTAAGTCTGACATATAAACTTTAAATAATTTACTTAGAAAATTATTTACGAACTTTTGTATATATTTGCTGAATGTCGCGAAAAAAGCGAACGTCTGAGCGAAAAAATTGTTCACTCCAGATAATGGAAGAAGCTCGAAAGCTCTTCGAAAACGGGCAATCGAAAAGATTGGTACTAACAGAAAACATAAGAAATACAACAGCATTAGCAGTTCACCTTACAAAATCAAAGCAGAAACAAAATACCTACAAAATAAACCAAAGCTAAAAATGGACATAAATGACAATCAATCTTCTAAGGCTAAGAAAGAGTTTAAGAAACTAAAATTAAAATCCCCCAAATAAGAAAATCAAGCGGTGCGGTGGTTGCAAAGATATCTACAAAGAGCCCATCACGGAAGATTGGATTGAGTGTACAGTGTGTAAGCATAAGAAATACACTGCCTATGTCAGCCAAGGGTTGTATAAGTGCGATCTGCATCATGAATAACGCGCGTACTCTTGTACAACTTGCTGCGCACTCTTTGACCACAGGGTGTATAAGAGTGCGCTATTTTCATTTTTGATTAATCTTAAATTTCCACCTAAACTATTGTTATTAGAGATATACTTTCTATTGTGATTTTGTAGGGAAAAGATTAAATAATTAAAATAAATAATGTTGGTTTTTATAACTACGATATTTTATTTTATATTAAGTTTCATTTAAAAAGTGCGCACTCCTATACCACCTTACCCTATATAAGAATAACTTTTACGACTTTTAGAAATTCGAAGTAGATTTCGAAAATTATACGTTTAAAGTTTATTTAAAAATCGTTTCCTAGAATTAGAGTTCATTGACCTTAAGTTGACCTTTTACTTGGTTTGGACTACTACAATTTAAGCATTAATTGCCTTTACTTTCAATCAGTGAAACATAACCTCAACATTACAGTCCCCCCGGACACATTGTACCTAGTACCTATACATTTATTGACAAACTTTCGCGTATTTAATTTAGTAGGATAACCGAAATAATCGTTTCGTTGCTCGTCCTTTCTAACGTCTCTCTGACGGCACGGCGGGCGAAGGACAATCGCACTTAGTATGACTATTTTCGTCCTAAACTAGAAACTTCCCTCGTAACTTCCATTAACAGAAAACAATAATTCTATATCTATGTTGTTTTTAACCTCAACAGACAAAATAATTCCTGTTTATGATGACATCTAATCCCTTATGAATTAAATGCGAGTTCCCTGAAAGTATCCGAACCGTTATTCCAAATCCATCAGTGTATACGGAAATAGCTCGCGTAACACAAGTCACATTCGATTTAAATACACAAATTTTTGAAAACGTCTGTTTATTTAAGCTAAAGCACGCGCCGCGCTGTCCGACGCCTGTTAAGTACAGTGAGGTAACAAAGGTGTATATTCATCATAGAGTTTTAAAATTTCTATTAGGTACTTATAACAATGTTTTCAGCTCTTATTTTAGGGTTCCGTGCCCGAAGGGTAAGAACTGGGCCCTAAGACTCCGCTGTCTGTCCGTCTGTCATCACTTCGTCAGGCTGTAATTTCATGAACCGTGATAGCTAAACAGTTTAAATTTTACAGATTATGTAATTCTGTAGCAACAAATAAACATAATAAATATTTAATAAAATAAACATTTATACACCATACAACAAAATTTGTTGTATGGTGTATAAATGTTTATTTTATTGTTTAAATTAAATTTAAATTTAAATGTTTAGTTTATATGTTATAATCACCTTACATTTAATGTAAGGTGATTATAACATATAAACACAACGATACCGCGATTTTTGGTCTCGGAGACCAAGACTATATGAATCCATAGACACCATGTAAGTACCTAAAGATTACTCAAATACCTTCAACGTCATACAATGGTTGCTTTATAGATCGCTCTGAGCAATAAGGCCTAGAGCAATCTAGATAAAAGCAACCTTTAAGATAATGGAAGATATAGAGGGACGGGTGTTTAGACGTAGAAAGAGGATAGAGTTGAATTTTAAAGTCCTGCCTGAACGGAATAAGCGGTGTGCGGTCGATATCTATCCATGTTATGCCCTTTTGTTGCCGATCGTACACCTCCGCCTAAATGCCCAAGTTTATTTTGTTTTTGGTTATCGTTACGAAACGTTACATTTAATAAAATAAATTAGTTAACTACTGAAAACATGTTTTAAATAAAGGTGTTCTGTGCGAGGTAAATATCAACATTATATGACAGGTATTGAAACCATTAGTAGCCATTACGGTACGTCTGTTTTCTTTTAATGTCTTCAAGTATTCTTTCTAAATTCTACTCCTACGTCAAAATTTGTGAGTGTGTGTGTGTGTGTTTGGTGTTCCGTCACACCAAAACTGCTGAAGCGATTGCTATGAAACTCGATGTGTAGATGACGGACGAAATGGAATAACACATATGCTACTTTTTACCCCGAAATTCCCACGAGATCTAGACTTACGCGAGAGAAACCTTGGGAAGCTGCAAGTTCTTTAATAATGGTGTTTGAAGACCTCTGTATCTTTTTAGGGAAATGCGGGGTGCATGAGCGGTTACACTTTTCATTCCATTTTCTGTTCTGAGGTGCAAGTCGTCCCATTCGTAACTCGTCCCATAAGCAACTTACCACAGGGGTTGCTATTGTGGTTAAATTGTATGCGACCAATGCCAATTTACTCCATTTATAAGAAGTAATCTGTCTTATCCTTATTCTATCTTGAATGTTAGGTTTAAAGGTTGCTTGGAAGAGATCGATTAGCGATAAGGCCTCCCATTTTACCTCGGTTATAATTATTCTGTTGTTCTATTCTCTGTACCTATTTGTAATATTTAATATAATACAGCATTGATCTATCTTATGGAAAAGGTATTAATCGGAATGTTTAATTCACCATTTTTTTAGGTACCTATCCAATGTGTAATTCATCAGTTGAACTCAAATGTATTGTGGGATTACCTGTTCATTCCGAAGCTGTATCGGTTTCATAGGCAAACGAGGGTGAAATTTTTAAATGGGTCGTCAAAATGATGGGTATTGCATAAATGACCAGTGGGTCGGAGGCGGGGAGGGAGGGAGAAAGAGGGCACCGCCGCCGCTCACGCGTTCATAAATTTGAATATGGAAGTGAGTTCTAATGTCGTCGCTGTTTATTTTTACTGCACCCCCAGAGCCGTACGCCCGAATGCGACGCCGAATTTATTTCCATGCATTTTAATATCTCCCTCTGAATAGCTATTGCCATTTTCACGCGGTTTTATTGCGAACCCTATATGCCTTGTTATATTCTTCGTTTAGTTCCGTCTGTTTACGATAGAACTCGATGGACAATATTGGTCGATGGAACCTCGTAGCGCTTCGAAGGCATGGAGTGTAATTAGTCCCTACTCGGCAGCGGGACGATAGCCACAGTTATCGAAGCCGATAATAAGCTTTTACAATTATGTAAATTTTTCTCGTTTATGAAGTGTACGGTGAAGGTATTCCGATGCGAGGTATGTCAGAATTAAGTCGTTAAAAGTGGACAGTGATTGATTGGAGCTTGTGCAAAGGGCACGCATTGCGGAAACGCACGCAGCTTACCTACACACGATACTCAATATTATGTATTAATACTTACATTGTACAAGTTTTGTAGCCGTCTAGAATAAGGCTACGCCATCTCTTCCCGGGTCGTATAAAGCGACTAAAAGGTCTGGGGTAGACTGGAGCACTCCAGCGCGGTGTCGGGTAAACTGTTTCATCCCAAATAGGGTTGGTATTAGGCAAGCGGCCGACCATAAAACCATTGCCAAATCCATTAGCAGTAAGTATGGTCAATGAGTAGGATAGAAGAAAATAAGAATATGATAAAAACCAATACACAGGAACATGCTCAAGGCAGATAGCTATAGGTTTTATGACATAAACGTATCTGCTCTAATGTATTTATCCAGGAAAGAAACAGTCGGCTACGTTTGAATGGAGTATCCTACCTAATACTAGGTATCCTTTCGTCTTAAAACTGGCATATTGCGGGGCTATTCTATAGTGTCAGTGTCACTTAAAGGAAACTTGCATCACGCTCTCAGTCCGCTGAGGTTGCTCCACCCGCGTTGACTTTACGCCTTGTTAATGTTTACTTGCCTCAAAGCCTTCCAGTGTAATTGTTTAACTTGCCGCGACAGATGATAAGCAATTTAGATTAAGTTTATTCAACAAGTTAATTACATTTGCCACGACCTAGTTTTAGTAGCCAATAAAGTGTTCATTTCTGACACATGTTAGAGTTCTAACAGCGAGTTGGTGTGTTGCTTGACCCGGAGCCGGAGCTTTCGGATCTTCAAATTGTAAAGAATTCTAATTATAATATGAGTTAATTCTCATTATAATTTTTCGGTAAAGTTATCGGTTAAATCGGTTATCTCGGTGAAAACGTAGGCCGCCCTGTGATGTGTGTGCAGATTCAGCACATATTTTTGACTGACAAATATGATAATGTGGTCGAGTCGTATTGCCAAAATAATGAACAACTTACATTGAAACGAATATGAACATTGTGCATATTAGTTTTAGTAAAAAAAAATATCTAGGTACCAAAATCGTGTAAAATTAACTAAAATAAAGAAATTATGCCTTCAAAATACACAGTGAAATAAAAAGCAAACCTATCAACTGATGTTAACATCTTTACAATAAGGTATTATTTAACTTTACACGAAAGTATAGCGGATTCGGGTTGCTTAGTGTTGTTGCGTGTCGAGTGTTTATTATGTCCACTTCCCTGACGTTGAGAGATGAAATTTTAATGTGGTAAATTATCCGCAAAAAATATTGTCGACGTTGCTCGTTAAAAGATCCTCCACTTAAGACGTCAAAACGACCGCAAAATAAGAGTTTATGTTTACAAAAATACATTTTAACGTTTTCTTATTATGTAGGTAGGAATTGTGGATGGGAATCATTGACCTTTCACTTTTAATCAACACAAACAAATATTGTTAACCAATTTTCAAAATATTTTTAACTAGCTGCGTCCCGCGGTTTCACCCGCATAAGTGTAGCCTATGTTACTCAGGGTAAACGTAGCTTTCTAATGGTGAAAGAATTTTTGAAATCGGTCCAGTAATTTTTGAATTTATTTATGACAAACATACGACACACACACACACGCACACACACACACACACACACACACACACACAAATACGAATAATTCCTCTTTATAATATAAGTGTAGATGTAGATTAGAAATAAAATTTACAAAATGGGTTTTCCAGAATTTTATGAAAGTAAATCCCAATGGGATTAAAACCCACACCTTCTGCATATCTATCTAGATTCCAGATATCTTAGTATCTCTACCTACCTGCTATGTAGGTATAAACGTATTAAAAACAACATAGAATTCAATACTACCAAACAAACCTTTATTTTATTTCGCCAAAACCATACCTTTTTGTAAGTCAAAGAAGTTGTCAAAAAGTTTAACCACTGCACTGAACTCCATGAAATTGTAGGGTAAGTTTTGCGGTTACAGAAGAATAAGTAAAGCTTTAAAAAAATCACTAAAGAGGTGAAAAAGTTTCCTTGGCATTCAAACAATAGAGTACTCGATTTACCTGTGATGTGGCCTAATATTTTAAGGAAAGTAAAAAATTGAGTTAAGTTTTTAAATCGACAAAAAATACAGCCATCGTTCTATGATTTACAATGAAGTGGTTTAAGTGGTGATACAGTTAATGAAACTGAATGGCCGCGTACTAAATGCTGTACCCATAATAAAAGCTCTGTTACGCTTCAGGCTAGATGGCGTTGTGTAAAACATCGCACATTATTTGAGGTAAATGTTTTTCTTTGAGTTGTAATGGATCGCAAATTATGTGACAGCAGTGTACGGGTGTGAAATACTCCACTTTACCAACATTAAAGTACAAAAAGATTGTACTATATGAGAACTTAAATTATGGAGGGTGAACGAGGGGGGCGGCACTCGCTTGAAATATAAAAGTGTCCAGGGGCACTCAGCGGCCGGACTCTCATATTTTGTTATTTTATTTATATTAAAAGTAATGGTTTGCCGCACGGCATAATGCTCTAGACGGTTTTTGCGCATTTTTCTCTTTTCTCTGTGTCGTATATTTTCACTTAAATGACGTAGGTACGTGACCCTCTCTTTGTTAGCTTACATTGATGTGCTATAATCCGTTAACGACTTTTGGGGATGGGTTTGCTTTTATTTCATCAATAATTCTTTTGAAAATTTAATTTTGTTTCGATTTAATCAACTTTAAAGACAACAAATTGTTCTTTATGCAGGTGGAGTCTTTGTTGTAGAGAGCGCTACAACGATACAATGGCATAAATTAAATTACTATAGCTTTATGCTATCATAAACAAGCAATACAGACATCTTCAGTATAATGTTAGGTTCCAAAACGGTCGGCATCGTGGCTGAAACATTGTGCAGTCTCGAAGCGATTTGGTCCTAGTGCGTTAGTGTTAGAGGTCATATCTGAACGGTGTTTAGCGTGGTACAAGTGCGGGTTGGCAGCAATCTGCACAAGCAGTAGCGAGGAGGTGTAAGCGAGGTGCTGTGGGGACGTGGGAGGGAGGCTCGGCGCGCCAGGACCTAGCGTCCACGCGGTAAGGTCCGCTTTGCGCCCGCGGCGCCGCCGCTCTTCCGGGGAAGGCGCTATCTCGGGTGCAGCGGGCGGCCACCACCCCCTCGTAAATAACGCGCGCTGGCGAGCCGGCGAAGCACCCGTGCCAGATTCTACAGCTAGAAACAGTTAAACGCTCATAATTTCGTGCTGGTTAAGCTTATCTTTGTCTCGTGTACGAAATTTCGTTTCGCCACCGCTCTACCGCCCCTCGCGCGCGTTTTCGTGGACATATTTTATTGGTTGCAACGGAACGTCGCGTCCGGGGCCAAAGTTATAATTGTCCTTCGACATACCATTGCAGCTTCTGCATAAAGTTACCCGACGACATTTAAGTTGTTCGAATAACTCTATCTGGTTAATGTTTTAAGTTTACCCGCTCGGCTTATTTGAAAATCTACGCCAGTTTAATGAACGATTACGTTGATCGACGATTCAGTAATGTTCCGTAAATGTCTTGTAAATTATAAATAAGTTATCGATTCGACCGAGTTAATAGCGAGTGTTGCATTCGTGCGCCGTCTGAGCGGTAGGTAGATATTTAGATTTAAAGTAAAGCCGGAAGTTGGGAAGTTGTGTATATTTACACTTGTGTAAACCTCATAGAGGAGTTTCATGTGTTAGTAGGCTGCGAAGGCATCCGAGTACCGCGCACTATCGCGGCTGGGGAGCGCGCGGCGGTCGGTGGCGAGACGGGGCAGACGGGAGGCCTTAAGCCGGCATCATCCCGCCTTATCGCGGCGCGCCGGATTCATAATAATTTTAATACTTGGGGGGAGCGCACTACGCCCGGATTTCCTTCGCATACTTTTATAAGCGGTTTTCGTCTTCCCCGAGGATTCGCGTCGCGTTGACACCCTCGCGTGCATACAACTAAAGACGATAGGGTACGAGTATATCACTGAAAGCTCCTTTGGGTTTTCCATGTTTATAGTTTTTTAGATCGCGCAAAATGAAGGGGTTTTTGTTTATTTTTTGTAGACTATTATTATTTACTACGTAGCCGCAACTTATGATGAGGCAACTCAGATTCTTATAGGTAAACATGAGACGATAACTTAGTCTACGATCGTCTTAGTTTAAGGTACCTATTCGTTATTTTTCTTTTTACTTGTCTGCAAGGGAATGGTTATGTTTTTAGGGTTACGTATCCAAATCCAAATTAAAGTAAAAACGGGGACCATATTGCTGAAACTCCGCTGTCTGTCTGCCCGTCTGCCACCAGGCTGTATCTCATAAACCGTCATAGCTAGACAGTTGAAATTTTCACAGATGATGTATTTCTGTAGCCGCTATAACAACAAATACTAAAAACAAATATTTACATACAACAAACGTGATTAAACGCAACGTTACGTTAGCGCGATTTTTGTTTTAATTTTTTTTTTCTGTCTTTTGTACTTATGCTTCGTTTCATATTAAACCGTACTCCATCTAAGTATTTATTTTGTATACTTTTAGAACAAACTAAAACCGCAATAACTCATAAACTACCTATCAACTGAATTGTAGCTACCTTACTTTCACCGACTGCAAGAAAAAGGGTCCTAATTACAGACTATGCGAGATCTGCCAATTTGCCAAAATGGATATAACAAATGACAGTAGTAATAGAGGCACTTGAGTGGAACATTAATAGAGAGGCAGGTAGCCGTCGAGGCAGGGCGGGCGGGGACATTAACGAGCGTTTTTATCCAGGGCGGGCGGATGATGAATGGCTCCACTTCCGGCCGCGACGTCCACACTTCCGCCACCGCTTTTGTGTATTTATCAACATTAATTTTCAATGTTTTGCATGAAAGTAGACAGGCATATGTTTATGTTAAGTTGGATATTGTTTATAGGAACTTCGTCTAAGTAAGTACCTACGTTGGAACGGTAATTTTTTTTTAAATTTAACAGCGGACAAAGTAATCTTGTTACAAAAATTGGTACCTAGATTACCTAAATAGTAATTTAGTTATGAGTAGTAGGTATACCTTTTATTTTGTCACCGATGATTAGGGCATGCAATATCGGATCACTCAATCCCGGGATATCAATCTTTTTCGTCCGAGATTAGGTACGATATCCCGGGATTCCAGGATTCAATAATGTAATCATGACGTTCCTACATAATTTTAGGCATAAAAATAAGAGCAACGCCATTAGTTAATGATTTCATACTAGGATCGCGATAAACGAAGAAAACTTAAAAACAATAATAATAATTATTATCATTTTTATAATTGAAATTAAAGACATTTTTCGGTTCTAATCGCGTGGTGTTAATTACTTTTAGCATTGTTTCTTTTTTCAATGTGCCAATCCTGAAGAAGGGACCTGTAAAGGTCTCGAAACGTTGAGCGTTGAAACAATGCTAAAAGCAATAAACACTACGCGATAAAAACCAACAATACAACATCGCGAAAACAGAAGAATAATCTAATTTTATAATTTCTGAAAACCAAAAAAAGCTAATTATTAAGCTATTAAAATTAAAATTGTTTTGCCTATTAAGTTCCTACGATGTTATATAACGAAACCTAAGACAAAATAAATAACAATCCACAGTCGACTGCGAGTTATGTTCCACTTTACTAAAACAGTTTCCTAGCGAAGGAAATACTTTAATGCTCAGTTTCTGGAGATTTTTAATGACAGTTAAACTCTTTCCTATGAAATAATTGCAACACCTATGTCTTGATAGATCACAATGCAAAATACTTTCAAACACTTTAGTACCCGGCGAAACCCGAATAGCGCGATAGCCACTACGCCACGGGTAAGCTTCCCGCCGAGCCGAATTTAAGAAAGCACCTCTTCGTGTTCTTGCGAGTAAGGCCTCGTAGTGATACCTACCAGCGAATTTTGCAGTTCAACTCGGCTTATAATTTTCTTTATAAAATAGAAATTATTACGTGTGTCCTAAGTATGGTAAACACTATGAAATAATGTTAAGCCATCTATGAATCTTTAAACTTATTTCGTAAGAAAGTGTTTAACGGTCTTTGTCTCGTGTACGAAATTTCGTTTCGCCACCGCTCTACCGCCCCTCGCGCGCGTTTAACGGTCGTCAAAATTCTCAAGACCCTGTTTCGGCAGTCGGGTAAAAAGGTATTTTCAAAAATATTAGTAGGTATTAGCTTCTGGTGACCAAAAGGCTGGCGGCTACTTTGGCCAACGAATAGGTATTGCTATGCAAAGAGGAAATGCAGCTAGCCTTTTGGGTATCATACTTAGGGACTCATTTTTGGATTACTAATTTTAATTTAGCTAGTGAATTAAGATGGTATATTTTTGAAGTAGAAAAGTATTTTTTACAACAATATTGAAAACCTCCCATTATCATTGACTAGGGAATGCAATCCCGACTCGGGATCGTAAATTCCCGAGTAGTTTAAAAAAACACACCCAAGTGCGACACTCGCGCACAAAGGGTTCCCGTACCACTATCACAATTGGGTACTTAATCCTAAAATAGTTTACAACAACCAATTTTTTAATTTTATAGGATAATGTGAAATATTTAGCTTTGATTCCTACTCCCATCATACGACCACATTTCTCAAAAAAATAATAAAAAAAAACTTGACATAAAAAAAATATGAAAATTATTTAGCAGACTGGTATATTTGAAAGACAGGGCAGCCATTTTGAATTCCATGCACTACTCGATTTGACTCCGGCAAATCAGAAGCGACCTCACATTGTAATAAAATCCCTAGTTGTTTTTGACACATGTTAGTTGTATGGGAGCCCCTCTTAAATATTTGTTTTATTTTGTTTTTAGTATTTGTTGTTTTAGCGGCTACCAAAATACATCGTCTGTGAAATTTTCAACCGTCTAGCTAGCTATTACGGTGGCCTGGTGGCCGGCCTGGTGACAGACGGACGGACAGACGGACAGACAGCGAAGTCTCAGTAATAGGGTCCCGTTTTTACCCTTTGGGTACGGAAACCTAAAAAATTACATGACAGAATACTTTGAACAATAAATATTGTGATAGTGAGATTAATTAAAACAAAATATTATTAGAAGCAAACAAAAGCCTATATTACTAACTAAATAATTAACAATTTTACAAACATCAACATAATCAAAACAAAAGTAGGTATAGCTCAATGAAATTTAAAGTAGTTACGGGTGATTTTGAAAGTAACTTGTTAGAAAACAAAGTGTTAACTGCCAACCGGCATCTAATGTCCGTTGCAATGTACCCAGCTGCTAAGAATGCCCTTTCCGACGTGTGTAGTATCGCTGACCATTGCCGCCCAATCCCGTCAATCCCGAACGGGATCCCGTCATATTATGCTTCGGGATTGATCCCGAAAAATAACACGGGATCCCGCGAGATCGGGATTGCATTCCCTATCATTGACATTTCTTTGTACCGATATACCTATCTACCTACAAGCCTACATGTATCATTGTACTAGATTAAAATAACAAGTTACCATATAAATATCTGCGTACAGCACGATCGTAATCACCAGCAAAAGGTCTAATTGAATTTATAATCACGTATACAAATATGACTTCAACATTAACTACGGTTTATTGCTTAACTAGTTTGTCATTTGACAGCATGTTTTATTGTTTTTCCTAAGGAATAATAGAATAAAATAACCATAATTAAAAATTAAAGATTTTAGGGTTATTTCGATGGAGTTAGCGAATAATATCATCCTTCGATCTTAAGTTAATTAAAATCATTTATGGGAAAGAAAATAAGACTTAGTTTTTTTAAGAATGCTCGACATAATTCACTACCAATATTGAAGTTAAAGGTGGAAATATATTTCTGACGTGACGTGACGTGATGCGTCAGTAGCCTATCGGTTTCATATATTTTGTACGCTTAAGGCTGTGATCCATTGGCGAGTAAAACCGTCGAACTCGCGAGCCAAAGGTCTAAACCGCCAATGGAGCACTTAAAAGTCTGCGGACTTAATAAAAACCGGCGGATGGGCTCGTTGTGCATGTTTGAAATTTCAAGTCTGCGGTCCAAAAAATGATGAGAACGATGAGAATAGACTGTTTGGTGCGCTAATGGATCAACAACTCGAGTCGACGAGCCAACGAGCCAACGGTTTGGACTGTTGACTCGCCGGATCGCCAATGGATCACCGCCTTTAGAGACACATTCGTAGGTCGTGTCGTGTCGTAACATAAATGTGTTTCTAAGTCTACGCTAGAGATACATTTGTAAGTCGTGTCATGTCGTAACACAAATGTGTCTCTAAGTCTACGCTTAGAGATACATTTTTAGGTCGTGTCGTGTCGTGACACAAATGTGTCTCTAAGCCTACAAAATATATGAAACCGACACGTCACGTCAGGTAAATGTGTTCCCACTTTAATTCACCAACAACTTTAAACAAACAGACCAACATTATAATTTTGTCATCGAAAACGATATGAAAACATCTTATTAAACATTCATCACACCTCACCGAATGGTGAGAACCTCGTAACATAAATTTTGCGTATTATTTATGTTGACAGGCGTGCGTTATGAAATTATAATGCCGCGATTGATATGCGGAGGACGCTAGTGAGACGTGGACATTGTACTGGACTTTTAATAATGTTACCAACACAAATAGACCACTGTTCTGGTTTACGTTATTTAAAGGTCGAATTTAAAATATTGTTCACTGAAAGCATTTGATGCTTCTACCTCGGTAGACAATATCCCCTTTATTACAATTCGTTTTGTTAATAAAGGGTGTTGTTTAAGTTTAAGTGTAAACTGCAGTTTATTGTCAGGTTTAAACTATTTATGGTAGACAAAATATTTGAGATATTAAAATGTGCTGTCTCAGTCAGATAACTGGAGGCTTATTTCCCGGTTTATGGATATAGTCAAATTATTAGTCGAATTTTCGAGACGTATGTACATTTTAACATATTTCTCGTCTACCAGAAGCCTTTCGTAACTAGATCTTAGACTATGTTTGCACTAAGACTTTATTTTATAATCAATTTTATCGTCTCTCAGTTTTAACTTAAGTATCTACATTTAAGAAGTTGTTACACTGGATGCGTTACACGTCCAGTGCGACAAGCGTCTATTTGAATGCAAAAATGTCATCCATCCGTCCGAAATTTTATTTTCGGACGGTTTTGAAGGACGGATGACAGATTTCTTTCTTTTGTTCGTACGTTTGTAGAATTAAAGTTCTAAATTCCCTTCTAAATACCTAATGAATACAAATAATTATTTGTATTTGTTAGACCTGATTTTTGATTTGTACCGACCTCATAAAGGACATCCCTCAATCCCCATACATTGGTTTCCCTTTGTCTTATACGAACAAGGGGTTGCTTTCTGAGTGCTAAACAATACACTAAATCGATCTACGGCATATTCAAATTACGGACACTTTATATTTAGTCATAAAAATGAAAGATAAATCGAATTTTAAGGTTATAATTTGTCAAAATGCAGTCTTCTTAGTGTTGACTTTCACGTTGACATTGACCGTAGAAAAATTTATACGATTTTTTTATATGCACGGTTCAGTGTTTTGAATTGACGAGTCCTGTTTGAATATTGGATAGATTAATTCGCGACTAATATTACATTATTTGCCAAGACCATACGGCCTATTTAGCTTAGTTTATTCGGAATGTATTACAAGTATAGGTATGTACGTAAGTAATTATTGATTAGATACAATGAGTTTAATCACGTTATGGTTGTTTTTGTTCCCGCCAAATCTTATTCCCAAGATCAGCTGTTAAGTTGTCCTATACTCTGTGGAAAAATGGCGTCAAATACTATTGTGAAATGTAGTAAAATATATCCTATTTGTTCTCAGATTTCTAAAGTGTCTATTACATTATAGTATTTTATCCATTTATGAAAAATTATGAGGCATACCCTGATCAAGGTTTCGAACGTATAAGACTAAGGGATCTTTTGAGGGATGTCCTTTGTAGCTATAAAAATAGTATACCTAGACTATACACTTTTACGTAATGTAAAATAAGTACCAAATTTTACTAGGCTAATTAACTGTCAGCCATGAACCAAACGTTATCCATATTTCACAACATAATAACATAAAGAAAATTGCGATCTACTTACCTACATAATTGGAAAGTACCCAGTTTCGTGGATAGATTCGCGCGAGTCGAAATAAAGCGAGCCAATCAATATTAACACGCCGCAAACAGCGTAAATTGTTGCCTAATGCCATACACTCACACAGGCGCACGTTATACGTCCGTGAACTAGTGCGTTTACACTAACCAGGGTGCTCCAGAACACTCGTTCAGTTACACTTATCCGAACCTCTACGAATTTTCTTTAATATTTAAGACGCGATTTAAATTGATCACTATTTCTCTACACCGAAATGGAAAAGCTTTAATCAGTTAGTCTAATACTAAAGTTAGACAATTACTAATTTCGATAAAGACTTTCCGAATAACGTTACTTTTTCGTAGTCAATAACCCTTAAAGTTTCGTCACGTCTGTCTGTCAGTCTGCGGCTTAGCTCAGAGATACTTAGTACTAAGAAGCTGTAACTTTGTATGACTATATTGATCACGCCGATCGCCAAGGTCGTATACAATATGAAAAAAAAATATTTTTGAAGTTACCTTACACGTGAAATAGGGATGAACTTTGTTCATATTTGTAAAAGTGTTTATCAATTTAGATCTCGGTTTTAAAATTTTGTGCTTTAAAGTGCCAATTTTTGGAGTCATGTCTTATGTGTCGAAAGAAGGAAGTAAAAGTGATATTTTGAACATAATCCAATGAACATTACATACTAGTTGCACCTATTTTATCCAAATTGCAATTAAAAAAAAGCTACGAAACCATATTACTGCGCCCATGACAAATAGCACGCGCTTGCCTTTTATTACTATCTAGATAGATATTTCATTGAACATTCATTGTCCACCTGGGGAGGTAGTGGCTCAGCAGTACAACATCCTGTAGAGCCAGCATATTACATTTACACAAGAAGCATACGCTCACTAACACAAGTCTTCATGTAAGCGACTATGTTAGCATGCACGCACACATCACACGCCCGGCCTGTAATAACTCGGAACCACAATAAATCAATGTGATTAATGTCATTAAGCACTGTGTGCCGGCCTCTCTATATTCCGTCAATATGCACTGTTTTACGACATGCCGCGCCACGATAATTAGTCAGCTTTGTTAGGACTGTTGACGAATTTTACGTTCGATCGCGGCCATCTGAACAGAAATTAAAACCAATATAAATATGTATACGACTGCCATCTGCATTTCAGTCGAGGAAAATTACATGAAAACTCGATCGTGACATTGACACGAGATCAAAGCGAATTTATAACGGAACGTTCATAAACACGTCACTTGTGCAAAAAATGATCTCTGCTATATCTCAAACAGTGGATATATGAGCGTTCCCGGGTGGCTGTTGGCGAACAAAGATTTATAACATTTTAATGTCCTCCGGTTAGTTTCTGGAATTGCAAGTTTATCATATGTCTGTTTGATGGATAGGACGTAATTATAACGATTTAGGACTGGATCGCAAATCATGGGAACGGCTAGGACAAGCTGCGCTAGTTGACAACATTATCACAAGTTGAGATCTCGATTGTTGTCCCGCGGTCCATAGGACAGTTCGCTTCGCGCGACCAGTTTCATACTTTACTTCATCTCTCGTTCACGGCGAGTGATCGCACGATGCGTGGAACTGTGTACTTAATGTACAGAGAATCGATTCTGTGGCCCATTTAGATCGCCGATACCGCCATTGGCTGATGGACAGGACTCGTATCGCATTGGACACATTCAGTTCGAAGGATGGAATGTCTTCAATACGTGTTTGTTGATTGTCCTAAATTGATTACCTACTAGGTACATATTTCAAAATTGCCACCTATAGACAAATAATGTTATTTGAATAATCACTGAAATTAATGACGTTCTCACATTGATATTCCCGACCGCCTTAAAATAATGATCATGTAGTCGCGTATATTGTATCAAAAACAAAAGATCGCTTTATCTGTACGCCATTGAATTTAATAGAGTGTCTAGTCTGTATAAAATAGATTTTATAGGATAATTTCGTAAGTGTCGTGATAGAAATGGCGGTGTAGCGGTGGCCATTGTAGCGATGCATGCCGATGACCATTTCGGTTCCGGTGTTCTTCGCTGGTTCGCAATCAAATAAATATTTCGGCACAATTAAGAAAGCGCCGACGAGGGTAGCACTCGTGACAATCGACTAACAATAAGCGATGGAGTCGCCTTTATTTGTTTATGTATAAATTATTTACGTTTAATTTTCTTCTTTTGAAGTTAGTAAGCAAACTTTTAATTACTAGACTAGAAAGGTACAAAGTTAAATTGTAATATAAAATTAAGTATAAAATAAAACTCCGTTAATAAATAATAACAGATATAATAAGTTCATTTTAATTTTTCCTCTACATAAGACATTTGTAAATTCTGTGTGAGTATTAAACTTATGTGTTTTAAAGACTAGGAGTCAGGAGCAATTGATAAAAATGGCCAGGGAAGGCAAGTATTGATAAAGTTAATGATATCTCTACTTAAGTAACAGTTTGTTTTATGAAAATCCTAGAACCAATAAGGTTGGTAGGTATTTGTTAAAAGTTATACTGTGTAGGTACCTGTATCCACTTCACAAGACAAATAATCATTTTCCAAATAACCCTGTAGGCCTGTAGTTAGGTGTACCTCTGTTGCATAATAATGTAATAATAACAATAAAATAATGCGACATTAAAATTGAACACGATCAGGAATCGAATCGAAATGACCATTACCATTAGTTAGATAGAAGGATCGTCTCTACGTCTCTCCGAGTGCGTACTCTGCGCTCTGCCCACATCCGCTGAAGTATTTTGTTTATTGCTAATGCGATTTTATTTTTTATTGCTTTTTATTTATCTTTATTCAGCGATTGCGGTTTATTGTATTAAAATAAATAAGAATTCTTGACTTTTTAATTTTATTCGAGACTGAGTACACGACAGCGCCGAGTGGAGAGAAAGAAATAAATTTTAATAAGCGTTTCTTTTTTAAGGCGTGATTCTTCAGTTAAATGCGATTTATTTTTTATATAAACTTGAAGATAAACTGTATTCATTAGAGATCGTCTGAAAAGGGACTAAAATAAAAACAAATGTGGTCAAGATGGTGCGTCGCCAAGTTATTGTCTGATAAACGCCCTTCCCTCGGAGGCACGTTGATTGGCTTCCACTTCGATATGGTTTACATTATTCTCTTTATTATAATTTCATTTTATCTTCTAGGTACGTAGATAATTATACCAATCATAGAGATTGCCTGTAAACTTTGTGTTTACACCGCGATCACTTTAACAAGAGTTCCATACATTCCAAGTTACTCACGCTCATACTTAAACATGAATGTTCGTAATTGCGCTAACATACATAGTTTATTATAAAGATTTTGTTTAAGTTATTCTATATACCTACCTACTATGTGCGTTTAACTTGACTATTTAATGTTAGCTGTTTTGTAAATGTTTTCTTTGTATTATTTTGTTGACATCGAAGATAGCACCCGAGTAGTTAGACAACGACGGAAGTGCATAAATAATGTTTATCGATCGATCATCGCTGGCTATAGTGACGTACACGTTAGATTTATGCCTTCATTGTCAGCGTCGTAAACTAGATCTCTATAAAAAAAGATACTTCCTATTTAAAATTTATATTAAAAGACAATGGTTGACAAAAACTCGGCGCCTTCTCGCGATGCAATCCCGGCTGGGCAACGCTGTGCGGCGCCAACTGCCAAATCTATATCGACCGCGCGTAAATTACGCCTTTTTACCTGGATTCCTGTTTTGACATATTTAAGGCATTAGTAATAATTATGAGTGCCCCCTTCGACCCGGTAAGTGATGCCTGTGTGCGTGCCAGTTAGTTTTGACACTATCTTAATGACGGACGTCGGGTGACAATAAATATTGAATTCTTATCGGTTACCTATCCGGGCCTGAGTCAGACAGGATTGGGTCCTAACATAGACCCCCCAAATTGTGTCATTTAAACTTATTCCTCGTATGAAATATGTATTGTCTTACTAACGTCCAACAATAAGTACCTATCGTTAGAATTGTAACAAAATAGCGTTGGACGGACATCAGTAGGTGGTTAATTGTAACTAAGTATAGGGTGAGAGGTTAGTAAGGGTCGCGCACATCTGCTGTTTTCGTCCTCCTACACGTACGCTTTATCAAGCATCGTTCGATAGTTTTAATTGCAACCCGATATCTGCACTTTTATGTCATTGCCGGCAGTTTAAACACTTTTATGTCTGTAGATTTTATTTGCGTCGTTTCCTACCGGGGTTACAGAGAAAGAAAATTTTACACTTTTCACTGTGGAAAAAAGCGATAAAACGGCCTGAGGTTGCATGAAAAAAAAACATGAGTGAGCTGAATAGCTGAATACAATTCAAAAACCGATCATGTGTTTTGGGTGGTATGAATAAATCAGATATAGCGACGCGACTGTGTAGGCGCCTAGGGATCGGGGGTGAGACCTCCCGACCAAGTTATAAAACCTTTCAAAAGGTGAACTGAAAGAATCGTGCGTAAATATTAAGGGTTTACGATGGCTCATTCAGTCATTAGAAGGCGTCTTTTGTTTATAACCACGTCGTAGAGTTGTAGCAAGTCGAAGATAAGATCGATCTCTACGTCTCGTCATTATTTATGTGAATTTTGACAGAGAAGACGTATCTCGGCGTCAGTAAAATAGCATTATTTATGGCAAGTGCACAGTTTACTTACAATGTCGTAAATTAGTCATCGAATTAAGACAATAAAAGCTGGTGTCGATAAGGCGTACGATTAGGGGCACGCCTCATTGTTCTGACGAATGCACTACTGATATAGCCAATATTTTTTCCACTTTTACGACTTCACTACGAGATTGGTTTGTGCTGTAATTGTAAATTGATATTTATGTCCCTACACGTCTGTGTTTACATAGTTCAATGAATAATGTTTTAGTAAGACCAAGTTAAAACTAAAAAAAAAAAGTTTGATAACTATATTTGTCATAAACCATATTTGTCATAATGTTTTATTAAAAACTTATTCTCTAATAAATGAAAGCTGTAAGCGTACGATCTCACCTGATGGTAAGTGACAAATGATGTAGCACACTTAGAAGCGGCCAAAGACCAGTGTTCAGACCGTCTTCAGTGGCTGCATCGGCCCTACAAGTACAAGTCCTTTTAGTAATCCTCTTGGTAATGTGCCTGTTTCTTTAGCACCACCCAAAGATTAATATGGCTCTATTAAGGATTTACACATCCCTTAGACGTGGACCTAATAAATAATACAAATAAATAGCCGAACTGAAACTATAAATGATATTATCCTAAATAAAATTACGATAAATAAACATCCGACATCCATTGACGGAAACAAAATTTATACCCTGTAATAGGGGTAAGGTGGACGAGGGTGGATGAAATACAGTTAATGATAAATCCGCAAATGAGATTTGCCGGACGTCTGGCCACTCAAAACTGATGTCCCATTGTCACTCGACACTCACCTTTATGTCACATTGAACTAAATATTCTATGAACATTGTCCTTTATACAGATGATG
This sequence comes from Idaea biselata, assembly GCA_958496205.1. Taxonomy (NCBI): domain Eukaryota; kingdom Metazoa; phylum Arthropoda; class Insecta; order Lepidoptera; family Geometridae; genus Idaea; species Idaea biselata. Next base: position 22,665,805 of record OY292397.1, read on the forward strand.
TTTTTAATTTTAATCTAAAAATAAAGTCTAATAATACGTTGAATACCTTCACAATGACTAATAATTTTAAAACCTTGATTTTCGGATAGGTACTTTCAGGCTATGGACGATTTGCGTCGTACCCAATATACCCGTATAATCCTTGGAGATTCATATTTTATTCACAATCAAATTTAATGTTAGGTACCATAATATAGCGTAGACGTGTTGTTATCTCAATATGCAGGTAATAACTTTATCATAATAACATTAAAACAAACTTAAATAGATATTGTTAAAATTCTTGGCAGAAGAGGAGTCATTTCATTTGTACTATGAAGCCATAACTTATTTTGGACCAGGCTATAATGTTAGTTAAATAATGGTATAATGGTAGGTGTGATAAATATTTTAATAACGATGATTTTACTTTTTATTTTGGTTTTTTCCATTATGCATTATCTATCTATCTATATCTATAAAATGCTTTGCCTTGACTGACTGATTGGTTTATGGATCAACGCACAGCCTACCACAGATAGTAGACAGCTGAAATTTGGAGAATGTGTTCTTTATATGATCTAGGCATCCGATAAGGTAGGGTTCTTCGTAATCCCCACGGGATCGGGACTAACGCGGGTAGAACCGCGAGACACAGCTAACTAGGCTGTATGATCTAATCGTATAGTACAACTCCTACACGATTCTTTTAACCAACTATTTCAAAAAATCACTAGTCGTAAGTGTATTAAATTTGTCACTACGTGTGCCTAAGTGAAGTGTAACACCCTGTAGAGGTCATTGTAGGTGTTGATGATCCAGATGGACGCGGGTCAACAGCTGCGCGGTAATTAAGCGGTAGCTGGAAGTGGCATGCGTCTGCGCACAATGCCGTTCAATTGAATGAGAGTAATCTTTGCACCCACGCGTCTTTTGTCTGCGTGGGTGGACCGCTGACCGATAACCGTTACGGTAGCTAAAATGCTCTACTACGTGTTTGACCGTGAAATACGCATTAAAAAGCACTCAGTTTATTTAATCGTTCTGAAAATTTAGCAATTTGTTCGTTAATAAATATTTATTTACATATTTACGTATCATGTTAAATTGTTATAAAAATTGTTAAATAGGTCTGAACTATGTTCCAAAATAAAACTAATGGACTGTATACCAAAAGCTAGTTATATTCATCAAAACACAAATTGCCTATACTAAATGCATGAAACACAACGATAGCGCGATCTAACTTTCTTAATAAAAGCGCCATCTGTTGGTCACTTTGGAAACTAAAAATAATATAGGTGCATTTACTTACAACTAAGTAGGAACTTTAACAATTGTAATTAGTTATAATGATGTTATCGTAACCATTAAGGTTAAATTAAAATTGCTAATGACAATATGAATCATACATTTTAATATAGGTAACTTGTTACCTGTCTCTGTGATTCTCAGTCTGCAGTCTTAGACTGCAGTCTAAAGTTTAATTATACGATATCTTGTATTGCCTCGAAAAACATGTTTATTTTTATTTTTTACCGACTTCAAAAGAGGAGATTCTTTTGTCTGCGCTAAAATGTGACAATATAAACGTTACATAATCCGAGTGACTTTGTATTAGCCAGTATCAAAGTCTTTGAAACACGATATGTTATGTTAACTTCTCTCTATAATCTTTTTCCCAAACATAAGAGTATAAATTAGGTACAACATTTTATTATTCAAGACGAAAAACAAACAGTTTATACTCAACGCTATCTCTCTAAAAATTAGTAGAGCATACTTCGTACCAATACTGCTTTGACAAAAGTAAACAATTATTGCAAAAATTGCTTTAATGATAAATTGGTGACCGTTTCTAATGTAGAACAGAGCGGGGAAAGAGTGATGCGATCCGGAATCGAACGCGCGTAGTCATAACGTCCTCCAAACACAATGGGACTCTTTCGATGATTTATATCTTAATTGTACGTGGACATTCCTTTGTAGCCAATTTTACATTATTATAGCCATAATTCTTTTAATAGAATTTAGACTGTTTAGACCCACACTAAAAGGGAACGTTAGTTGTACGTGTGCGTCTACGAAGTAACTCAAAAGGAAGGTTCAAATATAAATATGATTTTAAATTTAATCCAGTACCTACACAGTTTTTGTATCTGTAATTTCATTTGTCGACTGATGTGGCTCAGTGTAAAGAAATCCGCCTGCGTTGCTGGAGATTACGAGTTTTATTCCTGCTGTCGGGGTGCTATATCATCCGATAAAAACTGTTTAAGTAACAAAATTATTAAGTTTTCTATTTCCTTTCTTCTCGTCTGACCGATGCTTTCAGTTGCAACCCTTTCGGGAGTCCAAGGTCCACTAAAACCCCAATATTTAGGGTCGGCACAGGTAGGTAAGTCATCATTGACCACACCTACTGTAAATAGATTTGGCTATGTATTTCCAGCCGGCCGCCTGTCTGACACCAACACTCTTTGGGATATAGAAGTTTACCCACCACCGCGAGGAGATAACTCCTGATCTGCTAGTCTCCCCCAGTGTCCTACCATGTATGCCGTGGCCACACGGCCTCAAGATTGCTGTTTTCCTCATAAATATTTTTTTTCAACATCCGATATACCTTTTATTAGAAATAGCGAGTGAACAAAACACACGTTAGCCGCGCCGCCCTTTTGCGCTCAAATTGTTTATTGTTTTCGAGTTATACCTACCCACGGAGAAAGTTTTTCATTATAAAAGAAAGAGCAGTTTGATAATAAAGCTCGAAATCCTTCGACTTATTTACCAATCGGTCTACGATTCGATAGTTATGTTGGTAAATAAACTGAAACTCAGTTGTGACCAACAAGTGACGCGTTTGATACTAAAGTACCTATACTTTATTGAAACTTGGCATGTCTAAGTAATTGATTCATTAAAATTCATAAATGACGTTACTAGAAAGCCGTAAGCATGTCACAGGTACGACATCTTTACTATTGCTATTGGAAACACGCAGTTAAATACGATAAGAAGAAAGAACGTTGAGCTCCTGAAACAGCAATTTCTTTAGAAAACACAACATTAACGTGTTTTCAGTCATAAAAATAGGAAATTTGGGTATTTAACCAAAAGTAGGTATAAATCATTATGAGTAGCTGGGCAACTCGCCGTCGAAATTCTTCGCCTTATCAGACGAGTTAATGAAATTTAAAAAAAAATGTTAGTTCTGGGTCTTGCCCGAATTCATTTTTTAGGATTTAGGATACAGTAAGCAAGGAATGGTGCACACTTTTCACATTTTCCTTATCTATTCTTTCAATCCAATCCTTTTTGCTCAGACTTATGATAGCTACACACCCATATATCTGTAGCAAAAATACCTACTCGTAATAGCATCTATTTGAAAGTTAGCCCCCAATAAAAACTAAAATGATGTTCGAGTATCTAATACTCTGATAGGTACTGCCATCCATTCAGGTGACTAGCCGTCACGTAAGCAAAATGAGCTAAGGTTCGACGACAACTTGTTTTTTTGAAGTGCTTAGTAGTAAAAAAAAATACTATACTAAAGTAAGTACCTACCCCTTTTCGTACAAAATGTTGTGAACGTCTGAAATCGCCGGAGGCATGTAGGGTACCGTCTTTATATTGATAACAATACGGGGACAAACTCTAATATCAGTTATTTATTGTAAATCGTTTCCTTTCTCTCCCAGTTGTCGTCGTAGTCGCAATAAACCTACCAATAACAGTTTTTATTGTTCTTCTACAACCCATACTGATATGTTTAATTTTCGCAATAGTTATCTTTTTTAATTTTTCACAATAAACTAAATGAAATAAAACGTTTCCTTGCTCTAAATACATTTGAAATTAACGACATATTCGACAATAATCCTCAGATAATTATGTAGGTTTTTATTTAGTGAATAGAATAGCATAATGATAATAAAAAATAGTATTACAATGCTGACAAATAGGTAAAATAAGCCAAAATAATTTAGTTTGTTGCGAATGACATTGAACAGACGTCGTCGTCGGTAGCGGTGACAATGCAAACTCGAGGGGAGAATGTTTGCCCGTCGCGGTATGAATAAAGATATTCCCGTTATTTGTACTACAGATGTCATGTAATTTCATTGTGTCGCCCAATATTTAGTGTAAACACGGGGAGACTTTGCCGGGACCAGATAACATCTCCTACTTCCGACGCATCTCGCATACAAACTAATAAAAGCAAATTTTATGAACACCCTAAAAAATTGTCGCCGTCGACGCTAATAAGGGATTTATTCGCAATCATATAAAAGAGATTAGTTCCCTTTATCATAAATACGTTAAAGTTCCGGTACTAACAATAACGATCGGCTATCTGATTGAAATTGCCTGTTCGAACACTTACCACAATATTCATTTTTAATAAAAAAAAAACTGATTGTATTCATAGATTTTTCGTGATGTTGTATAGAAATAAAACTCATTTTTCGATTTTAACCGCGTAATCGCGGTCTCAAAATGTTAAGCATTGTAACAATGCTTAAAGTAATAAACACTTCTAGCATTGTCACAATGCTCAACATTTCGAGACCTTTACAGGTCTCTTCTTTAGGATTGACTGATTGTAGTTAATTCAAAACCCTTAATATCATTACGTAGAAGGGAAATCTATCAATAAAATAACAGAGAAATAATGGAAATAAGGATTCAAAGTTAATCCATAATTAAAGCTTAATTGATGATTAAAAATTAACGCATGTGTCATGGAATGGAAAGCTTCCATACACGATGAATATTTTATAATACGTCTATCTATCTAACTTCTACATCGATCGAACTAATAACTCAACTCGACCAATCTAAACTTAAATTGGCACATTACCTCTGAATGAAAACACGTAAAATATGTATGCCACTCTCAGTCACCGTAAAATGTTCGCTTCCGTACCGAAACATTGATATGGCGTTAATAAAATCATGCCAGTCATAGGCAATCGGGACAAACCCAGCAAACATGAGCCCTCCATTAAATGATAATCCCACCAATTTATCGGTAGAGCAAAAAATATATAGCATTGTGTCGGGACTTGTCGAACACGAAAATTATTTTATATAAACACATTGAATATTCTCGGGTCGCAACCTCCCCGACTCCGCTCGCAGATTACTCGTATTCCCCGTCGTTCACCACCGACCGCCACAGTTCACGTTTCTCATCTGCTGACATATTTTTTAAAATAGGGCGACCGGTAATGGAATAATAATAAACTGGAATTTACTTTTTGGTCATCAGTCGAATCAAAACAGAAAGGGGTGTTAACATATTGGTCGATGTAGACGGTTTCATTGTATTCCAGCGGACCAATACTGTGTAATCAACGTTTGGATAAAATGAAATGGAATCCAATGTCTGAGCTATTTGTCGCATGTTTGACAGCAATAACAGGGTTCGCCGCGCATTAAAGCCACCATATGTCGGTCATATCAAATTTATTTCTATTATTTTATTGGTTTGGTCGTCGATGATTGCGTTCATTACCTTTATTGAAAGTCACAGAGTGAATTTAAATTTATAGTCATCGATATCAGTGATAGCTTGATGAATATAGGTAACAAAGTGGACAAAGCAATAAAGGTAATAAATAGCTTTCACATTTTTTATGATAATACGAGTACGTTATACATCCATAACACGTAGGTACTAAATGCTTTTTTGTCAGTCGCCCGTTTTGAAGAGATGTTACATTTCGTCATCAGTTTAAATTTTAACTGTATTAAAGAGCATACAATAGGGCCATCAGTATGGGCTTAAAATCATCCATCTAAATAACATTTTTAAATAAATACTGTTCAGATAATAGGAACAATGTAATATTTTGTCAACTGCCGACTCCGCGCAAAGAGTGCATCACTGCGTGAAGCGGAAAATCCTCGGGACATTTGAGGACATTTTTTGTGGGTTAATATCCGCGCGACATTGTCAACCGGCTATTTAATACATCTAGTAATACAATACTTTAAATACGACTAGATTTGTGCAAAATTTGGAATTGTCACGCGTAGTGATTTTGTATGAGACGATTGGATTAATACAGACATGGCTCGGAATTATGTAACTCAATGCAGACAAAAGGAATAAGATCGTTTTCGTTAAGTACAGGTATAGACAGTTTCGTCTTCTATACTTGTGGAATAAGTAGGTATAATTGATTTATGTAAGTATTTGTTTAAATGGGCATCTCGTACCGCTTAATCAAATTCTAAATTATAATTTTACCTATCTACGTACCTACTTACTTATTTCGAATCAAAATAATAATCAAACCGGTCGTCGGATCTACCTGTCACGTACATAGAATATCCTCATATATTTTCTTTATACGATATCTGGTTCACCCCCATACATTTCCCAAATTGAATAGCATCACAATGTTCCGATGGCAGTAATTCTCTATTGAGACGCAATAAAATAAGATATGACAAAAATATCAGATTTCATAAAGCTTTGGTTTCGTGACACGTAATATTATATTATTTAAGGGACATTATTTCTTTTGTTTGACATTCTCTTCCATGATTGTGTGGCTAAGGCTGGTGCACACTGGAATATTTTAAAGAAAATTTCAAAGACCTTTGTTCTTGGTTTTTATTATTTTTACCTAAGTTAAAATTACCTAGCTCAAAATGGCGACACTATCATTAGAAGGCCAATTCCTGAAGTGAAAATATATTTATCTAATATTTTTTTCTAATAATATACCCATGTAATTAAACAAACTTTATCCCATGACGTCCCTAATAAGAAAGAACTCGGATTGTATGTTCGCCTTTTAATTTGAGTACAGGTACTTGTACCTACTCTACCTAACATGTGACAAGAGAAATTATTCAATGGGGAGGAAATCGTACGACAATTATGAAGCATAAACCGAGTGGGACAATAGTGTCATTTTTTGTTCGGACTTTATAAGAGAAAACTAAACAAAACACGAATTCGCTTAGCACAATGAGTACTTACATACCTACATTTTGAGACCGTTCAATTAACTGCCTTATTGTACGAAACATAACTTTGATGTGAACAGAAAAGTTGAATAAAACCTTTATTTAATTGAACTTCATAGCCTTAATTCGAGAGTTCGATCTAAATTAATAACAATTTTATAACCCGACCGACCGTCAATACTTAAACCGAACATTTATTTTTTATCTCTTAATTAAATACGATGAAGACTATTTCGAGCAAGTATAACAATTACGAGCCTGGAGTCTTAATAAGCCGACAGAATAATAGCCAATATTTTAAATACACTGTTGATAATGACCATTTAGGACGAGTGGGTCGCTGTTTGATCAGCTCGTTGGCTACTTAAAGCGACATATTCAAGTGTAAATACACCTGCGATATCTGCATTCAGTCATTAACTCGCTGCGTATCATCATTTCTTATTAATCAGTGGTTTTTGCGACACTTTTAAGGTTACCATTTGATAAAACTTGTATTAAATGTTGCTTAGTTTTTGTTGAGAGTATCTTTTGGGTAATGGTTGTTTTATATGGAGTCAGTAACTGGACCCAGTCACTCGGAGCTTTGGACCAGTCACGGAACGAAATCTATGGTTGATTAGTAAGGTTAATGTGAATTTTGTTATTGGAAAATCTATGAGGTCGGCAGACTAGTCAATTCGACTGAACGATGTTAGTACTGGACTGTTTACACGTATCCAGTAGTTAGCCAGCATGGGACTGGGTTACTGTACTTATAACCCAGCCTTAGCCATATAACCCAGCCTTAAAAGCCGCGAATATATTGCGCAATTCTTGTATGCAACTTGCGCGAAAATTCGTCACGAGACGTCACATTTGTTAGTATGCAACTTCGATCGATTCGATCGATGCGAACTATCGACGATTCGCAAGTAGTTTCTTACGTAGTTAGTGCAATTATGAATAAAGGCATCGATATGAAAATTGGCCAGGCAACTGGAACAGCGAGCGTGATGTCCCGTGTGATGTATTTCCGTGCAAGTTGCATGCAAGACTTGCCCGAAGGGACCCCGGCTTTAAGGTTTGTAAGAGGTTCTTGTTAGTTTATGTTCTTACAAGTTGTTATATCGTAGTTCACGCGTGACGAGCCGGTATCACGTGATCGAGCACGCGATGAATTTACCTCTCATCCCTATAGCACAATTATAAATGCGAAACTTGCCGTGTCTGTTCGTTTATTTGTTAGTAAATCACGCAAAACTCCAGTTTTATTTAGTCACATTGGTACTTTATCGCTTTATTTACCACAATTTATTGAGATGCGAAAGTAAAAAATATATAGTTGTTAAACTTTTGGATGTGTAAATGTTTTGAGTCAATTTAAAATTGTTCACTGTCTATTATAGGTATTTTTGTTAATTTATCACCATTAATAACTATTAATTTTATTATTACAGTTGTTACGATACCTAGTATCGTTTTCCAGGTCCTAACATATAGTATTTTTTTTATCTCTACCTTTGCTCTACAGGCTTAGTCGGGAGGAGACTAAAGTGCGAATCTCCTTATGACGAAGACTTTTGTCGGAACGTATAATAGTCCACATAATGTTGAGGTAAGAATTATAAAATACATTTTAAAAACTGCGAATAATCTTACCCACGTATTGTATAAATAGGTATCGAAATATGTATTTAGAAGTTTAATAAAATAGTAGGTAGGTATAATATGTCTGTGGTAACTGCTTAAACATTAAAATTGTGGTATATATTTGAAAACACTACTTAGTAATAGCAATAATAACAAAAGTAATAGCGATTAGTAGTAACTTAGTATTTAAAATGACAATTTTTGAAGAAATACCTACCTATCTAAACATTATTTCTTTAAAGTGTTTACCACAATTAGGACATAGGTAATGCTTTTTAAGAAAAACTTGTATTCCGTTCCAGCGCGATAGCCGCTATGCCACGGGTAATTTTTGAAACATAAACAAATCGAAATAAAAAAATCACTGAAAAGTCTTCAAACTAGTTTGCAAAATATACTTGTTAACCTGCACGGCAGAGCCAACAATTTAACTGTCCATATTTCAAGTGAAGATCGAAGATTTTTATATTGAGTCATTGTTGCGTGCTAAGGATGCGTGAGGCGGGCACATTCGCGTCTTCTCCTCACTTCGCCACCCTAATTAATATAAGATCTCAATTAAATCGCGACATATAACGAGCGGAATTTTTACACACCACTTTATGTACCGCCATGCGTTTCAGAATAGGGCAATATCCAGCCAATCTGGAAACTTGTTTCATTACTACACGCGACCGACTGATTAGTTTGTGAACGTGAAATAATATTATTAGGCAAATCACATCTTATTGGACGACTGGATTTCCTAAATATAATAGTTGAAAATGAAATGTAAATTGTTTCTATGTTGTTACATTTTTATTTATATCTGACTTTGTTAAGTACATATCTTCCTATCAACGATACAACCAGCTTGTTAAGTTAATTTTTTCCAAGTTACTGAATAAACTTATGAATAAAAATGACCTTATCGTACTCTATTACTCGAGTACAGAAAAAGGTCGGTTACATCAATTTTCGGGGTTCTTTTTAATTGACATCTTTTTATTACTTATAATGCTGACAAATAAAGTATTCGATGACTGTGGTTATAAATGGGCGCTTCTCCGTTAATAGTACCCAGTGTTACTTAGTTTATTGGTGAGGTGGTGCTTTCGACGAGTCCGATGCAAGGTCTTGACCAAGTTTTGAGTCGTAATATTTTGGGCTCAGATTACCGGTGCCGATAACATGTCATCTCACCTTTAAACGGGGACGGATTCAGGAAATAGAAATAAATGAAAATCACATCAACTAACGTAGGCAGTTCACATTTAATTAAAAGCGATAGCAGTCTGCGCTGGACTTTACATACCTATATTTAAACTAGGTAGGTACCTAATAGTAGTAATTTATTTATATTCTCAAAATCTGTAATATCTACCTACTTACAAAATACCAAATATATTAATATTATATTTAAATTAATGGCATTACATAAATAAATAAAAATAAATAAATTCTGTGAACAACACACAGCGCCATCTAGCCCCGTGGTAAGCGACTAAGCTTGTGTTACGGTGACTAGACAACGGATATAATACATAAACAGTTTTTTTCATCGAGTAAAATAATGTAAACATAACAGAGCCTCAACCTTGTTCATTGGCTCTGAGTATGAATTCTCGTAGAATTAATTTGTATGTGTTGCTCTTTATTATATTTTGAATTGAGGTAGTGATGGTTCGATTTGAATCCGCCTCTGTAGAGGTGGTGGCCACACGCGGCCACACGGCGGGGCGCGGGCGTCGGGCCTGTGTTTCATTCATGTTGTTAGACCCGCCCGCTCATAACTTAACTCCTAATTTATTCATCTCCCAAGAATCCAGTTTTACTGAGCCTTCGTCTTAACACTCCCAAAGATCTAATTATGTACGTAAGTAATTTATAGAAAAAATTCAAAGTTTATGGCCGTTGAAGCTAAGCAACAACATTGAGACCACAAAATGGTAGATATACGACGGAAAATGTGACCATTTCTCTTAATTATTTTTAATTGTTTGACGAGCTTCTAGTAATTTGGAATTTCATTCTGCTTGGTAAGCTTTGGTGGGCAGTAGGTAGGTAATGATTTTGACCATTCATTGTATAAATTTCGATGTCAATAGAGTGAGGAAAAGTTTTCTCTATTCGATTCATTCATACCTATTGAAGGTAATAAAAGTTTATAGTTCTATGTTCCCCAAACAATGTAGGCAACAATCGAAAATATCAGATTTCAATTGGAATCGTCAAAAGTCACTTCACGAGTTGAATCAAACTTTTTTCCTTTGATATTTATGTTTGTCTTTAATTTTTACTCCTTTACCGGCGTCCATTTAATATCAGACTGGTCCATGTTAACGACCACTATATAAAATTTTATTTCAACGGATCGCTCGTTGTTTTTTGTGTATTCAACACATCGTTGGTTTTACTTTTTATTAATCACGATCATGATTGTATAACGAAATATATAATTAAATATAATGTAGCCTCTCTTCGTTTATTTTTGATGATTTTGATCAAACCAAAATATTGATTTGGTATTTAATTCTTATACTTAAAATATACCCCGTAAAATATAAAAATATTTTTTAGTGTTTTAATCTTATAACCAAACTCTTATAACAAATCTAATGTGGTAACCTACAGGATGTATGCTTATTGTAGTTAAGTATATAATGGTGTACTTACTTACAATACTATTTTGACGGATTCAATCGCATTTTTATTTTTTTGTAAGAATCTGATGCTTCGAAAGCTTTTATCAACTTTTTGAGATTTTTTACAATCTATATTTTTCACAACAGAACAAGGAACCACTCACAAAACCGCTACGGTTAGACGCTACGGTTGCCTTAAAAATTATAAAAATATATATAGGTAAATAAACATCAAATAGTATTAACTAAATGGGTTGTCGAGAGTCTATAATTTACATGCGAGGTGGACATAATTCTAAAACAGGTAGACAATTATTTTACAATCGGCCATACTGAATTGTGAGCTCGTTGAAACTGGATTGCCCGCCTACGCCAATAAACAATTTCTATCTTAATTAATGAAATAACTTCCATGTATAATACGTATACATAGCTATTTTATTTTCTAGAGATTAATGACAGTATTTTATTACCCAAATATTGATTACCTTTTGATTCTGTATTGATTAATACTTAATTAGATAGATAGATGAAAAAAAACCTGTAAATTAATTAGGCATGGCTAGTTGTAACAAAACCTGAAACACTTTGAAATTCTTTACTTGTTCATATTTTAATACGGAATAATTACATAAATTGAAATCACGATTGTGATTAATTCTTGAGTTTTTTTGATTAAAATTACCTACCTATCTCTACCAAAAATATAACTAAGTTACGTGTAAAATTGGAGCTGGAATAGTAGAAAATATAGAATACAAATATACTAGATAGAGTATCGTTAAGATGTCATGTTGACAAAGAGAGAATGAATGACGTATAAAACGCAGCAACATCGAAGGCCGCAGAGATTTGTGCGAGCTATCTCGAGAGAGCGCGCATTCGTGTAGGCAGATAGGGCGCGAGCACCGAATGCGCCTCGGCGACCTCCATCGCCGAGCGCCCGGCGACTCTTCTCTCACACTATAATCTTATACAGATACATATACACGCATTTAATGATTACTATTTCTCGTTATAATTTATTTAGGATGAAGCATAACAAGTTTTCGAATTAAATATGTCGCCCATAAAGATGCTGCGTCGAGGGTTGGGCCCTGAATCGGTTAATTCTATAACGAATATTTGTTCCCGACCGGCCCTGCGATGAAATGGTCCCTCATATCATGTATGTAAGAATTAAAACCGGTCGTTACATCTTCGACTAGAATGATCGTTTTGAAACCGCTCGAATGAGCCCCATGAGATGTAAAAGGGTTTCATGAGCGTGTGCTGACGTTAAATGAATTATTTCTTCTTCAGAATAAATTAAAGTCGATAATCCAACTTCTTGTGGATCCGGGATACAGCATTCTTATTTTAGTCCTTAGAGGGCAAAGGATAGATCGCGATCGACCGAAGAGTGTGAATGAGAGCATTAAGATAGAAGGGGAGAGGTAAGACGTAGAGAGAACCTGTTGGATAATTCTTTATGAATAATGTGAGCTCGTTATCTGTATGCTGACTGATGTTGTCGATGCCATTGTATGAGTGTGCGTCTCGCATCGCATCGTTGGCAGTATGGCACCACAACAGGCGCATCACTAGTGCAGTGATGGTACTAAATAATACATAGGAATCGAGAGCCGCTGCCGATACCGCGCCCGCGCCGCCTGCGAAGAGCGGAGGGTACACGACCGGATCAACATACGGCATCGCAGCCAGATTGAACGATAGTTCCCGAGGAACGGGTTATCGTTATGGGGCGACTGGCGGATGAAATTTATTGGCAGCGCGTTGGAGAAATGTAGCGAGCGGAAGGGGATTGCGATTTTAATTAGGTAATGAATGTCGATGCAGATCTGCATATCGCTTTAACGGTTAGATTTATCCATTCGGTGTCTGTCCGTGTTTCAAACGCTCTGACTAAATTCCCAATTTACGGTTCTGTCAAAGTATAGATTGGCAAATAGATGATTCTCGTAGCGTGTTGAGCCCGTTTTGAAACAGTGCTCGTTTTCAGGTCTCGCCGTGTAATAGTTGAGTTTTGTCCGTATTCGAAATAGATAATCTTTAATCTAAGTCAGTCACACACGATATAATACAGGATAAGCGAGGGCAATTTATCTGCGGATTGTAACCAAAGAGCGTTTAAATGATAAAAATAAACGAAACAAAGGTATGAAAGGGGATCCTTTGGACGGCACATTTCTCTTCAAAATTGACGTTTTTCAGAAGCGGTCGGTTTTTAACGTTTTAATTAGGGGCGCACATTACGGCACGCCATCACGTTCGCCCCTCGCTCTTTGCTACACATTTTTGTATATTTCTGTCTATTTTGGGGAAATTTTTATTTTTCGACCAATGTGTGCTATTTTTGAGTCGCGTGCAGCCGGCGAGCGGTCTCGCCGGTAAATCTCTGTGGGAACTTGTCTAACCGCGATCTCGATTCATACAACATTTTATTTTAGCAACAATTTGTATTTTGACATGTCACATTTCTTTCAAACATCAATTAGCTTAACCTACTTATAAATACTTATACGAGTAGGTACGTATGAACGATTTATCGAGAATAGTGGAAAAATATCTACCCAAGTTTTTATATTATTCTTTTAATTTGTTTGACTGTCATTTTATGGTAATTTCGATGTAGATATCGACACCTTGAAAGTTAATTTATTTACTTCAAGCACACAGGAAACGAATAACGTGACGGATAGTTGTGGCGAGTGACACCTTCCTCCTGCTGCCGTAAAAAACAACTTCTGTATTCCTAAAAAAGTAACGTTTGTGTTTTGTCATCGATAACTGAGAAATGAAAAAATATCCGATGGCCGTATACTCAGGAATGTTTCTAAGCTTTTAACCTATACGATATCTAAACAAAAGATGTGTTGCTATTGCACTCATTAGTCTCTACTAATGAGTGCAAAAGCGGGGTCCAGCAGTAATGACTAAGATGCTTTTGGGTCCATATCAGCATTGCGAAACCAAAAAAAAATCTATAGTATACGTACCTAATGATTATCTAAGTAAAGAATCACCATTGTATTAGTTTAAAATTCAAAAATGGAATTTTAATAATCATCCCCCTTTTCAAAATCATGACGATCCTCACTGAATCATTAAAAATCAGCATCAGTCGGTGTAAAATGTCGCGTTGGTCGTTACTCGGTGTACGACGTCATTGTCACGTCACAGACCGTCACGTCATTTGTCGTCGTTAGCGATGACGCATCGCGTGGCTGACCTCGCTTCTGACCTGCTCCATCATTCTTCCTTCAACATCTCTCTACGGTATTTTGACACTTTCGGTATAACTTGCTTTACCTACGTAACTTTTCTTGTATTATGTTTTGTTTTTTTGTTTTATGTTCTTTGTGGTATTTGGCTATTTCTTTGACTTTGTTTGATATTATTTTTTACAAATAAATAATTTCGTTGCCTACTCTAGAGCTATAGAGAGACTTTTTTTTAATATACAAAGTTTTTCATTAAAAGAAAATCTGTAGGCTGCCGGTTTGATTCCCGCCGTGGGACAATTATTTGTGTAATCTACAGGTAGGTATTTTGCATCTAGAAACTATTTGTTGTGGATACTTGCTTTCATCTTAAAAACCTACGCGACGGTGCTTATTTGAGACGTTAAGATATGGTTTGTCAAAATGGTCCTTTAGTAATGACAATATAATAACAGACAGATGTAAACTTTTCATATTTTAGCTTTCTTTTCTTAGAATATATCAGTCAATTGTAATATTGCAAAGATAGTATACCTCCCACCGTGGTACGTGCACAAATGCCAAAAATCTATATTTGTATAATGATCTTGTATTGAGTAACTCGACCACCATTCACTGTTTTCTATAACCTGATTTATGACTATATGCAACTGAACAATTGATCCGTTTTGACTTACGATGGTACTGAGCAAGATTTTACAGCTACCCTTTGAGGGTAGCTCGAGACAAACCCTTTTAGAACGGGGTAATAAACTTTTATTATTATATTTGCAAAACCATCTAAACAAAAATGTCGTGCACCCCGTCGCTCTGCACCAGTGCAGACATTGGAAGGCCAATTAGTCATGATTTTGGAAAAAAAAAACACTAACATTTATCCGGAGTTCTGAACAAAAAATGACACGTCAACAAAATTTATGAGTCGACCAGTGGTCATAAGCATTTGTGTGCTATTGTTTAAATGTTAATAAAATTTTAACACTTTGGAAGGTCGTCTTTATTACTCTTCTGTTGAAAACGTACCTATTTTATTATCAGCTGTTCTATTACGTTTCGGTTTAGATGTTGTTTGTATAGCAGGTAGCCAAATAACTTCGTTATTGCGCAAATTTAAATTCTTGTTTAATTTATCGAAATAGAAGATTATGAAAACTGGAATGTAAGACACATAAAAATATCTATCTATTGTGCTAGTAATTTATTGGCGAAAAACCTTGAGAATTTAATGGCGCCGCGCTATTAAATAGCTTTACGTATAATAAAGTTCTAAACGTGTGGGTGAGATAATGGTAGTGGTGTGTTTTAAATTGATTTATCGTCAGTTTTAGGGTTCCCTATCTCAAGTGAAGAAACGAAATTTAAAGATCATTTAACTGTCCAGTATGGTATTCCATCAAGTTAACACCCAGTTTCACTTACAGAACTCTCAATGCACGAATCCGGCTCGCACTTATCCATTTATTTGATGTTAGTGAAGATTGCATCACCGCGGTCGCACTGTGGCGGTGTGAGAATGACTTGTTACAATTTAAATAGTTAGTTGCACCTATCATGCAGCATTGGCAGCCGATAGTGTTTAAAGTTAATCACAGCACGCGTTTGTAGACATACGATATGACATTATACTATTTCTGTAGTGGGGTGGGCAATAGGCATACGTTGCGATGCACCGGGATGCGCCCGAGTGCATGCAAATGGTACGTGGAGATGTATGACGTAGACTTTGTATCGTACACCCTCGTTACTTGTCTACGCCGCTGCTCTACGACTAATGAAAACTATTGAGAATACAAAACAATATTTTTTTGAACTATCTCAGTTTATAAAGTTGTAATAATGGTATTACCGTATTTTTTTAAGAAAAGTGTCTTGATTTTCTTCCCATGAAAATACAAATAAATAGATTTCTTGGCAAAGTCAGAATAACTACACGAAGGAACTAGAATTGTTCCTTCGTGTGGTTCTTCTCACTTTGTTTTGTGGTAGGTATCTATATTTTTGTGAGCGGTTTAGATCTAGTGGTAAATAGACTTTTTAATTTCAAGGGTCGTCGTTTCGAATCGAGACCGCGTCAAGTACGCGATCGCTCTTACGCCAACATTTTAAGGGCCCTATTCTGAAAAACTGAGAATCCATGTCGGGCGCATCGAAAATTGTTGATTATTTCATGACGGAATGTCGTAGAACTTTTTTTTGTGTACAGATTGTAGGCGACATTGTTTCCGATATTTTAGTGCAGTTTCAATACAAATATGTCGAAACGTATTGAAGCCTATCGACATTTTAGCCAAATCAGACATTTTTTGTCTAAAATTTGGATAGGCTTTGCACCAATAGGAGGTTCTTGTCTTAAAACTACACCAAAATGTAGGAAACAATGTCACCTACAATCTGTACACAAAAAAAAGTTCCACGACATTCCGTCATGAAATAATCAACAATTTTCGATGAGCCCGACGGGGATTTTCAGTTTCAAGATCGTTGGCGTATATACTCCTCTTAAAGTATTAGTGTGTGTTGGTGTACCAACTAAATAAAAATTTTGGAAATCGTTATGTCCCAGGTTGGACACACCACGGTTCGAAGGCACGGCAAAGTAGGTACATTTGCCATGCAGTAAGCGGAAGGCTTCCGCAGCGTCTTACAGCATAACGCCTTTAAGGGCCTTCTTGCCCTACAGTGGGACAATACACGCTAACATTGTTATTCTATATGTTGATAGTTATAAAATATTTTAATCAAACCAGCTAAAAAACATTTACCATATCTACTCCTCTACTCCATTTACTCTTCTGTCTTCATTTTACACATTTATCCGAATCCAAAAATTTACTTAATTTACCGCGTTATGCAAACTGAGACTTGCTTTTCATTATTTCTGTTATCCATATCCGAGAGAAATAAGTTTTTGTCTCGTCACGACACGCTTCTGTGCGTCCTGCCGTCGTTTACATTGTTCCCTCGCAGCCTGCGGTTTCAAACTATCCCCATATCTCAGTTGTTGTATGTAGAGCTAAATATATTTTAAATACATTTAAAGTTTTTTCTGCGTAATACAAGTGAAAGTGACGTCGTGTGCGAACTATCGGCCCTGTCATACTAAATCACCATCTTTGTTATGCTAATGTCCATCAATTTTACAACTTTTCGGCAGAACCTGTGAAGCTGCTCATTGTCACAAAGAATCTAAAGACATGTGAAACGTTCTCAGAAAAGTTAACTTTTATTTTTGTTTAAAAGGGTAACAAGTATTTAGGGGCATTGTTGTATTTAGAGGCTGTATTTAATTTATTGGTATTTTTAATTTATTTGGTATTCGCGATCGAGGCGGTGTGGTTCGGTAGTGTCCCTTCCCGTCTAATGAGCCAGCGTGTTCGCCTCAATTGCACTCACAGCCCTCTTATTCACCGGCAATTTATTTCATTTTTGCCTCTGATCGCGCCTTATTGAGCGTCTTTTTATCTTATTGGCTTCGTGGGTCTATAATATGCATCCTGTTACTTGCAAATGAGACACAGGGTACATGGTGGTGTTAGCTCGCTCATGATGTTGCTGCTTATACCAGTAATTAAAACTCCTTATTGAGATATTTTTATTACCATTTGCTAGATAAAGTGGAACTTTTTTGTTCGTGGGCGTTTGTTTGGACTCCATTTATTATAATCATTCTATTTTACTGTTCACATATCGTGGAATTCATAATTGTTTAACCAGTTCTATTTTGACATGACTTTTATTCGTTGAAATTATGGGATATTGTGAAATTTAGACATTTGCGAAGGCAATAGCGCCTAAGTAATATGAGTGGAAGAGTCATTATGATAATAACAATTTCTGAATCGTTGCCAAATGCTTGTCGGATACGACAGGATTGAGAGTGGGACGATCGTATGAATATTTTATCCAGAAATATAAACAATAAATTGTTACGATTGTTATTCGAATAAATCAAGTAAAATGAAGTGTGATCTACCTACGTACCGTACTAGATCAGTTACTCGGTTTTTCCTGAATTAATAAATACCTACTGATCCTTTCGGAATTTCAGTTATTTATTAGAGGTGCGCTATTAGTATGGCGTGGTGAGCTTAGTTTAGACAACTCCCTGTAATTTCTCAAGCATTCATTCTGATGGTAATTCGAGTTACAAAAAGTAAGCTAGTGTAAGTTAAACTTACAGTTCATAGAGAGTTTGCGGTTCGAACTAACAGTCGATGATTCCAGCTATTCCTTATTGTAATGGGATTTAGACTGTGTCGGTTGTGTACATTAGGTACCTACGTGGGAAGATCACTGTCCAGCTGTTATCATTCATCTATCATCACATCAAGCACACACGCTATTAACTATGTCCCTACTAAATTTCAACCCTTCGATTTTGCGTAAAGAAAAAACTATCGTACCTGCGTCCGTACTAAAACACAAATTTCCACATTAATAATATTAGTAAAATATAGTGTCGATACCTACCTGTTTCAAACTCATTTTGAAGGTGAATTCGTAGTAAAATATGAAGTTCGTTGACTTTGCCACCAACATTAATTTATTGGCATCTAAATATTTATTTTTCTGACTTTTTCATTGGAAGTCTGTCGGGAAATTTTGGTCTATTTGTCTTTTTGTGGTCCTGTAAAATAGAAACAATTCCCAATATAGTTATAATTATTTAGTACCTACCTAGATGATTATAGAAAATAAAAATGCAATGTAGGTTCTTAAATAAAAAAAAACGAAAATAGTACCTACATATAAAAATAGTTATAAATGTGTATATTTTTGCTTGTTTTTGTAACGTTTTATTACATTCAAAACTCGGGGTAAAACCGTAAATTAAATGTAAGATCCGTCAGTTCGGGAAGGAGTAAATCAAGGCGGACGGATTGCCCCTAATAAAAATTATAAGAGGCACAATGGTCCGAATGTGCCTCGGGATCGTCAGGAGCAGTAAAATCTTGCTATGTTTGTTTATGGTGCACTAAAATATGTTATAAACTAGATAAGTATAATCTAAATAAACTAAAGTATAATTAGTATCATGATATTTGTATTAAGTCCTCTAAAGGTTCGTTCTTTAGGGGTTTTTATTATCACAATTTTATGATGTATTCGATTTATCTTTACTTTTCGATAGGACCAGTGAGATAGCGACGAAAATATCTGTTCGACTTAGAAACTCGTTTTTAATTTTACTTCATTAGTTCGAATTGATTTGACAAAAATATTTGATGTTCTTTATGTTTATGTATCTAAAGAATAAATGCGGTGATATTTCATTGTTCAGGCAGCCAATGGTGCGTGGTCGGGATGAAGACATTGACATCTCTTGCTGAGCTTTTTGTGCTCTTATTATATTTTGAATGTATTTTTTAGATCTTATTTGTTGCTCCATCGATGGTCGTAAATCTGTAGACGGGTATAAGAATGAATATAATAAGCAGGTGTGCCAACCCTTTGCAATGTACAATGTAGGAGATACATGCCTTATATGCGTATAATTTTTACATAGTTCCTTCGCTCAAGTTTTTATTTGTGTAGCTAAGAGAAGGTAATATTATCTCAAGATGGTAAACATAAATTTAAAAGAATGTTGATTCACCACGTTTCCTCTCTGTTTCTAATCATAGAGTTGTGTTATTACAGAAATAGATTATTTTCGTGAGTTTACCTTTGTATTTAGGAGATACCCCATTTATTACATTTACAAATGTAAATGAACGCTTTAGAGGTACTCGTTTACGTGAGAATATTTTTACTTATTTATGGCTGGTACAGGGAGGGCGATGCTTAAATATCTTTAGATTTTATATACGAGTTCACATCCAACTCAGAAATCCATTACGTTAATATCGGTTATCTTTTGTTGATTGCTCATTGAATTTATTTCGAAGGAAATTAATTTTTCGAACTCTCGAACTGTGCCGTCGAAGCGCGTTATCTGAGTTATTATTATTTCAAGCGTCGAAATGTATCTGGTTGTTTAATTTATTTCGTATTTATTTTGTTTTAGGGAACATGTTAATGAGACTGACAAAGCGCTGAAAATATGGAGACGCATCATAAAATTAGGCGTTGAAATAAAAAATATATCTATGTCAAACGCTGGTATTTCCACAATTTAAGTGCATATCTCGCAATTCTTTGGAAATGAGTCATTAAAACGACCTGAATTATTGCATATAAGATGTTCTTTCTGATGTCAACTTTAAAATTTACTGTTGTAAATTATTGGTTGAAATATTCTTGACGATTACAGACGTGCTAACGAATTTATGGTCCAGTTGTCTTAACGTACTCTGAGAGGCTTATAACGGCTGAAATCATTATTTTAGGATGTTTATTGAATTTGTAAAGATCTGTGAAATTGGATTCGGTGATGGGTATAAGGTACATAATAATGTGACGCGAAATGTCTTTTAGTGATTTGTATTGTGTATGTAACCCTTATGTACAATATTTCAATTCGGTCCATCTAAATAGCTAATATAGGACTTGTTATGTGCATACATTACGCTCTTCGCGCTTCGACATTGGTCTAGTAATCTATACTATTATGTATTCTGTGCCTAAGTATAGGTACTTACTTAGTTATGCGCTACCTATCAAAATAGATTTTCGTTAACTAGTTTACGTCCTAAATTATAAAATTCCATGATAATTAAAATAAAAATGAAATATTTGAACGTCGGCAGTAAACGAAACGTAATGGACAGGTCGTTTATTTAATAGATGCCGTAAGTGGGAGTCGGTATGACTGTAATGTATACAATTTTTGGAGTTCGTAGGTTTCTGACGTCCTTACATCAACACGATACCGACTCGTCTGCCACTTCGTAAAACATAAATATTATCTTCGAGAAGGCCGTTCTCCATCGGACTTATTTTTCCGTCTGCCGACAGTTATTTCATATAAATTAATGGCGCGAGTCGTCATGGCGCAGACGCTGAGCTCTATTTATAAACTGACGAATGAGACGCTGCGAGCGCACGCGCACGCGTCTCGTCATATTCCAATTACAAATAGCTGTCATCGTCTTTACATGAACAACGCGTTCCATTCTTCAAATACCACTAATCATTTCAATTTCATATTCCGGCTAAGAATAAACATTATGTTTACATATTCTTGCTCTCACGCTATTCGGTAGATCTCGAATTGGTTAGAGAGAAATGGAAAATTTGTTGTATATCTACCTATCTTCGACGACGGTCATAAAAATATAATTATGAATTATGATTTGTGGTGTAAAAGCAAGCATCTCTGTTTCTCTCGGGTTTTCATTTGATGTAAGAACGAGATGTAGGGCGGCGCAACGCGTCGAGCCGGAGCGTCGGAAGGGTTATTATGTATGAATTATGACGACGCCGGTGCTCCGTCTGCGGTAATATCGTTATGAATATGCTGAGCTCTGTTCGCCCATTGGCTTACAGCACATCCGCCTCGATTGAGCGGGAACGCCTCCGGTGGGCTTTTTTATTCCTTTATTGAAATTCAGTTATGCACATTGCAAGTGGCGATGCACAAACTGTAATATTTTGCCTGGTAGAGAGATAAGTCGGGCGAACTGGCGACCGAACCGAACATTTGGGATGCAAATAGGTACGAGTGACTGTCGTATGTAAACGAACTTACGCGAGTGATGTGGTATAGGCTCCGGGCCCCTCGCCCTGGGCCGCTATGAGGTCCACTCAGACGCTTCCTGCATTATATCAATTTGCATTTCAGCTCGTTGCGAATACCTCGGTAGATATGACATTTGCATTATTATTTATGTACATAATGTACTCATTTGTGCTCCTCACTGTATTACTTAGTTTGACTACTAATTAGGGAGATACTTGTTAATGTCAACGGTATTTGTATCGGACTCTCATGAGAAAGTTGCCAATGATGTCCTATTAGAATTTAATTATGCTTTATGGGCAAATGTTTACCTACAAATTAAAATTTCAGTCATGTTTTGTAAGCTACTCTCTACTCGCGATGTTCCACAACAAAAGTATGCCTCGATAAAGAATAAATCCAAATATGCGGGCAACCGAATATATTTTGATGACGTGAAGGATAGGCGTCGATAAAGTGGGACGTTCAGTGCCAATATGCGGTCGGTTCCGTTGATCCCTAGTACAACCTACCCATACGATACACAGCGCTGTGCTCGCTCGGTATCACGCCAAAAATGTACGGTATCTTTTACTTTCAGAAAAAATAGACCAAAATTTATGCTTATTTAATTTATTACGTTTTTCCATCATTTAAACAGAATGACTCGTTACTTTGAAAAAAAATGGGAGAACTTATAATCTTATTTGCTATGGAACTGTAGAAATCTGTCTATCAATTCTAGAATCTTTTTTCTTATAAGATCTGTTTTTATTGTTACTAAAGCATGATTTATGCTAGACCGGGCCGTGTCCGGGCCGGGCGGGGACGGGCTACTTTTGTATGAAGACAGCACGGACGCGGCACGGACAACATGCAAAACAAAAGCTGTCTTCATACAAAAGTAGCCCGTTCCCGCCCCGGCCCGGACACGGCTCGGTCTAGCATAAATCATGCTTTACTTATTATAAATTAAACTCGTTAATTAAACTCTTTCACTCTATTGTTTTAATAGAAAGATGCGGGTAAATATATTATTTCAGAGTAACTCAGCCGTGTTATTTCCGATGTTATACTGCCAACTTCGCGGGGAAATACTATTAACAGAAATAAACAAGTGTTTCGCCGGCACAGGTTCCTTGTTCTCACCGTGACTAGATAAGCGGACATTATGACGATGTGAATGCGGGCAAATACACTAGTCAAAACAAGGACTAGAATATTTTGAAATAGATTTGCATTTAGAGCTGAGTATGCAAAGTGAATATAGCCCACTGAAATGGAAACTATACCTACAAGTACGCTGGAATTGGTATACCGTACAAAATGACATTAAATCTTTGTGCCGATTTGATATGCGCCATGTTGCGCTGTTGTCGCGCGTTTTCTATTGAAAGTGATGGTGACCGTCTCCGGAACTATAAGTTCCATGGACGGTCACCATCACTTTGAATAGAAAATGCGCGACAACAGCGCAACATGGCGCAGATCAAATAGGCACAAAATTCAGTGCGCTATGACCTGTCCAGCGAATTGTACCATAGAGGTCAGTGATATAGACGATGAAAGACAGAAGCAAAATTGTAGGTGGGTTGGCAGTTAGTACTCGTACCTACTTTATCTTCATAAGTATAAGGTATTTCTATTTGTCATGTAATAAAGTTTGTAGTAATAGAGGAGATGTTTATGACAAGTGTATTTCCGCGTGGTGAGTAGGTAAAGTGGGATATTCGACCGTACGCGGTTAGTGGCATTCACCTTGTTGGCACTGGGCCAGATTCCGCTCCCGCTGTCGCTGCAGCTTGTGCGTTGGTTTCAATTGGTATTCAAAAATCTTAGTAGACTTTATTCTAATAAGAAGTTCTGAATTAAAAAAAGTATGAGACAATCCGGTGCGAATCGAGGGATTCAAAGTACATCTCACCTTGAAGGTGCATTTAGACCAAACGAACACAGAGCTAGAGCTAGAACACGAGCATTCTATCGTGAATTTTTAGTGAAATAGACATAGACAGAACAACGAAAGAATGCTCTACATCCATTTACATTAAAAGAATATGACGTAGTGCGGCTAGAATGAGCATTCTTTCGTTTGGTCTAAATGCACCTTCACTCGGGCAAAAATAGTGTTTGCCCTGGAGGTGGACATTTTACTTTCAATCTTTAGAAAATAAGTTCAATTTTATCACAATTGTTACGTCCGACACTAAGTGTCTGGAGTTAGAACACTTTCATTATCACTGCTTAATGTAGGATATTTTTATGCCACGACTTCAGACGTCAGGGATTTTTTTTAGTTTTTTTTAATGTTTCTCAATGCAATTTTTGAAGTCTTATTTTCAATTACAATTAATTGCAATTCCATGTGCAAGTGCTCGGAACGTTTGAACCTAGGGCGAATTTCTTGACGGAAGTAAGCAAATTATCACTGACTCGTAAAATTAACGCTCCTTATCGATCAAGAAATTGTTTCAGTTCCACGCACAAATATCTGCACTTTGATTTGCGAATAGTGTCTAAAGTCGAACAAAGAGGCTTGCTTGGGGACGAAGCTTACTTAAAAGGTAACAAAATGTTTTCAATTTTATTACTGATTTTATATTGAATTCTTTAAAAATGTAGTGTTGAGTGCGTGCGTGAGACTCGTCTGTAGTCATACTCACACTATCACATCGGGTGCTAGGTTAAGCCGTAAGTGGCTCTCTGCTAAAGCCGTAGGGTTCAAAACCAGCGAAGGCGCACAAGATTCTGAAATTTGCCTGCTGGAAGTGGCAGTTCCGAGATAAGATCTCACGATGCCGCAATAAAAAGCGCTCGTACCTCGTCCGTTGTGTAATGTGCATTCAAATTGCATTGTGCGAGAACTAATTCGCCTTAGGCCGATTCGCATGTTACGATAAACACATGTTTCGATTAAGTGTTACGCTAATGTCGACCCCGCGCTTATTGCCCACTCGAATCATGCCTTCGCGCTCCGATAGAATTGGTTCTTTCTCTGTTCAGGTTCAGATACTTTTGGTTGGTAGAGTTATGGTGGCGTAATGAGGCATATTTGCATTTTTTTCAGAATCTATCAATTAATTATTTTCAGTGTAAAAAAAAGCATTTTTTTTCTACCAATACCAATTTGTTTCTTAATGTTATCTAAGTTACATACATTAGTTTTACAGAAAAAGAGTAGTTATTAACGATGGATAATTAAGATTTTGAAAGGGCATTTCGGAGAGATTAACTTGGCAAGAAAGATAAGCATATGACAAAGGCCATTGTTCTGTGCACCAATTACTCGCAGCCCGCGAATTACTTAACTCTCATATATAAATTAACCAGCCGCCCGCGCCGACCAGCGGAAAGATTTCTCTAGTTGTACAACAACATAACAATTATTCGTAAATCACTTTACTATATGTTGAAATTTACGAGAAGTCTTCTTTCCGAGGGCCAATTCCGGCTTTAATATTCCATTTATTTCATGCGATTTCTAACTGATGGACCTAGATAGTAAGGTTTATATTGTTGGCGTTCGGTCCGCATCGCTAGGAACGCAAAATTCCGTAGCGAAGAGAATATGCATGGCGATTTCGTGATGAATATTCATTTCCTACGGGGCATGAAATTTATTGTGTTTTACATTTATATTCAACTCAGCTGTCTTATGTAACGGTAGCTACGCGGGATTAGCGAATTGTGAACGTTCACATTACTATTGTGTCGCACGATTCTCATTCGTGAGCTGTTAATTTTAACCGTCCTTAATAAATTAATGAAAACTCCGCGTGACTTTCTAATGACATGAGGAAATGCTTGTTCACCGTTATTAAATAAAAGAAGCTGATTGATAGTCGGTTTTGTGCCAACACTACTGCAATGGCAGGAAGGTCCTGCCTATTTGCCTGAGTAAACTATCAAACAAATCGGCGCGACGACGAATACAATACATAGATCTAACCGATCTGTTTATCTTTTATGTATTGATAAAAGAAGATCAGTTGCTCAATTTATTTGACATTTGAAATAAAATTTGGGGCGTACCCACGTTGTTAGTCATCGGCGATCGAACTTTGCGAACGACACACTTGGCACCTGTCGAATATTTAGCGCATAAATCCATAGCAACAACGGTTCGATCACTCTGTGCGCTTGATGGATTCTGTGCTATATTTAATCAACGCGGGCGCGACACGCCGCCGCATTGTTTTCTCGATTGGATCGCTGAAGCGTCTATCGAAACTTTATGAGGTGTCGATTGAGATTCATTATATTAAATCAGTATTATTGCAAAATTTTGAATTATTAGTCTGACGTGTTGTCGGCATCGCTTGTCCTGTAAGTTAAATTTGTGTTTGTTTGTATCGAGTGTAGTTCAATGGGTGGGTAGGTGGCAGGCGAGCGAGCGCGGGGCGCGTGATTGCATTGGCCGCGTCAAACAATTGATTAGTAGCATAAACTCGGTTTGGCCCGCGCTAACGATGCATCATCCCGGTTGATAATTAAATTGTAAATTAGCTAAGCTGATGCTAGTTCGCTGCCGCTGCAGGCGAGACCGCACCGCTGTGGTCGCATGTTTGTCTGTGCTGTAATGACTTTTAATGATTTTGTTATTGCCGTCACAATTAAAGTCATTCATGTATGATCTACCTATATACTTAGAGGCATCAAATTTCACTATATTTTAGTAGAGCATTATATTGAAATAAATTAAAATTACTTTTACTGTAGACTACGCCTACCTACCTATTGCGACTGACTGCAAAACATTGCGCAGACTTGTACTTATCTAGTTTAGAAAGTTTTTTTATCCACATATCTAAACTTCTACACTAATATACACCTACTTAATTCAAATTATACCACCACGCCACAGAAATCTACTTACTTATGTATTTTTACAGATTCCTTAACTTGTACTTATTCTGTCATGTTACTTTTAAAATCTCGAACATTTTCCAGTAGGCACCAACCAACAAATCCTAGTTGGTTACCAACGTGTCTACAGAACGAATGTGTACTCAAAAATCGCTACGGGCAAGCTTTACACGCGCTGATTGCGAAAAATTCAATCTTGTTTCATGGAAATTTAATTTAACATACAAAATGAAAAGCGGCTCTCGTTGGATATGAATCGATGTGGCCCGACTGACTGCTCGCCTGTGTTTGTGGACGCAGACGACGCCTGTGTGCATATTGTAATCAATTGTCGAATTGTATCAATTTGAATTCGCAATTTGCAATTTTGACGCTCGATTATTCATTAGCAGTTTTGTGTCATTAACCAAACTTTAATTCGGAAACTAAATAATTGAAATGATCAATACATATTTTCGCGAACACGGCTCCAACCTATTGTGAATAAATTTACTAAAGTAGATTTCACACATCGAAATAGCTGTCTCAAAATCTGTAAAAAATATTATTGTCACTTCACAAATCAAATCGCTGAAACAAAATTTACACGTATATATTTATAAATGATGTCATTCAGTCGGTTCGTGATTTAATTCGCAGAAATTCTTGAGTTAATAGTTATATAGCTGCGTCCCGCGGTTTCACCCGCGTAAGTCCCGATCCCGTGGAAATATCGGAATCACAAGTAGTCTATGTTACTCAGGGTTTCAGAATTTTTTAAATCGTCACAGTAGTTTTTGAGTTTATTCATCCTCTTTATAATATTAATGTAGATTAATATTATGTACTTATTGAGTTAAGTTTTAAGAATTGTTCGCATCGGTATCCATACATACATTGTTTGCATACCTGCAACGTCTATTGCACCGTGGTGTATTGCAAATAAAATATAACCCACCTTTCGCTGCGCTGGGAGAATTTGCGTGCCGATGCCTCGTCAATAATCTTTAATAGATTTTCAGAAGACAATGCATTTGGCTAAGTATAGCTCGTGGTGACTAACGTCTTGTCGGCGTCGGCAGGCGGCGAACGCTACTCCTAAACGCATGCGCAACTCTGTTAATCTTATTATGGCGACGATATTTATTTATGATCCTACCTGTTTGACAGCCAACGTTTTATTTCACTATCGCCATCTATTAAGACTTCTTTTGCTCGCTCGCATTCTAATAGATAAAGAGGACATATAGTACTGAACAATCATTTATCTATTTTTATCGTTGTTTAAGACGTCATAAGTACAAAAATTCCGCATAGGGCCCATATGTTGGCAGACGTCGGAAGTCGTAACTCACAGTTATGATGCGAACGACACCAGTTTCATAAACATTGTTTTTCTTAGTTTCGCCCCTAATATTTATATTTATCAATCCATCTACACATTTATTTATAGTCCAAAATAGCGAGCATCCGAGGGTACCCTCGGGGCGCGCCGTCATTACGATTTATTGTTTTCTTTGGTCATAGTTGGGGTCCTATGCGGAGTCTTTAGCCGGATTTCAAAGATTACTTACAGCTGACCAAAACAGCAAACGATACCCATGAGCGTCTTTTAATAACAACGTTTGGTTAACATCAACGTAACAAATTACTACGAGAGAAAGAGACATAAGAATTGGTAGGTATATGAAAAGCAATTGGTTTTTCTAAATAAATTTGTACGTGTTTAAATAATAGAATGTGTGTGAATAATAGGGATTCGAATAAGTGACACAAATGATAAATTTGATCGGGGGTTATTCCTGCATTAGAATTGTTTAAAATTGCATTTCATTGCACATCATTGGAATTGCAAACAATACATTTAAAATGAAACTATAACTTTCAACTGAACAGCAATCTAAATTGACTCAAAAAATTATGAAAAACGGTATTCTCCAAAGAACGTTTTATCGACAAATCTCAATGTTACTTGACAAAAGTCAAATTTAAATTAAAGATTTAACTGCATGATACTGAAATGATATTGAAATGATATTTTTGATCACTTTAATAACAAGAAGAGGCCATCAGAGTATCATACCATCGATTCGGTAACCTATCGGTTATACCATCAACTTTAATTTCATTTACCACCACAATTCTACAGTTTTACGTAGACACCCGTATATTTTTGTAAGGCCGCTGTGTAAATAGGTAATAATCTATTTTCGAAGTTCGCACACGTGGCTTCGATTGTAAAGAATAAAACATTATTATCTATTCGGATTACATATTGCAGTAAAATGGATGAGGAACCAGCAATAACTCATTCGCGTAATCTCTTAATGTTGAGACTCAATTATCTAGAATCGTGAGGTGACAACGCCATCTGTGTGTTAGTAGCGGGTATGGAGATAGATCTCTTCGACCTTTGGTTCGGTGAACTCTACTGGATGTTAGGTAGGTAATGTTTTGAAATTAAAGACATTTTTCGGTTTTAATCGCTTGGTGTTTATTACTTTTAGCATTGTTTCAACGCTCAACGTTTTAAGACCTTTACAGGTCCCTTCTTCAGGATTGACGGTTAATCTTAATGTCTTAAAAATGTCTTTAATTTCAATACAACATCACGAAACCAGAAGAAAATCTAGTGAATGTTTTGTCTCGATTAGATGTGAAATTAACTACGATATTTTATTATGAATACTTAGATGTACTTATCTTTAAATTAACAGATGATTTTAAATGTTATTTTAGTAAAGATACTTAAGGTTACAAGTTTCTTATTTATTAGGTACTTACTAGCTTCGTCCCGCGGTTTCACCAGCGTAAGTCCCGATCCCTTAGGAATATCGGGATCAAAAGTAACTATATTATACCTCGATAATGTAGTTTTCTATTGGTGAAAGGATTTTAAAAATCGGTCAAGTAGTTTAGGACCCTATTCGTTACAAACAAACAAATAAATATTTCCTCCGTATAATATTAGTCTATTACATAACACTAGAAAGTAATCAGAAGTCATAGTAACAGAAACTTAACGTCGAAATGTAATGAAATGAAATCGCATTGAAAACCCTCTATTCTATAGTTTATTGTGTGAATTGTATCGTAGAATATTATACAAGTAGAAACGCTATCGAAAAGTAGATCATGATTTGCGAGGCATCTTCAATCAATTTAGTTTGTAATCAATCTTGTCAAAGATCAAGACACACAGTGAAATAACACCACACTCTTCTTAAAACTTGACATATTTATGTACACAGTAGGTGCAACGCGCGGGACATATGGCGCGGCAATTTATGAACCCGGGGGCCCATTACCATTTTAAATATTATTTTTAGGGAATTTTGTGTCAGATCTCACTCGTCGCCGGTCCGTATATTAAGAGATGTGATCCACTGATTAAGTCTCCCCGATATTTGAAAGCTGTGTTCAAGTTTTCTGTTAATTAAGGAAATGTTGAACCAATGAAGTAATCCCTCTTTATGCCGACAATTGTGTATTTTTAACTTTTAAATGCGAAGTTCGTGTCAATTGAGCTTTTTAAGCAGGAGGTACCTATTCCTGTGTTTTACTCAGTATTTCCGAGATGAGCAATAGTTTAACTTGAAGGAGTGTTAAACAGTACGGTGTGTATAAGGCAAACAAAGCTGGGTCAACCGCGCCATTAAACGTTTATGAAACGGAAGCCGTCAGCGGCATGTGCGCCACCCGCTCTTCTATCTGTCAATATGACGATCGACGCGTGCGCACCTCGATGCACCAAACTCGTAAACGAACTCAACCCTTACATTTGCCACAAAATTGTATTTCGTTAAGTAAACGTATCAATTTACATAATTCAGCTACAGATGGTGGTTTATATTCGGTTAAATTGAGTGCTATTTGATGACATTTAAATATCTATAACATGAACTATTTATCTCTATCATTCTATTGACCTATAGGTCCATGCTCTCTGAGGCTACTATCCTACTAATATTATAAATGTGAAAGTTTGTGTGTAAGTAAGTAAACAAGTATGTTTGTTAGTCATCATCATCATTATCATCATCTCAGCCTTTATCTACACAGTTCTGAACATATTTGACGTGTATTTAACACATTTGTCCACATTTGTCTACCAAATGTGGCAAAAAGATGGCAAATTATGACAATTACTTTTCTATTGAAACTCTATTGAGACACGATTGTGAGAGCAAACTTGGAACCCAGTGCGTAGTGCATCGTCCAAGATAGGTACTGCATCATTGTAAAGCTTGAAGTACCTACGCAGATAGTTTTACTAAATCATAAACTAAAGCCAATAAAGCACGGTATAGAAATATTGTATGAATGTGATCAATGATACGTGACGATGGGACCGGACACTGCGGTAAACACTTGTACTATCATGTACAATAACTAGAGATTTTGCCACAGATTCACCTAGTTCAGTTTTGCTATAAATTGATATACCTTTTTGGTAGGAAGGCTTTGGCTGAGGCTTGTTACCACCTACCGGAAAAAGTCCTAGCGCTAAGCGGACTCGTCCGTGTTTCGATATGTAGATCGGCGCAGCCACTACGGAAGACGGGTCGTATCATTTTCCACTGCCATCTTCCTGCTCTCTTCTTTAAAGGTTGCCTGGAAGTGATCGCTTTTAGCGATAAGGCTGCCCATTGTACCTATTCTAAAATGTAATTTGTAATTTTTTGTAATGTGTTTTGGAAATGTTTGGTGCAATAAAGTTTGTATCTATCTATCTATCTATATCTGTCTATCTATCTATCTCTCTCTATCTATCTATCTATCTTCCTTCCAGATAGTAAGATCTAGCTAGATGGTCTAGGTAAGATAGTCTAACGCTCATGTATCGTGTTTAAAAACCTACATCATGAATCTGGCACGTTTTTGACGTCAAAAACGTGCCAGATTCATGACACTAATCAGGGGTTGATATTTGTCTGAATTACCCCTTAACATGTGCAGTGATTGTTTATTGGAAACCGCATAATGTCGGCAACAAAACGGTTCTATGGCCGACTGTACCTCATAGAATAATGGACAATGATATCAATATCAAACGGAAATATCAGGTTTGTCAACTCTATTATAAAATAATTCATACAAAGGTGCTCCAGAGAGATTTATTGTGTCCCATTGAATAAATATTGTATGGGTCCGTTACAACATGTCTATTCAATTATAAAGAAAACAGTGATAAACAAAAGCACCACTTAATAAAAAGAGAAATGTACAAGCTCGTCTTGAAGAAGATTCGAAGGAAAACTTACTTCATCTGGACTGTTTTCACCTTTGTATCTCTAAATGATAAATGCACCTTACCTACATACGAGACCGCTTCCCGTCAAACCGTTTCTCCCTTAGAATAAAAATCAACGCAACATCAACGACACGAAATAGAATCAATAAATGATTGAGGTCACAGAAAAAAATCCCTTCCTATAAGAATGAGTAAGGTCGTATTCAAAGGAAATATAAATGGTGTCCAAAGGCGTATATTCAGCAATCCCTCACACAAGTGGGTAAGACGACGTGAATTTTTAATGTTACACTCAGACCGTTGCAAACCGTAACAGTTTTCTTGTCATTGGTAGAGTGGAGATGTGAAATAAATTTTGCAGAGTGGCCCCATCTTTTCGTCTGACATAAATGTTTAATGAGAAGACAGGGTACACTTCATATGTGGCGTGTCTAATGATATTTGTGTACAAAGTATGATGCTTTTACTTTGAGACCCTGCTTGGGTCCACTTATGAACTGCGAAATAAAATTGGAGGTCAATTTCGTTTGCGGATAATGGAAGACGATTGAATTAAGTTCCCTCAGACCGTGGTTCATTATTTTAGATAGGAACAAATATCTATTTATTTGTTAAGACTGAAAAAATAACGACATTATTTAATGATACCTAATAAAAAATGTTTTGTAATAAACCAATAGATAGGCAAAAATTGTGAATAGTTTACTTGAAACGATTAACCTTGAGACGTAAATTAACTTCCTAATAGCGATAATAATGACAAGACTAAAACAATAGTTAGTATTAGTTTTTATTTTTTAGCCGCAGTCGAAGGCCATGTAACAATACACAAAACAAAATTGACGCGATTCGTCTCGCCATATAATTTCTGTAATCAAACGCTACGTCACTGTGAGGCGCGGTCCGGAATCGATTAAACCGTTCCATTTCCGGTGTTTTTATAGGGAATAATTATTGGAAAACTGATCAAACAATCAAGGACCAATCGTTTCCGTCATCGAGTAGGATTTTTATTAAGAAATCGATTCATAGCTGGATTAACTATCGATCAGTCAACTGTGACCGCTTCCTCGAAAATTATTTCTTATTTGATTGATACCTAATTGGTTTTTCCAATTATAGTTTTTTCTTAATCGGTGTTGTCGTAATCTTATTGGGGCCAGTTATAATCACGATGATGTTCAGTTGCTAAAAATGTCGCTGTTCATTATTGTTTAATCTCAGTTTTTTACATGATTTCGATCTGTAAAAGTAGCTAACCTCGATGCTCACTAATATAGTGTTTTTATTTTATAAACTTCAATAGACCGTATCATTACGTATTCTAATGATTTAAGCTAGTGTTTCGATGTGAAAGTGTTTATCGACGATTCGTGGATTATGGAGCTATGCAATGGTCAACGAAATAATAAAAGATTTTACACTCTCGATCCGATTAAATAATAAATGTATAATTTATTTTAGTATCAATGTATCACGATGTCGATTATAATAAACATCAAAGTGTCAGTGGAATGGTAATGGGCGCGCGCGACCAAGACGTCACGGCACGGTGTAAACGAACACGTTGCTAATGGACTATTAAACCTCCTGCTGCTAATTATTAATATTTTATTTTTATTACCGACCTCTGTCCAAAATTAACGATCACTTTCCGGTCGAAAGTTAATAATTTTAATGTCAATATTTGCTAAGCGTTGATTGAAAGTTCAACAGTTTTGTCAACATACCCCGTTATGGACGCTTTTATTATCCTATACATGTATTATAGAATGGTTATTTTGGTGTAGCAATTTACGACAACGAATTTAAATGATATTATTAATTGTGTGTGATACTAGTTAAGAAGATATTTATGAAAATGGATGCAAGAATGACATTTACGCTACTAAACTAGAGCGCATACTGAAACTGATTTTCGTTAATTAAGCGATTATTACAAATGACAAATTTGTCCCTAACCCAACAAAGCGTAGCCACAGTGAACTATTTAACACATGTTCTAAATCATTTTCATGCTCGATCTGTCAAACTTATCCATGATGTCAAGGGTTGACAGCAGTTCGTGGCATCCGGTCTAACCTGCGGATAAGCCATTACAATATAGATCACCGCTGTCCCGAATTTGAAAAGTGAACTCTACGCACCATTGGCTTAAAGACGAATTTTCCTACTCCAGTTGTTGGCTCTATACTGCGTTTTAGCAGCAGATTCTTGGACGTCACTTTTAAACAAAGCTTAAATAATATTTTCACGGGCTCGAATTACAACCCATTGGCCTGAAATTTAGAACTCAGTTTCAAGTGTATCGTGTTATCATAACTTCAGCAACGGAAGGAATAGCTCAGTGTGTGGCTGTACATTTGTGTTATTAAATGATTTATGGAGGAGGATTACAGAGAGTGGGTCTGTGAACGATTTTGAATGTTATTAATATTGTATTTTAGGTATGATTTTCTGTGCAGTGGTCGTTAGTTAATCATGCACAGTAGCCGTGTGTTGATCTCGGTGTAATTGAGTTAACTGACGCATTGATGACTTATTTGACAGAGTGAGTCGTCTGCTTCGTTCGTGTGTTATCATAATCTACGAGGGATTAGATGAACTGTTTGTTGTTCTAGTCATGTTCGATAAACCGAATCGTTAATTAGGTTGCTAGCATTCGACGGGTATACAAATATCACTGATTGAAATATGACGTCTGTAGCACGTAATTAGGTAATATTTATGGAATGTTTGATACGTAAGAGGAATATAAAAGTTAAGTTTGAATTCAAATAACAATTAAGAAATTAGCGAGGATTGACTTTTCATACACACGAAATAACATAATAATATAGACATAATATTGATCAAGATTAAGTCATCATCATCATTAACTAAGTCATCTGTTAGGTAATCATCGTAAAGTAAGGTGGTAAAAGCTAAAGTCCAAAATACCTCCGCCGGTTTCTTAAACGCAAATAACAACCGATAAACAAATTAAGTACTACCGAAATAGTTATTCTAGGTAAACATCGGCAAAAACATATAAAAGGTAATGGGAGATCGATTCATCTGTGGCGCTTTATGTTACCACATCGAGATATCAAATTGATAAGTGGAGCACATTCGCGGGCGGGCGGGAGAGGCATTATGAAATTGGCTGTACGTTAGACGCCGTTACTTCCGATAAAATATGACCGTTCCGTCGGCTCATATCTGTCGAACATACCAGCATTTTCTTAGTGAGCTCACGTGCTAAGCTATACCCATCATTTTGCTTATATGGCGATCAATAATTCCTATACTCGTATATTAGTAGTTTCTAGGAATTACTGGTAGTGGTTGCTTGGTTTGTGACTTTTAAATTCTTAATGTTGTTGGTAGCGTGGTTAATCTTATTATTTTTGCACTTTGGTACCGTCTGAAAAAATTAATATAAATCAAGTTGACTACCTACTTCATTATATCTATTCAGTTAAATATAACATCCAAAACAAATTAGCATGAGTGGGTAAGTAGGTATATAGACATATAGTTACATTTTCTTATCGGGTCTTTTAATCGAGTTATTATTGTTTTATTTCTTTTTAATTTTGGTACATAATAGAAAAGTATTTTAATTTTTAATAGTGCGTAATGTAGTATAGAGAAATATTCATGTCTACATACTAGGAAGGTACTTACTTAGTATGTAGTCCTACCTACTTATGAAACCTGAAATAGCAGACTTAGAAAAAGTATTTTGCAATCACTCCAAAAAGCCCTCATTAATTCGTATTCATTAGCATATCTTGTTTCTAAAATATTAATATTGATTGATTTATAATTGCTGATTTGAAATAAATGTAGATTTTTTATATATATGTAGAAACACTATTAATAATTAATATTTATGTTTTATGGTGCTGATTGGAATCTTGTTAGCTGACTAAAATGCTAAAGTTATTTTAATTGTTAATGGAAAAGGCTAATTAATTATATTCTAATTGATAGTCTTTTAACTGATTATCATATTTTTGGGCTTAGCAAACAAGGATTTATAGTAATTGGTAGGAAGGTAGACAAAATAATGCTTTCTGTTACTTATAGTTTTTAAATATCTGATAATCATCGTTTATATACCTTCAGGGTTAATGAAAAACAGGCTCGCAGGGTGGTATGTGAATCAGTGAGAAAAGTAACTTTTATGATATGACTTTTTGAAATTAAAACTGAAAAAGAAATGAGTTTGATACAGTTTCGTTACAGTCAATTCAATATCTTTGCGTGTATACCTAGAGGTAACATACAAATGCAATACACAGACACAGAACCTTTCGCAGTTATAATAGTGGTCGGTCAGTGGTAAGTATCAGATGCAGTAGAGAGGTTGAGTCAGTAAGGTCCGAGATTTATGCCTCCATAACGTTTTTCCTCTACAGTAAAACGTACGAATATATCGATTCAACCGTTCAGTTTTGAGGATGTTCCTTTACTATATCTATATGTGATAGTTTAGGTAATAACTTAGGTTACACCGCGTCCACGTTACCTACCTACAGTTTTGGTATTTATTAAGCCCATGTCCAGCACGATATACTTTGTAACATTTTTATACAAAATGCGATGTAAATTGTAATGTACACGTGCAAGTTTATTTAGATCACCGTTAAATTAAAAGATCGATGACAAAAATCACGATAACAAAATATTATACCTCTTATGAGAATTAATATTTCGAGTTGAATAAGAAAGTTAATTAAAAATCGAAAGTTGAAAAACATTAAGGAATTCTGTGTCATCTGATAACAAAATGTCTCGTCCATTAAGATATGATTTGTGTCGTATACACAGCCTTGTGAATTTATAATAATATTTTATTTAATGTTTATGAGATGTTATCTTAAGTTAAATAACATAAATTATGATTTTTATTTCGTCATAAGTCAAAACAAAAAAATATGTTTAGGATCTCTATCAATTCAAGTTAGGGAGTAGGTAACCTTTACGTTTTAAATCGAATCGATCTTCATATTTATTCTTTCTAATTTGATCGTGTTCTCGTTGACTAGATTCAGACTTTAGTATTCTAGTCTTGATAGTAGTGATTCTTCATTACTCGTCGAAAATTAGTGTCTGTAATTCAGGAATTCAGATATCTGCATAGGTTTCCAAAACCGAGTTCATTAGTCACAATCGTTTCATTAGTTTTCAGTGATGAAATGTACCAATTTACAGTATTTTAAAACCGTGATATATATATGATTTATGATATGTATATACATGTACTTATGTACAATATAAAAAAAAAACGGACGTAGCTTATGCGTAGCTAAGAGTAATTTCTCGTGGAGTCCTAATTTTTGCAAAGTTATTACGTATTACTGAATAACCTAGAGGGGTCCTGTTCATAAGAGAATAGGACTTTAGAGAAGGCACTTGCCCTACAGTGGGACAAATTAGCGGACTAACAAATACGTATAGAACAGCGTTGGATCACTTTCATACCTGTTAAGTGTTGATGCAGTCTAAGATGAAGCACGCTGACCTAGAAGTTACCTGTACATTCCACCCTTAATCCACTTGATTTTTCAAATAGGAAGTTTCCAAAGTGGGGAAAAGGGCATTTTAAGTGTAAGTATATCGGACCGCACAGATGCCGATTAGTCGATCGTTTTGTCTGAGCCCATATTTGTGGGCGACTATCGCAAGTAACTAAAAAGGTGTCGTTAGTAATGGTATTTGAAACATCATAAAGATGTCATTGAGGCTGTTAACTGATTGTGGCTATCGTGTGTGTAGAGCTAGTACGACACACTAAATATTATGGCTCGTTTGGTCTAATACTTGTACTGTTTCTACGAGTAGGTATAAAACAAGCTAAGATTAAATTTTGTTGCCTTTTCAATAAATAATACTTAATATTATTTAATTTTTTTCGGAAAGCAGACAGTGAAATATATCAATGTAACATAACAAAAAATTTAAATATACACCATTTATAAGCTTTCGCATTCAAAAAACTAAAACACTTGTTACTCATAAATTATTCCACTGAATACACAAAAAAAGGAAAATCAAAAACCATTTTGTTCTTTAATTATAATTAATATTGGTAAAACCTAATTTTATTGTTTAATTAAAATAAAAACATAACATTAAGATAAATAGAATTTTAAATTAAATCTCATAATTAAGGTTACTGAATAAGTAACAAATTAGTTTCAAAATATTTTAAATATATTTATCAGAGCTTAGTTTGCTGACCGTACTTGACCAATAATCTCTTCATAAGTCACAGAGAACCATTGTCAAGGCTTATCAGGTAATTTTTGATAGACACAACCAACTTAACACTTTGAATTGTTTCGGACGGTTTGTTTATTTATTCTAATGGCCTTTTGGCCCTAAAGAGCATTCCACTAATCAGGTAAAGTGCATTTTCAAATGAATATGATGGGTACTAAATGTAATTGATTCTCTACTAAAACAAGTATCTTTTTAAGGATTTATTTTAGTATCTGTTTTGATTTCTGAGCGATCCTGATGATCCCGATCCTCATGTCTGAATATTTTGACCACCCGTTTTCTCTAGCTCTTGCTTGTTCAAATCTGAACAAGCTACTGTTTAATGACTGTGATCAGACCATCTCTATATATCTCATATCATCGTCAGCCGTTTATGATAATGATTGCTTGCCCTCATTGAATAGTTGAGCGAGCAGTTTCTCCAAGTCCACGTCCTGATGTTTGATAAAGTAGTCGAAATAGCAGAGAATATCTACATCTGCGTAGCTAGTATAATTTTGGAATGATGCTGTATCCATAAATCATAGTATTTTTGTCTGCAATATTGGAAAATTAATATTCCACTGGCTGCACCTTAATATGAAAGGAGTTTAATATCGCAAACAGTAATAACCCCATAGATATCGTAAAAGTCACCAAATCTTAGTGATCACAAAGAATATTGCTAGTTCGCCCCCTAATAACGTTTATGCTTGATTTGTCACTACAATCGACAATCGGCAAGCGGAAATTTTAATTTATGCGCTACAGATTGTTTGTTTTTATGTTATCGTTATTTTTTTGTAGGACAAAAACATTACTTCGATCGCGGAAGTTGCGAAAATTAGTTTCTGCTAAATAATAGGTAGATATTTTGGTGCAAAAACTGATGGACAGTTATTCGATGATTTTGAAGTGATACAATCACCTTTTTTTGGGTTTTAGCTTTTAATTTAGTTGTCCGAAAGAAATAGAACATTTAAAATATTATTCAATTGATGTCCGGAGCAAATTTTAACACAACGGCTCCTTATTCGTCATGCCAAAGAACCTATTTTATGGAATGATAGTGCAAAATACGTATTTTTGAAATGCTTGTTTCTTAAAAAAAAACTCGTTCTATATTATTTCATAAGTACCTATTTAAAAGGTTTACGAAAAATACAAACAGAAATATGTCTATGACCAGGGAACTAAACTCCCAAACACAGAAAATACACAGGAAAAACCATAGGTGTCTTATCTTCCGCTGACGATGTAGGTACGACTGATATTTGTTTTATAACATATTTATTTAATAACGAAATAAATTAAAGATAGTATTAACAGTTTCTGTTAGTTTATTAATGAAGATTCAACGGGTACAATATCGATTGACCACGGGCCAGGCGGAAGAGGAAATTTAAACCATGCCGAGGCTCTCAGAACCGTGACCGAACCCACAAATGTTTTTACCTTAGCTACGTTTGTTTTTTAGTATTGTCCATTGTCTACAAATATTGAATAGAAAGTACCTATCTATAAAATAGAACACGGATAATATTAACAAATTTCTAAACGACTGACAAATCGTTGTACGGTTCATAGTGGAGCTGTAACCTGTACTGTGCTTTTCGCTTCGTCATTTCTGGATCACAATGCTAAATCTGTTTTTCTTGACGTTATCAATTTAGGGTCTGCAAGTCGAGAGTGAAAAGTGGCCTTAGACCACATGGTAAGTGATGTTACCATCAGGTGTGATAGTGGTAAAATGCTGCTTATATAAACAAAAAACAAATTGTCTATTTAAGAAAGTGCTAAAATAGCCAGTGACTGCCATCGCCTCGACTAAAGTGAATTCCCAATACAGTCGTCTCGTAGCGAAATAAGCGAAGAGCAAGCGTGTCGGTACAATAGTTATCTCGATGCAGGCATTCCGAGAAAAGAAGAGTCTGCTACCAAATATCATGACTGTCGTCTTACAAATGAGAAAATTTCGCTCTAATTATTTATGAATGTGTTATCGTCATATCTCCAGGACTCACGAACCAGCCTCCCGCTCCGTGCTCACGACACGAGCAAAACCGCAATTAGCAAATGTGGCTTTCTTTGTTCTCTCTTGTACGTTCTACCATCAGTTTGCATCTATTAGTACAATACTTGTATATAGGTAGATACCCTATCGACAAGAGTATTAGTGGCTAATAAACCTCCATTGGTTTCATTAAGGGATATCTGCGGACAGTGGTCTGGTATCGAGATGTCGGCTGCCGTCGCGTCATGCCATCGACACATGAAATTAAACGCGATGACGCTATCGGAGCGCGCGGATCGTACCGGCTCGGTACCGTAGCATAGTTGCTCGCTCGCTTCGCTCCACTATCCGCTCGCGCTTACTTAATTGCTAAATGCCAATGAATGTTGATAATACTATATTTTAATCGGAACACCGAGCTCCGTCATCGGTGTAATCCTAAATCTCGTTATGGACACGACTCGAATACCTAGGCATACGTTATAAATTACGTTTCAGATTATCATATGATCCAATCGTAAATTAAGACAAGATACATAATTAAGGCGAATAAATAAAATGGTTGGCATTTCGACGGGAGCACGTTCGATTCCTCCAAGCGATATTCTCTCCATTTTGAGCTATCAGTCCCTCTTAATAAAGTGTAGTTTGATTCGTTTCATTTAATTGCGATTCAATCGGCAACAATATTGAAGGAGCCGAAGGAGTGCGGAGGCGGGACGAGGCTCTGAATGTCACGACAAGATTTTTAATTACGTTCAAGATATCATCTAAGAGGTGCACTCCATGCAGCAGAAGACGCATTGGGAAATTACAATTCAATAATTATAAAATATACTCGGAATATTTTTAATTAATGATCTTTTAACTGCCGGTTAACATGAAAGTAATGTCTGGTTAATATGCGTTTAAGGATCGACATAAGCGGCTTGAAAGAATTCAGCTGTTAGCGAGAGGAAATGGTGATGGAAGAACATTACAACGCACGGGCGAAGCGCTGCCCTAGCACTGCACAGGTGTCTGTCTGGAATGCCTCGAATATGATCTCAGGTTATTTTCGTGCTTCTAATGCGTCTTCGCTGTCTGTGGACAATTAAAAATACAAAAAGTGAAACGTTTGTTTCAGACGTTCATTGTCTCCGTTATTAATAAATTCATTTTAGTGAGTAGAAGTCGACGTGTATTTTATTCGCTTTAAGTGGTTTCACATTGTTTTATATTTATGTGCGGTTATTTTCGTTTGAGACATTATAATGCAGTTTGTGGGGGGAAGATTTGAAACGACTCACTCTTGCTCCATTAAGGATATTTGAAACTTGAGAGTGCACTCATAAATTGACTTAAGTTAGTAATAATATTCCACTTAAAAATAGACACCTATTGTGTCCCTAAGGCAGTCGTAAAGCTAAATTACAGCAATCCATAAAAATATGGCTAAAGTAAACGCACCGATTACAAATCAACAACGGATCAACGTTAGAAACTATCGAATTGCTTTACCCCGGTGGTGGTTATAATATAACATATGTTAACTTTTTAAAGTCACACGATTTGTTAACATCATTTCCCCGGGTCTTAATCGCGTAATATTATTTATTACAATGTTACAATGGTCTTGGTCGCGAGGGGACTGACTGACAGGACTGTCCTCTCGCGACCAAGACCATTGTAACATAGTTGAAACGCCGAGGTATAAAGAAAATAAATAATATTACGCGATTAAGACCCGGGAAAATGTAACTATAACCTATGTTAATAGAACTGCGGTTGTTCCTTGGCTGGTTAATGTCCAAAGTCAACGTCTCGCGTAGCCGCGTATTTTTCTGGACATAGAAACAACGAAAGGCACGTCCTCGTAGCTCTAGTGCTGCATTTACTTTATTACTCTGATATTTTACAGGTAGTGCTCTTAACTTCCATATGTCTGGCTTTTATAGTCCGCTCTACGCGTTATGGGCTAATGTCACGTGATGTTCTGATTTTCGACTTTACTTTTGGAGGAGTGGGCTCCTATATGTATACCTAACCTTCGTTTGGTAGAACTCATAAAAATATTAGAGACGAACACGCCTACAAGATACTCTTCCATGTGACAAGATTATTATATATTTTATTAGATATTTGGTCATGCAGCTTTGATAGAGTATTTTGTCTTTCTTTCATTTAAATTTAAGTCATAAGTACAACTTTTTGTATCTAACCAAAGTAAAAAATACAATAAAATTATTTGTGAAAATGTTGAATAGGTACAAAGATTGAAGCCAGACTCATGAATTTCCCATTTAAAAAAAAGATAGAGGCCACGCAACAAAGTGAAACAAGATCCACTCTACTAATCCGACAAAAGCGAGCCTTGTTACCCTTCAAATTTATTTATAAGAAAACTCTCGGACAAGTCGTTAATACCTATAAAGTAGGGGCGAGAGAGGCGCGAGCGAGTTTATAACTCACGTACCGAACTTTACTCGCCGACACATAAAATAATAGGTGTAAAAACTTACACGGGAATGTACTCAGTGAGCGAACGAGCCGCGAGATGGACGGCACTTCGCTACATCCCATCCTCTACCACCCCTAATGCGAATTAACAATTGTTTCGCCTCTCATAACTCTATCGATACTTAGACTTTCTCTGCTCTCGTATCTGACTTTTCGTAGTTTCATCGAGAGAGATAAGAGAGTCGAAACAATCATCATTTTGCCGTGTAGCCCCGGGATAGAATAGGGTTACCCCATCTCATCCCGTGGGTGTCGTGAAAGGCGACTAAGGGATCTGAGGGAGATTAGCAAACCTTAAGTTCTCCCCGCGCGGTGGCGGATAAACTGCTTGATCTCTAAGATGGTTGGTGTCAGGCAGGCGGCCGGCCGTAAAAACATTGCCAAATCTAATGCAGAAGTTATGGTCAATGATGAATTACCGACTGCGCCGACCCTAAATTAAAAAAAAATACAATTTGGGGTTTAACGGACCCCGGGCTCCCGAGAGGGATGTAACCGGGAATATCGCTCGGATGAGAAGTCGGAACAATCATCAGTAACGATACACGCGATTCGTAGTTATTAGAGCTCTTTTAATTATACACATTTCAATGTCGATTGTGTATGAAGGCTATGCAGGTGGCGTATTCTGACATTCAGAAACAAACGAATAAATAATGTGGAATACAAAAATAATAATGAATATTCCGGAGGCCTATTTAATTTGTAGCGTTAATCAGTACAATATAGAGAACGGCACAAGAAACATATTATCTTGCATAAATCATGGTAATGAGCACCTTTCGAGCATTTCGTATCGCCATTAATTCAGATATCAGTGCGGAAACAAACGTCGGTTTATCCCGCCATCTGTGGCGCATGCGCACACCGGTAATCGTTAACCCTGAGGTGATATTATTTTGAATATCCATTTCCTCTATCATTATTATTCAAATCATCCTTAACTTGAGGATCTAGGGTTCAATATACAGAACAACAGTTGCTATCGTTGTTACCTAAGCATAAAAGATGTATGACACGAATTTGAATTCGGAACTGATATTGTTGTGGAAGCCACGGGCGACGGGCACGTGCGTACGCGCACCTTGCCCAACATTTTGTTACTGGACGTAAAATTAAGTGGTATTTTATTTATAAGATGTTGCATTGGCCTATTTCACTTGTTTATTGGTAATAACTACACGGTTAAGTACAATTTTGAGGTACAAATGAAGTGCACTTAGATTTTACGATCTCGATTTAACTCCGACACTGTTTATGATACTAAAATAATGTAATGAATATGCTGTTTCCCGTCAATATAATCCCTAAATTTTTAAAATTCACACGATTTGTTAGGATAATTACATTTTCCCTGGTCTTAATAGCGTATAATTATTAATTTTCTCACCTCGACGTTTCAACCATATTACAATGGTCT
The DNA here is from genome assembly GCA_958496205.1 of Idaea biselata. Classification (NCBI taxonomy): domain Eukaryota; kingdom Metazoa; phylum Arthropoda; class Insecta; order Lepidoptera; family Geometridae; genus Idaea; species Idaea biselata. The sequence goes on from OY292397.1 coordinate 22,710,138, forward strand.
TGGTCGCGAAGGGATTAGAGCAGCGGCGGGCGTTCGTTTGAACGGTTAAAAAGGACGACGCGACGCTCGCCGCTGCTCTAGTCGTCACGACCAACTATTGTAACATGGTTGAAACGTCGAGGTAAGAACATAAATAATAATACGCGATTAAGACCTGGGATAATGTAACTATTATAATCTCTATCTATACAATCGATATAGTTTTCCAATTTTCGTTGAGTTTCGAAACAATGCATGTGAGTTTATTAAAATCCGAGTATCCGAAGCGATCGTTTGGCTGAATCGAAAAGGACAAGCGCAACAGATATGCAAAACCTGGGCACGCGTACTCTCGAAGGACGGCTCTGATAGAACGGCTCATTTTTAGCATTCATGCGAACCAGTTATCCTTCCATTGACCGGGGTCAATCAGCGACTATATCCCAACTATAAATTTCATTTAATAAGACACAAATACAACTTTATGCTCGTTTTTGAATCGCCAACCAAAGAAATTTAAATAAAACACTTATCAGATTCGACAGGTGGAGTTGTTTTTGTTGTTCGTCGTTACTTCGCTGTAGGTTAGGGATTAGTTGGGAACTAATCGATTATCGATACGGAAGTCTACCCTATTATTACATAGATAGAATAAGACAATTTGATAAATATGTATAATTGTAATAATACCATTATTTTTCGGTTTTAATCGCTTTGTTTTTATAATATTTAGCATTTTTCAACGATCGACGGTTCGACGTCTTTCCAGGCCTCTTGCTCACGGGTTTAAAGGGTTGATCGGGTTGAAAGGATCCGAGTAAAACATCGGGCGTAGAAAATGCTTAATATCATAAAAACAACGCAATTAATACCGAAAAATGAGAAAATTCTAATCAATATCGCGAAAACAGAAGAAAAAAATTACGTATGATTGTTTTCTAAAACATAATTTCAGTCTTGACTGATTCACCTTTAATAATCGCACATTCTAAATCGCTGGTCGAAGAAATTTGGAGTGTGTGAAGTATAGGTATTCATTTCGAAATTTATTTTGTTATTTCCCATACTGGTATCGGGCCTTAAGCGGGTAAACCCGCGGGACGAAGCTAGAATAAGTAATATATCTACTAAGAAAGTGTAAATCATAAGTAAGTATTATTATCATATACCATCTTATTTCTTTATTTTTACTTTAGCTTTTTGCACAAACTATATTTTGACGTTTATTATTTTGTATTATTGAAGTTGCAAACCGCCCGCTACTGGAACATTATCATCTACATTATATAAAAATAATCATTTTTTTACAAACAAGGAGTAGTCTTCATTTCTTTTAGGCAAGCATGTTACACCGTCGACCTCATCGTCGCTTCCCATCAGATGAGATGAGGTCAAATACTAGCCCATCCCATGTAAAAAAAAAACAAATGAATGCAAATAAAATTAATGGATAGGTACAATTAGATACGAAATGTAGCAGTAGTTCAATCTAAACATCTTACTGGTAGAATATCCAATCAAATGCGTAGAAGTCGACAGATTAACATTCATCATGGCTTAATCAGTAGAAGCCCACCCACGTTCCTAGTCGACCTACCATTTCTCCACCATCAGTGTAGCCATCATCATACTAATTTAACAAGACTCCGGTTGCCAATACACTATGTGCAATAAATATTTAAGATTAATCTGATTGAGGACCAAGACTCGTTAGAATACTAACTAAGTGCCCTTCATGGATTGTAACTTGTAAAAGTTGTCTGCTTCCAATGGAAGTTCAATTTGTTAGTTTAATTTATTGAACAGATTCAACTGTAAATTTCTTTTTGTCTTAGTTGATTTCTCAATTGTTCTTGAATTGTGATCTTCTAGTTTATCGCTTACATAATGATTGATATGTGACGTTATATCTGGTGTTATATCTTCTCTGCGGTAAGTTATTTAAATATTAAGGAATATAGTACCATAACTTACCTACCTAAATCCAATTTTAATACAATTTATAGTCGTCTTAATAGTTAGTGGAGATACAAAAACTTAACTCACTAAGTTACTTGATTGAAGAACAATGACTTAAAACTTGGCAAGTGAATAAAGGCAATATTGTAAGTGATTCGTGGCTTACTCAGTTACCTATCAGTTTACAAATTGTGTATCTAAGATCGATACCGTCGTAATGAAGAGGGCTTAGCATTTAAATACATTTGCATATTAGAATGCGCTCGGTGTATCTGCGTAGTTGCGATTGAGCTAGTGCAGTATTCGAGAGCTCTAGTTTAGTGACGAGTCTAGTTGACAAAACTAGGTATGTTGACAACAATGATGTACCATACCATACCTTGTATCTTCTGCCTTAGTAAAGCCTTAGTACCTTGTAAGAATTGTTCTAGATTTGTACCATATTTTCTAAAATGGCTGTAATTACGAGTAAACGTTTGCCAACAATGGAAGTTGCAATATTTCTGTCATTTCCATCAGTGCATTGTCACGTAAAGCCGTTGAGAGTTAGGTGACCCGGAACATGCACTATTTTGTACGTGTACGAACATTTGCCGGCAGTAGTTATGGGTGAATAGAAGCTAGGTCGGTCGCAACCGATGCCCAGTCCGATACCGACACCAATTAATATGCAATGCCGTGGCACTCGTAAACCATTCACGAACATATGCCAATACGCCGATGCAGTTAGGTAAATGCTATTTGTATAATTTGGACGATTTATTTGCAAATCGTCTTTTCATTAAATTACGGCCTACCTATTTACATGTTTACAATGCGTTTACTAGCTTACGAAATTGATAGTAATTTTACAGAGCGTTAGTCAAGCGGCTAAATAGGTATCGTTGAAAGTTTAGTTTTATAAAACTGATTTATACAATTGAGGAAGAATGTGAAAAAAGCCTTTTAAAAGCTTTTTGCTTATATTTTTGCTGTCTTTGACTAAACTATATATCAACACACAGCCTAAACCGCTAGTTCTAGAGCCATGAAATTTGGAGGATGTGCTCTTTGTGATATGTAGGTAAGTAGCTATCTAAATGTCTTTTTGGAATTTCCCGCGGATTCGGGACTTAGGTTACACGGGTGAAACGGCGAGGCACTGCTGGTCATATAACAGGAGTGATAGCATTTCATGTGCGGTAAGACATTAGCAGTTATATCAGAAAGTTGGTGTGCGTTATGGTAATGGGTTATCAGTCCACGTAGCGCCGTCGCCGGGGCCTATCGCATCATCAGGCGCCAGCCACTCGCATACCCTAGCGAACTTGTATCACGTGATGACTATTTATCATATTCTATGCGACTAATTAAATTGACAACCTTTCGATTCCTTAGCTGTTGTTGCATGACTTTAAAATGTTCATTGTATTCAATGTTTAGGTAATTTGCCATTCTTATTTAATACCTGATCAATCGTACATCTAGGTATTTAGTTCCAATTAAATTACATTTATTAGCTGTGCCCCGCGGTTTCACCCGAGTTTTATCGCAATCGGTTTAACTGTTTTTGCGTGCAAGTGCAACAAAGTCATACACACTTATAACATTTTCACCTTTATAATATTAGTATGATAAGTAAGGATGACTTCAAGTAGGTATGTATGGAAAATGCAGACGTATAGAAGAAGTACTTATCATCCAAGTTTTTCTTATCTACAAAATGTGCGCTTTTGACAACGTTAAAATTTAATTATATTAAAATATGAACAATACAAAAATTTGCCTAAATACCAAAATTACAAATAAATATTTATTTAAAATTCCTTAATAGTATGCAGGTACACCTGTCGTGAGAAAGAACTGCAAGAAACACCAAAAATCAACTTAGCAAATGATATTCACGTGTTAAGTGTTCATTAGAATACAAATGTTGCACAAACGACATTCGTTTTATCTGTTTACATATAATTTCAACACATTTAATTCTGTACTGATTGTGCCATAATCTCTTACAAATCGAAAGAAGCAAACAGGAAATTAAAGCAACAAAAGCCTTAAAAGAAAATACGTAACGGCTGCCACGTTTGTTGCTACAGATGGATGAGCTGCCACAACTCGGCCAAGTATAAGCAGGTAGGCTTCACTGACGTTAAAGCTCGCAACGCACAGCATAATAATTAGTCATTAGAAAGTAGGCAGCGAGGGAGCTGGGTGGGGTGGGAAGGGGGTGGGAGGAATGGGCGGAGCTCGTCTGTTTCAGCTTATCTGAAATTACATCTTTTATGGGTATCCGCGATTATTCCGCGCTGCAGCGAGTTGCGGCGCGCTAGTCTGCCTGGAAAACAACTCCACATTACCATTGGTGTTCTACGTAATCCCTACTATTGCTTTTTATTATAATGCGTCTACTTCCCGTCTCAATAGGCATTTTGTCACCCATTAATACGTATGTAGGAAAACGTTTCCGAAATTCGAGACCTAATTTGAATCTTTGAAATGGTTGTCTTGGAATCGTACAATCAGCAGCCAAAACCGGCACGCAACCATCGTTTTCGGAATAAATCCATTTGAAAAGGAATAGATAGAGTACTGTAAGTACCTTCTTGTAGTCAGAGACAGTGTCGGTATCTAGTACCTATCTACCTATAATAAATATTATCTGCTTATCTGCACAGGTGGCAAATAAATCTATAAATTACCATCTTTCTGTCTTTCAGTTCAACATAATACCTTATAGCAAGGAAATTTATGCGCAGATCTAAAATACAGAACTGGCAAATTCTAATATCCTTGTTTGTTACACAAAAGCGCTGCTTACAACAACAGACAAACAATTCAGTGTAGCTAACTTGAATTCATAATCAAGTAATTTATGTGCACGGCGAATAAATTAGTCGCCCAAGCTCGCGCGCCGCCCATAACTTACCCCTATAAATTGCCTTAAGCGGGCCAACTTCATTTTATCTCCAAATACTAATAAGTGCTTGTACCTACCTACGTTCGTGGGTTATTTTATTTTTACCAGTAAATTTCCACCCCGATATGACCGTTTTATGATGGCGTTACGTGACCATTCGATAAGCGGGCTCACTGACTGTAAAGTCTACTGTTAGTAAAACTTTACTAAAATGTGACTTACGAGCGTTTTATTGTATTACCCTGACTGAAATTACTTTTTTAATGTTTTAAAATTTGTTACAATTGAGCGTTCGGACAACAAAGTACGTTGAAGCAAATTGAACCTTAGTTACGTGTGCAATAATCAGAACGGAATAAGTTTTCGTCGTCCGTGTCGTGTGTCCATATTACGTTTCTATTCGCAACGGCAAGCTCACGTATCAGGTAGCACCTGCTTTGCATAAGGCGTCATGTCGAGAGCCCCTCGTTTAAGGTGTAAATTTTCGATTAAAAGCATAAAATTGTGAATAAATACACTTAAAGTAAAACTTGTTTTGATAAGAATAATAAAGTATTGAATACTTAATTCCTGTTATAAATGTAAGGTCAACTGAAGGTGTCCTTTTTCTTTCAGAACAATTTGAAATTTGACATTGCTAACCTACCTAGGTATGACACATAATTAGTACTATGCATTTCCTGTTTGATACTGATTATATTATTACATATTCATTGTATAAAATTCAAGTTAACATTTAGGTATACCTAGTCGCACATTGTTTTGTCTAATTGTAGAGTTACCATACATATCTGACGAGTAATAAAATTTACATCTTGGTAAAATCAAAACTTTTATTTAACCTAGCTGTACAAAAAGCCAGCTGATCGTTAGATACATTTGACAATGAAGCAAGGCATTGTATATTGCGCTCATTCGCCCCTTACAAAAGGTGTCACGGTGTCCGAAACGTCCAATAGAGTCAACAATAAAATTAACATAGCGAAAGCGAGGTGTCACGGCACAGGAAGTATAGTGTAATTTGTAAGTTTAGTGATTAATAAAATGTACTAAGTGTGTCCCGAATAGGACAGATTAGCGGCCACTTTATCACATCTATTCCGAGTTAACGTCGCGTGACGAATCTCGTTTGAAACTCATAAAGAGTCCAAAGCAAAATATACTCGTAGATAACACTAGTACTTTACGTCTCGGGCCCTTTTCCACTTGCCAAGTTTAGAAATCGGCCGGGAGGGTAAACTCCCAAGTTTATTTAAGTTTACTACTATTTTGTAATTAAATTCTCGCTTTATAATCGAGTCAGTGGGTGTTGGGTTATTTTACGGGGTCTAGGAAAATCTTTTCACTCAATTAATTTATGTCGTCTTGACTAATATGTAACAGAGTAAACTTTATGAGCTGATTAAATTCTTCATTATTACTTAGTTACAGGAATTTACCTTTACATTCCGTTAACGGAAAAGTTTGCTTGTTTCTCGAAACTTGTTGTTGATGTTGTTTATTCTGTGAACCGCTGGAAACTGTAAAGCGCCTGAGTATCTACGTGATTTTAGTCGGGGTAAATTGCTGCAAAGTACTGAAATATTGGGCTTAAAACCTTTGCATTAGACGTGGAAAAAATAAAATAAAAACTAAATTCCAAGCTAAAAAAAAAGTGCATCCGTTACAACTTTTGGTCTTATTTTTTTCCATCTAGCCCCCTTTCGCAACGCGCGATAAGGAACTTCGTTCCAAAAACATTTACTTCGGGTAGAACCTATATATCATATTATGTGCCAATAGTCCATACCAATTGTTTAACTTATTTGTCAGTAACATCGTATGTAGGAAGAATTTACAATGGAAACCAACATCGTCTAACTCAGATTCGAACAGATTGATGGAATAGCGCTGGCCTTATGCGAACAACAAAAGGTTATAAAACAGATTTTATCAGATCTTAGTTTGACCTTTTTGTTTCTAATAACACGAAAATAAACATTTATTGTAGTTACAAAGTTAATGTATTCAACTACATGGCTTTTTGTGGTAAAAACTGTATTCTTTAATTCATTGTTTTCGACTTTTAAATAACAAAGGTTGTAACATTAGTATCTAACATAGCTAGACACGGCTATCCTTTCACCATATTAAGTATATTTTACTATTTAGGTACGATTTAAATGAAATTCTCTACAAGATAGGTGTTAAGGTTTTTAAATAGGTAAGTATTATTTTATTTTTGATTTTAAAAAGTTCCTTTACCACATTCGCATCTTCAGTGTCGTATTATAAAAGCATTTGCGAAGGATTACAGCCACCTTGAATTTACATAACATCTTATGTCATTTGCTTATCTTCCACATGACAACTCTCGTGCATTAAACATGAATATATTTGACAAGTTTTAAACAAAAGTTGCGGTGTGAAATAAACGCTTGAGAAAGTTACTAAATATCAGTGCTTATATTTGCGAACAATGCGGGATAGATTTGTGGTCTGTAGGGGGGAAATTATTTAGGTACTCTTTACAGGTCGAGATTGTATACTAAACGGGGAAAATACTTTTTTGGTTCCAGAGTTGAGTGAAGAATTCTTGAGCATAATCCTGAGCGAATCGAAGGATTATGCTTATACACAACAAAAAACACCGGAAGGATGAATTACAATATTATGCGATGATAATTATAAAATAATAAGCCACCTAAAAAGTATGTATACCTACCTAAGATGATAATTGAAAAATACAGTAAAGTATTTACAATCTAACAATTACCCTGTAAATAAAAGCTACTTGGATACTTTTTTCTGAATGAAAAGTATAAGTCTTCGTTCAGTTATAGCCAGACACAAACCTCAGGCAAAGCTTAGCGATGCGACGAGTAGGTATATTTGAATAATCGAGGTGCCTTCGGAGGCATTATATGATAATAATTTCACGCCTGGACGGTCGCGGTCGGCGTGGATCGTCCTGCACCTGGTCTCGCTACGCCACCTTCGAGGAATGTGTGAAAAATTACAACAAATATTTATTACAAAAAACATCTACAATTGTTATCGATGCATTCTTTTCATAAAGCTCGATATGTTTATTTTTGTTTTGAACGTTATAATTATAAGGATCTCAAAAATTTCAAGAAAGCGAGTCAATGTTTTTGTATTTCATATGTAGTTGTAATTGTTGTTCTTTTATGTCAAACGGCGTCCTGTGGTTCCACCCTTCCCGATCCCGTGGGAATATCGGGATCAAAAGAAGCCTATGTTACTCCTCGATAATGTAGCTTACTATTGGTGAATTTTTGAAATCGGACAAGTAGTTTTGGAGCCTATATTCGTTACAAACAAACAATGTTTCCAATATTATAGTAATAGTATAGATAGAAAGACTGTCATGTATGATACATAGTAAAAATCAATGATTTCACTCTCATGAGTTCCATTCCTGTGGGAATACCGAAATAAAGGCTACGAATAATTTCTTGCATTGTTGCGTGAAGGAATTATATACATATACAAACAAACTTTCACATTTACTTATAATGTTAGTAAGAATTAGAACCCTTACCTATAAATTTACTATGATTATAGTATAGAACAATGATTTTTTTTAATTACATACTTACTCGGACCTGTAAAATATTTATATCTCCTTGAAACAAAGGAATAACCAGTTACTTACCAAAGTCAGTACCTACTTCAAAACTTGACTCTTTACTTCACCCTTAACGTTTTAAAAACAAATGCTATTGTGTTACAGAAGGGCGACGTACGTATAGGGTTAAATTAAAAGTATTAATTTAATCATTACGTTGGATTACGTACAAATTGTGTTAAATTTACATGAAAATTCCTGATGAATGATAAATTAACTCATAGTTTTTTTTTGTAGAGTTGGTAGTTTGTGTGTTTTGGCGCAAAAACGATCCCACCGATAGCAAATACTGTAGATAATGTGTACATAGTTGAAGACTTGTTAACAAACATCAGTACCAATTTTTATATCGATAATTACACGGGCGTTCGGCAGTTGAGCAAAACATCAGTAGCCTTATTAATAAACGTAGAGTAAGGTTGGAATAATTATTTCACTTTTTGTTTCTGTCTGTCAACTTTGAAAGTTCTTGTCACGGAAAAAGACAAAGCATGCTCTCCCTACTCCAACCTTACTCCACGTTTATTAATAACGCTACAGGTGTTTGAGGCTATATTTCCTGGCATACAAATTGATATTATATTGCTATTAATTGATACTATCTGGGCTCAGCGGTTTCACTTGCGTAAGTCCCGATACCGTGGAAATATCGGGATCAAAAGTACCCTATGTTACTCAGGGTGAATGTAGCTTTCAAAGGTGAAAGAATTTTTGAAATCGGTCTAGTAGTTTTTAAGTTTATTCATAACAAACATACAGACACACACGCACACACACACAAAAATACAAATCTTACCTCTTTATAATATTAGTATAGATATAGAAGTATAGATTATCACTTACCCTAGAAATATGCCTTTTGTAATAGTAGTCAAACGCTCGCGACCATTTTATATAGATACCATATAAAGAACAAACACGTCAAATTATAAAAAAAAACATAATCAGATAAAAATTAAGTTTAACAGCTTGTTAAGGTGTGAGGTTGTTAAATTAAATGCCGTAATATTATAACAAGTAATTAATGTAGTGTGTGGATTGGACGCCGTAAAATAAGTTATTCATAATAGTGTTGTACTTAGATGGTGTATCAGTTTAACTTGCTTGTGTAATTTTACGCCCCGTAGTTATTAATTTCCATGAACACGTGAGCTTTTTAAGCGTACGTACTTATGTAGGTATAAGTAATATACATTTTTAGTTATGGATACAATTCGTCGACGATTTTTTCATGTGAAATGAGAAAGCGTAATATTATTTTATTTTACGTGTAATTATTATCATTATGAATGTTTTATTTTTTTTATTATTCGTGGAAAAATTTCAAAACAAAGAACTATCTCGGTGTTGCATGATAAGGAATTAAATAAGTAGGATTAAAAACTGCTAATTCGTCACTAATGTTTGTTAATCTATTCATTCAACTTACGCGCATAATTATTTTAGATATGAGTAAAAGTTAGGTAAAATATGTTTTACGCAATTCGCTTTGCCGTAAATATATTTGGTTAGGTTAAGTTAGGTCATCAACAATGTGAGATGAAATTATGTTCATTTCATGAAATCATATGTCCAACTAATCAACTAGTGGGTATTCAGTTGCGAGGCTGTAGTTAGTCTCAAATCATTTATTATACTCCAATGTAGGCATCCCTAGATAAGTACGATGTTGTTAGCATACCTATTTATTAAAGGAAAACCTCATGCAAGATACTAACCACGAGCACGAAAACGGGAAACTTAGTAGCAACAGAAACTACCTGTATTCAGAGAAGTTGCAATTTTCATAAAGCTCCACTTGCAATGTGGTCGCTTGAAATACAATTCCCCTACTAATTAAACATTCACTTACTAATTTCGGTTCTCTTTATTAAATATTCAGTAGGTACCTAAAGTTATCGCAAGAAACGAACACAATTTCATGCTTCATAGAAAATTCTATTTAATTTGATAAATATTTGTGTGTCCCACGATAAGCCAAAACTAAGTGCGTATAATTTATACACTTCCTTTTGTAAAGATAAAATGCTCGCTCTTTGTGGTAACTAATACACATTTTAAAAAGCGAATAGCTATAAAACTATAATTAACAACAAACTTCATGCACCAGTAAATGTAGACATTAATTTCCACACTAGTTTATCTATTTGGGCGCACAACCCGCCTTTATCTGTCATCGTTCTTTACATACGTAGTTCAGTACAAGCGTCTCATTGAATAAACCTCTGGGGGATATTATATTAAATTACAATAAACATAAAGTTTATTTTGGGAACACGGGTGGAAGTCGAGTAAGCCGTTTCGGATGCGTCCGAACCAGAGTGGAAGGCGGCTATACGTACTGCGTTTACTCGAAATTATTTTAATATGCAAATAAGAAAATGTGAAGTAGAATTGTGTTTCGACGTTGTTGGTAGAGTTGGTTATACAGACGTATTCTTTAAATTAATGTGTGTGCGAGATTAGAGTACTGCTAACTGCTTTACATGGAGCTGGCTTATACGCCAGCTAGCTCGTTTGTTCCGAGAAACAGACAAATGAAAGCACATAATTACTAGGCCGCCCCGTTCTAAATGCAACAAGGATTAGAATTTACATGCGCGTGTTAACAAGCACGCGTATGGCATTTATGACTTTGATATTTAAATACTGGGTGCCTACTGAACTGGCTTCATCTTGCCAACTATTTAATAGTACCTGCATAGTAAAAGGTTGTACTCGTATCGGATATGGTGTGGCATTTTCCTGTTCTGCATTCCGGCCTGAGCTTCACTCAATCTCAGCATTTACATTTTTCATATCCCTTTTCTACCACTCCCTAGTATCAAATTATGATGAAGCCATGATTCATGGGAAAGAATAGAAATTTTTGTCCTGTAGTCATATCGATCGAATCTCATTCGAGCTATGTTCCCGGTTACATCCCTCTGGGGCGCCCGGGGTCCACTTTACAACAGTAATTAAAAGTTGACCTACTGCAATATGTTTCTCAATATTTTTACGGCCATCCGCCTGCCGGACACAAACCCTTGTGGGCCCTTGCGACCCACCAACGCGCGGGAAGAACTCCAGGTTCGCTAGTCTCCCCGGATCCCTTAGTCGCCTTTCGCCCACGGAAAGAAATGGGGTAGCCCTTTTCTATTCCGGGGCTACACGACCGATATAGAATATCATATGGGTTCCTATCTACTTCCTAAAATGTTATCAGCAGAGCTTCGAATTATTTTATAAAATAGCTAATCTCGAATAAAACGACATCTCAAAACCTAATCATGTGAGTGACTCATACGATCTTCAAGATAAAGCAATGTGAATATTTCAGTCGCAAGCACAACTAGACAGATGACTATCTATTTTTTGTGTCAATTAAAATGTTTCTGTATTTGTTATTCCAATTAGTACGTCTATAACAAAAATTATGCTATGCTCTGATTTTTTATTTAAATTCTACAATAGAATTTGAACTCTAAATTAATAGCTATAAGGTTTATGATGACTGTGTGGTGTTTGTAGCGCGTCTGCGTAACCGCCGCAAATATGAAGTGATGGATGAACTGTACCTTCTACTTTACATACAATGGAAAATTTTTGTAAAAAATCCGTCAAGCGAACAAAGTACTATAAACCTTAATTAAAACAACTATATATCTTAGAATTTAGTTGTTATGTGTTAATTTTTTGGTTTATTTATGGCCTGTGAATATTCTCTACCTTCCTAGTTGAGGATTTTCTTGATAAATTTTCAAAAATCGTGTACCTATTGTCTTATCGCTATTAATTCACGAAATTAGAAGTCATTAAGGACTGTATACCTACATACGGAAACTGTTCGTAACATTTTAGGTCGTTTGCTACGATGTGGGAGGCCTAGTATATGTATCTTCAGCGGTATAAGTCTGTCACTTGAAAAGGGAGGGTTTAACGTATTATTATTTCCTAAAGGTGAATTTAGATTGGGATTTGGGTACATTTTGACTTCTATTACAAAAAAAGCCTTAATAGTTAATCTATATGTATAAAATGCTTTGTCCTGACTGATAGATCAGCACAGCTTAAACCGCTGATATTAGAGAGCTGAAATTTCGAGTGTGTTCTTTATGTGATGTAGGCATCCGATAAGAAAGGGAGGAATAAATAAAATGCACAGCTAGTTTCAATAAAAGTGTCTACGTCGCATATACCTATACATATGTTTCGACAGGTTTTGGCGTATTTTTAGTGGTAAGTCGTTCGGCCAAGTGTTACAGCTTTTGGGTTATGTAAACTGAGTAAGAACGATTTAAGTTCCATTTTCGAATTTGCAAAAGAGTGGTAATAATAATAAATCTACCGTGTGTTGTTTTGATAAAACATAATATCTAAAACTATTTTTAAATGAATGGTTTAGAAAATGATAGGTTAGAATACCTACCTGTATATTTCAATCGTTATATTATTGTATGTCATTCAACTCTTCTAGAGCATCATGTTGGAAGCGTCGAAACGATGAAAAACATAATTGATATTTTCCTAAAATGGTATTCTCCCGGTGATCATAATGTGAAAATATACTGCTTACAAAGTAAACGTAAGCGGTGGGGCATAGGCGCGGTTCTACGAACATATTTGTGGATTAACATTCTTCGATTGCAATAAATCTGAGCTAACCGTTTCAGAGACGCGCTTTAGCGTTTTTCTTGACAGGAATCGAAACGTAATTATAGACACAGCACCGATTAACATCTGTCGACTATTAAATAAACGGATTATAAGGGTTCAATCAATGTAAGTAATTATTCTTATCCGTCGGATGTTCTCAAAGCGCGCCCTCGCGCTCGTTGCTCGGTTCGCTGTGCGGAATAATTTTCTCATGATTCGCGAGGAAATCAAACTGGCCAACCCGTTTATTAGGCAATCACATTGACGTGACTGCCTAATGTATACAGACGATACATCTACGATGTAAATTATATGCCCGTATCATTACGTAGATATTGTAATTCTACTGCTGGTGTAGCTCATTGTTCTATACGTTTCTATGCAGAATATAGAAGTTAGCCAAGTATTAGCTTGAAAACAAATAATGCCATATTTCATTTATTTGTTAAAGTTTATCCTATATTTGGATGGCTGATTATTTGAAGAAATGCTTTCTATAAATTTGCACCCAACAGGACTTGTACCTGAAATATTCAGTGTCATGGTAATGTCAAGTAATCTCAACGTTGTTAAATTTTCATGTAAATGGAAATATGGAAGCTCGTATTCTGCAAAGAAGCCGGTAGATGTCGCTACGAGCCTCAGTCCTAAGCGAGGAAGAGACGCAGTTCTTCATTTTATTAAGACAACTGGCACCTGGGGCGCAAATGACTAGCGCATGACATGGAATGTCAAGGTTGCAGGTTCAAGTCCTGTCGGGTGCAAATTTTTGAAAAGCATTTCTTTAAATAATCAATGAAAATTTGTTTTCGATCTATTTTGTTTGTATGTACCACGAGTACTTATTGAATACCTAGTGTTTTTTTGTAGGTAAAAAGTCAATAGGTAGGTACTATTCTTTAGCGCGCCTCGCTAGAGAAGAGGAGGACATGGGTTCAAGTCCCGCAGGGACGCAGGGAGCTTTGAATTTTGAAAAAATAAGCATTTTTTTCTAAATACAAACTGTGCTAATTAAATAATAGTAAATGTTATGTTCTTACGTATGTTAATAGTTTTCAAAAGCGACGAGTGCTTTACAAAAAACACTACCTTGTATTGAAACGCTTTTAATCTGTCAGTTAATGATATTTTCCTGTGCTTATTTATTGCATTCTACGGACTGAATCATGGTGCGATTTGATAAAACGCAACGGGTACGGTGTCCGAACGCGGCAAAAAATGAATCGGCGGCTCCTTATTCTCTTACAAAAACTATGATGGTAACAGAACGATTATATTTTATTAGTTGGGTCTAATTGCGTCGATATAATTACGTCGGTGGGCTGTGCATACGTGACGATATCCGACAGCTTCGCCGGCTCGATATTAAGAGGAATATCTCGAGTGATTCGATCGAATGTTTCGCGATAATGAGTGCTGGCCGCTATCGACGTGTCATTAGGAAGTCTTAACCGACGATGTACGCCCTCGAGTTATGTTAACCTTCCCTTACCCGGGAGATTAATCTTAATAATTACCAGTACTTGGGAATAAATACGGACATCGGGCAGTATTAGTAATAACGCAGGCTTCTTCGTTCTCGCGGACCTTTTATCGATGGGCGATTCATTTGTTTTTCTCCTTATAGAGTGAGTAATTTCCAGTTACGTACAGTTATTTTAAGGGTTATGGCATTATTATATTTATTTTAGTATGATTTAGTATCGGATTTTTTGCAGTAAATGTAGGTGGGTGCCAATTACAATGGGTGTACCTACAATATTGTACACGGAGTTATATGCTATAGTATAATTTTTCACTCGCTGCACACTGAGTGGTGAGCATGTTGCCTTATCTATACAGCTTATCGATATTAATAATGCGCAGCATTGCGCCCGGCCATAAGACCCATTCGAGAGCGAAATACGAGTGAGAAACTATACTATTGGAAAATGAGGTTTATTGTCATAATCCACACTAAGCGGGGGACCAGTTGGGGTTGGTATTTAAAAGTCTGAAGGAATGGAATGAGAATCATTTGAACTAAGATAGTTCCGGATTAGTTACTTATACTTAGTTGCAAATCTGCTATCAATTTGTTAAATAAAAATAAATTAATGGTTCCAATACCCAAATAATTCTAAACAATTACTGACGTGTTATTCATGTAGGTACTTAGTTTAAGAATAATAAATAATTTCGTGGTTTTATAGATTTTCATAAAAAAATTCGCAAACCTTATGACGATTGATGATGATAAACTAGTGACAACTTGTAACTTATTTTCCCTTCAACAGATGAAGTAGATATGTCACGTGACCACGAAGAGTGGGGAATGCCATACCTGCATTACCTATCTCGTTGATAACTGAGTTTGATAGGCACTATCCAACTTGGTACATTTCATGGCTGCTTTGGCGTAACGTTGGTAATCACCAGTGATAACCTCAAAACAGTTATGTACTGCATAGTAAACCTTTAGACGATTTCCTAACATAGTTATATAAACAAATAATAATTCGCGATTAAAACCCGGTAAAATGTAATTATGTACTCAGACACCATAGTGTCTATCAAATTGAGTTAACAATGAGTTAGATAATGCGGGTGCTAGCGTAGTATTTTATTGTATCATGGTATACCATCATTGTCATGGGTACAAATGGTCTTCAATATAATTACCCCAACATGATAAGGTAACATGTAAATTAAACAACTTATACTATTCGTTTGAGTAAGTGCAGTGACGCCTAAAGATAGAAACATAAAAAATGTAGGTAAGTCTGTTTATTTGAAATGTTGTAAATAATTAAACACATCAATTTGAGTTAAAAACATTGAACACACCTACATGCAAGGATAAAATTATGAATTAATCCTGATAGGGCGGCACCTCTCAGTCGCGCGACATACTTCGACCAGATAAGGGAAAAGCGTCGCGGCCTTATAAATGACTCTTTATTAAACGTGAAAGGAACGACGACGGCTAATGGGCCGATCATGCGCTCCCATTAAAGATTATTTAATATTCAAAAGCGGCCGACGATAAATCACGGTCGCCCGCCATGCTTCTTTTGACTACACTCTGCACTTTTGTCCAGACGTTCTTGTTATAATACTTTACCTACCTGTCTTTGTCTTTATAATTTAGAGTTATTTCTACATTAGATAGGTTTGCATTTGACTGCACCTTCTGATGGGAAGTGACGATGAGGTCGACGATGTGGCATGCTTGCCTAGACGAAACCTTTTCATTCTAGACTTAAAGACGCCAAAGTTAGGTAAGGGGAAATATCGACGCGGGCAGTAATTTCCACTTCCTAGCAGTAACTAAGTAGGTACTAAGTGCATTCGAGAAAGGTGAACCCATGGCGCTAGTTACGCGAAAAGGAAACGTGCACCCTGAAACGGTGATATTTGAGTCTATAGGCACAAAGAGTCACAATACTTTATTATTTTATTCATTAAAATTATATTGTATACAAATACATGATCATTTTGAAACAAACGTCTTAAAATCTACACATATAGGAGTCATGTATACAGACAGATGTAAAATAAAAACGTACGGACTACATAGTAGTGCACTAACGGTAGCACACAAATCAAGTAAATTACCACGACAGGTTATTAACTAAGTTTTTGCTGTAAATTATAGCCTGGTCGAGGCGTAAGCACTAGGACTGCTACAGTAGCGGGACGTAAATGGTATCAGATGTTGTTATGAGCGTAAAAGTGTCGCAAATTGGCGTTGTTTGTCGGCTAGTTATTCCAGCTGTACCTGCCGTGTGTGGCCTCTGATAACCATCGGAATATCTCGGGGAGTGTTTCCGATCGTATAAGGCTTCGTACGATGCCATAACACTTGTTCCCCTGATGTTAACAGCGATAGCGCTGTGATCGCGTCAAGCTTCACTTCCACGATTAAAGAGCCGCCAACGAAAGGTCGTATGGACATTAAACGACAGTTTTTCTACAGTTGAGTTATATCTTTGACTATAATTTTAATGTTTCTTCGGACGGGAATGGAAATCGTTAGTGTTAATTAAATCTTTGATTTAGGTGAGTGTCCTAACTCTCTCTCTCTTATAGCTTAGGCACCTTCGTATAGCTACCGACTGATTTATTATTTACATTGAATTTGATTCCTTGGAGTATGACGCACTTTAATATTGTCTATCAACCTATAGACATAGTTAAGTATATACCTAAATAGGTTTAAAATAAAACTATTTAAACGGATTTAGCGTTTCGAGGTATTTATAGTTCCCATAGTTATAGCACAGCCTGCCACACTGTTTAAAAGAATGTTCTTTATCATCAAAACTTTCGATTGACACGAAAATTACAAGAATCGATTTTTGGCGTAAAATTTGAAGAAAATCTAAAAATGCCATTTTAGTTTTTGTCAAATCAGGGACGCAACTCCTTTAAGCATTTTTTCGCTATCTCTTTTAGTTTTTGAATTGACCGAGAAGACTGGTCTAAAAGACTCACCCTGTAGATAAAAGAGATGTAGGTATAAGATTCTCCTGAAGTCAATCCTGAAGAAGAAATCTGTAAGGGTCTCGAACCGTTAAGCATTGAAACAATGCTAAAATTACTAAACACCACACGATTAAAACTGGTTTAAATTTAATCCAACATCGCGAAAACAGAAGAAAAATCTAAGTAAGATTCGCTCCAAATGCTTGTCTATATTCGGCCTGTAAATCAATATTCTGTTCCAAACAAAAGTATTGGTGTATTAAAGTTGTCACATAAACTTATACCCGCGCTCGTCCGACCAATATCGATAGACGTTTCTATTTTTCGGGAACAAATGGCAAAACAATAATTCGTACCCTTGCGCGTCTAAGCTAATAACAATAAAATAGAAAGTCGATCAGAAAACGTGGGACGGTGACTGGTTCAATCAACGAAAGTCAGATTTATTTTTATGAAAATTGGCATAAAGTCGGCGGGTCAGCGTCTGTGTAGTCAGGGGACGTAGGGCCCAGTGGTCTCGCGAGACCGCACGCCCGCCCGTTTACTGCATATCGTTTCCGAACTGAGAAATGCCGCCGCGCCGATCGCCAACGTCTTTTCGAAAATATTGCCAGTGGTCATAACTTTTTATATGCAACGATGACATTGCAGAAAGTGGCCACTCTTTTTGAAGAAGTTTATGGAGCTGTTTGCACCCTTTATCGAAACGATTATTAGTTTGGCACCCCATTTCTAAATAAGAAACATAACTGAGGTGTGTAGGTATGACTATAGATGTTCAAGTCAAATAAATATGATGTTTTTTTCAAACCGGCAAGTGCAAACTCTACCTCACCTTACCTGACGGGAAGCAACGATGCGGTGTCTTGAACCATGGGCTCTCTAGCAAGTTCAAATTGGAGGTAACTACAACTTGAATTCTCGTAGTCGAATTAAAAAGCTGTTTTTTTAACTTTGAACTAAAGTCCTTAGCGCTAAATAATAGTACAAATTTATTTGTGTATTTATCGGTAAATATTCAATAATTAAGTTATGAATGTGGTTATTCTTCACGGTCACACTTATAACATCTCTCTATAGATTTCGATACCAATAAGTGGAAGTTGTGTTGATGTGTTAAGCGGGTGTCGCACTCGTAAACTCGCTTCTCTATTATCGTCCACTCTCGGGGCCTTTACCTTGGGCTCTTGGGTCATCCTCAACATCCTTCCCTATATATTTCCAATTGACATCGAGTATACACGTGTTTCTTGTAAAAACAAATCGACACAAAATAAATTTCGTAAAAGGAGAACACAATTTCGTTATCTTAAATTCCTAACACTCACCTACCAACTCTTCTAGAAAAATAATTGAAAATATACGTTAAGTTAAACAGTTCTTTCATTATTTATTCAAAAAGACCTAATGCTCATTACATTGTATAATATTAATATTCCTAAATCGTAAGTAAACGCACAAGTTCGTGACATTTGATCTATGGTTGATATTCATTTAAATTGAATGAATGATGAATCCATTTCATGTTTATGAAATAAGTATTAGTTTCCTTCATTAATTTAAAAATATTTTAACAACGTCATGGTCAATAATTGAAAGTCATAGATTAGAATATTTTATTTTCAAGAACTCGAAAGGTTATTTACACAACAACAGTATAAAATTAAAAAAATAAGTGAAAATAAACGTATTTTAATCGCCATTTTTTATTTGTCAAAAATAATAGCTTAATAATATACCTAGATAAATAGTATAAATGAATATTGCCTGACCTTGCACACAGCGCAATCTAAGCACTAGGCTTGTACTATGGGTACTAGACAACAACTAGAATTCTGTTAGGTTAGTAAAAACAAAAGGAACTCGAGTCTATTTCAAGCTGAAATACACATTCGAGGCTATAAAGTAGAACTTGTTTATAATAAAATGGTATTTCAATAGTTGGAAAGGAACAAAACACGACATAAAGTTTTACGTGTAACATAAATCTAGGAGTTATTCTCACGGGATGATAAGGACACGCGGGGGTTTTCCTGCCTCAGCCTTTCCCGGACTAGAATCCGATATACCGCTGTATTATAAATATCTACACTGCATTTAAATTCGTCACTGTTATCATTTACACACAATCAGCTTAAAATAGATTACTTACACGTGTAAAACAAAATATTGTACCTATTTATTAATCGAATTAATATTAATAGAATTCATACTATACTTAACTATAACTAAAAATACTTAATATATTCCAATACATACACAATCACACATCGAAATAAGTAGACCATTCGAATATAAAATATTTGATCACAAAATGTAATATGAGAACCTGTTGACAGGATAAGAATTTTCTATTCCGCCGTCGTCGAATAGTTGGTCCCCAGCCTCGCGGCTAAGCCAAAGTTTTCAATCTTGACGGTTATCATTTTACCAAAGCAAACCTCCCATAATATTTGCTCGTGAGAGACCGAGGCGAGACTTCGAATTTCATATTTATTCGCGGAAGCAAACAGGGCCCGCACCCACACCGCCGGAACTGATATTATTGTGCATTCCGTATAATATTGTTTGCTATTTGCCACATTCGCTGTTTGTTTTCGTCTTTCATATGAAAGGGGAGCTATAGATGCGCAAACAGACGGGTGACAAGCGACCTCTCAAAGCTTTTGTATCTTGAAATGCTATTACGATGAATATGTTATTTCTGGTCTGTTTTGTTATCACTTCACCTACTTCGAATCCCGTCACAGGAAAATTTTTGATTATGAATTTCTTCTTGTAAAATATTTCTTGTAGGACTTCACCTAGTATCAATTTGTACTACTACTGCAAAACAGACACAAAATCGTAATAAAGTAGGAGAAAATAAAAAGCGTTAAATCACTATAGATACGTGATCATAGAAGCGCAAACATTGTGTACGTTTCGGAATATGAAAGAGAGCAATCCATTAAACCGACCGGGACCTGAATAGCGCCGGAGTCTCCGAGACGCGACTCTGCCTCTGATAACCTATAATACGATGATATTTTTGCGTTGCTCATATGTTGGAAGTAATGGCTTGTGCTGGCTAACATATTGTGGATACGCTGCATAGAGTAGGCATGCGTGTGTACTGTTAGACGGGAACAATATATTGTACAGCGGAAGGGCTGCGATGTATATTCCTATTCTCTTAAACTAAGGTAGTTCAAATTGTATCGCCCGATCAGTGAGACGTAAATTAAATCAGTTATCATATATAAATATTATTGTTGTTTAATGATTAGTTAAAAGTACACACAAATATTTTTTCATTTTATTTAGTTGTTGACATCCTACAATATTGCATTGCAATATTATGATTATCAAATACGTACGTCGTACATATAACAATATCATGTTGCAATTAACTTGGCAAAAGCGGTGTGGTTTCTACGCTTTGCGCACTTTACAATGGTCACTGTGAAATGTGAAGGTAATAAACACCTGACTACACGTTGACTAAACGGAACATTTTCAAGTCATATCCATGTTATGCTCTAGTATGAATTTGAAACCATAATATATTATATTTGGCATATAAAAGGCTCGCTTATCTAAGGGGTTTGACTGGAAACGAACATAAAGGGTGATCCTCTGTGACAAATACCGTGATATACCGAGCGACAGTCGTAAGGGAAATATTTTTATAAGATGAAACATTATTATTTTTGGGGGAAAGATCACAAGTTTCACTATGAGCTCGGAACGAACTGTTTGCTTATATCGAAATGAATACGTGGTTCGTTCAGTGATTTTTTATAGTTTATTGAAAATGTAACGTTTTATTTTCGTATTGGTACACAATGCGAGCAGTTCTGACAATAGCAAGACGTCTCGGACAGGAAACGGTTAAACATTTAAAGACATTAAAACAAATTAATGTGCGTTTACCCTAAAATTGGATAAGTCCAATGCAGAGGTCGTTACCACTATAGGAAATTTATCTTCAGTGAGTATTAACACTGAAATCCGTTCGTTGTATTCGGTGTCATTAAAGTTGCAGTACAATGCCACAGTAAAATGTGTTTTGTGGCGCGAGCGATAAGGGTTGATACGTTTCGGTATCTCGAGCAGCAGCCAATCAAAACATACAAGGAGCATATTGATTCCGAGAAGTGTCGCTGTTAACGTGGAGGCTGAAGCTGAATACATTAGCCAGCGGCGTAATGAAGTCTCGTTGCTTGTAAACAAACACGGGGCGCGAGCGGGCGGCGGCGGCGGCAACAACGTAGCCCGGGGCGCGAGCGCACCCCGCCATCGCTTACAGGAATTCTATTTCCACGACAGGCGTCATGTGTTAATTAACTGCTTACTTCTCTCACCTACGATATTGAGATATCGGCAGTGATGCCACTGTTGTTATTAGCTGACGAGAAAGCTTATTGCACACTGTTCCTCCAATACCGCTATGTGTAACATCCGGGTTAATATCCCTCTAATACTATGTGCTTGTCGGACTGATGAATGCTAAGTTAAACGTGTTACGATTCCAATATGCTTTGGAGGAGCCCGAGAAGCGTTTGGCGGAATTATTAATAGCGGTAGCAGATGTTATAAAAACAATGTAACCGATACGCTTAGTCAATGACACATCTTCATAGGAATTTTAAGAAGCACTCAGAGAGTTATGGGTGTTCCGTTTTCAAAAATAAACAGGATTATTAAAGAGGAGCCGTTGGAAAACCACATTAAGTGGGAGTACCAGGTGGTGGCCACCGAGCTTTTATGATGAAAGAGGTGATCCTTTAGAGCCCAACGGCCACTGTATCACATTTCCTGTTATGACTTAAGATTTTAATGAGCCTTTGTTGGCCCTTTTTATAATAAAGAAGCGCTAACAGCTCTAAATGTGTTCGAAAAGGATGGTAGTGATGTGATACTTGTGTGATGTGTTTGACGTTGATGTTTTATTGACTAGGTATTCTTATTCTTTAAATTTTATTATTGTTCACACGTCGTTTATGGAGGAAAGAAAGTTATTGTCGTATCATTAAAATATTTTTGAAAGTGGTCTTGGAGCCTTATTTTTAAACCGCTCGTCTCACGTCGAGTGAGTTAAATTTCTCAATTTCCATTGATTTTCGTTTCATGCCGGACTCCCGTTTCGAGTGTTCGGGATCACTTGTTGCCGTCGTGCAATTCATCTAAAGATAATCTGGACGTGGTGTCAGAAAATGGATGTTCCTGAATTTTGTCTATAATCTGTTTTTTTTTAATAAATCTATCTAGAGATTTCTGGGCTAGAGCTATGCAGATTTTTGACACGGAATCAAATCAAGCGTCTAAGGAGCAATGAAAACTGCGCAATATTTCCAAAGCCAATAAAATATTCCTATTTACATTCGCCGTAGTTATTTTACTTTCGTAATATGTCCTGAGATGACCTCAGACGTGGCCATAACTCTGGCTGGCTTCTATCAAACTCGAGTCATGCAAATGGAAAACCGCGACGGATGGCTCGTAAATTTAGCTATTTGTTCTGTTTACGATAACCGCGGTTTTATAAAATTTTATTACGTGTTGGGAGGTATTTTTGTTTCCAACGACCGGCGGATCGTTGTCACTCACGTTGGCAGGTTATACTAATCAAGTCTGTGTTGTGTTTCAGAAATAGTTTAAATCTAAGGCTTGGTTTCTCTTGGCTGGGTTAAATATCTAACGGCCTGGGTTCGTTAAGGGGAAAGGATACCTACTCGTTCTCCATACAAACGTAGTCGTATGGCATAAAACCTTTAGCTGCCATGACCATGGCCATGCCTCCAAGTTTTTTTTTCTATACAAAATACAAATAAAAATTAGAAAAATTAGAATATGAAAAAAAAACAAAACGTAGGAGCCTGTTTAAAGGTCATGGCTGATATAGGTTTTATGGCATTAACCAATTTTCTCAAAATGTCTTTATCGAGGGAGGAAACAGACGACTACGTTTGTTAAGTTTGTATGGAGAAAAGAGTCACCTACTCTTTTCTCCATACAAACTTAACAAACCCCTTAATACAGTACTATTTGCATATATTCTGGACATTATTTTGTCAAAATACTAACTCTAGAGTAACAAAGTAACTTTTCGCTGCGCAAGTTTACCTAACCTGATTAACGCCCTCGGCGTAAAGTCACACCATAGAGCAAAATTTCTGGAAAAACTCATTTGTTACGTCATTGCTACTATCGGTTGAAGAAACTCGCGGTAAATAAAACCAGATAATAACTAACACGTATGTCATAATGACTTTGTTTAAGCGGGGTTTACATTACGAAACTAGTAGCATGCATTTTAGAGTCATTTTCACAAAAAAGTGGCGTAGACCCAGCAGCGGTGGGTACTATCTACCTATTTGATATAGTTGCTTACAGTGAGTAACTGCTGCGAGACTGCTTTTCTGATATTGACTCTATAATAATGCATGCTTCATAATATAAATCCCGTTTTAGTGCCATCATTTTAATACAAAGTTTAAATTAAAATTAAATAGCAATATTCTAACACATGTTATTTGGCATCAATAAATGTAAACTGTGTGCGATGATAAATTCTATTAAAAACAGTAATTAAAATTCATCACAAGATATTTTTTCAAGAAGTTTCTAATTGTTAAGTGGCATTATTTATTATTTTAATAGCGTTCTCACTTCTATTGGAATTTTAACAATTGAAAAGAAGATAATATAACGATTAAAAAAGAATGACGACACGATAGTTGAGCGAAATGAGTGAATTAGTCATTTTGGCATTGTGTCAAAGTAATTAAATTATAGCTTCTAGAAAATTTAGCGAAGTATACTTACATTGTTTCAGAATAATTATCAAAAATGCGTTATGTACCTACATTCGGCTGAAAAATACTGCAACTCTACGTTCGTTTTTTACAGCCCACGAATAAAAAAAAATTTTTAAACAATTTGTTTAGATTAACATCGCGATGGAAAATATTATGTTATTAACATTCCGTCTGAGATGATGTTGATTTTTGGCTCAAGAATTTTTTTATGCCAAGCAATTTTATAGTCGTCGAGATACAATAGTCATATTGTAAGAAAGCATAATTAATTGGTCGGACAGGTGTAGGTTCGCGATCACATTGTCTACGATGATACAATTAAATTTAAATTTTGAAAACGGATTTAAATAAAGTGAAAAATGAGTGAATTAACAAAATATAAAACCATTCAGATTATGTTCATTCAAGTATTTTTGTTTCAATGTTTAAAGACAGACTATAAATTTGAAGAAATTGCAGTATCGAAAAATATAGGTAGGTAAGTATATGTCGTTGGTATAGTGACCGACACGAATGTTGATAAGTTTTGTCGTGGAAGGGGAAAGTTCGCGCAGTACATTTTACATGCGCTTTCTATGAAAAATCGACTTTTGCGCATCCGCCATTTTGTTTCAACTAATCTGCCGCCTACTGTATTCGCTTCCTTAAAGGTCTTTTTGCCTAGAAACTCTAAAACTAGCTGAGCCACACCACTACACGAAAATGTCCATTTAGTTTCGACCATATTTTCTATTATCATAATTACGTCCCTATTTGGTCAGTTTACAAACACATTAACAGTTTGAAGAACTTAAGTTGCGTACAGATTTATGACACTAAAAAGCAAAGTAGCTCATGAAGGAAGGACTTGTTTGTATTACGAGCGGTCTATAAACACGTCTTAATTTCTCGTTGAATAGTGGGCTATTAAAATAAAGTTTTAAAATATGGAACGCAAGATTTTATTTACGTTGGTACGATTTATGGCGTATGCATGCGTGACGCGCAGCGTATGCGGTGCGGGCGCATCGAATACGGCGCGGGCGCGGGGTGAGCTGCGCGCGCGCACCATCGTCGCACGACGAGTATGACAAAGCGTTGAATGTTATATTTTCCAGACGATTTATTACGTTATAAGAGTAGCTGTGCGTGCCGTTAATACGCTTCCAGATACATAAATAGTAGTGATTTTATTTTGATGTCTTACAAGACAAGCGACGACGTGTTTAATTGTTGGGACGTCTCTTAATACCGTGACCTATTCTTAGACATAATAACTACTTATAATATTTAAATAATTTATAACTTCTCATTTTATGACGGTGTTAATGAATACATTAGTGTCATCATCATCCGAGCGTTGTTCCCGGTTGCATCTCTCTCGAGAGCCCGGGGTCCGCTTTCCTACTTTTACGTCTCCACTTCGCACGATATTTTCGGTTCGGATCATCGGTTAATGAATACATTAGTGTAAACGAACCAAAAATATTAAATGATTTTTATTTTCAAAACAAATCGTTTCGACTTTGTATTATTAGTCGACCGACATCATTTTATTTCGGTACAAAAGCGAAGATAACATTACCTTCATTGTCATTATTACCTTACGATTTCGGGCAACATTTTAATGGACACTTACACAAATCAGACGTTTCATTGCACATTATTTTCTCTGAAATTCTCGACACTTCATTGTTTTGAGTTTTTCCTGCGGAGCTAAATCAAGCAGTTAATTGAAATAATATCACTTTAGTGGCCGCGTAAAGACATTACGCCGATGCGAGAACAAAAGCTGAATTTTGTGTTGAAACCGCAAATAATTGTTCAGTATTAAAAGGGTATTTGTGACGCATTTGACGACCTCAGTAGTGGCGCGTCGGGGTAAGGCCCGACTCCTATGCAGGAGGTTGCGGGTTCGATTCCCGTCGGGTGCAAGTATTTATGCTTAAAAATAAATATTTGTTTCCGGTCTGGGTGTTTTCTATGTATTATATGCACGTATTTACAAAAAAAACTATAATATGTAGTATATCCGTTGTCTAGTACCCATAGTACAAGCCTAGTGCTTAGTTTGGGGCTAGATTGCGCTGTGTGTAACGTCGTGCAATATTTATTTATCTCTTGTAAATGGTAAGCAAGTTACAGAAGTTTGATTACCTACTTGGAACTATAAAAGTTCAGCAAAAGAGGATAGTCTCCATTCTCTTTCTCCATACAAACGTAGTTTAAATTTTCCTCCCTGGATAAAGACATTACAGCAAATATGTTTATGCCATAAAACCTATATCTGTCATGACAATGCATCTACCTTTTTATTTGTCATGACAGATATAAGTTTTATGGCATAAACATATTTGCTCTAATGTCTTCATCCAGGGAGGAAAAAAACTACGTTTGTATGGAGAAAGAGAATGGAGACTATCCTCTTAAGTTAAATGTTAGAAAGTTTGTTAGTCCAAGAAATACCTAAAGACTGTATTCACAAACGACCCTATGCGTGGCCTCATCTTTTGTCACATTTTTACTGACGCCGATTGTGACTCTTAAGAGCAAGACAAAGCATTAAGTCACGCATAGGGTCGTTTGTGAAACGGACTCACCTCGGCCTTGGCATTGTCATTAACACCCGTTGCACCGGCCTAGGTGTCAGAATATTGTAGATATTCCGACACGAAGGCCGCTGCAACGACTTCGGGTCGACCAGTCGATTCCAAGACTTCAGAAGCGAAAAGGTATTTGGTAAGCTTAACACTTTAGACCATAAATCGTAACTTATTTTACCATCTGATAATAGTAGTCTAAGAATTAACTTTCCTCAAATTAAAAATATATCTTAGTTACCGTAAAATATTATTTCTTTTCAATCTTTCAATACCATAAAGACATGAAATTGTTATTAATATTGATCTACAAGACAAACCCAGATCACGGGATCCATAGGAAATCATAGTAGGGCTCGTAAACGAGCGCGTCGAGGGCGTTGCGGCATATTTCATATCGCGTAATGGAGAATTTACAGGCTGTCAGAACGAAATGACTCCCAGTGGCGCGCGCGACTCCTTACCGACTTACGCGCTTCGCTAGAATAAACATGTAACAGGAAAGAACATTGGGATAAGTATCTAAATACAGTGCATGATGTTTTGATAACATTCATTGATGCGTTTTTTTTCTTCTAAGAATAAGTTTATTGTGAAGTGAGCTTTGATCACTTTTTAGTGTATCGAGTGACAATGTGGTCGAATTTGTAGCATGGTTACTGTGACGGCAGTGGAATAAGTTTTGACCCGTCTTGCGTAGCACTTGTCTGCACCTCTGACCTGTGTAACGGTTGGTTCCATTGGCCTTTGTAACCGGAACATTTGACAACATTACGATTGAAATATTTTCAAGGAAAATATATCTTTAAAAATTAACCCTGGTGTAATACTTGTGGTCTAGTGGTTTAAACGCTGCGACGGGAACGCAAAGACGCGAGTTAGAGCCAAGCCGCGACTGTTTATTTATAGATATATTTTTATTTCTATAAATTCTAGTAACATAGACCATTAAAAATAAAAATAAAAAATATTAAACATAATACTAAAAAGTAAATTGCAAAGTACGATTCCCTAGTAAAGCAGTTTCTGCCCTATTCGTTAGAACCGTCCGCTGCCCGTTCGGGCAGCATTATTATTTATGCCCTCGAGAAAACTACATTTATAACAATATTACGCCGGACCGCGCCCGCCCTCGGAAAATGATTTTCCCATTTTCTGAAGATTGCAGGTGTATTATATTTCATGAACGTTATTTATGGTGAGACTTTTATTACAAATGCGTGCGATGTCTCTATCCGTTTTTTATTGCTATCGAATTATTTGATAGGATTCTTATTTTGTGACAAATACAGATAGGACCATTTATTGGTTGTATTTTATTATTGTTATCCGATAAGAAGTCGGATATTGAATTCTTTCTTTGAGCAATATGAGATTTTTCTCATTTTTATTGCTTTACTTACATTATTCATTATGTATTTCAATAAAATTCTTGTATCGTATCGTTGGTTTTATGAAAAATTTTATGGTTATGTTTTCATAATGCAGAAGCAATGTAGGCGTAAGTAGCTAGATCTGCATGTCGCCGCTCTTTTATCTGAAATTAGTTTAATAAAATGGAGCAAGAAACTCAAGCTATCAACCTTGGTTTATGTTCTTGTAGTTACACGTTATTTTATTCAATAAATATCTTGTAATAAAGTTAATCGTCAAATAGAAACATAATGTACCTAACCCAGTATTTCTCAATTAAGGGGAAAGCATACC
This sequence comes from Idaea biselata, assembly GCA_958496205.1. Taxonomy (NCBI): domain Eukaryota; kingdom Metazoa; phylum Arthropoda; class Insecta; order Lepidoptera; family Geometridae; genus Idaea; species Idaea biselata. Next base: position 22,738,800 of record OY292397.1, read on the forward strand.
TAACCTTTTCTCCATACAAACTTTAGAAACGTAGAAGATAAAGACATTAGAGCAAATATGTCTCTACCATAAAATCTATATTAGCCATGACCATTTGTTATTTTTTTTAACCTAATTTTTCTAAAATTTATTTCCATTTTAATCAAAAGATAATTAAGAGGAGTATATACGCCAACGACCTTGAAACTGAAAATCCCTGTCGGGCTCATCGAAAATTGTTGATTATTTCATGACGGAATGTCGTAGAACTTTTTTTTGTGCACAGATTGTAGGTGACATTGTTTCCTACATTTTGGTGTAGTTTTAAGACAAGAACCTCCTATTGGTGCAAAGCCTATCCAAATTTTAGACAAAAAATGTCTGATTTGGCTAAAATGTCGATAGGCTTCAATACGTTTAGACATATTTGTATGGAAACTGCACTAAAATATCGGAAACAATGTCGCCTACAATCTGTACACAAAAAAAAGTTCTACGACATTCCGTCATGAAATAATCAACAATTTTCGATGCGCCCGACATGGATTTTCAGTTTTTCAGAATAGGGCCCTTAAAAAAAACAAAACGTAGGGGGCATGGCAGATATAGATTTTATGGCATAAACATATTTGCTCTAATGTCTTTAACCAGGGAGGATACAGTCGACTACGTTTGTATATAAAACGAGTAGGTAGACTTTCCTCTAAAAAGATTCTCGTAGTCACAGGACAGAGTCGTGATTCGTGATGCCTAGTCTGTACCTATATTTAGCTATTCATAATTTTGGCAAACGTTTGGAATATCCCCCGAAGACGGATATATCCGTCAGTGGAGGCACCCTCAGTGATCTCGGTCCGAGTCCGAGGTGTTACGACGCTCACGGGAATTGCCTCCGATCAACTCTCTCCATAACCAATAATCGTAAATAAACATCCGACACATCGAGAACTACAAATAACTCACCGATATTATAGAGAACTAGGAAGGAAGGAAGTATTCATTTTGTGTAATAATAATACAATAGGTATATTAATACTTACGCGCATCTCTATGTTATTTAATAGGCAATGTGTAGTTTTTATTTTTACTTAGTATTTATACAATTTAACAGTAATATTGTCCAACAAATTGCGTGGTACGTTATCCCGGTCCTACGCTTAAAAGTTGTAGTACAGATCCTATCTCTGTTATCTACCACAATCGAGAGTTTCGTATAGGAAATTGTTGGGTGTCTCATCAAAATGAAGTTACTCACGGAAAATTAGCTTGATAGTAATCAACTGCAAAAATGTACCAGGGATCCTGGACTATTAAGTTTTTATTAAAACTTTACCTAGCCTGTTTAAGAAAACAACTTTTTAGAAGAACATCAGTATACTACGGCTATGTTATTTCACTATAAATATAAATTCCAGCCGACAAACGTGCAGCACTTAATTATAAAGTGGTAGGTATTCAGTTTTCTCATTACAAAGGTATTACAATTTAATAGAATGAATGTTCAAAGCCATATAAAATATCGTCGGAACGATTGGACGAGTTCGGCTATCGTTTATTTTTACTTGAAGCCCGCGATCCAGCGCATCTCTCCCTATTAAATTTTGTTTGCATTTATTTTAAAGGTGCGACGGTCGAAGAGACGTGGTATGTGAAAAATTACACCTCAGCCCAATATTTATGGGTGATATTCGGCTGCGGTACCTTTGTGAGATGAGGGTGTATAAATAACACCTCTTATCGCGTGGGAGCCTACCCTTAAATGGGATTTATTTTAATTATTTATCGGTATTACTCACTAAAATGAAATGTATCCATATTTATCAGATTTTATATTTATCAACAAAGCAACCTTAATTTTTTGTTGAATTGAAGTTATGAGTGTATTGAGCTTTTGTTTTGATATTAATTAATACATAATGAAGTTTGATTATTGTTAACATTAATAATTTATACATTATGAAGTTTGAATATTGTCAAAATTAATAATTTATACATTATGAAGTTCAAAGATTGTCAACATTGATACTTAAAGGAGTACTATATGTTTGGAAATTTGTGTCTGTTTACAAAAACGGAGATTGACGATGTGATACAATCAGTTCTAAATCAAAGCAAGATCTTAACTTCGCACGCTATATTTTGCTAAGCACGCAAAGAAATGAATAAATTATGAGCATTAAACGTGGCGCGCGGCTATTTTTGTGTATAATCGCTGTGTATGAGCATAAATTCAGTTCTATATTTGGTTTGCGTTGTTTTGCATACAGACAGGCCGTCTGCACATGCGTGCGACATCAATCTCAATTCCGAAATATTTTTCTGTCTGCGATACTGATGCTTTAGTCGATATTTGTTTTAATGTTTCAGGTAAAATATACTAGAAAGCAATACTTACGTTCCTATAGGTAGGTATATAGGGTTATTTTATACTGAATACTTTTTCACACAGAGAAATATTATTTTCCACAACACAACTTAGAAATCGACAGCCTATAACAGTCGAAATAATGTCTCGATTACCTTCAAAATTGCGGTACAAATCATAAGGGATTGTCTTCAGTTTTTGTTTTCAGATTTACGTGCACGTTGGATGGGGTTTTCAGACATGAAAAAAAAATGTAGTAGAGCAATGGAGAAGAGGTTATACAATTGTTACTTATTATGATTACTATGATTGTTGCTTATTTATAAGCAGCAAAACGTGAAACCAATATCTCTTTATTATAAATATAGATTAGTTAACGGAGGCAAATCAAAAACGTAGTAGGAAGAATCAAGATGAACGAAAGATTAAAAAAATATGACGTAAAGATTAACTTTATTAATAGGGACTGACTACGCAAAGTAGAAACTTGCTGCAAATATATATAGTACATTTCCAAACATATTTTCATTCAACTATGTACATATGCACCCCGCGGTATCACCCGCGTGAATCCCGATCTAGAGGGATTATCGGGATCAAAAGTATCTCCTATGTCCTCGCCATTACTTAAACTATCCGTATGCAAATTTTCATCCAAATCGGTCGAGCCGTTTGACCGTGAAAAGGAAACAAACCAAGTAATATATGAACAAACAAACTTTCGGATTTATAATATTAGTGTACTATAGTAGAAGGAAAAATATAAATCTTTCAATAACCATTTCCCGCTAGTAACTTGAACCGTATCTTGTCAGTTGAGTAGTGGAGCGGTCTTACGAGGGGAAAATGATTGACGGCATCAAGAAATTTCATTTTGTGGCTTGTTGAAGCTCTCTGTCTGCTACTTCAGCAGCTGATTGCCTTATCGAGGGCTGTTGTTGCTCGTGTCACACTTCATTTCACTCATTCTGAACGATTATTGACGAACGGACGGTTATTGGAGTATCTACCACGTCCTTTACTTAGCGCGGACGTTTTGTTACGTTTATAGATCGAATTATGTTTATTGATTCGATAGTTAAGTTGATATAGTTATTGTTTATCGAACTGAGTAATTGAATTACAGATTACGATTGATTTATACATGCTCTAATTGTGAAGGTTTTTTTTACTTAAAAACTCTGCCCTGGAACTAAGGATGGGAATTGGTCTTAGTTAACTTTTTTTAAATTGCACTGTTCATAGGTTTGTTTGTAGGTTGTCCGGTTCAAAAATTGCAAGTTGAATTTTTAAATGGTCAGTACATTTTTATTTTATTCTTGGTTAATGTTTGCGAGCATAATTTTCAAATTCAGAGCATTGTTATTAAGCTTGCTGTAGATAAACAAATCTCGATAGGACATTTTTATGCTCATTCAAATGTCATATAATTTTGCATACAATATTTTTCTTGGAGAGGAACGAGAACAAGCAGTGACAGGGGAATTTAATAATGACAAAATAATACAAGGTAAGTTTAAGGGCGGCCCTTTCTGCTGTCCGTCATACGGAGCTCTATTCACAGATGTGCTCGTAATAATTTTAATTTTGCAGACAAATTACTGTTTACTAATTTTTTTGCCTGACAACTATCTGTAGGTAATTAGTTGGTAAATTCTTTCTTGTACTTGTAATAAGAAATCAATCACATTTACGAAACGACCTCATTGCTTAATAGTTCCACAAGTTTAAATAATAATCGAATTGATTCAACACAATAGAAAGAGTTTCTCAGAGTTAATCGCGGACACGATGACAAATGCATATCGCTTCATCTCGAGCCCGGTGATTAATGTGCGAGCGAGAGAGAGAACGCGCCTAGACAACTGGCTGCGCGTACGCAACTAACAATTCACTAATTCGACCCGCGCAAGTATGGGTACCTACGTCGGAGTCTGCCACGACACCATGCACTATCTTGTAACTGATGCTGTTTATTATTTATCAACATACAATACCAACTTAATCGAACCTAAATCTTCACTACCAATAAACGACTTTAAGTCCTATTACAACAGCTTTATAGGCGGTGTTCGCCCACGATAATTTGTCGTTACAATACTATTATCTTTCACTGTTATTGTCATTCGAGACAATGATGACATGTTCTTAATGTAAGCAACTATAGTTTGATCTAAAATTAAGTGAGATGAAAGAGAATTTTGTGCTTGATACAAAAAATATTACTAGAGTTTTGTCTGTGAGAGGGCGCTTTGTTGAGGACAATGATATGTTAACATGAGAGTATTCCGCTCGATTAACATCATAAATGAGAGAAATGTCGGATCAAAAGAATAGCAGGTGTTCTCTATTATTATAATTTGTCATTTGTTCTCATTCGCTTTGAATGTGTGTCATTTTGTTGACCATGTAGAGCTTATTAACGCTGTAAGCTATCTATTTCTCTTTGTAACGAAGTGAGCTCAATGGATAATAAATAGAACATTCTAAAAATGTGTGTTCATTGCATCGATTTTGTCGAACTCTGTGGCGTGCTCGGCATCTTGGGTAGATCGGACAGGGAGTTGAAATGTCACGGGTTCGATTCCCGCCAGAAATAAGTATTTATGCTGACTTCGAACTTCTGTTTTTGGTTCAGGAGCCCTATTTCTGAATCGCTCGTCCTACGTCGAGCGTTTTAAACGCTCAATTTCTTATGATTTTCGTTTGACGTCGCGCGGACGGACTCCTGCGTCGAGTGGTTGAGACCGTTGCGGTCGTGCGATTCACATATAATAAATTTTCGATGTGGAGCGAAAATCAGTTGAAATTGCCATGGGCTCCTGGGTTTCCTGGGTAATGTTTTTTTGCATACAAATTATAGGTATGCAAAAAAACATTATTATATGTGGTAGTAGGTATTTCCGTTGTCTAGTATCCATAGTGCAAGCCTACTTGCTTAGTTGAGAAGAAATGAAATTGGAAGGGTGAGTGAGTTTCTTGTGATGGGGGTTCGATATGAAACGATTTTTGGAAAACCCGCTAAATCGGGACTTACGCGGGTGACACCGTGGGACATAGCTAGTAATTAACAAATCAGTGAGCTGGCTATAAGCAAACTTGTTGGCGTGATTATCAACTTTACCCGATTCTACTTTATGGGCAGGTGCATCAAATAAAACTTACTTGTAGGTAGAAATAGTCTCGATGTTTGGTCAATTATAGTTGCGTTGAAATAAAATTGTTATGTTACTGTTTCCCAAATCTCTCTCATCCAAGCGATGTTCCCGGTTGCATCCATCTCGAGCCCGGGGACCGCTAAACCCCAAATATTTGGGGTTGTTGGCGCAGTAGGTAAGTCATCACTGACCATACCTTCTGATAATAGATTTGGCAATATTTTTACGGCCGGCCGCCTGCCTGACACCAACCCTTTTAGGGACCGCAGCAGTTTATCTGCCACCGCGCGGGGAGAAAAAGAACTTTTTAAAAATCCTTTCTAAATCCCTTAGTCGCCTTTTACGACACCCACGGGAAGAGATGGGGTAACCATATTCTATGCCGTGGCTACACGGCAGGTTCTATGCCGTAGCTACACAGCAGTATTCTATGCCGTGGCCACACGGCACCCGATTCTACTTAATGGGCAAGTGTACCAAATAAAACTTACTTGTAGGTAGAAATAGTTTCGATGTTTGGTCAATTATAGTTACATTGAAATTGTTATGTTATTGTTTCCCAAATAAAACAGCGTTTTGTAACCGTTACCAGAATAACAATGAACAAATATAATCCAAATCTAAACGCCGTCCTCAGTCGGAATATAAATGTATGCTTGATCCTTTTGGCTTGTGAACCGAGAACGTGATATGTCGTTATTAACGCGACGATGCATTAACGAACTATTTTATTTACCTTTCCAGTAATTATGGAAGTTTTCTCATGCATTTTTTGTTTAATTTCTATTCAAATCGATTTTGATAGGTTCCCTACGTGTTGTTGATCGTGAGATGATGTTTTATTTAAACGCCCAAAACGCCCAGTCCCAATCCCTTGGGAATTTCGAAAACCCTTTCTCATTGGATGCCTATATTATAATAACGAACACACTCAAAATTTCAGTTCTCTTCTACTAACGGTTTAGGCTGTACGTATCCATCAGTCAGTCGGGTCAAAACAGTATATAGTTATAGATATTACTTAAATATATTTTTATTATTTCTCAATAGAATATTTTGTGAAATTACTACTTTCTTTAAAAATATATGTCTTTATGAAAGTAAGTGGCCTCATGTCATTGAATTTATAATAGTCAGAAATCCATGCATTATTAAAACGTCTGTTTTTTTCTATATTTATACAATCGTTTTATGATACTTCAATAACATTATTGAATTTAAAATTCCTTCATAATAATATTATATGTGAATACTTTTAAGAATAATATTAGAGACCCGAGCCTTATTAGAGGCGGTTTATCGTTTAATTTATACAGTTTCATCTGTATGGTGTATGTTTTATAGAAATCGATATAATTAATCGAGAATTACGATTCTGGAAGTAGAGGGACACCGCTGCGCGCACGCAGCCTCCGCTGCGCTGTTTAGGAACTAATATGTTACTTGTGTAAATCGAAGTGGGCACCGGCGCTCGCACATGCCGGACAAATATTGACATTTATGCACATATTGTTCCATATTAGCTTTTTATAGTTGTAAAATATGAAGCTAGATGTAACGTAATTTGGCTGTTTAATTCGATATTCTCCGTAAATGGTCATAAAAATTAACATAATTGGTACGTTCCTTATTTTAAACACAAATTGTTTTTGTGCTTAGTTACTAAAATTCGGTTGTTTATTGCGCTTTAAGCTGTGGGGAGGCATTAATGTTGCCCACACAAAATTCGATGGGTTTCCGTTTTATACCAAAAATATTATCGTTTTTATTTTTACTGTAGTAGGTTAGGTAGGTATTAGCGATGTTTGTGTAATTTATTTATCATTCGTGTAATAGTAATTGAATCAAAGTTATATAGTAACAGGGTAATAGTATTTTAAGTTATTTCACAAGGTACTTTATACTAAAATAGAATTAGAAAAAAAAATGAAGTTATTGTGATTAAAAAAATGGTTATTATTTTGCGAAGATCGAACTGTAGACATTGTTTCAAAATACACATATCTGACTGTTTAGTTTCGCGGACATGTCATGTCATGACATTTAAAACAATTTAGATGTACCTCCCTATTAATCTGAAAAACAATATTGGAACGAAGTTCCTTACCCCTTATTTTCTGTCTCTCTCTCTGTCTCTCATAGAAAGGAACTTCGTTCCATCCGGGTGTCCCGTGAGACGTCTCAAGTTTTGGAACGAAGTTCCTTATCGCGCGTTGCGAAAGGGGGCTAGACAAAAAAAAATTAAAACCAAAAGTTGTAACGACACTTTTTGCTATAGTTGTAAGCCGTAGGCGTGCGCGTGTTTCTCTATCTGTCTCTCTCTCTCTCTCTCTCTCTCATAGAAAGGAACTTCGTTTTTTATTATTTTTTTGAAAAACCTACTCTATATTTCATCGCGTAGTGAGGTACCATGAAGGCGTCAATCGTACATATTATAGCTAATCGGAAAGGACTTGAAATTGAAGTTGCGAGATTCCACCTTGGGCACGTCTCAACGATGTCTCAGCATTGTTAGATTTTCTTTAAAAACGGTTATACAATTTTTGGGTTTTGCAAAAGTTCGCTAAAGCTTTTCGCTAAAGTTTTTTAAACAATTACTGTACCACAAGTATTATTAAAATTGCTGTAGTACCGTTTTCAAGAAAAATCTAACAATGCTAGACAATCTAGAATACGTGCCTAGAACTAAAGATAGACAAACAAGAAAGTGATAAAACGTGGTAAAATGGTAGGAAATATTTCGGTTTTTTTAGAGCAGATACGAGCGTAAAGATAGGAAGTGTCTCTGCAAAAGAGTCTCACCAAATTACCTATATAACCCAGACAGAATATAATTTCCCACATGGTGGTCGATATGGCGACATCGACACGTCGATCTGATAGTGCGAAGACAAGATTCTGTCGAGTTATCTGCGGCCGTAGCATCAAACTAACGGAGTTATCGCATTGCTATGCCAGGCTTAGCCTAATTGGTAGCTTGATTATAAAATGTTATTTGCATTTGCGAATCAGATAATATTAGATGGTAGGTAGTAGCTATGTGCCGCGGTTTCCCGATTCCCTTGGAATATTGAAATTAAAATGGTGTGTTGATTCAGATCTCCAGCTGCTTATCCAGTTTCATCAAAATCGTTTCAATAGTTTACATGTGGCTTATTTGAAAAATGCTTTCAAAAAACTTAGTACCCGGCGGGATTCGAACCCGCGACTATTGGTAATCCGAACCAACGCGTTTGATCGATAAAAGCAGTAATTCCTAAGTGTGGATTAACACTAAGAAATAATGTTTACATAGTTTACTTATACTTATTGACACGCAATTTTTTTACAAATACCTACATCGTATGTATAATACTAGTAGGATTGTATATTTTTCTTGGCTTTTCGCGATGCTGATATGAAATTAAACTCAATTTTCGGTTTCAATTATGTTGCCTTTATTATGTTTAGCATTTTTCAAATGGCCAACGTTATTTTTTGCATAAGCTTGCATTTGACATCACCTCACCAAATGGGACGATGAGAAGAAACCCATTTACTCTATACTTGAAGACGTTTCGAATCCTAAATGCAATTCTAAACAAAATACAGCTTGTCGATAGCAATATAATAATCAGCACTGTGCTCGGCCACAGTAAGACCTATGAGCAGAAGCGAGAGCGATACTGTGTGCAACGAGTGAAAAGCTGTACTATAGTACCAATTGGGCCCTGATTACACATTTTGGCACGACAACAGACATTTTTTATAAGTAAAAGTGGTTGAAAATATAAGAATGCAATATAATTCTTCGAATGAGCTTCAAAATTACAAATATAAACACGAAAATATGTTTAATGTCTGGAAACTATTGTCGTGCTTTTAAAATGACGCGACAGAAAAACAACAGATATATTAAAATCTTTATTTCACAATTAATCACCGTTTTATTGGAAGTTAAACATTGTTTCTCTGAAAAAAATATTTTGTGTTTTATTTCTATATGAAATAGATTCGAAAACTATCTAACACATTTTTCGTCGTATGCGGTAACAGGAAATACCGCAACGAAGTCGTGGCAACAAAAAATTAAGAGCACACTTATGCTGTTAACTTCGATTTAGCTCATTTCATATTTGAGTGACATCTATTAATCTTGTCTTTGAAAGTTTCTTAACCAATATCCCATTGAAGCAGGTTTCATAAGCTTATCGAGATCTGATACCATGTAAAAATATATGTAAAGAATTATCTACGTACGGAATTAGTGGACTAAAAATACAAAGACCAAATCATAATCCACGCATTACTTTAGCCTATAATCTAATCGATACGATGTGTAAAAGTAGTACCTACCTTTTCGGTGATGTTAAATAAAGACTTCTCTAATAAGTGGCATGGACTCTTAGGTTTAAGAATAAATAGAAGTGCAGAATGACATTGATCAAAACAGAACTCGTCCAAATGAAACAACCCTTCTAAATATTATAATTTAACCCTTATTAAATATGGCTACGAATGACATACGTGTCTCTAATGATGATAAATAATAGTGTTTAAAACGCGGCCGTTCAAGGTGTCTCAATAAATTAATCTGTCCGGCGTGAGACCACAGTGGAACGGCAATTAAACGTCAGGGAAATTACCACACAATGTGCGTACTTTATCATGAGATGACGGCCGTTGCGCGGTCGTAGGTACGCTGTCCAGACTTCAGGGCCCGTCATATTTGAAATTTTCTTTTCAAATTATTTACAGGGTGTTGAGATTTCAAGTGGCCTTACTCTTTTGTTTCACTAGGTATACCACCGTTTACCAAGTAGTTGTGCGCCTCAATATGATTGTACCTTAAATTCATTGTATTTTTTTAGGTTTATAATTGGGTCCTCACACTTATACCAATTCTAAACCCTATAGTTGGACACAATATTCAAAGTGTTAAAAATGTATACAAAAACACCGAGTTAGTAAACCCTATGAGTAAAATTTATTTTAGCTTATCACATACTTACTCTCCTTAGGGTGTTTTGAAATTTAAAAAAAATGCTTTTCCAAAATTCTTTGCTCCCGGTGGTGTTTAAACTAACGCCCTCCTCATCATCGTTGGAACACTCAATCCAACTGAATTTGAGGTAGAGGTTGCCACGATACGATAAGAATAACATGTCAATTCGATTCGATTTTGTCAATTTCAATTCGAGGAGCTCATTGGCCTAGCTGTACCTGCCGATCTTGAACGATCGTGCGGGTTAAGCAACGCTCAACGCGGTCATTACTTGGATGGGTGACCGAATTTTTTTGTAGCAAGAAATCATTTTCTCGAGCTCCTCCGTGCTTCGGAAGGCACTGATAGCAATCGTTAGGTCAAGTTAGAGGCCTTAGGGCGACCTGAAAACTCCAACACCAGGTGAGCCACACCACTATACGATTAGAAGAAGAAGAATTTCAATTCGATGGTGTATATTTCCCGCGATTCTGTTGGTTATCGATTCCGCGCCCGCCATTTCCCGCAACGCCACGGCGATACATAGAGCGCGGGATCAAACCCCAGCGGGTGTTAAACTTTAAAAAAAACTACATGCTCTCATTACATTCTTGGTTCTGTTTTGTTTCAGAATTGTAACTTCTCTAACCCTGTAATTAAGTGACTAAAATAAAAGTATGTCTTACAAGTCACTTTTCTGGCAAAGGAATTCCTCTTAAATTGTTTTAGCCATCTTCATTACCCCCACTGCTTAAATATTTTGTTCTAATTTCCCTGCATTTTAATCTCGCTGTTTTATGAACTTTAAAATATGTTTTAATTAAATTCGTTTTATATTGTTTAGGTTTATTGAGGAAGGTACTTAAAATAAAGAAAGATATGAGAAAAAAAATGAGGAGAGACAGCAGAACAAGATTTGAGAGTGAACTTTCACCACACGGTCTACAGCTATGAAACTAACCACACTTGCTCGACATGATTGATACGGCGTGGTGAGGTTAGACCCAAAAATTCAATAGATATTAATTAAAAATCAAAGTAATTGAGAGTCGACTCTCACCACACATGTCCGGTTGTTTTTCTGTTTATATGTTACTCGAAAATGTAGCTTTCTATTGGGGATATAATTTTTGGAATTGGTTCAGTGGTTTCAAAGATTACCCGGAAAAGACATACATACATGTAACCATAACGTCACCTCTCTACGATATTAGTATACCTATAGATTGAACAATAAAGACATTTTTTCTAATAAAGCAAGCACCCTGTAGGTATGTGGTATGACAAGCTAAACACTGGAATGCCTGTAACGAGCTCATGATGAATTATACACACCATGTTCTATTACACTTTTTTGGAATTTCATTCACTCCCCTTATGAAATAGAAAATGTTGTTAATTAGCACCACTGTGATTGGACAATGATTTAAGAGCGTAGCAAGATTTATGAAGTCTAAAGATCCACGATCCATGAAATCCTTATTTACATTTTAAAGTTATGTTTGATTGCATTTGGTTTTCGGTTAGGTGGGTCGCTAGGTACCTACTTGATAAGTAGAAAAAAATAAAAAAACGTGTGGCACCCGGGGACCGCCGCGGAAAAGCTATTGCATAGCATTTCTTTATTCTTAGGCTACATGGTAGGCGGAGTGGGGGGTGTTAGGTTTTATTTTCGTTACGGAATTTCTTGATTCGGTCTCCGCGCTCAAAGCCCGCGATAAAAGCTATGCAATAGCTTAATAAAGAAATATGTATTATTTTGCAATGCGTAAATTGTTATATGGTACCAATGTTGTTGGTCGACATGCGAAATATGTAAATTCCGAATAAGTAACTAGTATGATCAATGTTTTAAATGAATACATAAATAGACAATCGTATCAACTCGGGCTAAACAAATTTTATATGCACCTACATAAAATACCGGGGTATTAGTTTGTAAAAGTGTAAACTTTGGTTTCAGTATCTTAGAGATATTATGGATTATATTATATTTTATTTATATCCTTTCTATTTCCGGTATTATAGACATTTTAAGACAGTAGGGTATTGATTAGATATTAACAATTTTATTTAAAAACAAAACAGATCTATAATTAAAGTTTAATAGTAGAAAAAATTATGTTCTGTTAGTTGTTTGAGGGGTTATTCTAAAACTACATACAGTGAAGCACATGTACAGTTTGAAATTTCATCAAATAAAATACAGCAAGCACAGCCACGGGCAAACAGGTATGTTCTTTAATAAGACGACTATTGAATACAAATTCTATACAATGTCCTTGTCATAAGTTTAAAGAGAACAAATCTTTATGATAATGCTTTTTATCGTATCGGTTAGTGATTCATAATAAAATGATGTTCGAAAATGTGAATAATGGCGTAACATCGTTTTAAAGAGCTCACGTGGCCGACAACGTGATCGTTCACTCTCAGAAATTCATATCAAACTCATTTCACTTTCAATCGACAAAACTTACTGTTGTATTCATTTTTAATCTGCATTTTTGTATTTACATGCAGCTAAGGGTAAACTATTTATTTAACTTCTCTTTTCTAATTATATTTTTTGGTCGATGGGGTAAAACCGTAACGCTTTGGGTGCCATAAGACGGACGTTGGGATCGAGGCAGAATCTGTAAACGATGGCGTGATGATCTTGATTGGCCACGTTTGTCCAGTTGGGTCTTTGGCCAAACGTGGCCAAAGACCCAACTACTTGGAGAAATGTTAGGAAAGCCTTTGTTTAATATTTGGACCATGTAAGAAAAAAGTGGTCTTAAAGGGTTTATTTTGAGATGCTGAACCTTATTAACTTTTTTAATTTGTAACGCGCTTGTATATACTCATCTATATACAAAAGAAGGTACGTATACAGTACATCCTGAAAGTATTCAGATTCATCGTATTTATTTTATTTCAATCGATCACTGAATAATTCAAAATTTTACAGGACGATTTTACTTTTAATTAATCAGACTGTCAGACCATCGAACAGGCATAGAGAGCGACATTCATTAAAAGTTACGGTTAAAATAGCACATCATCGTTTTTATTTCTATTTTCATCGCGAACACTTTGTAAAACATTTAACTTTTTGTATGGCGGCTATTTTTGAACATCCGCAGAGCGACTATGGAAATAATACAACAATACAGTTCAATTATCGTTATTTTTTCTGTCGATTCTGTCGGACACGTCCGTCTCCTGATATATAGGCCGGTGCAGCTTAGTAAGGAAGACACGAGAAGACACACGCGAGGAAGTTATACGTGTCTGAACTCGATTCACTGCCACCTTCTTTCTTATGACCAGCATGTGGTAGGTACCCATACCAGATGTGTTCAAAGTTAGCGTGCTATATCTTAGTCTACATCGTTCCTCATCATCTCGTGAGATAGTGGTCAAATAATAGTGGTAGTTATCACGGAATCGTTTTTGTTAATGAATGTAAAATACCATCTACTTTTTCTTCTGTTCGTGTACTTAGGGGTGTGGCTTACCTAGTGTTAGAGTTTTCTGATCGCCCTAAGGTCTTTAGCTTAACACGTTCTCTGCTGACGCGGTCAGTGCTGACCGACAGCGAAATTTTCCTTTAGGCCTAGTAAAAAATACAATTCTGTTTATAATAAGTCAAAATATTTTTTTGCTCATATGGTTTTATTTTTTATCCAAGTGTATGTTGTTTTTAACAAAAGTCAATTTGAGCTATTATTTATGGAAATAATTAATGTCGGGCAGCATTGACCGACGCGGCCTACAGAGCGAAAAATTCGAGATTCCGTTAGAGGGGGCCGCGCGGGTCGCGGTGTCAGGTCAACTATCGCGCTCTTGCGTTCGCGCGCGCCCGCGCAGTTGACGCCCGCACCTTAGGTTGAGCGCTGTGTCGCATTGTTGCGTCGAATATTATATTTTACGATAACGTATTTCGATTGTCTTGAGTAGTATTTATTTTTATCACTATGGATGAATTCGAAGATTTTGATATAACGCAAGAAATCTTAACACAGATCGAAAATATAGAAATCGATCTTCTCGACAGAACTTTAAACTTAAGTCTTAGTGATAACGAAGACAATATTCCGCCCCCCGAATCGAGAAATAGGCGCCTGCGGATCCTTTCTACAAACGAGGGAAGTGATGACGAAATTGATGCCGCTGTCCAGAATTTACAAAGTACTCCATCATCTAAGTGGACAGATCCCAAAGGTAATCAACGGAATGTAATTCCTTTTACTGAATGTTGTGGCATGCCGGTTTCTATTCGCACGTCTATGACTAATCAATCTCCAGCTGATTTTTACGCACTTTTGGTCACGGATAATTTTTTACAAGAAATTATTGAATGTACTAATGCTTTCGCAATAACTAAAATAACTAACACTGCTGGTGCTTCAAGAAATGCTAGAATTCGCTTATGGTCTGAAACTAATCTCGCTGAGATGAAAAACTTTTTCAGTTTGATTTTGTATATGGGTTTGGTAAAGCTTCCAAAACTTGCTGATTATTGGTCCACGGATGAAATCTTGGGCCAAAATTTTCCTCGAACTGTAATGTCTAGAAATAGGTTTGAACTGCTTCTACAAATGATTCACTTTTCCAAAGATGATGACAATAATAAATCGGACCGTCTTCACCGCGTTCAGCACTTGCTAGATATGCTGAATTTTAATTTTCAACAAAATTTTATTCCTGGTCAAGACATATGCGTTGATGAAAGTATGGTTCCGTTTCGAGGACGCTTGGTATTCCGCCAATATAACAAACAAAAACGCCATAAATACGGAATTAAACTCTTTAAACTGTGTACTTTACCTGGTTATACATTCAATATCAATGTATATGCTGGTAAACAGAATGAACAAATAAATGTCACCCCTCACAGAGTTGTAATGAACCTTTGCAAGGACTTACTAAATAAAGGGCATTCATTGTACACAGATAACTGGTACACAAGTGTACCTTTAGCCAGGGAACTTTTGCAAAATGAAACACATCTGATTGGAACTTTAAGAAAAAACAGAAAGCATTTCCCTAAAGTTGTAGTTTCTACTAAGCTTAAGAAAGGCCAGTTTATAGCAAAAGAAAGTGATGATGGGATAACTGTTTTGCGGTGGAAAGATAAACGAGATGTATTGGTCCTTTCCACAAAACATTCAACACGTTTTGTTTCCGTCACCAAAAACAATAAAACCACAATGAAACCGGCTATAGTCATCGATTACAATAAAGCTAAGGGAGCAGTGGATTTAGCTGATCAGATGGCGGCATACCAGAGCCCATTAAGAAAATCCCTGAAATGGTACAAAAAACTTGCATTTGATCTCATTTTAAATGTCGCTATGGTAAATGCTTTAGTTTTGTATAAAAGCGTCACAAAAAAATCCATACCCATTGTAGAATTTAGAAAAGAAATACTGAAGAGATTTTTGACAAAGCCTTCAATACCCAGAGTACCTTCAGGACGGACGACAAGAAGAAAGCATGTGCTTCAGAAAAAAGAAGGACCTTCTTTGAAGGTGCGTCGTTCCTGTGTAGAATGTTACAAGAAAAATGTGACCACATTTGGGCGTGCAATGGCTAGAAACAAGACTAAAAAAGTACCTACTTTCTGTAACACTTGCCCCGATAAACCTTTTCTATGTGTTGAGTGTTTTGCCAACGTTCACACATAATTCATATTTTATTTATTATTGTTTCTTTTTTATATACGTAATTGTTTTTTATTCCTACCTGCTAAAATGGCAAAGAAAATATTGTGATAAAATTCACTTTTGATTGTGTCTTAGTTTTAGTAATAATATTTTTTAAGAAATGTGTCTCTCATTAAACTTTTTTTTAACGGTAATTGTTGTTTTCCTATCGAAATTTGTCATTTTTTTAAAAACCAAGTCGATATAGAGTAACTACAGGGCCACGCGGGTCAATGAATATGGGATTTAGTTTGATAACATTAACCAACGGCCTGTAAGAACGAAACGAAAATCCTCGTAAAAGGCGGACATCATTGACCGACGCGGCCCGAATGGAAATTCTTGATGTCAACCAGCACTGACCGACGCGGCCTGAACAGGAAAATGCATTTTTTCTCTTGGCAGATAACGTGTTAAGGGCCCTATTCTGAAAAACTGAAAATCCATGTCGGGCGCATCGAAAATTGTTGATTATTTCATGACGGAATGTCGTAGAACTTTTTTTTGTGTACAGATTGTAGGCGACATTGTTTCCGATATTTTAGTGCAGTTTCCATACAAATATGTCGAAACATATTGAAGCCTATCGACATTTTAGCCAAATCAGACATTTTTTGTCTAAAATTTGGATAGGCTTTGCACCAATAGGAGGTTCTTGTCTTAAAACTACACCAAAATGTAGGAAACAATGTCATCTACAATCTGTGCACAAAAAAAAGTTCTACGACATTCCGTCATGAAATAATCAACAATTTTCGATGAGCCCGACAGGGATTTTCAGTTTCAAGGTCGTTGGCGTATATACTCCTCTTAATCTTACGAGTACCTAACATCAGTGATGTCAACCGGGACCAATTGCTAAACGTGCCTTCCGAAGCCCGGAGGAGCTCAACAAAATGATTTTTGTCACACATATTCTTGGTCACCCATCCAAGTAATATCCGCGCCAAGCGTTGCTTAACCCGTACAACTATTCAATATTGACAGGTGCAGCTAGGCCAATGAGTTCCATTGTGGAAAATACCATGTTATTACACAAGTAACAATTTCATTTTTGTTGTAGTATGTCACCCGCAGCGCACGTACTCTACACGCCAGTTAGGTACCGTCTATCTAGAATTCTAATGACGAATCTATCGTTTTGTCCAACAATATCGACGGAATAACTTGACCTACCCTGGATCTCTCACACTTCAAATCGATGCTCATATTCAAAGAATACTTAGAGACCAAATTACATTGGTCCTAATAACAGCGAACCTAGTGCAGCCGCGTACATGCGACACGCACTAGTTTTATAGCCCTCATGTTTCTAAATGACCCTCATTTGGTTTGAAACAAAATTATTTATATTTTACTACACAGCCAAATCGTTTCCCAATCAGCAGTTGACCTAAAAAGCATTTATGTAAGTTAGTAAAGCATTGACAAATCATGTATAAATAGTAGGATGGTATTAAACTACATGACGCACGTTCGGATCTCACTTGCAGATTAGAGAACTTATTGGCAATGCCATTGTTACTTTAATGATACAATTTAGTTTTTACTTCTTTCAATTTAGATATTAGAACCAGTTTTATTCATATTGACTTCATATCAAAATGTACAAAAAATGTAATTGGAATATTTGAATTACACACCTCTAATAGGTTCGTAGTATCAAAAGACTTAGGTACCTACTATATAATATCTACTAAAATTTGACTTTGAAATTGTTTAATTTATTTTTATTGATCCAACTAATGATTTTTAAGTACCTTCTGTATTCAAACTTATTCTACAACTCAACCCTTTCTTTATGGTTGGCATTTACATCTAATTTAGATGATTTATACGGCGCAAGCAACTTTAATCCATGCTTATATAAGGCTGTAGTGCCTGGGACATAGATGGTGTAGACTTACTTATCATCCATACCATCCTCTCAGCATAGTCGACTATGCTCATAGGAAAGACTGGTAATTACGCCTAGAGCGTAGTAGCTGCTAGTAATTAATGTAAGCTAATATCATCGCTCTCACAATGAAGGTAACCAACGTGAAGAAACAATGCTACAAACATAAAATAACATATATATCATTGAAACTCATCCTCCGAGTCAAACAATCTAACTAGATATTCTATCCTACTTCCTTCTTACTAATAATAAACAAGGTATCTTTTGTGTTTGTGTGTGTGTTTGCTGCTCCTTTACGCAAAAAACTAAAGAACCTGGATTAAAACATAGGCTATTTCTATCCCGATATTCCCACAGGATCAAGGTTTACGCGGGTGAAACCGCGTGGCGTTGCTAATACGTTATAAATTGATAAATTAAAGTAATTCCAATACCGAGTATTAAAACAAAGGCTCTTTCCTCCTACGGAAAATGAATTCAAAAGCCCACACAATTCCCGACAATACTCATCAATAACAATTAAATTAATAAAATGGTTATAAAATGTACCATTGACTATAAATAACCACTATTATTGGTCGTACTGTAATTCCGATGTAATTGATTGTTTACTTCCATTTTACTTCAAATTGAACCAAAACTTGAAACAATGATGTGAATCATGTGGCTATAGCCACATGATAGGTAGGTATACCTACATCTACAGTGGGTTCAATTATTCTAAATTCTTTATATTGTGTTGGTAACCGTTCGATTAATAAAAGTAAGTTTTCAGCTCTTCGTCGATTAGTTTGAATATTGGTTTATACTGAATCAATAAAATTTAATTAATGAAATGATAGATTTAAACGAAATGAAAATTCACTAGTACACATACTAAAATCTAACAACCGTATACACCACCATTCGTCTTAGCTTTTCCCATTTTCGCTGAAGTTGATCATCTATCACTTAAAAGAGCAGGAATTCACAACCGAACCACGCATAGGTTCGGTTGTGAAAACTGCTGTAAGAAGAAGAAGAAAAAAATAACTACGAAACCCTAAAAATCCAAATACATGCTCAGGTATGGTGGGTAGGGTGTCCAAAAAGGTGCCTTCCTTTTCCAATGTCAATGACAAACCGTCGGTCGAGATACAAGAAGCAGCCAGCAGTGTTGCTAATTTTGATTGTAATTAAAAAGTTATTATCGATTCAAAATCACTACTTCCACTTTCATTTATCGTCTGAAAAGTATTTTTGTTGGCAAAAAACACAAATTATTAGAATGGGTCGTAACCACAAATTGGCTAGGTCACCTTTTAATTTTATTGTTTTAATTATATTAAACCGACTTGTCCTAACCAGATAAATAATATGATAATAAATTTTGCATTTAATTACTTACTTCAATGTGCTGCAAAAAGATTTTTGTTGAGAAAAGATTTATCGATAGTTAATTGTGAAATATGCTCTCGTCTGTGAAAATATTTTTGTATTGTTTTTTCTGTCCGAAGAGATCTCATATAAAACAGTATTGGGATCATTGTGCCATCTATCAATATGTAGTGAAACTATTTTATAGAAAAGTGTAACTTTACTCGTAGTTAAACTAACCTTAAATTTAACGGTCTAACGACCGAATACAGAAACCCTACTCAAATATTACTTAAACAATTAAGCAGCTCTTAAACACAAAAATTCTCATAAGTACTCATTTTAAATTTAGACGCTGCTCAATTATTTGAGTACTTCTCAAACTTTAAGTGGCGTTTCTGTATTCGTCTCGTAGGGTACGTTCGACCAAACTAGAATAAGCAATGTATACAATTTTCCGCATAAATCGCCATTTTTTGAATGAGCAGTTCGAGAATCCCCAAACAAAAGGCGATTTATGCGTAGAATTGCTTTTCGTTGCTAATTCCAGTTTGGTCGATAAATATTATTATTGATATTGGTCGGAAAATATTCACTAGACGTAGGTCTAGTGAATATTTTCTAAAGTCTCGGTGGAAATTTTTAACAAAAGGAACACTCTACGACCATATGTTATCTGTTTTGTCCCTTCAAATACTTTCATATTGATATACGTGGGCAAACAAACGAAACCAATTATCTTATTAGTGGGTAATATATCGATAGTTACATTTACATACGGATGAATTATGTAGAAGAGAGTCAATGCAGATTTTATAAAAAACGAAAAATTAGGCACTTTCAGTTTGGAGTGCCGCATGCCGGAGTGGTTGCCGGAGTTTTAGTTATTATTTACTGTCTGTTATACTATCACGGGGCTATGGAGCCCCGAACCTTTGGAAAACGTGTGTGGATGGAGCCAAAGCCAACACGTCCTTTTTAATATCAATTTTACTCGCAAACTAGGAAGTGGACACCACACACACTTATATTAATTATTATTATTACACCTACAATGGTTATATATTTACATTACTTCTTAGGTAGGTGTTTATTTTGTTTTATCCCAGGTGATGCAAAATGCACATTGCCCCTCTAACACCGCCCGTGACACAGTTATATTTTTTTTTGTTAAGTAGGTGACCTGAAAACAAAAGAAAGACTAATAAAAATAAAATGTAATGTTAACAGAGTCCGGTTTGGCTGGTTCCCTTTCGTGATGAGTATCACCAATAATTCGCTTATTCCACTATCTGCGGGTCAATAATTTCTCATGAAGTCGGACGCTTTGTCACACAAAATAACGTGTTTTATTGCCCGATGCCCAACGTTACTCGCTAAATGGTTTACGACAATAACAATGAACAAAAACAAAAGCATATATAATATACTTACTGGGTTTCTTTTCTTTTTTGTCCGTGCTTTTTTAAATAAAACAAATGCAATCATTTATCAGTAGGACTTGAGTCGAAACAATTCAGTTTTCAAAATGCCGCCAATACTCAACACTAAATTCACAGTTCACATTTTGCAAATGCATTCAGCTCTCGAAATGTATCTTGAGATCTCACTTTATTGCATCTACAATGAGAAAAACATTCAAAAGTTTTAAGGAACTTAATTTATTACATTCTTTATGCGAAATTACCGTTGTAATCCAGATATCTTTGAATGTAACAGTAACAGATTCTTACTTTAGTATTTCTCGTTAATGATTAATTAGATACATGTGAATTGATTCATAACTTCATATTCGCATCTGCGCCCGTTCGGCGACCGTAATCTCTGTACACACAAGTGGTTCTCTGTGCATTTCTGTGAACCTTACGATTGCATCGCCACCGTTCATCAATAGCCCTCTACTCATAACTCGATAAATAATACCATATTACTTCATCGAGGCCGAATTAGGAAACTTGATTTGATGAAGTACCTACCTACATACATATTTTACACACAATAGTATCGCGTATTTTTTTTGTTAATAACCTAACCTATTAAAATAGTTGTATCAATGAATAGACCACTTTTCAATATAATATGTTATAGGTACCTATTTAATTTATTTAAATTTCATGTATCAATGATTTAGGATAGTGTCTACTTTATTCGGGTAATACTTTGACCTGGCTTGGAATTAGCATAATTCTGTCGGTACCGGACATGAAGGCACGTAGGCACCGTGGAGGAAGAATATCATAACTGTTACAATGATATATGACCAAATTACGTTTGATATTCAAATAGTCGAGGGTCCTTCCGCTGGGAACGCTTTCGTCGTGGTCCGTCCGCGCTCCTCTACACCCCGATTATTCGTATTTTACTACAACATACAACTGACTGAATAATGACACGCTACATTAGTTTCCCATTATGACTGCGAGACAATAAAATTTGCCCAATTTTACGACCACATTAATAATTTTATGAATGGAAGCAAATGATTTGAATCTTTAAATGTGCTGAAAGGAATAAAAAAGAGTTTGAGTCCGGGTCGATTGAGGTCGTATTGTAAGTGTTAAAAGGTAATGGGATGCGGTGTCGGCGGTGGTATAGTTGTTGTGGGGTAGTCTCGAGGTGGTGCTCGGTGCTCGTGGCTCGGTAGAAGGGTAAACACCGGCGGAAGACGGTCGGTTCCCAGGGTATCACTTGCACCGATGCCGGACGCTCAGCCGAGGTTTTGTAACTACTTGTAAATTGTCGTTACACCCTTTGAGTCGCACGACAACTCTATCGATATCTATAAATACAATGCCTAGTGATTTCAATTGATTACACTGTAAACTTATCGGTTAGGTATGTTTATTATTTTTTGTTACGCAAGTTACTAATATTTTATATGTCAAAACAAATTGCGACTTTTTGATATCTTTTTACGTTACGAAATTGTTCTTAAAATATATCGGTAAAATAAATCAAAATGTATATCTATACTTACATGAATTGACACAATTTCTTAAAAAGACATGCGAGGAAGGGAATAAACATTTGGTGATGGATGATACATAGACAACAGACTGACAGACACCGAACAGACAGACAGACGAACAAGCACACGGACAGACAAAAGGACAAGCGAGTGATCTTAAAAGGTTCCTTTCCTTTTTACTCATTGAAGTACAGAACCCTAAAAAACTAATATTTATTCAACCGAAATGATTACTAGTGGGGTATTTAACTAATTTATCGATATGATGTATAGAGTAGACAGCACTAAAAGTGAATTACAAGGATGTGCAAGAGAAGCATGTCTCTATCAAGTTACGCGAAATGAAACCGCAAAATCAGTATCGGCCGCAAAACAACGGAAGCCACTACCGAGGGTCCCCGCTCTCACGGACTAACCCTGACTTATTCACACATATTCTACAACTGTTCACATATGTTTTCCAACCCTTTGACATTGACGTTTTCTTGAAAACGGAAAATCACTGCTGTAGCATAGCAAATTTATAAAGTTATCTCCTAATTAAAATACATTATTATGGTATCATTTATCAACTAAACTAAGTGTTCATTATACAAGAAAAAACACATTTAATACCAATATCGTAGATGGTAATATTTAAATACATTACTACACTCTATCCATTAAACCCATCGTTGCATAAAACAAATACTAATTCAGTTATTTCTGAACCAAATTGCAGTCGTAAAATTGAAGACCATTTATGGCATTATTCGAAGGCATATCGAAACTGGTGCTCGTGTACACTCCAGTGCAAAATATTGATAACATCATTCTCACATACTTGCGACTCATTCAAGTCCGTTCTAATAGTACACAACCGTCTATGTGAATTATGCTAAAAGAATAAACTTAATCAAATCAAAATCAAAATTAGGGATCAAAAGTAAGGTCGATTTTATTTTAACATATACCTTTAAATTATTTCTTAGTGTTTAACCACACTTAGTATTACTAAGACTAGAGTTTTAAAAGCATTTTTCAAAAAAGCAATATAGATTATTGTAGCTTGAAGTAATAGCTTGTTTAAGTTGCTTATTAAAATGAATAAACGGACAAATGTGGTGAAAATGTAGGCAATGCCACATACCTACCTACGGTATTTCGTAGCACGTTCGTAGATATCATCAACCTAATACAAGTCGAATCATAATAGCGTTCAATATAAAACCGTCGTGATATCAACTTTTTATGGCACGACTTGTACGTGAGGAGTTATTGGTTTCATTTGCGGGCGCTATAGACGACAATTTTCAATTTTCTTGCGCGTGCGTCCCATTTGAATATTTTAATTTGGGGGGCGGCGCGACTATTTCAATTTATTTTATGAGCCCCTCTCCCAGAAGGGGTTCGCGACGCTCCCACCGCCTCAGATTAGTAAATATTTAATAGCTTTATTGCTTGCCGTGATATATGTAAACATGTTTTTAAAATTTAGTGAAGCGCGAAGTAACAATAAATACGTGTCATGAACAAATAAATGCACTAAACCTAAAGATTAGGGAACTTGAGAACATTTCGATGTTTTTACTGAATACTAAGCTGTCGAGCTATTTGAAAATGATTGCTTTGTTTTAAATAGATAGAAAAGTTTAAAATTTTCATGAATACAAAACATTTTAACATACTTAGGTACTGATTTTTTGGTATCATTGCTTTTTCAAAAGCGCAATTAGACTAGTTTAAGTGATTTAATTTTAAGTTATAAAACTATTGAGATATACCTATTTACTTACCTTCAGATACAATAGTTGCGTATCTACGTAACACTACATCAATCTATCTGACGAACTTATATGAGGGGGATAAATCTCACATAGGTAGATAACTATGTTTCATCTAATAGAATTTCGAGCTCGTTATCCGCTCAGATTAAAATATTCAGTATTTGAGTGATTTTACGAGCGACTGCGCGGCAAAGGGTTGACTAGTCGCTGCGCTCACTTTGAACGGCTGCGGAAAAGCGGCCCCCCTGTACTGTACATACTCTTCTCCACCTCGATGATTGTAATTTCTATCAAATATACACATCTACTATTCACACCTACTAAACCGGCGAACAATTCATCTTTCTTCATGTTCATATCATTTATTGATAATCATTTCATTACAAGTCATAGGTACAAAATCTATTTCTATAAAATGCTTTGTCCTGACTGACTGACTGATTAACGCACAGCCTAAACCGCTGATAGTAGCGAGCTGCAATTTGGAGAGTGTGTTCTTTATGTGATGTAGGCATCCGATAAGAAAGGATTTTTTAAAATTCCCACGGGATCTGGAATTATGCCGGTAAAACCGCCGGCCGGCCACAGCTAGTATATCATAAGAAGGTAATTCATCAAATTGATAAATGTTGTTATGGAGATAGATACCTATTAGAAAGTCGTATTAGTAGGGTAGGGTAGTAGTAGTAGTAAGGTAGGGTAGGGTAGGGTAGAAGTAGTGTAGGGTTGTAGGTTTTTTTTAGAGGTATTAACGGGCAGGACAACGTCTGTCGGGCCAGCTATATAGTAGGTAATAATTACACTCGACACATAGCGTTAACCCAATTATCTCAGTCCGAAAAATTGGTCAGAAATATTTAATAACGAGTTGCATCAAATGGCTATCAAGCCACAACAGTCGCATAAACAAATGAATTGTCGAATTTCGCTGGCTTTTTCCGGCGTCTGGCTCCATGAATAATTCCATTTATATAATGGCACCGACCGCATCAAATATTTCATTCTGAGTTTTGCATATTTAATAGCAACACCAGCCATGTTTCCGAATTGCTACTACTGTTTGATAGCCTTTTTGTCTTTCGACGTTCATTGATATAAGTACCCAACTCATTTCATTATTTCATGTTTTATTTCCTACAGTACCTAGGTACCTATATTTTTAGTTGTACTTACTTGCTTACTCCGCTGGCTCAGCGACACGAAGTGGATCTTGGTCTCCGAAACGAGAATCTTCCACCATTCCCTGTCCTGTGGTAGTTTTCGCCATTCGTTGACTTGGAAGTTCACGCAGGTCAGCTTCCACAGTATCAATTCAGCGATACCTGTCTTCGACCGCTTAGTCGGCACAGGTATTGTATGCTTTCTTTGCAAATCGCTCTTTCCCCATGCGTTCAAAGGTGGCCCAGCCAGCAGAGTCACTGTGCACTTATTTTAGGTTGTCATCATTCTAAATATGAGATCGTATTTAAGTGACTACTGTTGTTATTGGAATCGAATCGAATGAAATAACTTAATTTTGATAACAAAGTAAATGGACACATCATGGTGATGTTATGTTACAGCGGATGCTGTCGACAGATAAATATTGCACTCCACCCATGGAGAGCTAATTTTATGAGTGAAATTAGTTATTCACCTGTTGTTGCCATTTATTATAGAACACAATGAGATCGGCAGCGGAGCGCAGCGGCCCGACCGTCGACCGCGCCTACCATTATTTGCGTACCTATAACTACATCAAAACCAAAACTAAATCGCCTATTCAAATTACACACTAGCAGGTCGTTTCGATCATACCATTAGAAACGTTCAAAATTATGTATAACAAGCGTAATTTTATTACAATAGATGTTCTGCTACGTCATCTTTACCAAATTTCACCGACTATCGTTACCGAAGAGCGTGATTAATTTTAACATTCATTTATTGGATGAATAAGTTTTAAAAATAAAAGTTGTCTCACGATCGGTTAGTGTCCGGTTTACCCTAGATGAGCGGGTTTTTACAATTTTTGTAAATGCTCTATCGACTTGAGTACGTGACGATGATTTTTTTCATGTATCTTTGGACAGGTAGGTACTGAGTTAACCGAGGCTATAGCGCAACGATCTCGCAGCGTGATTATTATTATTGTAAGACAGCTTCACTGTTGATAATGGAACCATCAGGCGTCACGTATTTAACGGTTGTTAGTTGCCTCGATGAACAACGTCTAATACAGATCAATCTCTGAAAACTAGTAAATATTTTATAATTTTTATTAAATATGCTATAATCGAATCAATTACCATTGCCACCTACTTATCGACTCGAGAGATGAAGGCAATCGATTCCTTGTTAAACTTAAATGCAATAAAAAATAAATGATTATGTCTGAGATGTGTTTCTTTATGTTGTCCACACATAATCGAACCGCATTCGATATTCATCCGTGCCTAATCGATTAAACCGCGCTACTGGGCATCTGAAACTTGGTAAACCTTATAATGTCAAGTCTTTGTAATCTCAACCATAAGTCGACCGCATAAGATACAAGTAGTGAACACCACCCAATAATATCTCGAGAGATGTTTCTTCAAAAAGCAATAGTAAATTTAATATCGATTTGAACAATTAACACAGACGCATCGGAATCTTTCGATTACAGAGTACAATGCTTCAGTTTAGAGCAGACTTGTTTTGCTATAGTAGGAGGTAGGTACATCCGTACCCAAACAACATTTAGTATCAAATTTAAAACTATCTTTTAATTTTTTTACCTACCAAAATAGTCAAACTAACCGTAAAACAAAAACTATAAAATAACCTTAATTGTAGCGCCAACAAAGCTCCGTATCTTACGATACGTAGGTCGGTGCAGCCACTTAGAAAGACAGGAGCTTTATTTTTTAATCGCTCGTGGCACTTTAGGCGATTTAAATTTTACAATTTCTGCTGATTTTCGTTCGATGTTGACTCTTGCGGCGAGTTGTTAAGACTAATCGTTGCAGTCGTGCGATTCACATAAAAAAATTACTTACATCAGACGTTAATCAGTAGAATCAAAGCTATTTAAATCGCTCGAAGTGGCAAAAGCGATTCAAAAATAGAGCCCTAGGTCGTTTCGTAACTGCTGTCTTCTTATCTTAAATGTAAACGTGCTACATCTTAGAAAACATCGTAACTTACCCTCCGGTGGCTAGTAGTGTTATGTAAGATTATTTTTAGGTATAAAACTTGTCGGTTTTTCTATAGAATTATTTTTAAAACTTAAAGTGCAGAAAGAGGTGCCGAAAAGTCTCGTACAGAAATTGCCACTTTCTGTATTCTGTAGGTACTAACAACTTACATACTTGGTCTAAGTTATCCGTGCCTTCAGCGGTGGCTCTAGTTCACTACGAAACAATCAATTTGGAAATTCGATCTATAATTCTGAATTTGTCCACCGAAACGTTGGTATTGGCACTAGCGCACTGTACCACGATCTGAATGTTTTGACAGTTTTAGTTATCTTTACCTTCATCCCTTTTTAGACACGGGTCTAGATCGCGTTATAGATAACTAATCATTGTTATTAATATTGTTATAATGATGGACGTAAATCGTGTAAGTTTAAAAAGTGTATCGTTACCTTGTTTTATTCTTGACAGTTAGATATTTCAAAGTTTCAATGGGAATACCTTACCCTTTACAGATGGCCTACGCAGAAAATAACAATTGTTAGTTAGTTTTTACCTAGTTTTTGCTGTATTTTTTTTCTGTAAAGATGCTTAAAGTAATCGTGCTACATTCTAGAACACATCATACCATTGGATGTGATTGTAGTCGAACAGTTTCCTGTCAATAAAATATAAAAAGGATAAATCAAGCGTCAAAGATTGTTTTGTCCGGACTCGACAAAATTTCGTAAGGCGTTCTACGAGACTGATTATGAAACGGTTGCATCGAATGAGCTGAAATAATTATTTTACATTAATTTATTTGTTTAATTGTTTTGGTAGGTGTCTGTCGTGTTCTGTCGACCTCTGTGGCGCGTCGGAGGAAGGCCCAACTGCAAAAGGCTGCGGATTCGATTCCCATCGGGTATTTATACTTAACTATAAATGTTTCTGGGGTCTGGGTGTTGTCTATATATCGTATGTATGTATTTATAAAAAAAAAGTGCAACACTTTGTATATCCGTTGTCTAGTACCCATATTACAAGCCTATAGTGCTTAGTTTGGGGCTAGATTGAGCTGTATTATTTTTTGTTTACGAGTCTTAGCATTCTTGTGGTAAGAGCAAGTATCAAGTCAATAAGTTCTGATTGCGTCCGGTAGCGATATAAAAGTTATTATTTTCTGTTCAATAGTCATTAAAATTTTTGATTAACAACGTTCGATCCGTGTCGACAGGATGACTCCGCAGATCCGCTTGATATTGTCCTGCTCTTTTCATCCGTAACTAAACGTTTTGTATGCATTTTTTATTAATTCAAATTATAAGTTCCTTGGTTTAAATAGAAAAAAAGACATCCTTGGTAGCCTTGGAATGCGGCTTTTTACTTTCTATAGTGTTACATCAAAATATCGATGAAATTATAAGGTCAATATAGTAAACTATATTGCAAGCTAATAATAAGTTTAATAACTTACCTATCTACCTATCTTTAAATGAGGTGGAGTAGATCAATATTTACATAATTCTAAATGCTAAATGGTTTACATAATTCTAAATGAAAATTGGCTAGCTAAATGAACCCTGAATAAATGCAATTTATTTTGCGTAAATAATGATAGTACCTACCAGAATACTGGGATGGTACATTATTTATAGCTGTCAATATATATTTTAGAATAGACTGACCAACATATCGCGTTTAAAAGCAAACGCACAATCGATGCCCCACCTCGGCACGAGCCTATAGAAACTTCCATTCGTCATCCATTATTCACGGCCTAAATTGCACAACTTTAAAGCGCCATTTCTAAATGACATCTAAATCTGTTACTGTATTAACATTGTGAATAAAATTCATACAATCAATCTACATAAATGTCCGTGAGCGTCCGTCCATTAGTCAGTTGAAGCACAAAGGGCACACGTTCCTCTCGTAAATCAGACGCATGTAGTCGTATTGAGACCGCTTTCCCAAATCTCAATACGCGCACTAGCTGGAGCCCGCGGTCTCGGCTGCGTCTCCCGACCTGAACTTTCCACCCATTAACGACCCCTACTACAAACATTTGTCATTACGGGAATATGCCATTAATTCAGTGTGACGTCTTGAGTTGCTATTAGTTAGATTTGAATATAGCCTGTATTAGGTTAAATACCTATACAATATTTGAATCGATATCTTAATTTCATTTATAGAAATGGCACAATGGAACTAATTCGATGTGATGAAAGACGTATATTGATGTTATTTTCAAGTCTTTTTAGATCGAAGGCTGCTGATACCACGACTAAAGTTAGTAGATAACATTCTAAAGAGAGTAAAGTTATGAACCTTCTTTGAGCATCGATTATGAAATTATTTGAATTTACCATAAATTTCTGTGTAACCATGCCTTCATAATGTCAAATTTCCGAATATGTAAAATACCTAAGTTCAAATGGCGTTAATTTTTAGTAGTACATATACTAACTCATCTATATAACAAACTTACAAAAGAAGTCGTCTGCCACACGTCGAAGGTAGCAAGCCGACAAATCTTTTAATCACTCATCCAGCTTATACCTCAAGGGACACACACAAGTAATATGTAATAAAATCATATTTACTAAGTGGATAATAATTATTCAAAGCAAATAATAAATACCCCAAACGGTTATTAAGATATTAAATATTTGGTGTTTGAAGCGTGTTGCAGTGAGCGGGGCGCGTGTCGCGACGGGGGTCTCAGCGGGGCGCCGCTACCGTCCGCTGCTGGCTGCACGGACCATCGTGCCGACTAATTGTTACGCTACTGACCCACGCCCTCCAACACCTATCCACTATACTACATAAAAGAAATTAAAACCAACTACGAAAAGAAGAGTAGTAAGAATAGAATAATCAGTACCTAGTTGTACTACAAACTTAGCCTGTCTTCCTAAAGTAAATATTGGAGATTCTACGTCACATGTTACAGGTGAACTCTTCTAGCAGAAACCTAAAAGTGAGCAAGTACTTGTTTTTAAGGAATCAGTTTTTAATACAATTCATATTATTTTATTAGGTACTTAAAATTTATAAATATTTGATTTATAACTTACAATTTTATTTAACCATGCAAAATAATTAAGTTTCTTAAGAGCTATCTCATTAACTGCAAAAAGTTTTCTGTTTCCTCATACGATTGAGTTTACCAATTGTTCATCCATACTTTTTCAAAAACATCCACACTTTTGTGTAAAAGTTTACAAAGTTACACGCCGAAAACCGCTAAAACACACACATTTCATTATGCGTCTTCAAGAAATACTCAACTATAAAATACATCCTGTCCATAAAACATAATAGATACCTATCGTAACTATGGTATTGAGTTACATCAAACCCCTTTGAGATAGTTTATCTTATTATCTCTAAAATATTGTCGCCACATCTCAAGCGGCTGCGGTGTGCGGGACGCGTATTTCGATTTGCGTGTCCAATAGAAGGCAACACTACCTCGAAACGCATACGGGCTTCTCACTTGTCACCCAAACTTCCATTCCAAACAATCGCACACGTGTTTGCGACGTAAAATATAGTCATTTATATTTTTATTGTAGTAAAAAATTATGAATATGTTTGAGATTATTTGACTCACACCATAATTATTATAAAGACGTAGCCTTGTGGAATATTTAAGTGAACTCAAAAATTACAAACCCAAGCGCGTTTGAAGGACTGCCGGGACTTGTACACGAGTTCCAAGAGGTAGTATTGGTAACAAATCCGTAGGTACTGTTTCGAGACGGTATTGCCCTCTATTGAACAGTGAAAACGGAAACAGAAATACGCGTGCGGGACCAGCGTAGACGTAGAGGTGACGACTAGCGATCCAAACTCACATTCAAACTACTCATTAATATAACGATGAGAATAAAATAAAACAGTAAGTATTTATTTATGCATATAATGTTTCGAGTGAATAAAAATGAGGGGATCCGTTGAAATATCTAAATAAAAGAGTGTAAGATCATAAAGCGAACGGGCCGGTCCAGCGCTAGATGCCGCGAGCAGATTGCGCCGGGCCCGCTGCGAGCTACACCACTATCATTTATATTATTTCATTGCGGCTGTTTACATTTCATTCATAAGCTCGATTGTCGTATCGTAAAACCAAATTTTATATGGCTCTTATAATAAGTTTCTTCCAAAGTACGCACTTATTACCTCGTTCCGGACAACCAGTATCAACACTACCTACTTACATATTATTTAACATTGAATGAAAATTATTAAATTGTGAATGGTTTGTACCTTTGCAAATCCGCCTACTCGAAGAACCCGCATCGTGTCGTGTATTTTGATACCATTAAGAGAAAGAATTTAATGAGTCAGGCAGGTCAGCCATTAAAATATGAATATAAGAGTCACAGCTATACTGGGAACAGCGATCGTTTTCATTATTTTTTATTTTAATAAGCCTTTGGCGTGTATGTGTCGCCGAAGCTCGCACGTTACTTCTTATTTATTGACCTATTAGAGATAACATAAAGATCAAGATGCACGGCCAAGGACCTTTGTTATAAAAATGTCTGCTTCATTATTCTATAAAAAATAAGGAAAGATGTAACATGGACATCTTTAAACGTTCAATACTAATAATTTTAAAAATATATTGCATATTTACTTAATTAAACAGATATTATTTTCTTGACCGAAAGTGTTATATAGTGTTATATTTTTGCACAATACGCGATAAAACATGCCTAGAAATAAGAGACTAAAATTTAAAAAAAACCTCGATTAAATAAACGTTTTACAAATAGGCGACTTATCGCTCAAATTAATTTCGTTTAGTTAACTTTAACTTAAAAAAAGAAACCTGGAAATAGTCTTAATTAATCTCTACTACCTACTAAACACTCTATTTCAGAAACTTAGATCAAAAATGTAAACACAGAACTGTCAATTTTAAAGGACAGAGTAAATAAAGAGCTGTCGCTTTCAAATAAATGTATAGGATTTATGTTTACGTTTTTGATCTAAGTTTCTGAAGTTTGATAGGGTATAGAATACTAGGTACTGATTTCTGTAACTACTTGTAATTTTTTAAAAGTAGGTTATGTTTTTATGGAAAAAAAATCTCATCAACATAAATGACACATCATTACTATTCTGTCTTTGAAAAGTGATAGCGGCTTCTTCTCGTTATAATTTTTTCCCAAATTTTTTAAACCGAGTAATTTAAATCAATACTCATTAAGCCTTTCAAAGGACCGTCATCTCAAATTCAACATACAAACAAAGAACTTTTTATTATAATCTGATATTTAGAGGCATTTTAAGTTTTATGAGCCTCCCGTGCTGATAAATAATCACAACTCGACGACGACGGTCCCATAACAAAAATATGTTTTAAATGTGTGCCTCTGTTAAATAACTTCGCTGATAAAGATCTAACAAACGTGGAGTCAAAAATTTAGTTTAAAATTTGCGGATCTTTATTATCTGTAGCCATCTGGTCGCAGGTTTTATTTAGAATATTAATAAAAACACTCTTAAGATTAGGCAAGATATTTTGGGATGGGCTTCCGGGGTTGCATCCGCGGAAGTTTCCGATAAATTGCACGATTGGTCAAATATTTGCAAACCCAACATAAAGTTAATAGTTGCTTGTATTGGTCTTGCACTTACATCCTTTGCAATACGAATAATGTGTGTTTTAACTGTCCTAAAAAAAGGAGGAAGTTCTCAATTCGACCGTTTATTGTGTTGTAAAAGTTAAGTAATCGTGTAAACAAAACTACTAAAATAAAGCCAAAGAAGGATAATGAAATACCAAACTATGGTTTCCGTATGATTTGTAATTACCTACTGCCAATTCAAATCTAAAAAATCTTAAATTCTTCAAGTCTTCGAAACAAATTCTAAATGTTGGTAATAAATAGACAAAAGCTGTAAATAGATCCGATTGTACTGGTTGTCGTGACAAAAGTGCTATAAATAATAAATAAATCAAGTTTGGTCTGCACCTCGCGTTTTCTTACTTAACTTTTGGTAGCGGAAACCAGCAATAAAGACACACCGTTCTACACCCGTTTATGATATAATGATACAATATTAACAGATATTAATATTCTAATAGGCTACTAAATTATTTTAATTAGAGATAATAATGTTATATAATTTGCTTCTTTTAATACAGGAGGTTGCGGGTTCGATTCCCGCCGGGTGCAAGTATTTATGCTTAAAAAATAAATATTTGTGTCTGGTCTGGGTGTCCCTCTATGTATAATATATATGTATTTACAAAAGAAAAATAAATATAAGTATTATATCCGTTGTCTAGTCACCGTAACACAAGCTTAGTCGCTTACCACGGGGCTAGATGGCGCTGTGTGTTGTTCACAGAATTTATTTATTTATTTATTCATTCTTTTCACGATTAGTTGCCTCGACCTTTTTTGAATGAAAATTGTACAAGTGTTGGACGTTATACAGTGTACCTACTATCTAAGCAGCGCCAAGCAAGGCTATGATATAGTTCAGACACAGTAAACTATATCACAGAATTGACAGATACAGACTAAATAGCCTAAAAAATGTATCTTTTTGTAGTTAAAATAAAAGTGAAATATAATAATCTGTTGAGATATCTCAACAGATTATTCGCTCAACAGATTATTATAAAGAGGAAAGATTTGTTTTTGTGTGTGTGAGTGTGCGTGTGTGTGTATGTATGTTTGTTATGAATAAACTCAAAAACTACTGGACCGATTTCAAAAATTCACCATTAGAAAGCTACATTCACCCTGAGTAACATAGGCTACTTTTAATCCCGATATTCCCACGGGACCGGGACTTACGCGGGTGAAACCGCGGGACGCAGCTAGTCAACAATAAATTTATATGTCTGACACAGAAACACCCACTTGATGAATTTAGATAGTTCACTTTTTGCCTTATTTGTTTGTACTTACTACCTGCCTTTATTAGTTGTCTAGACCGTAGAAGACCGTAGTTGTTAACTGTCAAAATACACCGTGGGCGGTCTTGAAATCTTCATTTTATTGGCAGACGAACTCATTGATGTTATATAGCTTGCATTCATTCGATCTTTAGATTGTAATCATAAAATTGACGGTTGGGACCGTAGGCATAAATTTGACGATTACTGGGGTAGACAATTGTGATCTACATTTTAGTTTAATGTGTTGTTACATAGGTACTAATATAGGAAGTAAACTATGGTGACGTAAAATTAGATTTACCTATCTGATATTAATCTTTTACGTAATAGTTAAACATAGACTTCTAGAGGTAGAGCATTGGTATAAATTATGAGAGTACTAGTTTGGGCCAATATATCTAAATGCAGGTAGGTACTAAACTAATTGTTCCGCGAACAGTAGACCTCGCTAGCACTTTATTGAAATGACCTACTTATGTATTTAACCAACTTCGAAAAAGCAGGAGACTTATAAGTGAGGAGTCTGTAATGAAAAGGTGATTCCAGGAGCGTGGAAAAAAAGGCTTGTTCTTTAGGTAGAAGGTGAAAAATTTACTGTATCTAGAGCTATTCTGCTCATCACTACGAAGATCCTCATCAGATCTTTACCGAATTTTTATTAGACTAATTTGAAATTACTATATTAATAAAAAAGAATCATAGAAATCGGATCTCATGGTGCTGAGATATCAATAAACCTCTTTTGTGGGGGAAATTCCTCGCCAATTAAAATTCCCCCACGACGAAACTGAAACTGTACCAAGTTTTATCAAAATCTGTTAAAAAATACAACCTATAGAGGAAAAGCAACAAACCAACCAACTGACACAAAAAGCAAATTTTGCCATACTTGAAGCAGAGACGCTTCGCTCGCTCCGTCGATTGATATAAAATTACAGAAATTTAAACACTTTGCCTACTAATTACTAGTTGACGGCCTCTGTGGCGCGTCGTGCGAAAGCGCGACTGCAATGCGGAAGGTTGCGGGTTCGATTCCCGCCGGGTGCAGGTATTTATGCTTAAAAAATAAATATTTGTATTCCTTATGTTTTTATTGCTCAAGGCATTTTTACTTGAAATATTTTACAAGGAGAAATACATCATCAAAAACACCGAGCGAGCGCACTCGCCCGGCAAGCGAGGGGCACAGGTTCGAATCCTGTCATGGGAGGATTTTTGATGATGTATTTCTCCTTGTAAAATATTTCAAGTATAAATATTTGTGTCTAGTCTGGGTGTCCCTCTATGTATAATATGTATGTATTTACAAAAGAAAAAATAAATATAAGTATTATATCCGTTGTCTAGTCACCGTAACACAAGCTTAGTCGCTTACCACCGGGCTAGATGGCGCTGTGTGTTGTTCAGAGTATTTATTTATTTATTTTAATTATAAATATCGCAGCATTATTCTCGCCTTCATTGCATTCAGCTACATAATGAATGGGACATTGTAGTAATTACAATTAATTGACTTTGGATTTACGCAATCGCAATAATGAAACTTTTAATTAGACTTTTGTACACAAATGTTTAATTTATTCTTTACTTAGTATTACTATTAATTATAAATATTTATGTATTATCATCTGCACTAATATTATAATATTAGTGCAGATGATAATACATAAATACATACATAAAGTTGCATTATTGCGATTATAATAAAAGAAAAGATTTGTATATTTGTGTGTGTTGGTGTGTCTGTATGTTTGTAATGAATAAACTCGAAAACTACTGGACCGATTTAATAAATTCTTTCACCATTAGAAAGCTACATTCACCATGAGTAACATAGACTGATATTGATCAGGTACTGATTTGATCCCGATATTCCCACGGGATCGGGACTTACGCGGGTGAAGCCGCGGGACGCAGCTAGTAGTTAATAAACTATAATCTCAATGTATACATCAATTTTATTGCTCCAAAAAGCAGCTTCCACAAAATACTCCACGAATCAACCCGCTTACGCTGCCCGCATCCAACGACTTCTTCCGATTCTCAACGTATCATCGGTTCACCTAGTAAGAGACCTATTTGCCACTGCATCTTTTTGTTTGTGCTCAGAGTACCGAACCATGCAAGATTTTATTTGAAAACACTCAAAATTTCCAAACCTATGAAGTATGTTGGCTAAGTATATATTGTGGAGAATATTAATCTATCTATCTATCTTCTATTATATAAAAATCAATCCCTATTTCCCTTGGTCACGGCATCACACTTAAACTTTTACACATATTTCGATAATTCTTTTTTTGTTGTGTTTGCTATTGTCAGGAGAAGGTTCTTATGAAAGAAAAAATGCTAAACCGATTTTGATGAATTTTATTTTTTTATACTAAACGACAGGACAACGTCTGTGGGGTCAGCTAGTCAACGATATAATATAAATCAATAAGTACGATATTACGCCTACGATACTGAACAAAAGTGACTATAAAGCAATAGGAAAGTTACCTACTTGTACCAAGTTGCCTAATTTAATGAAAAGTATCGACATTACTTAGTGAAGCAAACAACTCTAGGCGTTTTTATTTTCATTTCAAATTCACTCTTGTAAAACAAAAGCTCGGAGGTAATAAAAGTAGCGTAATAAATATCCGAGAAAGTTGTTTTAATTTCTTCTTTACACGGAGTAGATTAGGTACCAGGCGCGATTGGCAAAACTTCCCTGTTTTTAATTTTCTTTAAAACATCCGCTTTTTCTCTCATTTTATTTTCACTGAATAGGTGGAAGGCTTTCTTACTTACAAAACAAATATATCTTTCGAAGGATATAAAGAGCTAACTTATAATGCCATTTTGAACCCTAATGACTCTGTTTGAAGTTCTATTATCAGACAGCCGAAAGAGTTTTTTTCCACTTTTTAATTGCCAAGCAGAATTCTAACTTTACCGGGCGCTTCAATTGTTTTTAGAGATCCGTAACCCTAATTCGGCGAGACTTGAATTGCTTTTATACTTTATTCAGACCTATTTGATAACATTATTTTATATTCATGCTTTTTTATTTCTACCCTTA
Organism: Idaea biselata; assembly: GCA_958496205.1. Classification (NCBI taxonomy): domain Eukaryota; kingdom Metazoa; phylum Arthropoda; class Insecta; order Lepidoptera; family Geometridae; genus Idaea; species Idaea biselata. The sequence continues at coordinate 22,776,086 of OY292397.1, forward strand.
TCTGGATCTCAATACTTTTTACGGTAGAAGAACTGAGTTGCAACTTGCTTTTTTACAAGCATGTTTTGATGGGTTAATGATTTACTATTAACTTCTAATAGTTAATCATTATTATCTTAGGTGTCTACAATGATCAGAACTTAGATAGAATGAATTTGACTTTCCATTTTGAGCTCGAATTTAACTCCGTACTCTCTATAAACGAATCAATGAAGATAAAATTGAATAATCGTTCGTCAGGTAAACAATGTTTATTCTAATACGGAATGAACATTCTCGATCATGGGAAAATGTTCGATCGTAGGACAATCGTAGGGCGAACGAGTCGCTGCCCCGCCGCGGGCACTCCTTATCAAAGCCATTGTGTCGAAGTATCCTTCACATTGCAATATTCTATTCTAGGAATACTTGAAGATTAAACTGATAGCCACATTAATGCAATAACCATTCGTCTTAATAAGATTATGAAACATGACATGTTGAATTAGAATTCATCGGCATATTTGCGGAGTTTTAATTTCGGTATATTTATACCAGCATTTAGCTTTTTGGCCTATTTTTAAGGTAATGAATGTGGTCTATGGTTAAGCACGTTCACCTGGGAGACACTTGTTCATTGTAATATTAACACGATGATCAGATGGCGTGTAGATATTAACTGGCCAACAAAAAAAACTTACCACCCATAAAATGCAAAAAATGGACATTTTCTGCTTATCTAAAACGAGAATAATATCTCAAGTCGAGAATAATGGCTGGAATAAAAACGTATGATATTAAATCTCTGGAGCCTTTCTCGAATATGCCATAAACCTGGACCTGTTATAGTTTGCCAAAGTAATTAAGCTGTAAAACTTAGTGGTCTCTGCTCTCATAATGAAATATAAGTATATCCCTCCGATTATTTATTAATGTCGGTCATTTATTGCACTATAATATAATGTGAATAAAAATAAATATCTTCGTATAATTTATTTGTTTTAGCTCCGTATCTTCGGGTAAACCTTTGTTGGATTCCATTAAATTAATAACTTTATAATGATTGATATCATTATAAAAGGGTTTTATGAAACGTTAAAGTATTTTTTTTTTGTATTCGGTTGAAGTGATAATGTCATATGTTTTGAAACCTTTATTTTGCCTTTATAAACTCAAAGGTTACTTTCAGCTCTGTAAAGTACTCTTTTCATATATATCTTAGGCTGAGATTCATAAACCGCACTACGCCTTTACTTTGTAAGAAAGTCGCACTTTGGCTCAAAATAATGTTTCATAGTCATGCTAAGGACGGTCTTTACTTCGAGAAACCCTGCTTTGCTTCGTAAAGTACTAGTCCACAATATCGTCGACTTTCGTCTCAAAGTAAAGTTTGAATTATTAAACTACTAATTTTAATAGTCTTGTGACTAGTGCAAAATTTAGAGTTTATTGGTATATTCAATCTGGTTGTATTATGCACTCATAAACGGCAATGTCATTTCTGTGAAATAGGTACTACATGGGTACTCTACAGTCACTCTACTGTGCTTGTTGTGTATTTGTTTTAGCTGCTTTATTTTGACGCCAATATTATCGATACGATTGAGTCTTTGCTCAATGTTTTCGATATTGTCCATTGTGTTAGCAGCAAGTTATCGTGTAATCCAAGAATACGGTGTCCGGGGATGGTAGCCAAGTCGTTAATAATATAAAATTCAATCTAACAAGAGCAAGGGAAAAGAAAAGCAAAAACGTAAATAGTTTTGACATTTAACAACGACAGTAAACAGGTTATACAGAAATTACGTTTCTTTTTACTACAATATTTCAGTATAACGGCATTTGTGAAATTATTATATATTATAGATAGTCGCGACGCAGCTGACAAACATTTTTATTGGATAATGTATACAAATTATTTTATTTGTAAGAAAATTGTATGATTAGTTATTAATTTACTAATGTTGAATAATATAAAATTTGCGTAGAACGTATTACTGTCGTGGTTTACTTTGGCTTTACTTACTACAGCGCAAAGCCGCTCTATCTAAAGTAAAGTTCGAGTGGCGACTATGAAATTGAAATCGGCCATAGTAAACTTCGTGATTTGAAAGCATGCTTTGCGAAAACTACTTTGATGCGAAGTAAAGTTCTGTTTATGAATCTCAGCCTTAGAATAATAGAGGGTTAGAGTCATGTTGGCTAACACACGTTATGGCATTATCTTTCTTTTTAATATCAAATAATTTGATAGGTGTACTTTTGAGTATTTCTTAAATAGAATCATTTGGCTTAAAACATCATATAATACCTAATGATATATCATTTATTCTATTCTATGAAATAGTATAAAACCAGTGAGAATAGGTTGACTATTTCTATAAAATCCACGCGGATCTGATGCGAATTGGATGAATGGGTGAGTTTTAAACCGACTTCAGAAAGGGACAAGGTTCTTAATTCGGTTTGTATGTGAAGTCTGATTTCGATAATTATTTTTTTACTTGGAAAGTGAGAGTCCCGAGTTTGTCCCATAAAATCTTCAAATCTCAATAAAGATCTGATGAGAACGTTCGGAATGATGAGTAGTGTCAGTCGAAAATGCACTAATAAGAGTTTATTAAAAAAATAATTATGAATTTCAAAACTCGAATTCAAATTAAAAGGGAGGTTCTTTTTTAAATTAAATAAGGACCTCTCCTTTACTTTACTCTTCCCCTGACTTGGTATTAATATTTTGTATTAAGTATTTCCTAAACTGTTGTTTTACATACCTATATTATCTCTTACAGTTCATCCGTCCGATAAAAATCAGTTCTAGGGTACTGCGGAGGCTTATGAACTACACGACTTATTTAGAGCTGAGAGTAAGACCCAAGGAATAGATATCAAACAAATTTCATTAAAATTGGTTTAGTAATTTCAAAGCCTATAATATCACAACCAAACACCATTATCTACAAATAACGTAAAACATTTAAAAGATTTATCTTTTTTGAATATGAGATAGGTTTGTAATAATACTTTATTTTAAAGAGTGTGAAGACCATTTGTATTTACATAAACACAGATAAAAGTTGTGAAAATATTGTGATTATCTTTGCCGACCAGCAACTGTTATTTAGTAGGAAAATTGTTTGAAGTGTTCTCTATTAGCATCAATTTACTAACCAGTTTTCATATGCCCACTACGCTACGCTACAGCTTCGAGGTTATTTAAATTCTTGGATTCCGACTGATTTGTATAATGTACCTACCTACGTAGGAGAAAAAAATATATCTTATATCTGGATTTGTATTTTGCAATTTGCATGTACTTTTATTATTGACCTTTCTTCTTCCTGCCCATCCATCCCAAATTATTTGGGGTTTGCCCAGTAGGTAAGTTTTCATTGACCTATACCTACCGCAAAAGACTTTGACGTTATACTTAATTTACACAAAAGATTTTGTTGGTGAAGTAAAGAATTAAATGTTTATTGATCCCTTATTCATAAAATCTAATAATTCTATTCAAAACACACCTTCGCACTTTTTATCAAATGACAACCGTCGGATTTATGCATAAAATATTAAGTAAATAGAAGATTTAATAAACATTTATAACTTAGTTATATAAAGACAGTATTTTAAATATCTTTTAACTTCATAAAGATATCGTCAGTCAAATTAAACTTAAAGCTTATTATATTATAAAACTGGTCATGCTTGTAACAAAAAATATAATCACGGTTCAAATTAAGGATCATTATAGTCATAATCGAGATAATAATTTGAAAAGATTTCTATGGTCATTGGTCAGTCCAATTTACATCTACCTACTCTCGGTTGCCTAGCTAGATTGGAACAATAAACTAATTAAATGCCATAATTAAGTAAAATCAAGCCATACACTTCACTAGGGTGGTCTCATTCATGTTTATCTTGACAATTTATAGTTTGAAGCATTATATTCGGTATAACGTAATGTCATATTATAAATTTCCCAAGTGAACGCGGGCGCAGATATGTTTAATGTATGATGTACATGACATGTCTCTCGGTTAATTAATGTAAGCACTGCGCAGGAGTTAATTAATTGTCGGCTACCCATGTAGCTCGCATGAAACATTTATAAAATTCATAACAGTGTAGCTAATTATGAAACATGGACGCGCGCTCGCTTTGCACCACCCGCCGAGCGATCTGAGCTCTGCTTCAGTAAAAACTAATTTCTACACCGGATTTACTCGTTTATTAAATTACTCATGTACTGTAACGGAATGCAAGCAGAAGCCACATTGTAAATACCTTGGTTTTATACCCTTAACGATACACATATGGGAAAATTTATTGTCCTTACTTCTTCCTTTATCAATAGATTTTATTTTTTTGCCAATATATTTCGTTACCTTAACTTCGTTTCATCATCCGACAGCTTTTCATACCTTGCTTGCTATACTTGGCTACACAAATTAGGTAGAGGTAGTAGAATTATAAACATAACCTTTCTTAACAGTCTAGTAAAAAGGACACAACACAGCTTTATGTTGTGTCAATGAGGAGGAACACTAACTTTTTATCCCGGCAGAGGGCGTTTGTCGACTAATCTTAGGATTGAATTAAGAACTGTCAAACAGGTGTTTTTTACAACTCTCGGCGCCAAATTGGCCATATCGGTCTGAGACCGAAAGAATAAAAAAAAAACTCGGCGTTTCCATTGGTGGAGGACCATCATCGAAAAAAAATAAGATCATCTGATGCCAGCGCCATCTACTTACAGCTTTGCGTGTGGCACCCCATTGGACGCAACGTCGATTTGTAATTTCAGCGAACACGAAGTAATAAAAACGAATAAATATTTAAGTGGTAGGTATGAATATATTCAGGTTAACCTTCATTTATCATAGTAAAGTGTTAACGATGTCATTGTTAATGCGTAAATGAGCAACGTTACTTATGTGAACCGGAACCATAAAATTTAATTGTACAATTTTGAGTTAAAATTCATTTTCAAAATCGACAAGAACATGGCGGTCGTTAAATATTTATCAGCGAATTAGTATGACTACTAAACCGACGAAATCAATTAAGTTATTTTTTGCCAAAGACGGTCCTTCTGAGCCGTTCCAGAAATTGGTGATGTTTCAGCGTGTTCGTCTCATCAACCGATACAATGCCGTGTCGTCGCATGTCTAATTAATTCTTTTAATACATGCCTTAACATTGTACGACTTTACTTACACGAATACATTTACAATGTTATCTTTGGACGATGACAGTTTTTTGAATGTATGTAATTTAATTATCTTGTAGGTATTTATTTAATTAAGGTTATTTGGTATCGATTTTATAAACAACTCTATGGCTACCCGCGCATCACTGATGCCTGCCGTAGCGTCGAAATACCTTTGTGATTTGATTATCGCCTTTTCTTTGGTTATGTGAAAAGGATTAGCGACGCTACGGCGACGCGATGTATCAGTGCGCGTATAGCCTATATAACCACATTCATAATAAAACGATTTGAACAAGTTTTATCAATCACATATATTATTATTATCATGCAATACATGCACTCGTATTTATTTAAACTCGATTAGTAAGTACTGATCCCAAATAGATTAGGAGGGGGAAGTTGGTCATCTTACCTCATTAGTACCAAGTGGAGACTTATATGGTGGAAAGAGTAGTAAAAGTTATGCTTAAAAAACTCGGTCAGCCGCGATTCAGCCTGGGCCCGTCTGAGCTCAGCCCGTTTTTAGGGGAGCAATCGGGCCTGGGAACTTACCTCATCGAGTACCAAGTTGGGACTAATATGGTGGAAAGAGTAGTAAAAGTTATGCTAAAAAAAGTCGGTCAGCCTCGAGTCAGCCTGGGTCCGTCTGAACTCAGCCCGTTTTTAGGGGATCAATCGGGGTAGGGACGGGCCCAGGCTGACTCGAGGTTGACCGAGTTTTTTAGGCATAACTTTTAGTCTACTTTCTACCATATTAATCCCAACTTGGTACTCGATGAGGTAAGTTCCCAGGCCCGATTGATCCCCTAAAAACGGGCTGAGTTCAGACGGGTCCAGGCTGACTCGAGGCTGACCGACTTTTTTTAGCATAACTTTTACTACTCTTTCCACCATATAAGTCTCCACTTGGTACTAATGAGGTAAGATGACCAACTTCCCCCTCCTAGTCTTAAAGGTAAATCGATGACAATTATACATATAAACCATGGTGAAAACCGCATCAGTTCAGTAGATTTTGAGTTTCAATTGCGAACTGACAAACGGATAGACAGACGCGTAGAGGCGGCGAAAGACATTTTTATACAATACAAGCTGACCCGACAGACGTTGTCCTGTCGTTTAGTATAAAAAAATAAAATTCATCAAAATCGGTTTAGCATTTTTTCTTTCATAAGAACCTTCTCCTGACAATAGCGCTCACAACAAAAAAAGAATTATCGAAATATGTGTAAAAGTTTAAGTGTGATGCCGTGACCAAGGGAAATAGGGATTGATTTTTATATATAAGATTACCTAAGGTAGGCATTCTTATTTTTGCGAAGAACGAACTTTGTGCTATTTACATTTCAGTTATTATTGAATTTTATATTGTAAGTTAAGACAGATAGATGAGTATGCATACTGTATTTGTGCGTACATGCCATACACACATGTACATGCACAATTATAATTAGGTAATTCCTGTTTCTACCTTATTAAATACGCAATCTAAGTAAATAGATAGGTAGCTGTAGGTAACACATACATTTACATACAATTTTTACGAAATCCAAATTCCAGTCATAAAAGTATCTCGGCAAGAGTTTAGTCACGGAGTTATTTGCAGTTACTTACTTTTTGGGGAAAATATAGAATTCTAGAAACCGTAATGTTTAAGAAAAAGTGTTTACGTGTTGGGTCAAATTCATTTGTTTGCATAACATCACGATTCTATGTTTGGATAGGAAAATAAGTGTTCAGTTCTTTGTTTTTCAAGAAATTTATTAGTTTTCGGCCATCTGACTAGTTCCGGTCAATGGATTACCTTTTTATGATTACGTAGTCTTTACTTACGGCATTTTTATCCGTTAGCGTCACCGTTACGTTTATTACTTATTGTTTTTGATGATTATCTAAAACTGGACCAATGGATCAAGAAACCAATGTAAAAGCAAGTAGATATGTAGGTACTTACTAATAGAGCAATAGGATGACTCTTTCAAAAATCAAATACCTTTGAAATTTTTCTACCGTATAAGTTGCCAATTCTTTAACTACCGTTAAATGAAATGTATTGTAAAAAGCCATTAAAAAGGGGATCACAAACGCGAATTGTGATTTCAATTTAACGTAGATCTGTTTCTTACAATGTTTATATACAGGTATCGCTTTTATACACTTTTATCCCCAGAATCAACTGAAGAAGTATTTATAAATAAAACTTTATCTACAAGTTTAATGTAAGACTACTGTTTAGAACAGGCTCGACTGAATTTAATTATCTTTCTATAAATAATGAACTTAAATTAATTGCCTACAATTATTTTATCTTTAACGATCGCGAATAACAATGAGCCTTTTCCATAAATATCGAGGCAGAAATACTGAAAGTCTTATAATAAAGTATAGAGGCATGCTACATGCATGCCTCTTTACTTTATTTATTATAAGACTATAAGACTTTCTCTACTAGAAGGTATACATCGCTACTTCTCTATAGAAGTATGGTAAATATGTAGGGACCAAATATGCTAGAGACAGCGTATTCATGATGTTTTTGCTTATTATCTGGCAAAGCTCTTAAATACCGCGAAAAACGAAGAAAAGCTTTTTTTTCCTAGTTTGCGTTTTCGGCGTTTGACCACTTTCATGTCTGATGGTAAGTGTAGTCTAAGATGAAGCACTCTGACCAAGAAGGTGCCTGTTCACACTCGACACACAATGTTATTTTGACAATATCAAAATAAAATAATTATCTGGTTTGGTATAATACCTTTAATAATATTTGGTATAATTGATAATAACTATAACCTATATTCAGTAAACTAAACAGAAGAAATTCATACCTGCAATTTCACTGATCCCTGTAAAACTTTGACTTCAAAAATAAGGCTACTGGTATATTTCAAAGAACCTCTAGTCTGCCGTGTGTCATTTTAAGTAACGCATATGCACAAAGTTCAAGTTTTATCGCAAAGCAATATCCTCCAAATATATTTCAAATACAGGCCATATACCTAACCGTTGTTAAAAACTCCGTACCCAGATAGTTCGGTAGAGTTTGTATCGGTAACTTGTACGTTGGTGTTAAGTTTTGCATACATCGCAGACAGTTTACATCAAAACAAGTGTGGAGGTTGCGAGGAGGGGGATGGAGTGGGCTGGGGGGCGGGCCTAGGGCGTGCAGTGCAGCCAGACGCATGACCTCCCGCCTTGCACTTGCTCGCGCATTCTACATTTCTTGAACATCACATTTACACCGTTATGAAATACTTCTATCGTGCAGTTATTTGGTAATACATACTGTGAACTATACGTTACCATTTTACCAAACCAAAATGTTCATTTTTATTTTTATCAATATTATAAAAAAATAGGAGAGTCCCGCGGTTTCACCCTTGTAAATCCCGATCCTGTAAGAATATCGGGATCAAAAGTTCGCCTCGATGATGTAGCTTTCTATTGGTGAAAGAATTTTTCAAATCGGTTCTGTGGTTTCATAGATACCCGGAAAATACATACAACATACCTTACCTACATAAATGTTACCAATGTTACCTCTTTATAAAGTTTAAAAAATAAAAATATACCTACTTAATTCTCTGTCTTCAAAGCACAAGACATTTGAAGATATGACGAAATATCAAACTTCACAAAATAAATAATACCCAAAAGACATAATTAAAACATGGCATATTTTTTTTGAATTGTGAACGATATGTGTTCATTTATGCAGCTTAAAAACATGAGCTGAGGAAAATAAACTTCGTGGAAATATGTTTTATTCCAACATGGAAAAACCTTACTTCAATATAATATGAAAATTATTCAATCCGCTAATTGAGCCAAGTATTTCTTTGAATAAGGAAATTTTAAACTACGCAAAGAAATGTTATGAAGCTGAGAAATACATTGTATGGTATACAAGTAGCGCCATCTAGCACGTAATAGCAGAACTTTCAATACGAAACATTTTCTTGATAAAACATTATCGAATGTTACTCTTCCATTAGCCTGTTACCTTTCCTTTTTTTGTTTTATTTTTTTATTTCTTTTTTATAATGTTTAATTTCTTTTGTGTGTCGTATTTTGTTGTCAATAAGTGTTTTCTATTCTATTCTTTCTTTAGCAATTCGTTTGAATGATGTATTTCGTAGGTATTGAATAAAAGTTTAGTCCTATTTTTATTAAGTCAAAAATAACATGATAAATAGAATACAACAAAATAGGTAAATAAGTACATATTGACCTTACTTTTGTTTTATATGATGGACTACAATCTAGATCATTTTTTCAAACCTTAATAGTAGTGATGGGCCGACTAGTCGGCAACTAACAATCATGCAATAAAACCAATATTTATTGAATTAGTAGTACAGTTAGTTGGTTGGGTAGTGAGAAAAACGTTAATAAAACACGTCTTCATAGCCTACATACATCATCTAAACATCATACATCTAAAATGGCATAACTATGCTCCATTCAATTTTTTTCGATTTTTATTTTAATTTCAAGCATTATTTGGAAGTTTCGCTACAGCATTCGAAGTGCAAATTTATCCAAAAATACCAATAATCGCCGAGTGATCATGATTAATCCAAATATCTCGGAATTATAGTGTTTTGCATTGCCTAGTCTGCTAGTCGGCAGAACCTCTAGTCGGCCCATCTCTAATAGTTTTTAATTTGTATATTATTATAGCGTTAATTAATTTAAGTTAAATTATTAATAAATTAGGATATACCTAAACAAAAAAATATAAACCGACAATATTTTTTATAAACGATGGCTGAGCGTTTTAATAGCACTATCTCACCTAATGATAAAATATGGTATAAGATGTAGCACGCTTATCTAGCTGAAGAAAGACGGCAGTGGAACAACAGTGTTTAGTAAAATTATAAGTTCCAATCGTATTAGTTTAAAAAGTTTATAAGTATATTTTGTTTATGTCTAGGTATGGTATTTTGACGCAAAACTAATTTGTTCTCTTTATAAAAACCGCCACACAATTAAGCACTAAATATGACGACTAACTGATTAAATTTTATGAATAATTAAAGTACAAACGCTCCGGAAATCCTAACAATAGCGAGTCATCCGTTTTATAAATGACCTCTTTTGTTATTTTTCCTGATATTTATTAAAAAATATGCAAATCGATAGCTGGGACAGGATGCTCATTTTATTTAGTAATAAAGTCGTGTATTTGCATGTAAATTGCGTTCGTATCCGATGTGTTACAATTACAAATTGTAATGTGCAGCGTCATAGTTGGGAAAATATGACGATTGTTCAAACGCAAACTTATCTGACGCCGACTGATTTGATACCATGACCCATGACTCCATGACCGCCTATAGCATAGCAGTTTCAAAACCGCCCTGGGATCTTACTCTCAGCTCTAAATAATTGCAGGAGCTAACACTTACCTAACGTCAGTTTTATTTTGACGACCTCTGTGACGCGTCGAGCGAAAGCTTGACTGTAATGCAGCGGGTTGCGGGTTCGATTCCCGCCGGGTGCATGAATTTATGCTTAAAAATGGTCTGGGTGTTTTTTATGTACTTACATACAAAAAAAATGTATGTATATCCGTTTAGTCTAGTGCCCATCGTACAAGCCCAGTGCTTAGTTTTAGGGCTAGATTGCGCTGTGTGTAACGTCGTGCAATCGGTGCAATATTTATTTATTTCTTAAAAGTACAATTTAAACACAAATAACTTCCAAATCAGCAAAACACTCAGTTTTTTTGAGGTAAGTAGGTATTACTAGTAAGTTATACGTATTTAAACCATGAACATTTTTAACAAGCCAAACAATTCAATTGCATTTATGGACCTAATCAAGTTATTTAGAGCTATTGATAGTACGTAATACGTTCTTAAGAAGTTCTGCTAGGCTAGTATTTGACTAGATCAGTTTAAGTCTTGCTATAAGAACTCGCATAACTTTTATTGTATCAGAACATGCAGCAGATAATGACGTCATATCTTGACCCATCTACGTTTACCGTCCCATCTACTGTTATCTACCTACCCATTGCGTCACAGCCAAAATATACACATGACAAATTATATTCAAATTTAAAAAAATAAACACGTGGGGAAGTAGTTGGGTTAAATTCATTAATTGCTACCACTATTATTATAAATTAAAGAAAGTGACAAATTGTGAACAAAAATTTGATATCATATATACCTAATCTACAGTCGCACCTGCACGGAAGCAGAGCAAACACAAAAACTACATTAGTTCAACGTTATAATAAGTGGTCATTATTTATTCATGTTACTATCTGAATTATTCAAATGTAACCCAAAACAAACATAAAATAAAAATATGATATTCAAGTGAAATAGATTACGTTTTATTTATAGATTAACGATCGAATGTAACATTTACAATATTTTAAGCCTCTTTCACCAATGATTTTTTTTTTTATTTTGTCAAAAGTGCGTTTTAGCTTGGCATAGGACGACCTCTGCGGCGCGTCGGGGGAAGGCCCGACTGCAATGCAGAAGGTTGTGGGTTTGATTCCCGCCGGATGCAAGTATTTTTGCTTAAAATGAAATCTTTGTTTCTGGTCTAGTTGTTTTCTATGTATCATATGTATGTATTTACAAAAAAACGGTATAATGTGTAGTATATTCGTTGTCTAGTACCCCATAATACAAGCGCAACGTCGTGCAGTTTTTTTATTTTTATTTATTTATAAAGATAAAAGCGTTTTTTTCTATGCCACCTATTATGACATGTATTCTGTGATGCAAATTTTGGATGGAGATGGCCTGTTTAGTTACTAGGTACGTTATTATGTTGTGTGATGTGATGAGTCTCACATATACCTAAATAATAACATATATTTCATTTCTATTTTACCGATATAATGTAGAAAGTCGGGCCGAAGCGCAGTAGCTCCTTGGGCTCAAAATCTTCTCCTTATTTGTTGAAAAAATAACCAAGTTGAACAAAGAAATGTACCTAATTCTAGTTTGCAACTCTAAATCTTAAAGTTTCCTAGTTTGAATGCATCTGTAAAATACAAATTATTGGCGATTGTTTCGTAGAATGCAGGTTCATTAAAATTTAAAACTGTATTAAACCCTGAATAAGGATTAAGCAGCTGGAAAATAATGTCTTAGGGTTACGAATTGCAAAATAAACAAATTTATTAATTTTATGAACATCATACAGCACCATCTAACCCCATGGTATCTAAGCTATTAAAGTTTGTGTTACGGTGACTAGACAACGGATATAATAATTGTATTTTTCATAATTACCTTTATTTATTTTTCTTTTGTAAATACATACATATTTATTATACATAGAGAGACACCTAGTCCAGAAACAAATATTTATCTTTAACCGTAAATACCTGTTCCTGGCGGGTATCGAACCAATAATCTTCTGTATTGCAGTCGGGTACTTGCCCACCCAACGCGCCACAGAGGTCGTCAAAAAATAAAGAAATAGTGCGAAAAAACTAGACAACAATAAAATTTCACCTTAATAAAAACTTAAAAAAAAAATGTTATTTCTATAACTTCTTAATCAGACTCTTTCCAGATGTTACAAAATTATTTCTCAAATCATAAATCTCATTTGATACAAAGTAGCCGTGTATTATAAACACTCGAGTCTGAATAAACATACAGACAGGTAAATCAGAATGGTAAATGACTAACTGTAATATAAATATCAGAAATAGGAGAACTACCGACGTATGTACTGAATCAAACAATCTTTCAACGATTTCCACAAAGCTCTACGTTTTAAAATGAATCCGTGAAGATCGTAAAATATTCGATAAACAGGGCGTGTATGTTTGCTTTCGCCGAGTTTAACATTGCTATTAAACAGTCATGAAATGGACAGAAATAATCGGGTCGATCCGTTATATCGCATCATTCGTATGATGGCAGCGTATGAAGACGCTGCGAACCTACTCCCTGCCCATTGCTATGCCGGACGACAGCCGCCACTTTGTCACTGGGACATTTACCTTATTTGCTCAACGTTACACTGCTACATGATTGACAAATTATACTAAATTTCGAGAGCTACTGTTTTATATCTCCTGAGCATGTGGCATAATAGAAAAGTGATAAGTAGATCCTGCAATTTCGCTTCTACATTCATTGAAATAATTAATAAGATTGCATAATTTACCTGTAACAAAGAAACACAAATCGAACCTAGTAATAAATAAAAACATACCATCTGCAGATTTTAATTGATAGCCGACGAGGGTAACGAGGATTAAACATGATCTACAAGAGTATAGCTGTTGCTAATTGATAATAGGATCGATAAACCTTATATAGTCAATCTCATGAATGATCGTTCGTGAGATTGATAACACCGTGAGATGTATTACGTAGGTACATAATAGGTAGTGGAACATTTTAATCGTACGGTTCAGTCGCGGGCCGAAGTACATTCGCAGAGCAAGCGAAGCGAAGGCGGTGATAATGCGCAGACGCAAGCGACCAAGAGTGCCCTCCCGCAGAGTCGCTCCGGCTCCACCGCTTTTTACTAACGCGCGCTTGGCTCGTGTCTTTTTCGCTTTTCCCGATCTGGAATTCGTTGAGGGATCGCCGTTGCCGGTGGCAGACGTTTTGTGACATGTCGTGTTGTACGTGCGCAGCGTACAACGCAATTAAACAATCATCTCACTTGAATCCATCACTACTGCAGAATCTCTCACTGCACCCAGACGCTCCGGAGACCAGTCTTCTTTATTCAATGAACAACCGTGAAAACACTTCGACATAAATTGTTAATCAATCTCGTTAATTGTAAGCATTGTTCACGGATAAAAACGCGAAATGTCCTTGTTGAATTATTGTGGTCATTGTGAGATCACTAGTGAATGAGATTTGGAGACGGAGTTTTTTTTTAAACAATTAACTGCAACTTCGTAAAAATACTGTAGGTAACTGAAGCAAAGTCGTAGATAAAATTGAAAAGTTTTGAAAAAAATAAAGAATAAGCAAACATTGTAGGTTCGAAGTAGTAACATAACAATGTCAGACGTTACAATGGAAACTTATGTTTAACAAAAGGAAGAGGCAAGCGTCGACGAACGGTGTTAAATAAAATAAAAGAGAAATCATGGAGGCAAAACCCAGAAAAGAACGTAGACTCACATAAGACAGAAGTTGCCTAATTTATTGACGACACCTTCGCAATTATACGTAACAAATATATTTTAACTTGCATTGATTTTCTTTTATTATATGGATAAGATTCATACCTTTTTCAATAGTTATACCTAAAACAAAACATGGCTTTTATCTATCTACTCTAAGCTTGTAAAATACATGTTGTAGATACGATTGTTCTATTAGAATAAGTTGTACCTACATCCATATAAGTAACGATAAGTAATATGGTGAAGACTTGTTTCTCTTTCCTTTCCTTACCGCACTTACTACGTATTTAACAGCTTTTAAACTGCTTAGATGATATCATTTATAGATTCGTTAAGAAAAAGATAACTTAAATCTTTAACTGCAGCTTAGAAGTGAGCTGCAGTTAAGATTTAAGTTATAAAGTAGCCTATGTTACTCCTCGATAATGTAGCTTTCTATTGAAAGTGAAAGAATTTTTGGAATCTGGAATTACCGCCAATATATGTAACCAACGTTACCTCTTTATAATATTAGTATAGTATAGATAAATATTTGAAGGCACAACTACTTTTGTAATTAATTGGTACCTACCAAAGTACGTACGACAAGCTTTTAACTTCGTAGAGTTCTTGTGATTGATGGGACCATAAAATGAGAAAAATTCTAAAAGACACACCAAAATAGCGTTTGAATAGAGTTGAGACCACTTACCGAGCAAAGTATTCCAAATTGATGAGAGTACAGTGCAAGTGCGACCATAATATCGAGACAATTATGGACAAAGGTGGCGTGGAGGTGTCGACGGTAGCTCGCTCTACACATGTTACCATTTATTTGTATAATGTGGCTAGGGCTAGCGATGCAGTACTAGCGATTTATAGTTTGTTGTAGATTAATGCGTCGCTATTTATATAGTTTTATTGATACAATTAGTATTACTTTTTAGGGTTCCGTACCCAAAGGGTGATAACGGGATCTTATTACTGAGACTTCGCTGTCTGTCCGTCCGAATGTCCGTCTGTCACCAGGCTGTACCTCATGAACCGTAATAGCTAGACGGTTGAAATGTTCACAGACCTTTGCCGTTATAACAACAAATACTAAAAACAAATATTTAAGGCGGGCTCCCATACAACAAACGTGGTTTATGACATCTAGTGATGGAGTGATACAGTCGTTCGCATTGCGTTTACGGATTGGTCGCACTTGGCCGGTTTTTAGTAAAGATTGTGTTTCAGAATTATGGACACTATTTGACTTAGAATTTCAGCATTACCGCTCAACGTATGGTGATGCTGTGAATCTTTTGAGGTTGCTGCCTGCGGCATGATAGCGTTGGATTCGGAAGACTCAACAGAAATTGGCAAAGTATGTTCTGTATAGTTATTCACGTACCTATACATATGTCGGTCACTATTGTATTAAGATTTTGTTCAATATTAATAACTTACAACGGGATTTGAAAAACTACAATATGACAAAGTGAATATTTAACGGGGATCTGCATTATCCATAAAATATTGAAAATAAAATAAAAAGCCAATGTCCGAACGCTTTGGTGGCAGCCCTCGATGGGACAGAGAGAAGCCGCTTGCCTTTCCATTGAATCAAATTCATATATTTTGAGATTCAGTCGCCAATTTTATAGGTAGAGTTAGCAAAAACCAATGAACGATGAAATTGTTAAAAAATACATAAAAAAAACAATTAACAATTTTCCTATCATTTACTTAAATACCTAGTCAATAACGCGCTAAAAAGTAATTAAAAAAAACCGAATATATTATGATAGATAACCTTAGTCGAAGATACTTAATAAAAAAACGTATACTGATCATACCTATTTCGTCTAATTAACACCGATATGTATTAGGGCCATCGTTTCATATTTGGCATGTTATTTTTTATAATAAGTTAGGCCTCCTTGAACAGACATTAAGTAGCACAGTTGGATTAGTTATGTTTACTGTAGGTAACATGCTGATGGTACATTCCGCGGATTGTTTTATTGGATTATGCGGTGAGGACGCGAAGCAGCTATAACTATTCAGTGTCGTCTTTTGTGTTATGGAAAAACTTGTTCTTGAACCCATGTAGTGTGAAAGTGTCTTTTATTTTTGCAGTTTAATGTTACATATGTACACATATTATCGCGTTCGTGGCGAGGCTGTCATCGATGCGCCAATGCTCCTGTACCGCCAGACCGCGCGTTGTTAGCGCGGACAATACAATGTTTGCCTATTTGAAGCCTTCACCATTATTGTACTATGCTGGCTGAGCTTTGTTTTTTAAATAAAACAACACTTAGTTTCTCAGAGCTAAGAGTTTGTAAAACAAATAAAATTTAATAAAATATATTCGTAATATAATTATAAGTTAAGTATACCTACTAGATTGCCCAGTCTACGTGCTAGATGCCAACTAAAGGGGCTTTAGATGATGCTAAGGAATATCTTGAATCTTGGCGCTGAAAATAATGCTAAGTTTTTATTTATTTACATGTTAAGGTAGGTAAAGGATTTTTAATTGCCATGTCGACAGAACCCTGAGAATTCTTATTGAACCCGTCGTCGGTCCTGGACTAATGTTTATTTGGACATATTTATGGCCATAGTTCTGCTTTTTGTGCAGATGGAAATATGTGTGGCGGATCGCACGTCGCCGTGAGATTCGGACACCTCTCCGCTTACTAAATTTAATATCGTCGGCTTTATACTGACGACCAGCCGAATAAAAAAATTGAAATCGCCATTGTGTCGGCGACACGGACGGCAGTTCGCGCCTACCGACCACTCATGAAAATTATTTTGTTTTTATAACAAAATGTATGTTTATGATAACACCTGTTTCGTTGATGCCTCGGCGATCGGTGTCACTCTGAACTTGTCTCGATTTTTTGCCAATTTAAAGACTATAAAGACGCCCGCATCGCCGGCTAATTTAACCACTGTTCACCGAATTACGCATTCGTTTGCTTTCCGCGACGTACAGACGTACACTCCTCATTTCTTTCTCGAAGACGTTTGAATACACTTTACATAGATATCTTGTAATTGTGTATTATTATTTTTGATCAGTTCTAGAAACATACGATTCAAATATGGGTGGAATGATATTCCTATCAATTCGTGATCATAAATCGTGCGTTATGTCAACAATAATGATACGAATGTCAAAAGGATGCCGCGCGTTTTTGCATAACTATCTAGTTCGGTGGAATTTATACTTAATAATTAAAAATAAAAGATAATCGACTTCTATTATGATCGCTATGTCACATTTAACCTAATCGGCGGTCTGTTATACTTATAACTATATTTTTACTTATCGTTAACGTCCGTGACTATATTCGTAAATCACATACCTATAGAGATTCCATTCAAATCATTCTAGTAAATGTTTTTAATGATACTATTTGTGCATATTCCCAGTTCATCTCCTGTGAAATATATAACGCGATATAATTGTGAAAGTATTTATTTAACGGGCAACCATAGATTAGACGCGAAGAGCAAATATGTCTATTGGCCGGTTTGTATTGATAAACAACATGAAATCAAAGATAGTGTAGCTCTCTTTAGCGTACACTACGAGTTATGTATTTTCGTAATCCAATCCATAAGAAAACACTACAATAATCGTACATTTCTCTTGACAATGTTCCTTTGAATAAAGAGAGTTAAGACAAAGATACAATGTCGAAGATTTGTTTACTCTGCGCTAAGAGGCCAACTTCGCGTGATTACCCTGTACCGTGGCCACTTGAAAAATAGACTTTCTTACGCAGAATTATAAGAAGGATTCTCTTTAATAATGTGTCGACTCTGTATCTTGACTAAGATAGCGTTCAAGCTCGTGAACGGTCCTACAGGATTAAATTAGTACGTACTCAAATGTCACAGTTTACTATGATATCGCAATCAATGTTGACGTGGGAAATATGCTCGTTTGTGACCGTCGCGAGGGTACACAAGCGACGTCTATAAATTTTGCAATGAGTTATAGGACCTCTCGAACGGTAAGCAGTAACTCAATCATAATCAAAACGTCCGCAACCGATGAACGTTTACTTTATTTGGTTATCTTACCTACCTTTAGAATATAAAATCATAATGTGAGTAGCTGTTATAAAAAAAAATATCGTAAATGGTAAGTACATGTCATAATAAGTGGAAAAGTCGGAGCAAACAGGTAGCTCAGTATGCAGTGTCCGGGTGCGCATACGGGATGTGAACGGTACGGCCCTGCCTTCCTGTTTTAAAACCCACTTTTTTATCATCAACATGAGACCGCATTCATTTAGTTCTTTGGTATATATAATTCTTGTTTAGAATAATTATGATGCATATTAAGTTTAATTTGTAAAGGAAATGTTACTTACTTTTATAGATGTCCTGTTGGTAGATTTTCTCGTACTGTGCAAGAGAACGAGCGTAAAAACTGTTCAAAGCCGTATTTAAACATTGACTTGGACAGGCGTCAAATGGATATAGAGTTGTGTAATTAAAATCACAGTAGTAAGAAGTAGTAATATGCAAACTTGCCTGTTTTCTGACAACGGGCTTTGACAAGTCATGTGTCAAATTTCCTACATTTTCCAACATTTTCCTACAACTTATGTCACCTTTCCTACAAATATGACACCGGTCCCACGAAATAGATTTGTATGAAAATGGGCAACTGCTACTCTGTAAATTGTGTTAAAAATCGTGTTATACTCGTGAAACAAGTAACGTTAAGTTAATCAAAATTACATTATACCTATACATAAATATACAATGTTATATGTTAAAGTACGTGCTTTTATATATAGATCTAACTACTAGAGAAGCTTGAGCGACTCCAAAATCTCGCCATCCGCTTCATTTACGGTCTCCGTAAATATGACCATGTCTCGGAGTTCCGCGGAAAGCTTAAATGGTTGCCAATCCGTCTGCGTAGAGACTCTCATATTCTCTCTCTGCTTTATAGAATTATTTTTCTTCCCACTTCACCCTCTTATTTAAAATCCCGTTTCAAATTTAGTCACCCTCCTACTCAATTAGTCCGTTCTTCCAAAGCTCTTCTTCTAACGATCCCTGATCGCTCCTCTACTTTCTATCAAAATTCATTTACCGCTCGCGGTGTGCAACTGTGGAATGCTCTGCCTGCGTCTATCCGCCAATCCAAATCTTTGGCGATTTTTAAATCCAGTGTTTTTAAACACTACCTCAGCCTTGTCCAAACTGTTAGGTCGAACAAATAACTGTCTATTCTTTGTACTTTTCTATATTATATTTGTTTTGTATTGTATGATATTTTTTATGTCCTTATGTATGGAATGTATGTTTGTATATATTTGGTATATATATTTAATAGTAAACATATTATTCTATGTATATGTGTATTTATATGTAGTTTATGTATTATTTATATTTGCTCCGTTCATTTTTCTATCACGTTAATAATTAACCCACCCATCCCCTACAACATTTCTTTTCCATCCAAAGGTTGCCTGGAAGAGATCGCTTTTAGCGATAAGGCCGCCCATTGTACCTATATAATTGTTAGTTTTAAGTTTAATTTGTGACAAAAATGTGTCCATTTTGATTTTTCTGTCTTATTTTTAAAATTTTAATTTTAATATTATCTTTCTGTTTCTTTTGTACATTTTTTTTTTAATATGTTATATTTATATGTATTATTTGGTACAATAAAGCATTAATCAATCAATCAATCAATCAATCTAACTAAACCTTTTCTTACAAAATTGTCATTTAAATCTGATTAACCAATCAATGGAAATTTATGACGCACTCGTGAAGCGAACGAACTAAGTACGCATTGAGAGATTTTGTGGTTCTACCTAGGTCATCAGCCTTGGGATCCTTGACAGACGGCCGAGAAAGTGATCTTACAAGAGTTCCGGAACCCTAAAAACACCTAACACACGAGTATGCGGAGTTTGACATTTACTTACTTATTGAAGTCCTGTAAATGTGCATAAAATTTAGTTTTAGTACAGTTTAATGCAACGTAATTCAATGAAATTCGAATATTGAACGATCAAAAATTATTCGTAAATTTGCCAACGTATTCGAAAATCACACAATGTGTGTTTTTGCGGCAATTACGAGGACGTGCGGAGCGGTTGCCTTCTTTGCAAACATGCGTTGATTTATGTGTCTGACTTCAAGTCACGAGATGAGAGTAAAATATGAGACGACCCATCAAATATTCTACCATTTTGGGACCCAAGAGCGACTTTTAATGCTCATTATAATAAAAATACTATAGTTCATACTGAGATGTATAAATGTGCCGTATATTGCCTACCTTCGTTTGAATGCTAAAAAAATATACTTAGCGATCATCAACATTTGATATTTGATAAAGTATAATAGGAATTTATACTCATATATATATATAAGACTCCCCGTGGTTTCACCCGCATAAGTCCCGATCCCGTGGGAATATCGGGATCAAAAGTAGCCTATAGCCTTTCTCAATAAATGGACTATCCAACACCTAAGAAATTTTGCAAATCGGACCAGTGGTTCCTGAGATTAGCGCGTTCAAACAAACAAACAAACAAAAAAACAAACTCTTCCGCTTTATAATAGTAATAGATGAAGAATGGGTATGATAATATTTAAGTATAAGGTTATTGTTAATAGCATTTTTTTATAGATTCTTCTTCTGTTTTCGCGATGTTGTATTGAAATTAAAGACATTTTTCGGTTTGAATCGCGTGGTTTTTATAACTTTTAGCATTGTTTTTATTACTTTTAGCCTTTATTTATTGTTGTAACAATGCTAAAAGTAATAAAAACCACGCGATTCAAACCGAAAAATGTCTTTAGCATTTTTTTATTTATCATCATTGTTAATAATTGATTTAGCTTAAAATAAATTACAGGACCTGAAAGAAGCCTTACTTACTTCCTCCGCTGCCTCATCGACCGAAAGGTGAACCTTGGCCTCTGAAATCAGATTCTGCCACCGTTCCCTGTCCTGTGCTAGTTCTCGCCAGTCGTTGACTTGAAGTTTACGTAAGTCAATTTCAGCAATACCTGTGTCGTCCTACCGGTCTTCAATAGCTCCGCCATCAGTTCCGAGAGGAACCGTCAGAAAGAACACAAGATTTAAAGGTACCTAAAATAAAATAATATTATGTAGTTCAAACACAATTCAAGTATCAAGACCAGCCGTTCCGGTGGTCGCGTGTTGGCTGTACGTCATCAGGACTTGTCACATGATCCGCGGGGAGATTCATCTTTAATTGGGTAAACCAACTCGAGACTGTCTTGATTTCAGACCTTTATTTATAAGAATCTTTCGTTGGATACGTCATGTATGCAAAATTTTGTGCTCTTTAGTTAACTTAGAAAAATGTAACTATAGAAATGCTTTGTTCTAACAAAATGGTCAACGAAATTCGACAGCTGTCTTATTCGCTCTAACTTAAAATTACATAAGTACATCTCGCTCTTGCTTAAACTCAAGGTAATTTATCCTTACTTTTTGCAACCTTGAAAATCAAGGAAGACTCATCTAAGACTACTAGTTTTATTTGACACAGCACCCAGTTAACTCTCGAATTTTGTAAAGAACTAACCTCTAGTTTTAAAATGGAATTTAAACGTTTGGATGCAGGTGTATCTATATTACCATAAGAAGCCCAAGTAGGAGGTAAGATATCGCTTAATTAGAGTTAACTAAACACGGCTAACTAAACTGTCAGCATATACTCGTAGATTAAACTATAAATTAGGTAATTGCATTAAACAAAATAATACGAACACAATCAGATGTTTAACTGAAACGAGTTAAATGTATGACTGTT
Organism: Idaea biselata; assembly: GCA_958496205.1. NCBI lineage: Eukaryota > Metazoa > Arthropoda > Insecta > Lepidoptera > Geometridae > Idaea > Idaea biselata. Next base: position 22,798,227 of record OY292397.1, read on the forward strand.
GTAAATTTCATGTCGCTTATTCAATTAAGAGTCGAGGATTGAATGACATAAAACTTCTGAGATAGTGCAATAAAATACTTGGCAATTACAGTTCAAAGACGGAGGCTTGGTACCTAAAGCGTGCCGACTGATCTCGCCGAGAGGGATAGAAAACTTGGTAATAGGTAGGGTAGACTGGGTACGATTGTGCCTCAGGACGAAAGTGACAGTCGCTATATTATCGAAACTATAAGAAATAGCGTGGGGGGTGCAAGGGAATAGAGGAGCGGTAAGAGCGTTTGATTTCGTGTCACAGTATTGCGTCAGCCATTGTGCGACTTTGACGAGTGTAGAAGACAATATATTTTTTGGTAGTCAAAACCAACTTTTTTTGTTCGACTTATTTTTGTGATTGTGTCTTTATAAAAATAGGTACAAGTATGAGTGTTTTACCTACTTATAAGTTAAACATTAGCGACTAAATATCAGTCTATGATATCTACGTAAATAGTTTTGTATTTTCTTGACGATTGTTTTTTTACGAAAGAGTATTTTGGGGATAGTTGTGACATTGTTGCTGGGTACAGTTGTGACCAAAGCTAAGCTTATTATGTTTTCTTTTTAGTGACCAGAAAGCTCACGAGCAAAATCAATTAAGGCAAGGCTAAGGCTATACTCGCACTTATCAGTCGTGGCAAAGGCATGTTGTCGTCTCATCCCGAATTCCGTCGACATAACAATAAAATAGGTGAATCACAAAGAAATTCGCGACGTTACGACGACACACCTCCGCCACAACTTATCAGTGCTCGAATAGCCTAATAATAAGCCAGCATCAGGACGCATACATACATTTAAAAAGCAGCACTTCATGGCGCAGTGCTGCCCCCAAAATAATCAAATGTCCTTATCGAGGTACATCCGAAAATGCAATGAAGCTGGCACGAACATTAGGGAAATGAGATTAAAGGCAGAGTATCTTACATTAAAACCACTTTGCAATCATTTTGGTCTATTTTTGTACCCGTCACAATCATCCCCAGGCACTGTCACAAATGTCCTTGGGGTCAGGGCGGTTGTGACATTTTCTTTTTTTTTTTTCAACTGGCTCCTGTGAGTTTACCGTTGAACTTAGAAACACAAATTTAGTATTCAGATGTAGCCAAATGTTTATATTGATATATGAACGTTACTTCTTTTAGCTAAGTATCATATTTTCAGAATTATGGTCGGTCAAATGAAAATTGGCACAACTGTACCCAGTCTACCCTACTTAATATAATTTTTCCAAAATATGCGATTGTTAGATTAAAGTCGAACGTCCGCCGTCAACCAACTATGTTACCTTGATTTATTTTTCAAAGTGTTTTATACACTTTTATGACTGCTTATTTGAAGAAATGCTTTCTAAAAATTTGCACCTGACAGGACTTGAACCTGCAACCCCGACATTCCGTTTGCTTAGCTTAACTCGCCAGTTTTTCAAACAAGTGAGCATAGCTGGCATAGTTTTTGCAGAAAGGCTTTATACGGGATGCCGAAGATCGTGTGAAGTGGAGACGCAAAAGTAGGAAAGTGGACCCCGGGCTTCTGAGAGGGATGCAACTGGGAACATCGCTCGGATGATGATGATGATAATAACACTAAAAATAATATCTTCGAACTTGAGTCAACTTAAAATTATTTATTCGAATTAACCTCATTGTCAGTCAGAGTTTTTAGTTAACTAAAAATAAGTAATTTCATATCAGCATCATAATCAGCAGCAGCACCATAATCAGTCATAAAAGTGTACTGTTTAGCCATGGCATAGAATAGGGTTACCCCATCTATTCCCGTGGATGTCGTAAAAGGCAACTAAGGGATCTGGGGGAGGCTAGCAGTGGCGGGTAAACTGCTTAGTCCCTAAAAATATTTGCAAGAGGTATAGTAAAGGATGACTTACCTGCCGGGCACATCGCTTAGGTGAGAAGTGAGAAGCATCACGAAAACCGAAAAATATCAATAATTTTATTGCAATGGTTAACCACTAAATGACTTCTTATAAAATAGTAAAGTTGAAGTCCTTTGTATGGTAATCAAATTCCGTCATTAAGTGCAGACATGTTGCAACTCTTTTCTTTGACATTAAGTTATGATGATTCTTTATATCGATAAAAAATATCGATATACGGTTCATTATTGACTTTAATTATGACAGTTTGCCATATATGAAAGGTTTGCTCGATCGTCTGCGGTCTCAAAAAATAAGCATTCATATTAAGTTGGCTTCATAAAAAAATGTTTATGGAACATTAACTAGAACAAACTTTAATGATAAGCTAGCTGCCTCAATACGCGAGTGATTTATATTAATTTGTCTTTAATTATTACATAGTCGATTAATTTTATATTTTTTTTCTTTTTACCATCTTCGGCTGTAATGGTTTGGAGTAGGTACAGCGTTATACTCGTAGCAGTTTTCTTAGACATTGGAAGTATTATACGTGCTATGCTAGGACAATGTGGCTAATCCGCGATTAGGTAATATTGATCTTGAGCCGAATGTTGAGCAAGGGCTCGCAGTCGTTCGGACGACCATGTTTAATTGAAGCTATTAGAACAGATGGCTTATTCATTTGTAGAGCAGTCGGTCGTAGCGTTCATGTCGTAAACTGGCGATTCGTTCCCGTTCTGATGTTATTGTAGCGTTTTGTCTATGCTCCGCCATTTTATTGGCCCATTTTGTTGTCTCTGTGACGGACTTTTTGATCGAGAAACGTTTCTGATTAATCCTTTCTAAACATGTGATGGCGCACACTCATTCTTATTCACAACAAAGACTAACTATTTGTATAAACTCATACCGTCGCTGTTAATTTACTCTCAATCGTCTACAATCCTTTATAGACATTTACCTACTTACAGTAAGAATTAAATCCTGATAGAGCATCGTTTCTTAGTATTGTTTCTTTTTCGATATCCAAATTAGCAGATAATTGCTTAAGATCGGTATTCTCTTATCTGCAATTTTATCTATAGAATCGAAGAAATGAAAGGACTCTTCTTGTTTGTCATTTTAACCTGACGTTAATACCCATATGACATTCCAAGGTCTGGTGGTCGTATTCGGTAATGCTCCAATACCTGTTGTCTATAAATGGCAGTGGCCACCTCCCATCAAGTAGGTTGCTGTGCCTAATCGCACAAAACTTGCTGGATACATGCAATTATATAGCTTAACAATTATAATATATTATCAAATCAATCTATATAGACAATAGTATTTATTACTATTAGGCCAGTAACGTTTTTAGGAAAGAGTACCTTATACCTACGGGTTGTTTTTAGCGTTAGAGTTCCAATTACTCCATATGTCCAAAATATCTAGGTATCTACGTTCCCCATCAACTCCCCCGCACCTCTTTGGGGCACTCCATCAATAAACGTAAGTGGAAGTGAGGACACCGTACATATTGTTGGACAAAACAAGTCAATTAGCATTTTCATTGCAGCTGATTGTAGTGATAAGGCCATGTTAACAGTGTCACGCCTCGTCAATGGACTGCGGACACTGTGTGGACGGGACGAGTCTTGTAACAAGGAACAATTATCTATTGATTTGAGGTCTTCTCCATTGAAAATTACTTTGCGCAAGTGATAGCCAAATAGTGATAGTAACTAAACGATAGCAGGTTGTTGATATAATTATTATTAGGAACACCATTTTAGATATGGGTAATATAACTTGTTAAGCAAAATTTAAGATGACCAGAGTACCTTAGCCATTGGACGAAGTTTTTATGATTTATATGTTATATTTTGTATGAACGTGTCCTCGATGAATTTAAATTCAATTTTGCTTACGTGAGTGGTAAAAATAAATAAAAGCAAACGAAGCTATGATACGAGCTGGTTGCGAGTTATTGGTCCCCGTGCGCCGCAGCGCTCGTTCAATTTCTCTAATTAATTAACGATCCTTTAGATAACACACGCTGACAACCTTATTTGTGGCGAACAAATCTTTCAAACATAAATTCTAGTATACACGCTCTAAACTTATAAACTCTATGCACGTGTAACTGGCCCGTAAAAGATAAATTTATAATCTCATCGGATAGTACACGTAACTTGCTCACCGATATTCGCATACTATAAATACAGTCACGAAAGTATGTAGATTAAATGGCACAGATAAAATATTTAGGTATTCCCAAAATGTGCCTATGATAGGTTAACATACACGACGTTTCGACTACAGTTTCGAGATCAGAAAAGTTTATTGCAAATTCAGAGTGCGTGTAGAAGAACCTAGTTGCACTAGGTAAATATCCGCGAAATAAATACTCGACGATTTACATTTGTCACATAAATAAAAGAGTGCAAGTTGCCTCATTAGCGACAGCGGGGAACACATCGCGAGCCTACCGCACAGCGCTCGCTCCCGCGCCGCGCCTGCTAAGCTGCACGCTCGCTATGCAGCCTGCGACCCACACCTCACCTCACCAATAAAATGTATTTGTCAGGATATTTCCACATAATTGCTCAGCACTGCAGTGACTTCGATAATTTTATTCGTTCTTAAGGGTTAGAGGGGTTAGCACGACTTGAAACATATCTAGTAAGATTCTATAAGGAACCGGGACGCATCGAAAACTGTTAAAATATTTTTTTCTGCGGTTCACCTTATCTCAAAATGCTGTTTCGAGTTAAGTAACGAAGGACAAAACCAGAAATCTATTAAAGTGCATAATTTATTAAGGTTTGCCACTATCTTTATGAAAGTTTGTTCATCTGCTATTAGTCCAACATAATAAGAATGAATCGATTGGTTCGTCCAGTTTTCCTGTCTCCTAACTATCTAATATGTTCCCTTGTTTTTATTATTATAAAAGTTATGAGGTTTTTAAGAAAGTATTCTTTTATTTTAGTGAGTTAGATATTTTTTTATATCAATGCTTTTAGGACAGATGATTTTATACCCTGGTTTATTTCATCACAGATAAGTAAAAATTCTATTAAAATAGACCCGGCGTAATAATCTTTTCATAGTAGGTATTAAGCTAAATCGCTGTCTTGGTCTATGTTTCTCCGCTAATTTAAATGACCTAAGTAAAGATTTTTGTGCCAATTCCACAATCATTTTAGTCGGAATAGCGAGAACATGCTTTGTCTTTTTCCGTAACAAGAACTTTCAAAATCGACAGACAGGAACAGAAAGTGGTCAAATTACTTCGACCTTACTCCACGTTTACTAATAAAGCTATTAGACAATTTTTAAGTACTTAAGACATATAAATTAGATCTACCATATGAATTTATTTACTAAGCAGACACAAAAAGTCAAAATAATATTAACTGTATTCAGTCAGTAGGTAGGTATAATACAATTAGAATTCAGAGAATGAAATTATCGATATCGAATCTTATATATAAATCTGGCTCACGTTTACCATATTATTATCTGACAGAGAATTTATTTAACGGCCTGGGAACGTTCTACTTGGTATAAACGACCACAAAGTTGCATTGTGGACTAACGCTAAATGCTCCAATGGTTTCTGTATACTTAAGTAGGTACCTACCTAGGTAGGTGATGGATGATTCACTTAATAAGGAGGAAAAATGGTTCCCACAAAACCTATTCTTTAGCAATATAGAAAAGTATCAATATTTATAGCACTTGGTAATATAAATTCATGTTATTATTGCAAGGGTACGCAGTGAGAATACATATGTTTAAATAACTCTGCAGAGGTCGACATATCATTGCTTAAATAACACGGACAAGTAAAGAGCTAATAAAATATTCTATAAACATGGTGAATGTCGCGCAATATGTAGGTACAGACGGCCGCCTGCGCCCTGCGCCCGCGCCGCTTCTCTGAAGTCGTTTGGAAAGCAGGCTGTGATTTGCAAGGTCACGCGCATAACACGGATGTTCCCGATATTGAAATGTACCGACGTGTTTTATTCACTCATGTAATTTGAAAAGATCTAAACTAGGTAAGTGTAGGTAAAAAATACAGCCGAAATGAACCTTGCCTTAACTGCAGAAGCTGTATTTTTGCTCGGTGAAAGCTGCCGCTCGGACGTTGCCCAATGCGACAGTAGTATGAGAATCAAATACTCACATTGAATACGAATTGGACAAACGGTACGACACTTCGTATGGTAAATTCCGTATTGCGAATTATTAAATTATTAATGCCGCATAACGCGGTGCGCCGAGCGGCGATCGCGGAACCACAATATCGGGAATCCCTGTTCGCTACTAATGCAATAATTTGGTGTATTTTGCAATCGCGTATTGAATATTGAATAGTTGGTAAATAGTTTATGTTCTGAACGTGGATTTCAGAGTACGTGATCCGGCGCGGTGACTCGTTGTGAAATTGCACGACACACGGATAACATACGTTAACAAGTGGTCGGTTCAAATAAAATTTTATGTTCTCGTTGTGTTTAGATTTATATCTAATGTGAGATGTATCACTTGATCTATGCCTGTCCGGACTTTCCTTTAAACCTGGTTCCCAACGAGCAAGCTTTTAAATTGAAGATAACCGTTTCATTAATATATTATAGGTACATATAGGTGGAGGTTTCGTATTACTCTTTCATAAGATAAGTGACGACTATGAACGATTGAATTTGCCCGACCGTCTTCATTAGAGGTTCCACCGGCATACATCTTGGAAAAAGGGACGACAAGACTTAGGCCCGTATTAATAAACCAAACTCAATATCGATCTTGAGTGCGTATCAATTGAGTAACTCTTGAGATGCGGTCACCATCTTAAGTTAGGCATTAATTAATAGTTAAAACTCAAGCTCTACTCAACTGATATCGCTCTTGAGCTTCGAGAGTGATCTTGAGAGCGACCTTGAATGAAAGTAAACGTTTTATTCTTGCACTATGGTAGGTAATTTTTTTTTTTGCATTTTAAATTTCTTAAGTTAAAAGTTTTGTTACTATGGTACCTAGTTTACTCGTATTTTACTGTCATTTTTTTATTGTGAATATATTTAACAAAATGTAACTTAATTAAATCAATCTTTGCTTAGGTGAGTTTAGCTAGCTTAGTTTTGTTTAGCTAAGCTAGCTAAGCTAAGCTAAGCTAAGCTAAGCTAAGCTAAGCTAAGCTAAGCTAAGCTAAGCTAAGCTAAGCTAAGCTAAGCTAAGCTAGCAAAGCTAAGCTAAGCTAGCTAAGCTAAGATAAGCTAAGCTAAACAAAACTAAGCTAGCTAAACAAAACTAGGCTAGCTAAACTAAGTTAAGCTAAGCTAGCTAAACTAAGCTAAGCTAGCTAAGCTAGCTAAGCTAAGCTCGCTAAACTATGCTAGCTAAACTAAGCTAAGCTAGCTAAACTAAGGTAAGCTAGCTAAACTAAGGTAAGCTAGCTAAACTAAGCTAAGCTAGCTAAACTAAGCTAAGCTAGCTAAACTAAGCTAGCTAAGCTAAGCTAGCTAATTTGAAAACCTTGTGGCCATATAATTTCTTCATGACGCCCTAAAAATCAACTTTTTAAATAATAATTCAAAAAAACTTAACTAAACAAAACAAAGAAAAAAAAATCACCAAAACTAAAATAACCCATCCCCAAAATATCATCATAATAATTGATTTCTCCATGTTTCTGAATTACAAAAACACCGAAACAGCTACTTAAGTCACGTACCACCCACGATCGAACTTGAGTACACGAAACTGCATCTTGAGAGACATCTTGAGTGCTGAGTTTGATTTATTAATACGGTATGACTCAAGTGATACGTCACTCTTTAATCACATCTTAAGATAGGTTTATAAATCAGCGCAACAAGTTGACGATGACGTATGACGTATGACGTATGACGTATGACGTATGACGTATGACGTATGACGTATGACGTATGACGTATGACGTATGACGTATGACGTATGACGTATGACGAATGACGTATGACGTATGACGATGACGTATGACGATGACGTATGACGATGACGTATGACGTATGACGATGACGTATGACGTATGACGTATGACGTATGACGTATGACGTATGACGTATGACGTATGACGTATGACGTATGACGTATGACGTATGACGTATGACGTATGACGTATGACGTATGACGTATGACGTATGACGTATGACGTATGACGTATGACGTATGACGTATGACGTATGACGTATGACGTATGACGTATGACGTATGACGTATGACGTATGACGTATGACGTATGACGTATGACGTATGACGTATGACGTATGACGTATGACGTATGACGTATGACGTATGACGTATGACGTATGACGTATGACGTATGACGTATGACGTATGACGTATGACGTATGACGTATGACGTATGACGTATGACGTATGACGTATGACGTATGACGTATGACGTATGACGTATGACGTATGACGTATGACGATGACGTATGACGATGACGTATGACGAACAACTCAATAGCAAACTCAAGATTGATATCGAACTTGAGTTCGGTCTATTAATACGGGTCTAAGACTACGAGTATACAATACAGTATACACCGGTGGACTACATAAATCATTCACCAAGTGATTAGCTTCTTTAGCTCTACTCAAGGGTAAAGCATCATGAGGTAATTACCATAGTACCATTACCTCATGGTGATGTACCCCGAGTGGTACATTTTCTTAAATTGCTAGTGTGCGTATGTACAAATTTTTATAATCTTAATAACTATTACCCTTGTAAAAGTTCTAATGCTTTATAATACTTGACATGAATACAATTTTATTAGTCAAATTGTACTACCAATTACAATATGATTGCCAACAGACACGACAACTTGACGTAGCACGACTCCCATAGTACACGAAGTGTTATGCACAATATCGATATTGTTAACACAGGGTGTTTGAAGATACGCGATGTAAATTAGACAAGCTACAAGAAAATAAATTGCTTTTTTGTTCCAATAAATTATCTGGAATGATTAAAAGATAAATCAAAGTTATATGCGTGTAACTCAAGTAGGAATAACGCAAGGCTAACGAATGACATGTGGCGCTTATTAGATGACTATACAATAAATCATTCCTCGTTTATAAGTCAGTGCAGTCAATTAATAGTTTGTTTTACAAATGGCTCGAGCACTTTGTTCTTGTCGTATTTACCTACTTTACTTACCTATATGAATGAAATTATGCGAGAAGATAATTTAAGTTACACAATTCAAATCATGTTTTATTTTATATTTTCAATTCTTTAAGATGTCGAGTAAGTATCGTTTATATCACAGTTTACCTAATAGTCGCCCGAGCGCTTCCATCCCTCAACGAATTTGGATACCTGTAGGCACAATTTAGAATGTGTTATTTTAAAATGAAGTCCATCAGTAACATCCATATTAATTCAACAATTGACATTGCGTGTATACAATCACAGGCGAAATAGAAATGATTTAATTTCGTCGGTGAGTGGCTCTGAGGGAGCTGTGCTCGAAGGTACCACGATGAAGCTCCGTCGTTTGTCATAGTCGCGGCATCGCGTGACCTCACCGCCTCCCCACTGTTGACTTAATGGAGTGCTACCGAACAAATTTAAAACACAGCTTGTTATAACTTACATGATTTATAAAAGAGGGTTCTACCTTTGATTAATGCAGTGATAAATATGTTTTAAAATCAAATACGCACCTATAATTATGTTATCATTGAGTTAAATTTCTTATTTGTAGCTATATGGAGCCCTGGACATTCGGCAGATGTGGGTAGAGCTGCCTCAAGCCAACACTTAGATAGAATATATTTATATTAACAATTTTAATTGGCAAAATATGATGTAAAGAGTAGACACGTAAACACCTCTGGCCTAGCCCTGTCTACACTATAAAATGTTAAAGTATAAAATGCAATTAAGTACATCCACCGGGTTCGGGTACAAAACTATTTGCTTAATCTATTGTAGGGGATTGGATACTGTGGAACTATAGAAATTGTAGCCTCTACCATAACAATATCTATCAGTAAAACTTGCAAACGTAGACTCCCCATGAGTTTATATAATTGTCGACTTATTGTTAGTTCTGCCCTTAAATTCACTTCTTCAAAATGAATACGAGAAAAAAGAAATATAAAAGAAAAATAATATATCGAGGCGGAGTTAACCCCGAGGCACCTCTAGAGCTGGGGTTCGTAATTGAAAAATAAAAGGCCGTAATAATAGAATTTACATTACGTGCTTTCCAATGACAAATTCTACCGTCTGGTTTTGTCAGGAGAACGACGCGCGACGGTGACTTCACGTGTGCGCACAATTTTATCATCCCTCTCTTATTTTTTAATCTTTTACAGGCTTTATGCTGGTACACGGCTTCTGATCCAAAAAAATCGAAATAGGTCCCAAAAATATTTTGTTTAAGACGCCATATAAACGTATTTCCCTGTTTTCTTCCAGCATTTATTGCCTCTAGAGCTTCTTTGTTTAAATAATTTGTTAGATTTAAATAAATAATTTGTAATATCTAGTGTGTTGAAGATTCCCACCCAATGGACTTCATGTCCATTCAGACGTTGCCTGGAAGAGATCGCTATAAGCAATAAGGCCGCCCATTGTGCCACCTAGTTTTAAGTTGTTTATGTTTTCTCACACCAAATAAATTACACACAAAGAATTTATTCATTCATTCATGGATTCTTTATATGATTTCCAATATTTTTCATTAATTCCCCAACAACTCAGTTACAGAAACTAGGTAACAATTCACATAATCCAGATCGGGTTGCAGATAAACTAAGAGATGAAATAGCCGCTGTTTGCGGTTAGGTACATACCAAAACGAAGCTCCTAAATATTTGTATGCATATCCTCGTGGGTGGACGTACTTATGCAATCCTACTACTTACACACACACTGTCGGGTAGGTATTAATTGCCTGGAAGAGATCGCCCATAGGCGATCAGGCCGCCATTGTATCACTGCAGTTTGAAGTTTTTTTTTGTATTAATTGAATTTTTGTTTTCTTGGTACAATAATAGACCAGGGTCGATAATTTTTGAAACATAATTAAACGTGTCACTTTAGGACAACTTGTGATAGAATATTTTCTGTTTATTTAGGTCTCTTCTATCCAAATATATAGGTTTCATCGTGCAACAAGAGATAAAAAAAAATCAAGATGTCTGCCGTCGACTATGCCAAGGTCCATATATGGATTTAAGATGTCCTTAGGGCATAATCAAACGTCTTTCCTGTCTTTTTTGTTATACTCTCTTGCTTTTCCAATGGGTTTCATTCTACTATGATCTAGTTCCACTATTTACCATTTTCAAAGGCTTCAGCCCTGGTCTATAAAATCGTTAGTATTAAAAAAAAAAAAATGAACAGTAAATACGCCCCTGTGTTACGGTAAAATGAGATTGTTTCGTGCCAATATTTCCGTACAATACACCGAGGTGTTGGTGCTAGTTAGTTGCAAGTGAGATGTAAGTATGCACAGGAGCTTGGGGTCGCAATCCACACTTCCATTGTATCGTATCTCTGTTACACTATTTAAAATAAACAATTCTAGGTTTTGTAGTAATATTTCACTTTGAAAATGCAAGCAATATTCGTTTAAACTAGCGACCCGCCTGCTTTATATGCATAAGTGTAAGACATTTTCTAAAAACCTTATCAATAAACGTAGAGTAAGGTCGGAGTAATTTTACAACTTTTTGTTTCTATCTGTCAACAAACAGAAACAAAAAGTTCTCTTCTCTTCACATGTTGTCACTGCTTACTCCACGTTTATTAATAAGGCTATAAATGGTATAAAGATAAACATATAGACAGACAGACGCGAAAGGGCCAGCGCAGACCTGACGGAGCGCAGTGCAGAGCATGCCCGCGTCGCCGAATTTCTTACCGGAAAATACGCGCGGATGCGCGAGTATGCGCGCGGATTTATTTGTTGTGTTAACTGATTTTGAATATTATTTTAATGAGAACAATGTCGATAATATTATGACAATCAAAAATTCTCTGCGCTGCGCTCCGTCAGGTCTGCGCCGGCCCAAAAGCGACTTTGTTTTACACAAAGAACGACACTAACCGCCGCACTCAGAGACGATTAATGATAATTAAACTATCACTAAGTGAAGATTTAGCAAATCGTGAATATGTTCCTGCATGCATTTCAGTAATATGCACAAAAACTGAAATCCGTAGTGCACCTTAATTTGTATATTTACTTGAACGAAAAATTAAATTACAAAGCATAACAGCCGAATACAGGAACGCCACTTAAAATTAGAGGCGTACTAAATAATTGAGCAGCTTCTAAATTTAAAAATAGTGTTGGATTTTTTAACTCTGAGAGGTGCTTAGTTGTTTAAGTAGAACTCAAATTTTGAGTTGCGTTTCTGTATTCGGCCGTTACGCAGCGTCCTACGTAGACGATTGGATGCGAATGCGATTGCGATCCGATCCGATCCGGTGCGGTGCGGTGTGACGCGGCGACTCTGTCCTACGTGCGCGCGTATCGTCCTCCCAAAATATGGTGTCGGCGGCGCGGCGTGCGTCGCATCGCATCTAGTTCGGACGTAAATGTCAAGTCGACAGATCGCGTTCGCATCAATTCGTGCCGCGCCGCAACGCAGCTTACGCACATAGGCCACTTCAATGGCTATCGACTGTTTGTTTTTTTCGCAACGCATCGGATCGGATCGCGTTCGCATCCAATCGTCTACGTAGTACGCTGCGTTAGTCTATCAATGTTTCATACCGAGAGGTGAAAATTCGCATAGGGTCATAACGGAGTTGCCACAATGGCCACATCTAGAGCACCGCTTGACCGAAGTTTGAATCATGGTTTATTCAACACTGCGCGTTTTGCATAACTTATTATGACTATAGCACAGCGACGTTGCACACATTTTAATATTTGTGTGAAAATTCTCTGGCAATGAGAACGCCTAGTATCGTGACAGTTAATATCGGAGAGACCTCACGAATGCAAATATAATGGCAACTAGCTAGCTACCTACTTAGTCGTAATAAACTTTCTTTACTAATAAAAAAGTAGATAGGACATTTTGGTGGCATCTATACATATAAAATCCAAAGTCCTGCCTGACTGATTTACTGACTGACTGAACTATATGTCAGCGCACATCCTAAACCGGTCGTCTTATATATGTATAGTCAGGTGTCGGGACTAAAAAAAAGAATGTGAAAAAGAATAACCTGTTTCATAAGATTACAGGGAAATAATAACCCAGACTTGGAGATTAAATAACCCTGAGTTCATCAATCAAGAATCCATCTTGTCTTCTGACAATTTATTGCGTAGTCCTTTACACATTTGCATATTATCTTCGTGATGAAGAGATGGTTCTCTTCACTTATCGCCATATTCCAATTAATGTTCGATAATGCGTGCTCCTCGCAATGCAATGTTTTATTAACCTTTCATAATGTCCTTTATCGCCTGTATTAAATCAACTTTAATGTGTAACAGTCCAAGTGAAGCATATCCCTATTATAAGTTTCTCTTTAATCGTTAAAATATATTAGAGAGATATGTTCGCTTTTAAATTTAAATTATATTATATTGCAGGACGTTGCACACGGCGCAATGTAGCGCCAAATGCTTCTAGGCTTGTACCTACTATAGGAATTAGACGATGAATATTAGTAGTAGTAGTAGAGGCTCGCGGTTTCATCCGCGGAAGTCCCGATTTCACGCGATTTCCCAATACCCTGAATACCCTTTTAGTGAATACCTACACACCACGAAAAACACACTCTCCAAATTTCATGTCTCTAAGACCTGCGGTTTGGGCTCTGCGTTGATAAATAGGTCAGTCAGGACTTTTAAAGTACTATAGAAGATATCCGTTAGATCGTGCGAAGTGGAAAGCGGACCCCGGGCTCCTGAGAGGGATGTAACCGGGCATGCATGTTGGTGTTTCTAGCTCATTTTTCGAATACGCAATGTTAGAATATACCGTATCTACTCATGTTTGTTTTCATCTAAGCATATGATACACATAGTAAACACCCAGAACACTTATGGTCAACTAAACTACTTGTCCCCGATAGGAATCAAACTGTAAGAATTAATTAATATTAATATATCATGTGACCAAGGATTTTAATAAATATGTAGAGTTGTTTTTAATAAGTATTGTTATTGTTGGTAAATACAAAGAGCCGAACAAATTTAATACTAAGCTGACCAATAGAATACGATCTATCAATAAAAAGTAAAGACGCTCATTTAAAATCTCTACGCGAACATTGCAGACGTTTCAATAAAATATCTGCTTTTATCTTTGGAGTAAGTATGCAAAATGTTTGTAAAGGCGGCAACGAGGGTCCATAATTTTGTATCGCGCCGCATAAGTGTATGCAATGGTAAAAATAATAGTGGCGCAAGCGCATGCCTCGGACCTCGCGCCCGCGCCGCCACCATCTCACCTAATTAACTAAAGACGTGACGCTCCAGCATTATAAATTTTAAATTTCTTAACGCGGCAATAAAGAAAAACAAAAAAGCGAGAATAAACTAATGAATAAAGTTTTCTTCCATCGAATGAGTCACGTATTTACAGTCGACTTTAGTACCAACAATTTTAAATTGAATAGGTAGGTACAGTCAGCATCGAAAGTCGATGACCACATTCAGATTCAAAATCGCTAATCTACCTACATCATAATTAGGTATATTGTGTCAAAACACTCTTTCATTCAGACATTCTGGTTTTTGATTTTAACCTAAAACAACTCGATTTGAGCACGAACCGAACAATGAATAGTTGCGCACAGTTTTATACACCTTGTATATATTGAATTATACTTGGCAGTCCGTTTTTTGTCCGAACTCGTAATTGATTTTAGACAATTCAGGCTTCTATCAAAGTTCCATAATCGATGCAGATGTTGTCATGGCTAAATGCTAATCAATTTAACCGAACCTTTTAAAGGGTGACGACGCATTACATTTCTTTTATGTAGGCGATCTCTTGTCCATAAGCGAGGAACTTGGCATATTTTATGGCAAACGCTAGATTTTGCATGCAATATCAAGTTACTTTCAATAAACAGACCCTACATTCTATACAAAAGCCGTTTAATTATTTATTTATGACTAGCTGCGCCTCGCGGGTTTACCCGCATAAGTCATGATCCTGCGGGATTTACGGGATCAAAAGTATCCTATGTCCTTCTCCCGGTTCTAAGCAACCTCTCCACCAATTTTTAACTAATATTACGGACTTAATCACTATAATAGTACCAATAGCGGTATTAATAAACGTGGAGTATGGTCGGAGTAATTTTGCCACATTTTGTTAATAGTCTGTCAACTTTGAACTTACTCCATGTTTATTTATAAGGCTAAAAGGTACATTATTTTAAATTTGATAAATTAAACAACTAATTGAAATGTAAGAAAGAAATAATTTGAGAATATGCGCCAATTTAACTTACATTTTCGTATACGAGTATTAACTACTGAAGCCGTCTTTTGTTCTCAAATGTTATCTACAGCTGTTCCAGTCATAACTGAATGTGCTGTTTTATAAACAACGACATAACTTTGGCAGTTGTATGGTAAACAGTTCAGCCGATCATCGAACAAAATATATAAATCGAACTGTTATCGTCTTCGGCGATCACCGCGGACAGTTCAGCGAACGAGACGCGAAATAAATATCCCTTTCCATAGTCAAATGCATCGAGGAGCGGCGATGCGCGGGCGCATCACCCGACGGCTTCGCTACTCTCTGATCTATAACTTCTTATTATTATTTGAACGAGATCTATTGATTCGCGAGGTGTGGAACCTCCGATCCGATCACACGAAGATCATTTTGTTCGACTGGAACAACCGCTTTTGAACTAACTTGACGTTACAATGGCGGCCGGTGACGGCAATGATTTAAAATCTGTTAACAGGACGCTTCTCTTTTTAACGATTGGTATACAATTTCCATAAATGGCTTACCAGATTATCTCTGTATTCAGAATACATTTCACATAATAAGGTATAACGCTTCATGTTGGAGTAAGATCCCTCGGTCCCTCGCTGAGACTAGTTTTTCTGATGTATACGGAACGCGAACAATGATATGAGGGATTAATGGCAAGATTGAAGCAGAAATCCCCATCGTAATGAAGTTCATTCCTCCCTGCAGGTATTATCCTCTATCTCGAGTAATTATCTCTGACGGATTGCTCTATTTCATAGTGTTCTCATATAAGTAAAAACTTGTATCGATGATGCTTTGCAGAAATAAATATCCATTGACAAATACCTTTATTAAGTTTGTTTAGATATTGGCTAAACAGAAATAAGTATCTGTTGATAAATGACTTTATTAAGTTACATCAGCCAGCACAAATTTGTATTAGCATAGATTAATTTAGGTAAATATGACAGTTAAGTCGGTAATCAATTACTTCATAGATAAGTCCTATATTACTGTAACTATTAATATCATAGTGAAATTTGACTTACCTTTGACATCATTGTTCAGGTCAATATAGATTTATGATTTAATACAAACGCAGTAATTACTCTGCCCGTGTGTCTATTGCGTTTTCATGTCTAAAGATTTTATGTATTTTGGTATGCAGATAGATTGGTCAGAACCTATATATCGATATAGGTATTGACCAATCTATCTCCATACTAATCCCGGACTTAAGCGAGTGAAACAATATAACTTAGCTAGTCTATACTTCTATACTAATCTATATCTATACTTAATATTATAAAGAGGAAATATTTGTATTTTGTTGTGTGCGTGTGTGTGTCTGTATGTTTGTTATGAAGAAATTCAAAAACTACTGGACCGATTTCAAAGATTCTTTCACCATTAGAAAGCTGCATTCACCCAGAGTAACATAGGCTTTTGATCTTCCCACACATCTTCCTGATATTCCCACGGGATCGGGACTTACGCAGGTGAAACCGCAGGACGCAACTAGTTCTAGATAAAGATAGCTAGATTGAGTTTTATTAACCTAAACTAGATAAGTGTGTCGGAATTTTACAATGATTAAATGCAATCTGATCAATTGATGGCGATTGGCGTCTCACCAGTATGTCAGAGTGTCGAGTGTCGAGTGTCGACCCGTGCCAATCATCGGTGATAAAATAATGGTTCCTTAGCCAGGAAGCACAGTTATTCGCAACCCGCGCATAGGGGCTTTTAATCAACACTTTATTGTTTAATGACCCCTCGTCCAACTCTAAATTAAAAGGGTGACGGATCAGACCCTATTGACGGATGCGAAGGTAATATGTGAGAGGATTTGCTCTGAATATTTGATGGTAGATAATAGATGTGGAATAGGTGGCTCGTTACGATGCTTGTGTTGATTTAGTCTCTTTGTTTTTAGGGTTTTGTAGTCAGTAAGAAACCTTTGTAGTTTTGTCATATCGGTCTGTCTGTCTTTCTGTCCGCAGCTTAGCTCAGAGACGCTTTATATTAAGAGATAGATATATTAAGAGGATTTTTATTATTCTCTTTCTCCATACAAACGTGGTTTAAATTTTCCTCCCTGGATAAAGACATTTTAGCAAATATGTTTATGCCATAAAACTTATATCTGTCATGACTATGCATCTACCTTTTTATTTTTTTCATTTTAATATTTTTTTATTATTTTAATTAGAAAATAAAAAAAATAGAAAGGTAGATGCATTGTCATGACAGATATAGGTTTTATGGCATAAACATATTTGCTCTAATGTCTTTATCCAGGGAGGAAAATTTAAACTACGTTTGTATGGAGAAAGAGAATTGAGACTATCCTATTAAGAAACTGTAACTTTCCATGAGTATAAATGTATTATACTATATAAATGTATAAATAAATAAATGTATTATTATTATTGATCACGTCGACAAAGTCGTACAATAGAAAAAAAAATGGAATCTTTTAGAAACAAAATATCCCATATCCACTACATGTGTAATGGAGTGTGAAATTTTACTTCTTGTTGACTCCATCGTGTGATATATCGCTAGCTTTTTCATTTAGGTATGCGCGCGCATTCACTTCGTTTTGTTTAAGTGGGCACTCGTGTCATTTGCTTTTAATATTTTATTCATATTTCCTTCAGTAACTGACCACTATTCTTGCTTTTCTAGAGGCATAGTTATGGAAACAATTAAGAGAATACATTTCAGAATGTATAAGCTGGTATAGGTAGGTACCTATATTTAAAAGCTGAATTTGTTCTGACATAAAAACAGCATGTGTCTAAGAAACTTGTTCAGCATGTCTACCTATGCATAGTAGTGATTATAAGCCTGAGCGATACATTGTTAGTCTTTATACAGAGGCGTCGGCCGGCGTCGCGTGCCACTCACTTGTTTAACTTGCCTATCGACTTACATTTATACTACGGAATCGTTAGAGATTTTCGCCTTGTCTTGTTTATGATTGATTATATGGAAAAAAAACAAGTGCGAATCGGACTCGCGCACTAAGGGCTCCGTACCATTATCACAATTGATTACGGAACCCTAAAATAAACACTGGACCATGCGAAATCCGTGTACGCAACCACGATGCACGTTTGTATTTATCTTTACCACTGACGCCAGTTTATTACTAGATGGTGCCAGTGGTAAAAATAAATTGCGCTTACATTGCGTTTAAAAGTGGATAATCACGTTGGTTGTATGGGAGCTTCTCTTAAATATTTGTTTTATTTTGTTTTTAGTATTTGTTGTTATAGTCGCTTCTGAAATACATCTACTGTGAAAATTTAAACTGTCTATCTATCACGGTTTGTGAGATACAGCCTGGTGACAGACGGACAGACAACGAAGTCTCAGTAATAGGGTCCCGGTTTTACCCTTTGGGCACAGGACACTTTACACTGTTTACTGTATCTAAAACAGCCCACACCTACAGCACCCATAGACAGAAATTCGTGCATGTGTGCTGTAGGTGTAGTGAAAAATTATACTTATTTTTCGATTTAAACCTTAAAATGTGTTTAATTTCTATCCAACATCGCGAAAACGTTTTTTTACTATTTTATTTATAGTAAAAAAAAAAGTAACGATGTCGACTCCACAGTTTCCAATAAAGTATTATAGGCATTTGATCCCTGACTTTTAATGCTTCACCCCCGGCATTAAAATTATGTATATTTGTATCACGTTTGCTATTGTACGGCATCCACAGTAGTTGCCCGACGCCCGACGGCGAAACCGACACCGGCAGTCAAGGACTTCTCTATAAACATGTTACTAATTATATTACACATACATGAATAACGTGCTCATTTTTCAGTTAATTCCTGTGTTTTCATTCGATTTTAATTTTATTTACAAAACGTTTTTGAACTTACTAAAACCGGGCACAAACAGTTTGTGTTCATTTTTTTGGGGCATCCTTTCACGGTTTTTTAGAGTTCCGTATCCAATTCACAGATGATGGATTTCTGTAGCCGCTAAAGCAACAAATACTTAAAACACAACAAATATTAAAAGTGGGCTCCCAACGCAACGATACCGTGATGTTTTTTATACCACTGACGCCATCTAGTGATGGAGTGATTGTTCCGCGCCAGTGGTAAAATAGAGCCATTACTTTATGTCAAATATATGGGATTTTAGTTTACCTTTTTAGTCTATATATTTAGTTTCTGAAATAGTATATAAGGTACAAGTTTATACGCGAATTGAATTACTTACCTCTTTCATGCATTTTTTTATTAAAACCAAACTTAACCTACAAAAACATAAATAATATTAGAAAGTAAATTAAAACTTAAACTGTAGCTATACTTAATATTATAAGTGTACTTAATGAGGAAATTTTATTCCCATAACATTGAAAAGGGTTAGGGATAACGGTAAACATTTAGTAATAACAAAAATAACATCCGCCTCAAGGGCTAATTACCTGAAACTTGATATCATTCATTAGCAGATCCTTAAATTATTGGCGTTCAGCAAAATTCTTAATTATATCTCTTAAATTTCTAAGTAAAATTTAGCCTAAAGCGCCGTCGGGGCATCCAAATGATATGTTTATAAACAACGAAAATATTACCCGTTAACTGTTAATTATACTTTTGATAATATCTTCTCATCGTGACGAAGGTATCCTTTGATATGTTAAGAAGTCATACAGTTAACACGATTAAAATTATATTTTATTATCTTCTATATCTATACTAGCTGCGTCGCGTGGTTTCCCGCCTAAGTCCCGATCCCGTGGGAATATCGGGATCAAAAGTAGCCTATGTTACTCAGGGTGAATGTAGTTTTCTAATGGTGAAAGAATTTTGAAATCCGTCCAGTAGTTTTTAAATTTATTCATAACAAATATACAGACAAACACACACACACAAAAATACTAATCTTTCCTCTTTATAATATTAGTATAGATATAAAAGAAAGTCGTATTAGTTAAACTTTTTATATTTATAAGTTTTATAACACAAGAACGCCTTAACCGATTTGGCTGAAAATTGGAGGGAAGGTAGCTTAGAACCAGGATACTTGATACCGTAAATCCCGCGGGATCGGGACTTATGCGGGTGAAACGGCGGGGCTCAGCTAGTTAAATATAGAGCTCCTGGCAAAAACCTGGTGTCAAGGTTCAACAGTCACATTTATACCAGCAATAAACGTCAACAAATTATCTCCAATTTAAAGTTATGGTATCAATAACACACGTTGCAAAAAGTGTAAAACCCTAGTAAAACCAAACAAAGAAACTAATACTCTGTAAAAGAATAATATTTAGTTTTTAGTCCCGACACCCGAGGGTCGGGTGTCGGGACTAAAAACTAAATATTATTCTTTTACAGAGTAGTTATGGAGTTCCGAAAAGTAACGCCTAATACAATCAATTAAAGAAACTAATTTATTCTAACTACATGTACGTATTTATAACCTTACAATAGCCAACGAAGGACATGGACAGCAATACCAACGTTACACCTACAGGGAAAAAATATGAACAGTTATTTATAGGCAACTAATTCAATTAGCCATTTATGTCGTCAAGAAAATATTAATTATACAGTTCATAAAACTTGCGTTAAACGCTTAGGTAATGTGTTAAAGGAACTCATCACCCCTCCAATTAGTCGGATAATGACGGCGTTCAAGTTATTAATTTAATAAGTAGGGGAGAGCGGTGTCAGGTGTTAGAGACCCGGCGCGTGGCTGGATATTCTACGTTATGATAAACATGTTCACAAGTATACATTTATACATTGTTTGCCAACATTGTCGATAATGGCATTATTATCTAAGTCTTTGATGATTGAATACAGCGGAAGCATATTTTAATCCATGTATTTATGGCGACGTAATGCGAGGATGTGAGTTAGGAAGTTAGGTGAAGTAGGTTGCCTAGCAGTACGCCAAACTCCGGCCTAGTCAGCTATGCCTAGAAATAAAAACGGGTCAATACGTCTGGAGTTAACTAGGTTTCCTCACGATGTATTACTTCACCGTAAGAGCGATGCTAATAGCGCACATAACTTTTTTGCAAGAAAAAAGAACATACCTAATATTTATAATCAAAATATTTAGTCGAATGCAGAATTTACGGTAATTGTGATACGGTTATTAAATCACCGTGTCACGTGAATTTTCCTGTGGCGCAATCTTTAGCGCACTCGCCCAGCAAGCGATAGGCACAGGTTCGAATCCTGTCACGGGAGGAGTTTTGATGATGCATTTCTTCTTGTAAATTATTTCTAAATCGTGTAATTTTTTTTAATATGATTATGAATATATTAAAGGTAAGTATAATATATTCATCCTTCTAGCACGTCTGATAATCTGATGATGACTTATATGTATATCGTGGAACAATGACAATTAGTATTACATTGTCTGGTACATATACGTAAAAGTGATCGAAAAAACTTAAAGCAGCATAGTTAATACATTTTAGAAACCAAATACAAACATCGCTAAAAGGATCAAATCAAACATCCTTACAAACAGTCTAAATTTGCTCCATAACAAATTAAAAAATAGCTCTATTTGAGTCATACAGAGTAAGAAATAACCAAGACTTCTTTCATAAAATTTTAATTTTCTAATTCACCCCACACCACGGGCGCGGGCAGGAATAAAATCGCGAGTAATTACCGTAAAAGGTCTTAAGCATGAATGTTATGACGGTGTTTATTAAAAGTATTCTGCATTACCAGCCGACCATTCAAAATTTCTTTTCAACACCTGAATGAATACCGCACATTACCTAAATAAGTCAAATGAGCTCTTGAATTCCCTACGTTTATAATTGAAGGAGCACAGCGGAAATGATAAACTGTATTTTACTCCACATTCAGTCTTTCTGACACGATAATAATTCGGAGGGAAGAAGGCGAATTTAATAGCGAGTTAAATGATACGTGCCCTGATTGGAAAATGTATGCTTATTCAGGTCGAGAGGGCCCCCCTCCCGACCCTCCGCACGGCTGATTTGAAATGAATGGTAATAATGGAGGAACATCCCGCTCGCATCGTTTTGTATGATTATTCCAGATTAATTATTTGTTGGAATTCTGCTGGCTAATTTTTCGGAACGGGATTTTTCCGCTTTGACTGACGTTTTAATTCTAACTCGTCATTCAGTTGCTGTTTCTATAGGTAGTAGTAAGTATTTTAAAGCTAGGTGATTTTGTATTTATTTTAACAATATTGTGTACTAAATCAAAATATTATTCACGCGCTGTATCTCTGTAAAGAAAAGCGCTAATAATGTTGTTACTGAATGTAGGTAGGTACTTAATAGCACTTTTTCAGCTAATATATTGAAATACTACGCGTGAAAAATACATGGTTTAAATACGACATTTCCCATATCGCATCACTTATAAAAACGTTGATCTCAAAGCTCTGCTATTGAATCATGTCACGGAAGTCCCCAGGGTCAGCGACTGATGCGAATATCAAATCGCTGCCACCCCTTGACTGCGTAACACTCATCCATTATGCGACGAGGGAACGGGACACCTATGTCCATCAAATGTCACTTATCCAACCTGTCAAAACTTATATGAAAACATAACTCAAGCACTCTCGCTACGAGATACGGAAAACTGAAAATACGTCATTAATTGTGCCATTTTCTTAATTTACGATAGAATATACTTTGTTTAATAAACACAAATGAAAGTAAATTTTATGAAGAGAAGCGAAGGGTCAGTTTTGTATGTCGAGACGCTAGTGTTTGTTCTCTCTACTGGACTCTCCCGAGGGATCTGAGCTGGCACATTCTGACGACTGAACTAAGTAGAAAGATAGAACAGAATTAAGCCGGCCAATTATCCCGTATTGGATTTATTGGTAATCACTGCACGAATGGGCGTGAGGGTGCGAACCAAGTTTTGATGATGCCTCCATCGGCATTATGAACAAAGTTGTTGCAATTTTTATGTAGGAGGATTTATTGTTTACTTTCCTCTTATTTCGCCCTCAATTGTGTGTAGACAGATAAAAGAGATCCCAGAAGCATTTTATTACAAATAAATCAATCTTTAATCAAAGTACCCATGCTGTACAGATCTTCTGACTTATCCTTAGTATAATCCTATTTCTTTGTTTGTTCTCTGAAATTGATACTTTTATATCAACGTTTTATATTTCTGAAGTATTCGGTAGGTACCTACATATTTAACAGGTATGTACATATTATACGTAGGTAATTAAAGTACCAGTAAGTTGAAAAGATGAATATTGTTTTAGAAATTAAACTTCTTTTTGGTTTTAATCGTGTTTCGTAATCGTAATCTATTAGCATAGTTCCAACGCTCAGCGTTTGGAGACCTTTACAGGTCCCTTCTTCAGGATTTTAAAAATCCTAAAAAAATCAACCGAAAAATGAGTTTAATTTCCATCCAACATCGCGAAAACAGTAGGAATATTGTTTTAGATAAACAAAACTACAAAATGTATTGATTTGAAGAGAAATTTATATTTTAATGATTTCGATTTGAGCTGTATTGTGTCCATACCCATCTGGCGTATCTGTCCTTCTAAGCCACCGGAGGGTCATCGAGATTTATAACTCAAACCTTTAGTGACAAACAGCCAGAACTATGAATTGCGACATTTCGATCAATCCCAGATATTGTTGTCAATATTGATATACAAAACCCTTGGCGACTTTGTTGTTTTTAAAATAAATATATTAAAAACATTTATTTTAAAATATAAAATTTGCACGACGTTACGCACAGCGCAACCTAGCCCCAAACTAGGCACTAGGCTTGTACTATGGGTACTAGACAACGGATATACTACATATTTTAGTTTTTTTTTTTGTAAATACATACATATTATAGGTACATAGATAACACCCAGACCAGAAACAAATATTTATTTTCAAGCATAAATACTTGCATCCGGCGGGAATCGAACCCGCAACGTTCTGCTTTGCAGTCGGGCCTTCCCCCGACGCGCCACAGAGGTCGTCAAATCATTTAAATAGTTTTGTTAATCTAAGGTAAAGTATATTCTATTTTAAGTGCTTAAGCCTGCACTGGGGTTTCATAGAAATATTTTTAAAGGAACAATACTTCTGCAAAAACATGCCTAAGTTGTAATAGATGAAGCAATACTTGCGAAAATACCGACGCCGGTAGACTAATTGGTCAAGTCGTGCTCCCGAATTGAGTAAGATGCGGGTTCGAATCCCGAGTTCGAGTCTATCGTGCGTTGTGTTTTTGCAGAAGTATCGTTTCTTTAAAAATATTTCTAAGGTAAAGTATGCTGCTTACAATAAATGCGTTACAATTATAAAATCGTTTCATACTCACCCACATCAAAAAACTGTTACCTACCTATTTCTAAAAAGACGTCAAACTACCATAAAAGAAATTGATATATTGATATAAAAGCAAAAATATGTTCAAAGTGTTTTGGTAAAAAAACTCAGTGATACATCATAGCCGTCAATCTATCGGATAGCCTCTGGGGTATATTGTAAAAGTTTATTCCTGCATACTATCCATTGAGAATATCTTTTCATGCCTACCCATTAGGTATTACCATTTTGTCAGTAGGAAATATTTCGATATAGGAAACTTTCTCTACAAATGTCTTAGTTAATTCGAAATCTGAGAGCAGTTACTAAGTCAATTTAAAATTCAGCACTCGGGACAAATCTTGGTGATTTTTGGTCTGCATTATGTTATTAAGCCAATCTTTATTTAAAAAATAAAAATTACTAAAAATTGGTATTCAAAGATAGGCTAGAAATCTGCTGGGGGTAGCTTGCAGGGCATAATTAGTAGACATTTTATTCGTTTTTATGTAAATCAGGCCATTAGACAAGTGCGTGGCTTGTTAGGCCACGCGCAGTGTAGGATTTCGTAGTTTCCATAAAATAGCAGGGATTGCAATTTGGAACAGTCGTTACAACTAACATAACATCTTACAACTATTAATAGTATGTAATATTTAACGAAATTTGTTAGAAATTTTACTTTTTATGTCTTTCAATCACTCGTAAATTTGAAAAGACTGTTTTCGTTGAAACTTCATTATAAGTACTACTATCGTGTAATACATATCCAAGTAGGTACAGCCCCTTAGTACTAAGTGTGTCTAAGCTAAGCCGCGGACAGACAGACAG
The DNA here is from genome assembly GCA_958496205.1 of Idaea biselata. Lineage (NCBI taxonomy): Eukaryota > Metazoa > Arthropoda > Insecta > Lepidoptera > Geometridae > Idaea > Idaea biselata. Next base: position 22,823,783 of record OY292397.1, read on the forward strand.
ACGAACAAAACGAAACTACGGGTTACATGTTGACTACAAAACTGGAAAGCAGCTAAACTGAAACTGCACAACTTTAGATTATGTAGGTGCAAATTATTATTTTCCCTTTTATTGCAGTCGGTTTTTAATTTTCTTTGGTAAGAAACGGGAGCGCGTGCGTAGGTAGTGAGAGTCAAGTTATTTTTGTTTGTTTCGATTGATCGGTAGCGATACGAAGTGCACTGAGTCAGTTAGTACCTACTTACCTAAATGAAATAATAATCAATGTTCCCACTTTCTCTATTTTACCTTTTGGGTGATGTATCAGGAAACGGTATTAATACTGTATGAGGAAAAGCAAGTTATTTCCCTAATGTGGTCGTTCCCAAAATATATTGATAATTGTTTCAGTTACATATACTAAATATTCAGCCCACATATACCTTCACAGATTTATTATTATTGATCAGTTAGGATATTACAAAGTAAAATTAATTAGGTAAAATATAATCATTTATTGGTTTCTTGGAATAATTTCCACCTTTATTTATTTTCAAAGTAAATATGCCTTTGGTCCGAAACATTAAGCGACATTTCCGCTCACTAAAGAAGACGTAGCTATTATTTATTTATTTATTTAATAAGGACAATCCACAGCTATAATACAAGATACATACAGGAAGTAGAAACAGAAAGCCAATTACGGATAGTCACAAATAGAAACAAAATAGTATAAAAGACAGCTTACAGAATCAAGGAAATATTTTACATACCTAAATATATACCTAGTTCATAAATTACTAAGTAATTACGTCACATAGATGTGACCTACCATCTTAGATCTAAGACCTACCAGAAAATATATGAAGCAAGCCACGCTAGCCAATACCTTGGCATCACATTACCGTATTTAGATATTGAGTACGACATGGAACATTAACACTAAAAGTACATTATTAGGAACCAAATCACAAATTTATTCAAGGAATCTGACGTTTTTAGCAATAACAAGACACTCATTTTGTAAACGATACTTTTGTTAACCGTTCACGATTTCGACTATAAAGGAATCAGCATTAAAGGTGGAAGGAGTAAAATGAAATTTAATTTTAGGGGACAAGTGCGGGTGCTGCGGTAGTTGTCTCAGAGGTATTGGTATTGGTGGTCCCATTGTTAGATATCACATCTGTAGTATCAGTCGTATTCAAACTATCGGGAGTTGTCGCATTATTATTGTCGAAAGTAGTCGCATTATTAGCGTCGAAAGTTGTCGCATTATTACTGTCGAAAGTTGTCGCATTATTATTGTCGAAAGTTGTCGCATTATTATTGTCGAAAGTTGTCGCATTATTATTGTCGAAAGTTGTCACATTATTATTGTTGAAAGTTGTCGCATTATGATTGTCGAAAGTTGTCGCATTATTATTGTCGAAAGTTGTCACATTATTGCTAGGGCTCTCTGAAATTGGCATATTACTGCTGGAACTCTCGGTAGCTGTCATGTTATTGCGGGAAATTTCGGCCTCCTGAGAGACATGGTTATCGGCCAGAAGGTCTTCGATGTCGCTGTTCCGATCTACAGTTGTTGTCGGAACCGGAGCCCAAGCGGGCCGCCTTGTACTAGGTATTCCCTTTTTCCAACTAGTTACCTGTTTGCCTGAGAGTGCTTGTTTTTTCTGTTTATACGCACTCAAAACCCTGTTCTTATAACACTTGCACTTACAATACTTGTCAGACTCGGCGATATCGTAATTGTAATCTAAACATTTTCTTATGCACAAAAAAGCTTTTGCGAAAATTTTACAAGCACCTGTACGCTGAAACCCATAGCGCAAAGCTGGTTTGTCTTGAATATGCGAAACTAAAATAAAACAAAATGTAATATATTTTATGTATTTGATTTACCTTCAGTAAACTTTATACTTCCTATGTGTGAGTTTGCAACCGCAAAACCGCCGTACCGATTGCTATGAAACAATCGTATCGGTGTTTTTTAGGGTTCCATACCCAAAGGGTAAAAACGGGACCCTATTACTGAGACTTCGCTGTCTGTCTGTCTGTCTGTCTGTCTGTCTGTCTGTCTGTCTGTCTGTCTGTCCGTCCATCCGTCCGTCTGTCACCAGGCTGTATCTCATGAACCGTAATAGCTAGACGGTTGAAATTTTCACAGAAGATGTATTTCGGTTGCCGCTACAACAACTAAAAACAAAATAAAACAAATATTTAAGAGGGGCTCCCATACAACAAACGTGTTTCAAAAACTACAAGGGAATCGAGTAGGTCGTGGAATTCAAAATGGCCGCCCTGTCTGTCAAATATACCAGTCTGCCTTCACTTACTAAAGAGTTTCTTAAAAGTTTCAGATTTTCTTTGTGCCAAAGTTTTTTTTTTCTTTTTTTTTTGAGTGGTGAGTATGAAGGGAGTAAGGATCGAAGCTAAATATTTCACATTTTTTTTTGTGTGTGTGTTTATGTGTCGTATGTTTGTAATGAATAAACTCAAAAACTACTGGACCGTTTTAAAAAATATTTTACTAAATGAAAGCTATATAATTGAGGAGTAACATAGGCTACTTTTGATCCCGATATTACCACGGGATCGGGACTTACAGGATTGACTCCTATGATCCTGAGAAGTGACCTGGAAAGGTCCCGAAACGTTAAGCGTTGAAACAATGTTAAAAGTAATAAACACCACGCGATTAATAACCGAAAAATGACTTTAATTTCAATACAACATCGCAAAAACAGAAGAAAAATCTACAACCTCCTCTTTTTATGGAAGTTGGTTAAAAAGTAAACCATTTTGTGCGAAACTATTAGAAAATTTTGTACCCCTAATGTACTAATAGTAAATCAGTATCTTACCGTTGCTGGCGTGTTTAATCAAATCACTGTCGTATATCTCCATATTTAAAACATCATAATCTAAAACGTAAATAGTTAAAATTACGTAAAGGAATTGAAAATGTGTCTACCAATTATTTTTAAACTAGCGAAACAATACAGTATGTTTCGGTGAGGGTAATATAACCTGAAGAGGGTTTTTCTAAGCATCTCTAGGACAGTAATTTTTGTTCTACGATTTTTGGAATTTTGATCTATTTTTTCGAAAATTTTAAGGTCGTGTTTTGCTGAAAAAAGTAACCTGCTAAAAAAAGCTGTTTTTGAAAGTAAAGGAAATTAATATTTAAATGGTAGCAGTCCTAACACAATAAAAGGTCAACTTAAGTTATGTGACCTGTAACTCTGAAACATCTGATTTTCAAGTAAACATGATACTTCAAACTTTCTAATTTCCAAAAAAGTAAAACAAAAGTTGTTTGCGTAGACGTTTAGAACTACCCCTTTTCGGTTTAAATTACCGTTCTCAAAACACACAGTATACGTATTATTTACCCTTAATTGAGAATTCTTGTCCAAATATAACGAATATTTTTGCCACCAAAAATATAACACTTAGATTACTCATCATTCACAACTTCGTAGTTTCCCGACGAATAGAAAATAAATTGAATTGTTAATAAATATTAATTTTAATAATTGGTACTTAAATATATTTTATGGACATTTTCAGCGTATAATGAGCAAAATAATTGGATTTTTTAATCTATTTATCATTATCACATTCCATGCATAAAACAAGTACTTACTCAATAATCTATCCTAATATTATAAAGAGGTTACGTTGGTAACATGTATGTATGTATGTATATTGGGGGTAATCTCCGAAACTACTGGACGGATTTCAAAAATTCTTTCACCATTAGAAAGCTACATTCACCCTGAGTAACATAGGCTCCCTTTTGATCCCGATATTTCCACGGGATCGGGACTTACGCGGGTGAAACCGCGGGAATTTGCTAGTTACTAATATGATCGTCATTAGTAGATGCAGTCCATGGGCATTTTTTTTTAATTTAAATATCTAAGGCTTGGCGCAAACAGGGGGACAGTCTACCTACTCTTTTCTCCATACAAACTTTACAAACGTAGTCGACTGTTTCCTCCCTGGATAAAGATATTAGAAAACATATGTTTATGCCGTCCTTTATCAGCCATGACCATTTCATTTTCTAATTTTTCTGAATTTTATCTCTATTCTACTTAGAAAATGAAAAAAAAAAAAAACGTAGGGGCATAGCAGATATAGGTTTTATGGCATAAACATATATGCTCTAATGTCTTTATCCAGGGAGGAAACAGTCGACTACGTTTGTATGGAGAAAGAGTAGGTAGACTGTCCTTTTAAGTTGCTGTCGCTGGCCACCAGTGACTGTGTTCGGTAACCCGTTTGCGCGAAGTCTAACCTAACAAAAATCTAAACATAATATTATATATTATAAAATTATAACGAAACGAGGTCTGTTTTTGGAAGATACTAAAAAGAAAACATATTTTATAGTTATCTATATTAACGCAATAGAAACTATTTTTATGTTTTTCTGGTTGTCTGTACCTTTGTGCGCGCTGATCTCTGGATAACGGCTTATCCAATTTAGTATGCAGATAGCTTTAAACCTCGATTAACAAATGGGCTACTTTTGAAACTGTTTAAATTCACACGATTTGTTAACATAGTTATATTTTCACGGGTCTTAATCGCGTATTATTATTTATTTTCTTACCTCGACGTTACAATCGTGCCCTTGAGGGGCGAGGGGTAAGTTAACTAACATACTTACCCTTCGCCCCTCGAGACCAAGGCCATTGTAACATGGTTGAAACGTCGATGTATGAAAATAATAAAACGCGACAAGGACCCGGGAGAATATTTTTATCTGGATATCAAGTCTGGTTATTCGTAAATAGTCTTTATTATGCTTTATTTGAAGGTTGCATCGTAGAAGTATGTTTTGGAAAAAAAAACGGATATCGGAAATTTTGAATTTTTTTGGGTATATTTATATTTATTTTTTATCCGGGAACTAATAAATTCCGGATATCGGATACCGTATATCCGGCTACGTCTGGACATATGGAAATTGGAGGAGGAAATTGTCCCGAGACCCGCAATAAGCGTTTCGCTTCGTCATTCCTCTTTCGCACTGCGAGAGATTCACATCAGCTGCCTGAGGCTCTATTTCTTTCTTTTTTGCTTATAAATAAATAAATAAATATTGCACGACGTTACACACAGCGCAATCTAGCCCCAAACTAAGCACTAGGCTTGTACTATGGGTACTAGACAACGGATATACTACATATTATACTTTTTTTTTTTTTGTAAATACATACATATGATACATAGAAAACACTGAATATCCCATGTCTTCGGACCGTGGTGAGTCCTAGGACATGTTGGTTTCCTCACGATGTTTTTCCTTCACCGTAAGAGCGATGTTATTAGCGCACATACCTTTTTCTTAAAGAAAAAGACATTGGTGCGCGGTCGGTCTGGATTCGAACCCACGACTCTCAGAATGAAAGCCGGGGTATCTACCACTAGACCAACACCGCTCAAACCTATTACCTGGCGAGTACAATTTACGGGTCTTTAAATCGCGTGAAAACAGGTACCTTCTAGATTAACGTGCTTCATCTAAGACTGCATCTTTGTGATAGCGGTCTTAATCTACTATATAAAAATAAGTCGGGTTTTCCTTCCTGACGCTATAACTCCAGAACGCACGAACCGATTTCCACGGTTTTGCATTCGTTGGAAAGGTCTCGGGCTCCGTGAGGTTTATAGCAAAGAAAATTCAGGAAAAATTTAATTATCTATAATTTATAAGGCAAAACAACGTTTGCCGGGTCAGCTAGTAAGTATATAAAAATCTTTATATTTTTCAACAGCACTTAGGTTACAATTTAGAACAAAGCATATGTCATATATTGCTCTTTTGACCACATGCTCCTAAACCTATCTGTATCTCCGACCTGTATCTCGATTTAGGTTAGGTTAGGAACGATAAATCGGGTTAGGTTACAAAGAGGTTTATAGTCCAGGATCTCTAGTACATTTTTGCAAATTGATTACTATCAAGCTAGTTTTCTGTAAGTAGCTTCATTTTGATGCGACGCCCAACAATTTCCTATACGAAACTCTCAATTGTGGTAGATAACAGAGGTAGTATATGTAACAGTCATATTGTCCTACAAATTGCGTGGTACGTTATCCAGGTCCTACGCTCAAGGATCACGTTTCGTATAGGAAATTGTTGGGCGTCTCATCAAAATGAAGCTACTCACGGAAAACTAGCTTGATAGTAATCAATTTGGAAGCCTTACAGAATGTGTGTCAACAGCTAGACACAAGGTGAAATTTTGTACCTATCATTAATTTCGTGGTAAACGTACCCCATAGTGACGTACCTCACCAAAGGAATGAACAGTATCTACCGCTTTAAATCAATTTACGGAATCCTTAAGAACAAAAGACATTCATAATTTCATCATATAATTTATAGCAACGAATTGAGACTCTCCTTCTGGGACGTCGGTTAATAATTTCTCATGATCAGGATGCAACCACCGTTCCGTTTCCAGCAGTAACGTTCGACGGCGTTGTTGAGTTAATAATCTCGTTCGACGTCGTTGTTGAGTTAATAATCTCGTTCGAAGGCGTTGTTGAGTTATCACCACTTCCACTATCGTTTTTCGAGCCAACGGTTGTAGTAGGTATAGTGACTATGGTGACCACTGTTGTGGTAGCCGGTGTTACCTTTGTAGTTATCGGCTTTGTCCGTTTCGTTGTTGAGCTAATAATCTCGCTCGACGGCGTTGTTGAGGTCTTAAAATTTTCATCACCACTTCCACGATCGTTTTTCGAGCCAACGGTTGTAGTACGTATAGTGACTTTGGTGACCACTGTCGTGGTAGCCCGTGTTACCTTTGTAGTTTTCGGCTTTGTCCGTTTCGGAGACAAAGTCCCTACTACATGATACAAAGACATACTCTGCGTTTTTGGAATAGTCCTTGTCGGTCTTGTAGTCCTCCATTTAAAATACGGCACTATAGTCGAGGTTCTAATCACATGGCAAGTACATTTACAAATGTAGTTAAGTCTAAATATGCCGAATCCTCTGCTTTTGCAAGCAGTCATACATTTGAATGTTCTGACATAGTCTTTACATTTTTCGTGCATATAACTTAAACCATACTTTCTGGCGTCCAAAATTTGCGTTGTTTCTGAAAAATATTTTAACGCTACTTCACTATTCGTAATTTTATATTTTCCGGGGTCTTAATCGCGTGATTTTTACTTTTTAATTCTCTTACCTCGACGTTTCGACCATGATACAACGGTCTTGGTCGCGAGGGGACTGCAAGACACAACTACGGATTAAGACCCGGGAAAATATAAAATTATGAGTTCCAATCATGTTAGTTTTAAAAGTTTACTTTACTAATGTTTACAAACATGAAACGTGGGTCAGTTGATATTGATAATACTTAATTTAAGCGATATTTAATTTGTTATACCTATTACACTAATTTAATCATATAGGTACACACGTAGGTATATAAAAAAAATTACCGACCTTTCTCTTTTAAAAGAAAACATGGTGCCCATAAAATAATCAAGACCAGATATTTATACATCTTGTCAAAACCAATTACTTAATAACATTTAGTGCAAATCTACATAAAGCGTATGCTGTGTTATTAAATATTAATAAGTTGTTAATAACTTACTACTTTACTACTACTTAAAACTACTTTTTAATTAAAAGATAAGGATAAGTATATTATTTATGTAAGTATTAAAAACGGCTATGAAAGAAAACGTTAATTGTTTTCGTAAGTGCGCAGGACCGTTTTTCAGCTGGGCATTTCAGATCATCCTGTAAAGTCGTGTTAGTTACACCATTTATATATAACTCAAGAACTGCCGAACCGATTTGGTTGAAAATTGGTGGGGGGTAGCATTGGCGGGAGAAGGACATAGGATACTTTTGATTCCGTAAATCCTGCAGGATCAGAACTCACGACTGATGCAAGTGAAACCTCGGGGCGCAGCTAATAGAAGATAAGATAGTATACCTAGTCCCTGTACTCCTTATGTAATATTTTAAGCGCTTATATAGCAATGACAGATTAAACACTGTTTTAAGCGATGATAGTATGTTACAGACACCCGCATTGGCAATTAAAAATAAACATGGCTGTTCTAATAATCTAATCTATATATAAATTTGACAATTTATCTGATTGATTAATAAGTTATTGTACACACCACAAAAATACAGAAAATAAAATCCCTATGTAAAATCTAGATGGCACAAAGGACGACCTTATCCCTTAGAGCGATCTCTTTCTGGCGGTCTTTTGATGGACATGAAATCACAGAAGGTCTTCTTTCTTTCTTTTTTGTATAGTAGTGCCGCTCACCTAGAGAGTTTTCAGGTCGCCCCAAGGCCTCTAACTTGACCTAACGCCTGCTATCAGAGACAACAACCGGGACCAACTGCTTAACATGCCTTCCGAAGCACGGAGGAGCTCGAGAAAAGTTTTTTGCCACACAAATTATCGGTCACCGCGCCAAGCGTTGCTTAACCCGCACGACTGTTCATGATCAGCAGGTACAGCTAGGCCAATGAGCTCCTCACAGAAGGTAAAAGGCAGGGTGTATAGACATAAAGACCACAACACACTATCTCGCTCTCGCGGAAGCGAGACAGTTGTATAGGTAGAGTATTTATTTATGTTTGTTTAGTTTATCGCTTAGTTATTTGTAGTGTGTATTATATGTACGTATTAAGCTATATATATTTTATAAAGCTAATCAATTAATAATGTACCTTATCGTATTCCTGGTCATGTAGTCTATTCAATTGTCTATTATTTTTATATTTTAGTCTCCTTGACGAATATTTCCCAAAACACATCACCCATCCCCTTCCTTAAGTCTTGTCTATTCATTGGTTGACGGAAGAGATCGCCCATAGGCGATAAGGCCGCCCATTGTACCACTATAGTTTTAAGTTATTCTTTGTATAATTAGTATTAAGTATGTGTTTTTGGTGCAATAAAGTGTTTATCTATCTATCTATCTATAAAGTAATGCAATAGGTAAATTGAAAGATATATCAAACATGCCACATTAAACAATTTATCTGAGTGTATTCAAAAGTCTACTAGGTAAATTGTGATTATACTAGCGATTTAAGAATTTTATGTATAGTGAACAAGCACGTTTGTTGGCAACTGTAATTCCAGTCCAGCAATCCAGTAGCTCTGGATTGGACCATATCGTCTACATGATTCCAGTCATATCAATCGTCAGTCAGTCAATCGTCAACACGACAGTAACAATGAATTCGAGAAAGCAGTTGTGTTTTTTTTATGGAATGACTGGATTGGCTGTCTATATGATTCCAATTGCGCTGTAATGGTCATGCTGGATTCAAAAGTAAACCGCTAATCCAGTTACTGGACTGGATTGCTCACTGGATCCAGTGCATTCCAATGTGGGTTTACATTTTTCCAGTGGCAATCCAACGCTGGATTCGATTGCTGGACTGGAATAATGTAAACCGGCTATAACTTACCTTAACTATAGAATAGTTGATTAAAATTATACGATATTATATCTAGTTATTCACATTTGTTCTGTCTCAAGAGAGACGGTCGCGAATGCTTCTAACGTCTAATTAATAAATCAGGAATGTGTTAATGATTCCGATACACATTGTAGAAAGACCAGAGACGAAATTCTCGGAACCAAACTCTCTATGGCCACCCAAATGATGATTTCATTATCTGTATGATTTTGATTGATGTAGCAAAAGAAATCACCGACAGCCGAATTCTTTTCATAACAGACGTATTTGCTTTGTTTATTACTTGGAACTAATTGATCGACGGCGCCACAGTTTTTGAACGTCCCTCCCTTTACCTTTTTAGAAAGTTTAGATACTAACTCTAAATTTTTGATCTGTATAAAGAACGGTTAACTAAGCGAAGGCGCGTCGCCGTAGCGTCGCTAAATATTTTTATATGAACACGACGACGACGCACCTCAGCCACAAATTATCTTCCTACAATATTAAACTATGTAAGTAGGATTGCATCACCTGAAAACCTATTTCTTATTTAATTTTTTCATTTTTAAGGCCATGAAGCCTCGTCCAGCTGGCGAAAGGTGAGTCAGAATCATGTTGTGGTCCAACTTTTGAAGATGTATTTATTTTAGACGTAGGTACTACCTAATATATAAGAGGTTCAATATACGTACATTTCAACTCTCATTGGACCCGCTTAGGAATGCATTAGGGATCTCACAGATGCAACAAGAACAAAAAAACCGGCCAAGTTCGAGTGGGACTCGCACACGAAGGGTTTCGTAACTTTACTACCTACTACCTTAACCATCTTCTATCTATCTATCTATTTCTATTACTATTATAAAGCGGAAGAGTTTGTTTGTTTGTTTGAACGCGCTAATCTCAGGAACCACTGGTCCGATTTGAAAAATTCTTTCGGCGTTGGATAGTCCATTTATTGAGGAAGGCTATAGGCTACTTTTGATCCCTATATTCCCACGGGATCGGGACTTATGCGGGTGAAACCGCGGGGAGCTGCTAGTATATTATATATTCCTGAGATTAGCGCGTTCAAACAAACAAAAAAACAAACAAACTCTTCCGCTTTATAATAGTAATAGATATAATTCAAAGTCCTGACTGACTGAACTATATATCAACCCAGACCGCTTCCGCTGGTCCTAGAGAAATGAAATTGGAAGAGTCTGTTGTTTATGATGTGCGATACCTTCCCCATTAACAGAAGTTTTTGGAAAATCCCGTGAGATCGGGACTTACGCGGTTGAAACTGCGGGATTCTGCTAGTCTATATATAATATCCTTGACAACGTAACGCAACGTTAGCATTTATTTATTTTCGTTATGTTAAATATTTAAAAATTACGTTTATTTATTACGCTCCCCATCAATATTTGTTTTATTTTGTTTTTAAATTCAACTGCCTTGCTGTCACTGTTTATGAGATACAGCTTGGTGACAGACAGACAGCGGAGTCTCAGTAATAGGGTCCCGTTTTTACCCCTTGGGTACGGAACCCTAAAAACAATTGCTTAATGGTTATGAGCGTAAACATTTTATGACGTGTCACAAGCTTGCAACCATAAAACCCTTGTGGATGGTGAACGTATCGCTTGTCTGCAGAGTACCGACTGCAGACATTCTCAGGCGACGTTACTCAGAAAAAACCAACCATTATCATGGATGGCATCCGATACGGACGACATTTATGACGAGACATAATTTTGTCATCGGACATCACGGAGCCCATAAATAAGACTGGAACTTCGATTCATAATCATTGCTATTTATGAATGATGGCAGAAGTCCATCTTCAGTGATTTAATAATTAGTTTGTAACCGATATCTGAATGTAAAAGAGATCGTAAACTGTAATTGTTTATGTGTAAAAGGACAATAAAATAGGCATTCAGTGGAGACAGCGAGTCCGAGAGTAAAGGTGACAGGTCCCTTGGCTTACGCCAACTACGGTACAAATTGCGATATTAAGCACGAGGCGTGATGAAAAAACACTAGCTGAATATAAATTAGGCGGGTGGAGCGCCATAATCAATATAAACGATGCTAAGGAAGATTAGAAAAATCCTGTAAGAAAACAAATTTCACAAGATCGTAGTAGCTAAATATGTTTTTTTTTTCATCTGCGAGAAAAACCAAAAGCAAAAATTCAAAAAATAAAAAAAGTTAACAATTAAGGTTCATTTTGGTACTTACGAGATTTCGAAAAAATCTAAATTTGCCCGTAGCTTTTTAATGTGTTGAATCTGAACCTTAATTTTTATACACCTAATGATATTAGGTGTATCCAGGCGACAGATGTTTTTAATTTCAACTCGATCCTTTCGCGTATTTCAGAGATAATTTGTCTTGACAGACGGGCAAGTGATCCTATAAGGGTTCCTTTTTTAAACCATAAAAATAATACCTACACTATCTATCTAATTTTCTTCTTTCTTCTAATATATAAAATTTCCATTTCACAATGTTAGTTACCGTACTCATCCGAAACGGCTTTACCGATTTTTACCAAATTTTATATGCGTATTCAGTAGGTCTGAGAATCGGTTACTGTCTATAATTTATAAGGCAAAACAACGTTTGCCTGGTCAGCTAGTAATAGTATAATATTGATAATATTGATGATTGTTGCAATAAATATACGCTACGGAGTGCATATGAAATTGATGCCTGAATCCGATTACTATACTATATATATATATACGTAAAAGTTTGTGTATCTGTTACTGAACGATCAGTATCTTCTTCACGCAAAAACTACTGAATCGATTGCGATGAAATAAGTGTTATTTATTAAAAGGCCTATTTGACAGACGAGTTGATATAGAGAGAGAGATTGAGAGTGGATATCCTCAAATCAAGTAAAAAGAAAAAAAAACACGCCTTAATATTTTTTGATATCGTTATATTTTTGTGTCACAAAAAAATCAGTTAAACTAATGCAAAATAAACGATATGTACATTGAAACGCACTCATCTATAGTAGTAGTGTGTCCTCGCGATCAAGACTTGTTTATATAGTCGAAACGTTTAGGCAAAAATAAATAAAATAACGCGACCTGGGAAAAATGCTAAGAAATTTGTATATTTTCTGAGTTATGTCCACACAAATCTTTCGCCCAGTAAGGTGATGTAAAACGGTCTTAAAAATCGTGTAAAAAATGCAAAGACTAAATTGAATTTGATTCCGATACATAAATTTTACTTAGACTATTTGTCTCTCTTGGATCAAGCGGGGAAATAAGTGAATGTTAATTAAATTTGTTTGTCCGAAACAAAGTCGCCAACTGACTTTTAATTGTTTCTCTTTCTATTTCATTAGCGATTGATTGACCCATTTGTCACGTACAATACAAATAATAAAAACAGAGAGAATTCAATATATCTCATTGAAAACAAGGATATTTCTTCTACTTATGTTTAATGCTCTAGGCATCTATCTACTAGAAAGTTTAAGAAAAAAATCATTTTCATAAAATCGCTCGCGGCTAAGCGCGAACTGTTAACACGCTGCGTCGGGAAAGGAGAGACGCGAGTTCAAGGCTCGCCGCGAGTAAATTTTTGAATATGAATAAATAACATTCGTTCATTCAAGTTCATTCATCAGTTTGTTTAAGATTGAAGTAATAAAATGTACAATACATAGTGTATGCTTCGAAATGAGTTAAAACAACAGATATAACGTGCTTTACGTTTGTTATGTTTATGTAAAGATTCTTTGTGTGGTGGTTTTATGGTTTTCTGTTCAACCGATTTGTAAACGAATGAAAATAGATAATAGCTAGTTTTTCCCGTTATTAGTACCGATAAATCATTGTGCATCCGTAACGACTGATGCTTAAAATTAGATCAGAAGTGATACAAGCCAAAGGTGTCTTCTAACATCTTTAACAAAAGATCAACTTGGCTTGTATTCATTCCATCATTCAAATCTGTTGATACTTCATTTACTATGATTTTAACCTGTTCCACTGCTGATCAAAGGTCCTGGTCTTCTAGGGGCTCCGGCCAGTTTGACTCGAAGCGGTTGAGCAGTGTTTTCGCGGCCATCCTCGACATCGCCGAGCTCCAAGGTTCAGAATGTTAATAATTTTGTACCATAGTAGGTACTTTAATTTCGTAGCTTTAAGGCTCGTTTCGACTAAATTGGCATAAGCAACGAAAAGCAATTATGAGTATGAATTTTAGTTTATAAATGTCTAACTCAACCAGACATTAAAATCCATCCTTCCAAACAAAACATAGTGACATGAGCGATATAATCGCGTGGTGTTTATTACTTTTAGCATTATTTCAACGCTCAACATTTCGATAACTTTACAGGTCTCTTCTTCAGGATTGACTGAGATGTGCTTAGTCATTCTATTGTATTAAAACTATTTAAAACGTTACAGTGAAACTACAATCCTATCAATTTACTCACTTAAAGTACGTAAAGTACATAATTATAAAGTTATCCATGCAAACTATCACCGAAACAATTTCAAAGTAGATTTTCCCATAATTACTTGGACGATTATAATACAGCTCGCATGTTTGCAGAACAATCTCGTACACGTATGTATCAATCTAAGTTAATGCTCTGAATTCAAATCTTCCGTATCGCATTAATCCGAGCGAGGGTCGTGCCGTAATAAATTCCGTATTATACGCGCGACACGCGTATTAAAATAAACATATAAACATGATACACCCTCGCGGTATATGCGCTAGCTATAGTTGGTTGTTATAGAGCGGTGTTGGTCTAGGTGGTTGCAAAGACAATTGACTGCTAATACCGTGATTTTTTCTAAAAACTCACCTTTGCGGGCAGGGGGTGAGGTAATAATCAAAATCTGTGATTGGCCAATGCGTTACCTATCTATACTTAGAGCGTGAAATAGTGATGCGGTACAACTAGTAACTACTACTAAAACGACGTACCATTTTCGTGAAGGGGGTATACTTATGAACAGTCAATTGGTTCCATTGTCTTTGAGTGGTTGATACCCCAACTTTTATTACGAGGATCGTGGGTTCGAACCCGGACCGCGGACCAATGTCTTATTCTTTAAGAAAAAGTTAAGTACTGCACTATTAAAGTAAGTAAGTAACATAGTAAGTAGTAACATCACTCTTACAGTGAAGGAAAATATTGTGAGGAAACTGATATGTCCTAGGAGGACTCTCACCACGGTCCGAAAGCATGGGTCATTCGTGAATCCGGAGTAGGCTACCGTGGCGTCATAGATACTGCCTAAACCTTCTATAAGAGGAGGCCCTTGCCTTACAGTGGGACAAATTAACGGACTTAAAACGAACAATAGTTCGTCGCGATCTAAACATCGAATGCGAAAGGTTCTCAAATGGAGTAATATTTATTGTTTTGCGTATTAAATATCTAAATATTAAATAGCATAGGCACACACAATGTTGTATTCTATTGCCTGACTCTACTTCATTTAGCACCTTTACTATTCACTACATTGAGATGGCATTTTATTATAACAATAGCGAATCCCGAGAGGCCACCCTGAGCGGGGGCAAGTGTATAATTTAGTTGACACATTGTCACAATTGTAGGTATGTATGCACTTGCAATACAGTTACCATGCTCTATTTCAGAATCTTAAATCAAAAATGTAAACAAAGAACTGTCAATATCAAAGAAAAAAGGAAATATGGGTTGTCACTTTCAAATAAATGTAAGAGATTTTTGTTAACTTTTTTGTTCTAAGATTCTGAAATAGAGTATATTATTATAATTTATCTAGGTACTCAACCGTTTAAAGTAAGTAAATGGAAAATTTAAAATTTGACAACAGGCGTTTTTCACGAACCGAGACCGATATTTAGATAAGTAACAGGTGAAGTTACTAGGTCAGAAAGTAGTAAACCGAAACACAGACTAGTCCGCTTGCTATACGAAATAACATAGGCCGGCGCGGCAGACGGTGTGATTAGTTCTAGCCGAAGTAATCCTTCTACCAATTGCTTCTCATTAACATCAGCCAAGGTTACGAGCCTAAATCCGGCTGCGGCGCATAAGATCGCAGGTTCGATTTCCGCCGGGAACGAGTGTTTAAACTGACCATAAATGTTTGTTTCTGGTTTTGAGTGTGTTCTTGTGTACCATATTTATGTATTTACAAAAAAAGTATTATATGTGGTGTATCCGGTTTCTAGTATGTAGAATAGCGTTATTTATATACAGAAATCAATATCAATTAGACTATAGATAGATAGATAGATAGATAGATAGAAATCTTTATTTGCACAACATAAACAGAGAAAAAACACATATACAAAAGTAAATACTAAACAAGCTTGAAAATAAGTAGCCTATAGCCTAGTTGCTTAGTTTGGGGCTAGATGCCGCTGCGTGCAATGTCCTTTTTATATGCAAATTTATATCCTGCTATCTTTAGCGATTTCAAATGTTTGTTTAATCATATGATTAAAAATTTGCATGCTACCAAGGTACTCGTGCCTCTAGGTAATAAAAAAATCTATTGAAATTTTTTAATTACCGAAGTAAACCAAGTATACCTACAAATCTACGTGTATACTTAACACCCAATATTACATAAAAAAAACGTGATCATATTAACTCCGCCCCTTTCTTAAAGAACCATTTAAGTCTCGAGAATTCCCAAGTCGCGCTTATAATTTATAATAACACAAGGAGATCCGTTAATATACCGTTTTGTAGATAGGTATCTATCAAATTACGGTACCTTCCCCTCTCCAGCGTCATTGTTGTCTAACACGGAAAATATTCATTTGAATATTTACTCAACATGGATAATATTTTAATCTTCCCCTTTGAATTATACATTTTCCAACGGAGACAATTTCACGCCTGTTTCATGAGAACGTTGTAACTGCTGAATCATGTGCAATCAATTATAACTTTAATGAAAGTGCAACTGTACGAGCTACTAGGTCGAAACTCGCTTGGCGTATGTAGCAATATCAATTTAACAAGATATTCCTTTTGTTAATATTCGCACACGCTTTATCAAATTCTCCGGCAGGGGTGACAATAAGCCGCTGTAAGTACTCTCTCTGACATATGGATAAAAGCTTTCATTTCACTCTCGGCTCTTTTGAGTGTGATGTACCTACTTAGTAAATGAGTGTATATAAGTATAAAGACATGTTTAAAATATTTACATCTTTAAGGAATAACGTTAAAGAATTTTCTTTCTCTTCTTTTACATCGGAGAACTCGTGGTAGGTTTCCACATTATGAAAGCATTATGGATAATAGGTAAACTACATGCTGCAGCTTGAGTTATCGCGAAAATTTATTGCTGCAATATCCTAAACCCTCGTTTAAACAGGGCGCTACTGGAAAATAAGAAAAAGCTTATACCTGGTCTGGGTGTTTTCTATGTATCATCTGTAAGTATGTATTTACAAAATAAAGTAAAACATGTAGTATGTCCGTTGTCTAGTATCCATTTGCAAAAGTATTCAACCAACTATTGTTTACAAACAGATATTTGCGTATTCAGTCGTTGACAGCTTTTTTGTTATCGGGACATGTTTTCTTAGGCTCCTCAGCGTGAAGACGTTTTACCAATTGTGCTAGAGATAAATATGGGAAATCAGGCGTACAAGATCAAACCCAGTCACCAGTCACAATTCAATTTTGGATAATGCATTTTAATTTTCTTATGAAATAGAATATCTCCAGACATTCACAATTATTAAAAATGTACCTACTCTGCAGTCCATTTACTAGTACCTAAATCGATTAGAGAGGAGGCCAGGCGAGTTTCACCCGTTGTGTCAAATTATATCATAATTCTATTGTGAAAACTGTTAACTGTCTCCGCGACGCCCTCGCTTGTTACAAAAAATAGCTGCTCCGGGGTCCTGCCCTCGTCTGTTTAATAACATAATAGCACAATTCCCTCGCCGCATGATTCAATTTGGATTTCCTCCAGCCTCCCCCGTGTAGCCTAAAAAATGACAACTTCATTATATTGTTCTGTGTCCCGAGGGCGACTTGTTTGCTAGAAGGATTATAATGATTAATTCTTTAAAATATTAATACGTGTCACACCCGTGCAGCACACTTGCAAATCTTTTATGCGAGGGATTATTAAAATTTCAACGCAAGTGCACTTTTGTTTACGGTGATTTGTTAGCTTTTGTCTGTGTAAAATGAGTGTTAAAAATACCGAGAATAAATTTCATAGAAATCAATCAAAACTTTTTTGCAATGTATATTTTTGAAATATTTGGAAATTTGTTTATTAAGTACTTACACCCTAAAGATGACAATAATAAAGTTATTTTTTTTTAAATCTCAGTGCTAGTTTGGACTCAAGTCCAAATGAGTTAATTAGGTATCAAAATTAAAATTAGTAGGTTATGTAATTAATTCTCATCAAAATATTTGAAGTAGGTAGGCTATATGAGTTACCTATATTTGTTATACCTATATAGCATGGAGTATCCCTCATTGCATGGGCAGTTTTCTTCCGAGCCTTTGTCTGCAAAATAAAAACTTCATTTCTCTCCCTGTGGAATTTAATTTGGAGTAATGGAAGTGTTATATTGACTTAACAGGCCAGAAGTTCCCCTAGCAGTTACAGTTATTAAAATGGAGAAATTTATTATTAGCATTTCGTCGTTCCACTATTTACATTTTAATTTTATTTGTTCTGTGATTCCATTAGTCACGTTCTAATGCATTAATTCAATAATTCGCTCACGATGCGAACTCGAATTTCAAGATGACAATCGAATCGAAGATCCATTAATCAAAGCGAAATGTTTTACATTGCGTATTTTGGGTTAATCGACCTTCTGATTATATTTCTCTAACCTACTGCAAAGTAGTAGTGTATGTGACTGTTTCATGATGATAGATATCAAACCACATCATTTAATGACTTTGAGGTGATATTCACTCTTTTGCATCATTTATCTGAATTCTATTTAGATTTTAAAACACCTCAAATTTTAGTGATTCTTGTAAATACATGTACCTATTCATTAATTTGTATTCGTTAATAAACCTACTTATATGTCCTACTAATATTATAAATGTGAAAGTTTGTTTGTAAGTAAGTTGGTACGTAAGTATAAGTGAAACGATTGCGATGTATGTAACTTGGTATGCAGACAGCTGGAGATTTGGATTAACAGATTGGCCACTGTTTGTCCATATATTTCTACGAGATCCACTCCAAACTTTGCAAACATCACTGGTAATGTTACCTAGTCCGAATGTTTAGATATAGTAGGTATGTCTCGAAAAAGTTCTCCGCGGTCCCTTTCTAAGTATTCCTCATATTACTAAAATATAGAACAAAAGAAGCATAACGGGGAATTAGGACAAATATTGTCACCCTAAAGCACAGTGGGGATAACTTTTTAAATTCGTGTAACAAAGCACACTTGCACTGCGACCCTGAGTATATCATTTATAGTCCTTTTGTCGCCGAAATTATATTTACAGAAGTGAGCAGACAATTTCACGCTCTCTTCCCCGCACCCCCACACTACGGACTAATCAACGAGCCGTTAGACATAACGTGGACGGACCATTATGACAAACTGATAACTTAGATGGTCTAACAAATTTTCACATAATTTCATATTAAAAAGAAATATAATATTCTCATTTTATTGATATTCATTTTTTTTTAAATAACATTGACCAATTGAAAATCTAATATGACATTAAATTTCCAATACAAAATACAAATACAAATGAATGAGGTTATTTTTTAAAGAAAAATTGAAACAATACTAAAAAAGAATTTAATTTGTGTTTATGATGTCTAATGGTCTTTTTAGTCCTTAGATGTGCCAAGATCTCTTCCCTGAAGATAAATATTTTATTGCACCTGCAAAAACACAAATTTTAATAAATAAACTACATAATAAGTATCCAGCTTACTCTAATACTAAAAGAGGTGGATTTCTTCTTTCTTTCTGTGGTATTAAGTAAACAGGTATCTTCTACAAACTAACATCTTAGACCTACATATATCAAGCGCTATTGATTATTTACAAAAACGCATTTATGAAACGCGAACCTAAGAAATTAAAAAAAGCTATTTTTTTAAATCCCAATGACACATCCATAGTAATCTTCCAGTTCATCGGAATACCAATAAAGGGTGAGTCGACACATGAGCGTGAAAGATTGTCCACATGTTGGGCGCCCCACGGCGCAGAGCCCGCGAACTCCACCATCAGCTTATCAGCAAGGCGCATCAAATCATCTAGTTCGACTGTCATTTCCGCTTCACCTCCAATGTATCACAATACTTTGATTGGTTTTATTACAAGTTATTTCTGTTCGACACCCGAAAATCATCACTCTAAATTTTTTCACCTACATGTTTTTCTTTCGAATTCGGTAAATATCTTACGGCCGTATACAGAAACGCATCTCAAAATTTGAGTTCTACTTAAACAAGTAAGAACCTCTCAAATTCAAAAAATACCATACTATTTTTAAATTTAGAAGCTGCTCAATTATTTAAGTACGCCTCAAATTTAAAGTGGCGTTTCTGTATTCGGCTGTCTGTTAACTTTTTAAATTCACACGATTTGTAAACATAGTTACATTTTACCGGGTCTTAATCGCGTATTATTATTTATTTTCTTACCTTGACGTTTTAACCATGTTACAATGGTCATGGTCGCGCAGGGCGAGGGGTCCCTCGCGACCAAGACCATTGCAACATGGTCTATAATATCTGAGTTGAACTAGAGACAACAAAAATTTAAATCCAAAATTGACATTATTTTATTATTGAGTAGTTAAGTGTAAAACAAGCAAGCAGGAAAAAGATAAATAAAACTCTGCATTCTGTCCAATATCCAATACTGGGATTACCGTCTGTCATAAAAAGCAGAACTTACTTCGGAAAATTAATTGATTACCTAATTGATTGTAGGCGTTACTTTTCGGAACTCCATAATTACCTGCTCTGTAAAAGAATAATATTTAGTTTTTAGTCCCTGTTTTTAACGCGTTTCGGCTTTAAAAAGCCATCATCAGGAACGTAGAAAAAATATAGGGAACGTCGGAAAATTAGTAAAAATAAAAAACAAGACGTTTGTTTTCCAAAGATCAGACTGCGTAGACCGGTGCAGGCACTAAGTAAGACGATTCGTAACTATTCTCAGCTTTTTTTAAACAAATGTAATGTAATACGATTGTTATAAGTTACGAGTACAGTTGCTCCTGATCGATATCCTAAATCATTGAATCATCTCAAACCCGCGCAACTACCATAAAAGTCGCGTGTCCTTTTCCTGAATTTGACAAGCAAATAAATTGTAAGATCAAAGCTTATAGAGGCTGCGAAAATATTGCTTATGTCGTCGATAGGGGCGGGGTTGCTGCAACGGAAACGGAAGTGACGACGGATAGGAAGCGATGCACGGCGTCGGATGTGCCCACTTCCGGTGCGAGCGATCTTCACTTACTTAACTCAGCAGGATAATGTTGATATTATCCGATATTTATGTAATAATAAATATCATAAATCTTATTTCAACGTTTAATATAAGATTTATCTTATTTTTCCATTAACAATCCTAAATCACACAAATGTTAAATAATATTTGTGTGATTTAGGACCAGCGATCTTTATGGCGCGTTGGATGAGCAGCCGGCTGCGACGTTGAAGGTTGCAGGTTCAAATCCCGCAAGGAACAAGAATGTATGTTTTATACAAGTATTTGTTTCTGGTTTCTCTGACTATTATATGTTCTCTGACTATTAATGACATAATTAAATGTATTAATTACTATATTTACTTGTTTATTACTTTCCTACGTAAACGTTATTAGGTTGAGGTCCTTAGAAGAACAACCTAATGAGGAGGAACACTAACTTTTTATCCCGGCAGAGGGCGTTTGTCGACTAATCTTAGGTTTGAATTAAGAACTGTCAAACAGGTGTTTTTTACAACTCTCGGTGCCAAATTGGCCATATCGGTCTGAGACCGAAAGAATAAAAAAAATCAGCGTTTCCATTAATGGAGGACCATCATCGAAAAAAAAAAAGATCATCTGATGCCAGCGCCATCTACTTACAGCTTTGCGTGTGACACCCCATTGAGGACGCCAAAATGTTGATTGATAAGAAGCAACCTTATATAGTATACTTACCACGTCATAAAACTTAAATTGAAAATGGAACATCAACAAACATATGAACATAGGCACTACAAATTCCACCATTTGCGTTTACCGTTGTTTTCACACAAACCATAGATTAAAATCTAAATAACTTGATAGCGGATCAAATAATAAAAACTGACATATAACCACAAAGTGTTTATGATACGAACTGCGGTTAACAAGTCATTTCTAAACAAATGGAGTGCGGTTACATCGCGTGATACTAAAATTAATTTCCAACCTGATTACTTAGTCGAGGGCACCCTTTGGGAATTAAAACACGGTTATTCGATAAAAAGAATTGTTTGTTAAACAGGTTTATTAATATGAGAGTTTTAATACGTTTTAGGATTGTGTTTGCCTTATAGAGTGTCCATCCAGATCCCTTGGTCGCCTTTTACGATACCCACGGGAAGAGCTGGGGTAGCCCTATTCTATGCTAAGGCTAAACGACAGAGTAGAGTACCTACCTAATTTAAATGTTTGATTAAGTTAAGTAATTTAAATCATAGCCATATCATAGTCTGGATTATGCTTCCAACTATCAGTAAAAGGATAGCTGTTTGTGTTTAGTTGGATTATTTGTCCTATTAAACACAAACAGGTCTACCAACGAATCCTAACACCCTGTACTTTGCACAAAAAAATCAAAGCTTATAGAGGCTTAAAAGTAGGTATATATGGTATGGGAATACCGTAACCATGTTCTTTTACCCGTCGTAGGAGGCGCAAGGGTCTTCTTTGCGGCCCACTGGCCTAAGTCGTAGGCTCGTAGTCCCAAGCAGACTTTTCCGTGATCCGATACGTTAACCGGTGCAGCCACTAAGGAAGACGGGTCGGTTCTTGTTCCACTGCCGCCTTCCTTCTTCTAGATGACTTTGCTACATCTTCGACCATACCATGCACTTATCATCAGGTGATCTATCGTTTACAAAACAAATCACTTTATCCCATCTTTAATATAAGTTATACCTACACGGCTAGTTGGTAATCAATTTATATATGTTTCCTTCAAAATATTATAGATCGGTTAGTTCTTATGATTCATAAATAGGAATCACAAGCATAAACATAACATTTCAAAACTTTCTAAAAACATTAACTTTCACATAATTTCTTCGACACCGGTGCAGGAGGTGAGTGCGGAACTGTGTTATTTTAACAACCTCTGTACGTTTCACTAACTAACTACGACAAAGGTAACCAATTTTCTACGTTCTTGCGATAACGATCGAACCAAGTGAATTTACCACTTTAATAATTTCCTAAGTATTTCATTCGTTTTACCTGCAGCATTTTCATTAAATGTAGGTATAATAAAGTATTTCGATTTTTATTAGCAAATAAAAAGAAAAGAATATAAATTATAGGTTTATATATTTACTAAAACAAAATTAACATTTAAGAAATTAACTAAAATCTTAAGTCTATTGTTCACAAAAAACCCCTTGATAATACTCGCCAAACAATTCTTTCGCCAAATTACAGAGCCATTTAAAATCGAACCCGTACCCTTCAAATATCTCTTTGAATTCAGTAAATTTAGGGTTTTTAGATAACCTTTTCATTATGTCCATGAATTCCGGTGAGTTAATTGTCTCAAATAATTCTGCTATTTCAGGACTAGTTTCGAGTTTGCTCTCAAACAATTTCTTAATGTCATCCATTGGTAAAGTTGCTATTAAATCCTCAATCAGCCCTTTAATTCCAGTACCTCGAGTTATTCTATCTTCTTTTATTTTTAGTTTCTCGAATGGTGGTAAATCCAAAGCGTCATTTATAAAATTGATAGCAGATTCAACGTCGTAACCCTTGTCTGATAAAAATTTGAATGCCTGAAATACAAGTGACCGTGTATTTAAACTGAAATTAAGAGGACAGTCTGACTACTCTTTCTCCATATCTGCCATGACCACGTTCCTACGTTTTGTTTTTTTTTCTAACTTAGAATTGAAATAAAATTCAAAAAATTAGAATATTAAAAAAACAAACCATGGGCATGATTATGGCTGATATAGGACTTATGGCATAAACATATTTTTTTTCTAATATCTTTATCCAGGGAGGAAACAGTCGACTACGTTTGTAAAGTTTGTATTGAGAAAAGAGTAGGTAGACTGTCCCCTTAAAATATAGGTATATATATCCCTGCAGGGATATTTTGCCTATTACTCTTACATAAATAGTGTAAGCCAACCCGTCAGCTCTTAATCTCGTGCTGTCGCATGTATCATTAAATAAACATAAAAACCTTTAGAAGTTGTCTTTCAAAATTGTTACCTTACTAAGGGAAAAAATCAATGCTCGCACATTTAAGTATCTTTCTCAGTCTGCATAAATGCATAGGTGTTTGGAGATGTAGGTAAATGCTGTGTAAAACAAGTGAAGCATATTAAAATAATATCTTACCTCTTTAAATTCCTCTATAGTTTCAAACTCCCAAATAACCTTTTTAAACTCATCACTCAATATGAAACTTACAAAGTTTAATACTTCTGGATCACCCAAGTAGCCTAGAGCAACAGTCATCACTTTCTCTACGTCGATCAATTTCAAAAAATCCATTACGTGTTCTGCCCATACCGGCGAAATATAAGTCTGTACAAAAACAGGGCCATTTAAATTAATATTTTCATTAATAAAAATAACATTACCGAACGTTTCTCCCTGATAATTTAATGCTATCAACAAAAATATACTAAAAAACTTAAACATTTTGTTAGATCGTTAAAGTTTCTGTTGTACAACAATACCTAATTATAATGATAACTCCTTCATTACTTATCCTCTTATATATTAAATAGTTATGAAACAATTATTTATTTGGGTTAAAAGTATTAATATTTTCGAAATAACAATGGTATCTTAGTACAGCGAAGTAGAT
The DNA here is from genome assembly GCA_958496205.1 of Idaea biselata. Classification (NCBI taxonomy): domain Eukaryota; kingdom Metazoa; phylum Arthropoda; class Insecta; order Lepidoptera; family Geometridae; genus Idaea; species Idaea biselata. The sequence continues at coordinate 22,848,313 of OY292397.1, forward strand.
AAATCATTGCATTGAGGTAAATCAAAGATTGTAGTTATCCGGCTCGAGTGTGTTATCAATTCAAGACACGAGTTATTGGGTCATCATTTTCATCACGTCGTTAATCCATAGTTATATTTACGCAAACGACTGGTATTTTCCATTTTACATCTAGGTACGGTAATAAAATAATTTTTATTTGGACCGCGTATGTGCTTGAGGATATAATTGATTTATTTCCTCAAGTTATTGCTTTTGGGAAGACATCTTTTTAATATTCTACACAACATCTATTTACACAAAAAAAACAATCTAGTCATTAAAAAATTTAGGCAAGTGCGTGCCTTGACGGGCTACGCGGAGTGTAGGGTTTTGTAGTTTCCATAAAATAACATAAATGGCAACTTATCTACCTTTTGTAATTTTCAATGGAATTTGTTCATAATTTTAGTTTTTATTTCTTTCAATTACTCATCAATTTGAAAAGACTGCTCAGCTGCGATAATTTTCTTTTAAAAACTTAATTATATGTACTATTATCGTGAATAATATGATATGACGTATGCAAATACAGCTATATTTGACTGTTAGAGGTAATGACTCTAAAACTAACACTTTAAAGCTCAATTTTCCGAAAACGGAATCCTTAGATGAGAAATGGTTTTTCCAAACTATTGGAAATTGATTTAAAAAAAAAACATCCCCATTTCAACTGTGGGGGAGGTACCCTAAAATAGGTTTTTTTTATTGTAGCATTTTATCGGCGTAATCAATACGTATGCAAAATTACTCATGCAAAATTATAGCTTCTTAATACAAAGCGTCTCTGAGGTAGACACAGACAGACAGACGGACATGGCAAAACTATAACGATTTCTTGTTGACTACAAAACCTTAAAAACTATAAGGGTTTCTTGTGACTACGAAACCTTAAAAACTATAAGGGTTTCTTGTGACTACGAAACCCTAAAAACCATAAGGGTTTCTTGTGACCACGAAACCCTAAAAACCATAAGTGTTTCTTGTGACTACGAAACCCTAAAAACCATAAGTGTTTCTTGTGACTACGAAACCCTAAAAACCATAAGGGTTTCTGATGACTACGAAACCCTAAAAACCATAAGGGTTTCTTGTGACCACGAAACCCTAAAAACCATATGTGTTTCTTGTGACTACGAAACCCTAAAAACCATAAGTGTTTCTTGTGACTACGAAACCCTAAAAACCATAAGGGTTTCTGATGACTACGAAACCCTAAAAACCATAAGGGTTTCTTGCGACTACGAAACCTTAAAACTATAAGGGTTCCTTTTGACTACGAGACACTAAAAAGCAAAAACAATTCTAACTCTTTGTGCAGATACCAAGTTAAATAGCGAATTATCGTAATGTTACAAAATAATGGAGCTCGATAACTAACACTTAAACGGAAAATAATGCAAGAAGTGCAATGAGCAGAACGATGGAACTGATAGACTGACGCTGTCCGTCTGAATGACGTCGCCCTAGGGTTTGATTCAATCAAATGGAAATAAGAACCAATTTATATTGTTGTAGCAAGATCTAGAACATTTAAGCTTGTAAGTACGTAGATTACAAACCAAGTTTGCTAGGTATTATTTTAAATTCGCCTAATCACTGATCTCTTTCAAATGAGGATCTATGTTTCTAATACCTACTAAGTAAAGTAAGTAAGTGCTTACCGATGTGAAATAACTGGAAACAAGCTTTATCGTGGCCTCTTACTCTCTCGTAATCAACCCTCAAGGTACGTGTAATATGGGAAGATATTTTTAAGTAAGTCTATTCTTTTTGTAGGTATTAGATACAAATGCAATGTTTTAATGAACATATTTGTATTTTTTATTCCTTTACTTAACAACTATTTGAATCGATTGCAACGGAAATCTAGTTTCTAGTCGTCTTCGAGTCCAATACCCATAGGCTATTTGTTAATCCTCGCGCAATTTGTGCATAATATTTATACCTCAAACACTTTTGTTAATATTTCAGACTTGGAATCTCTAGGTATATTAAATATCTGTTTGGAGTAGTCTCCTGAGTTATCTACCTATACTTAAATGTATAGGACGCGATTAGGAACAAACATTTCATCCATTCCATTTCAATCATCAAAATGTCATACCTTCAGTTTCTAGCTTACTTTTTCTCTGTACTAAGATTATCAATGCAAACCTCAAACAAACGATGCAGACAAAATCAGCGTTTTATATTCAATGTAATGGAATTTAAATTGCAACATCGGATAACTTCCTTAAAACCATTCTCGACTGGCTTTCTACCTGCAGTCACGATCTTCTATTACCTATATCTGCTTCCCAGGGTAGAGACCAGAAGTTTTCTTACATTTATTGTACCTACCTATTTACTGAACTAATAGCCATAATTGTTATAGAAGTAAGGGCCCTATTCTGAAAAACTGAAAATCCATGTCGGGCGCATCGAAAATTGTTGATTATTTCATGACGGAATGTCGTAGAACTTTTTTTTGTGTACAGATTGTAGGCGACATTGTTTCCGATATTTTAGTGCAGTTTCCATACAAATATGTCGAAACGTATTGAAGCCTATCGACATTTTAGCCAAATCAGACATTTTTTGTCTAAAATTTGGATAGGCTTTGCACCAATAGGAGGTTCTTGTCTTAAAACTACACCAAAATGTAGGAAACAATGTCTATGTGCACAAAAAAAAGTTCTACGACATTCTGTTATGAAATAATCAACAATTTTCGATGAGCCCGACAGGGATTTTCAGTTTCAAGGTCGTTGACGTATATACTCCTCTTAATATGATACATAAGTATGTACGTAAAGGATAGCCTTCATAAATATGTTTACCTATCTCTATCTAAACTGGTTTCTAAAGTCCATTCACTTATCACATGAACCAATTTTATTCTACATTTTTCTTTTTGAATTGTACGGATCACTATTATTTTTTTTTACATTCGCAAGCATATATTTATTAACATTTTTACCAAGTTTAATTTCTAGTTAAGAAAAAAATAATATAAAAACGCGAAAATATATAAAAGCCCTAAGAGAAATTTATGGAAAATTGTCATCACTCTTGTCAGCTTAATCCGTCAGATTAATTTGATAAGGAGATAAGTGATAGAAATATCGGTCAAGGAATTATTAACAATAGATTTAATTTTGAAAGACAAATTCGTACCTTTGTTTGATTATTTCCCTCGGCGACGTCGTTCGTCGAAAACGAAGGATGTTTTTATTGTTTCCGTAATGCTGTATAAATGCGTGTCACCCACCTGGCAGTATCAGGAGCTGATGGCACGGTGCGGATAGATAACACGGCGCGTGCCGCGCAATCCAATGAGCACAGAAACGGCCTAAACATTCAAATTGCAAACCGCCCGCGCCCGCCCCTATCAAATGTTGTTTTATAGCTAATTCCCAAATTCGGTTATGGCCTATAAACGATCCACTGGAATAATTTAAATGCGAACCCGCCTGTATAATGTGCGCACTTTACTCTCAAATTAGGTATTTGTATGTGAAATGCGTTTTGAAATAGGAATCCACGTTGAATTTTATTTCTCGATGTACCGCGGGGTAAATTATAGCATTCGCTGCTGTCATTTTTCATTGCTAGCTACAGCTACTGAAAACCCGAGAAGGTTACCTACCTTCCTACTAACTATTCATGTAGATATTATACTACCTACATAATCCCCCTTATACTTATGAACGATGACTAACTTTATGTAACCTTTGTCTATTACTGTCACATGAAGTTTTAAAGTTAACAGGGAAAAACGTTACTCATTGTTTATAAGTAAGGGGGAGTATGTCTAAAATATCAGTTATTCTAAGAATAGTATGCTAAGAATAACCTCCCGTTAAACAAAAATTTCCATAAACAACTTATTTCAACATAAAATTAACGTACAATTTTAAACTACTTTGGTACACGTAAAATACATTAACAGTCCCAGTTTATTGCTACTTTTCTTTAAGACTATGGAATATAATAAATGGCATCGGTTTTAAAACTTTTCCCTTGTTTCCGAGCTAATTTCCAGACGGACATTTCCGCCCATTCAATATGAGCTATTGTTCATTGACTCACACAGTTCTGCAAGACAATCGACTAAATTACTTGACAGTTTAACGGGACTATCTATATACATTTTTCTTTGTAGATTTTTCTAATCAGATTTACCTTATGTTTACCTTCTTCGGTAGATTAAAAAGCTGGGTTCACACCGCAAGCGCAGAGAAGTCAATTTAACATACCACATTCGTTTTCATTGTTATATGACTATTTCGCGCTATGAAAACAATTGTTAGATGTCAAATTGACACATTAACGACTCCGCTCCGTTCGCGGTGTGAACAAGACCTAATGTTTTACCTGGTAGTGGACAAATCACGTACATATGTCATCACCAAAGTATTCCTATGTGTGACTTCGCCTTTTAGAATTAAAACACTCAAACAAACCGGCCAAGTGCGAGTCGGACTCGCGTACGAAGGGTTCCGTACCAATATTGCAATGGCTATGGAAACCTAAAATAAACACTGGACCAAGCACGAAATCCATGAACGCAACGATGACGCCCGTTTGCATTTATTTTTACCACTGACGCCAGTTTAATCACCAGATAGCGCCAGTGTGAAATAAATCACGCTTGCGTTGTTGTTTTATATTGTTATAATAGCTACAGAAATACATCTTCAGTGAAAATTTCAACTCTCTAGCTATCACGGTTTACGAGATACAGCCTGGTGAAAAACGGACAGACAGCGGAGTCTCAATAATAGGGTCCTGTTTTTAACCTTTTTATACGGAACCCTAAAAACGAATCAAATAACCACAAAAACGGCCACATTAAAAAGTCTAAAGAATTTACTGCTGTCTTCTATTGTGTAGCAAACATGATTAACCGAATTTGACTAACCGAATACTCGTATCAATCGTATTTGTCAGATTATTACAATCATTATCCACCAATATTAACTGGCATTGGTAACGGTCTTCTAATGGATGAAATTTAATCACAACAAGTCGAATGCCATCTATTTATGAAGTGGAATGACTAAACAGCTTTTTAATACGATTCACACGTTAGCAGTTATAGTTAGTTAAGTTTTTGTACAGACACATTTCACGGTGAGACGTTTTCAACTCTTATTATACTTATATTAAATGTGATACCACATACCGACTACTGATGAGATCTATTATTGTTGATCCACGGATGAATATTCAATCATTATGCTACCTCACTTCGACGATGGATTCTCCACGGATAGAAAAACGGAATTAGTCACCCTACTTTATACGTTATTTTACCGATTGGAACTTCCAATTTATAACGAGCTGACTATAATCAAACATATCGAGTAGTTAAGTAGGCTTCTTTAATCAATAGCCAGAAGAGAACTCTACAAAGATTTACTTTAAATAAAAGAAACGAACGAATAATTACAGAACAAAAGCACCTTAATTATAAGGCGCTTTGGACTAATCTATACAAAACATAGAAATCGAAATATCCGTGGAGAAGCCAGTGCTTTTCTGCCGGGATAAAATGAGTGCAAAGTGCATACAAAATCGTGATGTGGCCTTTTAATCGGTTTCACGTTCATTCCCGCGTTAGTTTTTGTATTCTAATTTCACTTTGCCAATCTGCGGGCTTACGTGAACCGGGACGCATATTCTTAGTGGAAAAGTAGGCTATGGGACGATGACATAGGACACATTTTTCTGAGTACCTACTCGAATACACGGATAGAGTAGAGTACGAGGAATGAGATAAAGAGGCGGACCTATTTTGTTTGCAGCAAGTTCACTCCAATTTACGCGATGCGAGGTGGCCATTAGCATAAGTCTGTGGCGAGCGTGATGTGCGCGCGATTCCAGGCGTGACGCCAGCGCTGCGCCCGCGTCCCGCTGCCTACCCGGCGTAATTGCGCCCGCGCGACACATTTGTTTACTATTGTAAGCCGTGAAGATGCCATCTCACCGCAACACTACACCCAACTCCGTCAAATTAGCGCTCTAAATGCTCGTGTGTTTTTGTTTTTATTACATGTATGGGTAGGTAGCTAAACCAAGTTCCAGAATTGGCTACTTAGGTGTTCTTGGTAAGGTATACCACCTTACCAAGTAGTAAGATAAACAAGTTATTGTACTTAATTAGTTTTCTGAAATATCATACCCATCATAAACTTACTGGGCACAAAACAACATGCTCATTTCAATTATAATGCTAGACATAGTTACCGAAATTATTTCCATTGTTAAATTTACGATTATTTGGTTAAAGCCATTAATCAAGCTATTATTCATAAATTTTATATAACTAGTTTGTTGGTAGTGGTAGGTGCTATGTAGGTACAAAATTCAATAACGTTATTTGCACCATGTGTTATCTCAAAGGTGCGGCATGATAAATAGGGTTGTCCATATTTATCCGTTTATAGATAAATTATTTGATAGACACGCGTGTGTGTTTATCAAATAATTTACAATGCACAATATAAGTCAATATGTAGCATTATAGGAGATTAGAAAACTCTTACCACACTTAGAGTGTACCTAAATTTTTTCATTCAAAAATGTGTCGAATCCGCTTCACCTGATCGACATGCTTGATCCGGAATGGTCAAAATTACTCAATTTTTTATGGATTTTATTTTTATTAAATTAATGGAAAATAAAAATATTGTAAGTAGTCTCATCACACTTGTCTAGCTATTCACGTCTCACCTTTTCCATAAACCCGTTTCGATGTGTTCGTTAGATATATTTATTTCGGTCCGTATCAAGAGTATCAACCCTACGCAAGTTTCGACGCACGCGCTCGCTCCTAACTCCTACCTAACCATCATTAGAATGTAGCATCTCAAGTGATTTTCCTACTTTAGACTCGGTAATGGCAATAAAAACAACCACTTAGGAAAAACGTACTGCATAAAAATATTGTATCCATGCCTGTATGCCACAACCATTTCTGAAAATCATACGGAGCACCGAGCTCGATCGAGTCGGTTCACATATTTTGCCATACAAAGTCGACAGTAATGAATGCAAGAAGGATTTTAATGGCGCTAATGTGATTCTTGCAATATATATTTAATGTATTCGTTTAATTTTGCATAATACAAGTTGAATATATGCTAATGATTTAATGGGAACTCTTAAAGTTGTATGTCACATGACCGCTGCTTGCAATTTTTTTGTGACATTTTATTTTTTTATTAAAAAGGTTTAAAAATATTTATGAAGGTATTGCTTGTAAGAGTACCTACCTTCATAAAATATGTATATGTACTCCACAAATTTATATCAGTTTCTCCGCGAAAAAGTAAAGTATTATTTTAAAAAGCATTACGTAGGTTTATAGTATTTATCTCTGATAATAACTTACACGTATCGACTGAAACTATTAATTATTTAAGTTTTAGCTGATGCATCTCATAAGTTTGTAACTATCCTGTTCGCTGAAAGACATTGATTGATAGGTCAACATAAACGAATATGTATTTATACTTAATTTTAAAAGCTTAGTATCTAATGAACTAAACCTAATTTGTGTATGAAATTTAAATAAAGCGAAACAACAACCTAATTTTATTTTATGATGCATTTAGACATACAAACCTTAGCAGTCAGACTATTTTTACTTATTTCCTTAGAAGTTAGGTACGTAATCTTTTTAATTTATATCTTAAGAATGCTGTTTAAACCTAAGAGGGGGGATGAGTAGATGCTGTTTAAGGAGCTCATTGGCCTAGCTGCACCTGCCGATCTTGAATGGTCGTGCGGGTTAAGCAACGCTTGGCGAGGTCATTACTTAGATGGGTGGGATTTGTGTCGCAAAAAAACACTTTCGAGCTCCTACGTGCTTTGGAAGGCACGTTAAGCAGTTGGTCCCTGTTGTTATATCTGATATGATAGCAGTCATTAGGTCAAATTAGAAACCTTAAACTTCAAACACTAGGTGAGCCACAAAACTATACGAAAAGAAGAAAAAGAAGCCGAAACTCAAACAAAAACTTATTGCTATCTGGTAGTTGTCATTTGTTTTGTTGACAACTAAAAATCTGGATAAACATCTTATTAGTGCAATTTCGGTATAATAATACTTTTCAACCCATAAAGCTTTTCTAATCCACACGGTTAACTCTTGTCTAATAAAAGAGGAAGAGAGCCACTATAGTAAGTACAGTTTTTTACTCGCTGCACACACCGGGTCGTAAAACGTGGGAGGGAGTAATTCTAACCTTACTATGATTTATGGCCAGTGTGCAGCGAGTGAAAAATTGTTCTATGGCATTGCCCCTTTAGTTCTTCTTGCTTCTTGATCGTAAGCCGTACCTACTGGGTCTCTGATGATAACATTAGCAGTTTAGGAACACTCTTGCGAACAAGTTTCCTTCTTATTATATTATGTCTCGTTAGGAGGAATAACAGTTACCAAAACAAGAAAGAAAATTATCAACATAACTCACATCCCCAAAATGGCCAAACGAATGCCAACAAAAAATCAAATTGATTATGATTATAAACAGCAACAGCTACCGCCGTTATATGACGTCCCGTTTGCAGCCTGGCATCATACTGTGCAAGAAAAACGACAAAAAGCTGATTTTCAATATCTCCAAACGCGGAGACGGTCATTAGATCCAAGCCATAACTGATACGAGTACATCCTGAATAGGTTGGTGGTGAAGTGTGCGCATGCCACATTCCATAACGAGATTCGTTCATTCATCTATTGAATTTATGTCTATAAATATGATGGAAGTATACCAGCCTGTCCTAACTCTGTTTAACTGTACATTCAGTTTGTAAGATTACAGTTGTATGAGGGTTCGTGTTGCTTACAACTGTGGGATTTACTTCATTTACTCCTTAGACATCCCATATTTGGAGGGGTACTGTAATTCTACGAAAAAAAATAAAGAAAATCTGACAGATTTTGTCCGAAAGTTTATTTTTCTGACGGATGGGTGACAGATTTGTTTTTCTTATGTTCGTATGTTCGTAGAATTAAAGTACCCCTCTTAAGTTGTGGGTGCCTTTATAAGTCGAAAGGCTAAGCGTGAATGTTCCGAAAAGTAGGCCGCTGCAGGCACACAGAAAAACGGCTAGGAACTTGTATTCTCGTGGGTGTGATGACTTGACTTGTAGGCAAACGCTCATTTAAAAAATAAATAAACTTCTATAAGCTAACAAAACAAAAACGCTTTTGTTTTGTCACATGCTGACAACAATTACAAGTCTATTCAAAGTAAAATATGGTCATTTATTTTCCTTATTTATTTATTTCGTGACAGAAATCGATAGATACATATACGGTACCACAACTATTACGTACAAATGAGTTAATTAACAACGCATACATATAAATAAATTGATGTTAAAATTCAATGAGGTAACGTGTTTTGTAATAGAGTCTTCGTAAGACATTAGAAAGCCGACCAGCATTGATTTCATATGACAATCACGATCACGATTGTTAACTAGGTACACGAAGTTAGTCGTTAAAAATGAAAAAATAATAATGTAATTAGTCAATAGGCGTGAGAACTTGTGGGGTGGTCAAGAATCTGGCGGCCAGCATACAAATTGTTATTGTCAGGTGGTACGATCGGCGAACACAGACAGTAGATACCTACTCTCACGGAAGCGATTACCTCAGCTAAGACAATAGCAGACAAGACATGCATCTATTACCCTTTTTAAGCTTGTCACTGACTGATGCCCTTAGAATAGCATTCGATAATGAACGCTCCGGCTCGATCGGAGCTTAAACATTGTATTTTGTACTTGAGTCACGTCACTCGATCATGGATTGTAGTTTTGTAATTACTAAGGTACCTCAATAACTGTTGATGTTTAAACAGTTTTTACATTCCTTTGCTTTCTTTGAACATGATTTTTGTAATAATTATGTTGATCCAGAAAATAGTTAATCTCAATGAAAAAAGGTCCTGATTTTATATTATGATAAGTAAGTACCTATAAGTTTGATTTATGGGTTTTACTTAATTCAATAAGATATTTAATCAATTTTATCAAAAGTAAACTAATTAATATTTTAAGACATTGTTAATTCACAATTAGGGTTTTTAAAATGCTTGCTTCTGGATGGACTGAAACCAGCTACTAGTGGTATTCCGTTCCATGGCGTTACGCGCTTTGCCACAGTAGCTAATCCTGTCAGATTAACTGCATTAATTAATCTTTTGCTGCCCATAATATTTGTACAATTAACCTATCATTTGATATCCTGTCAAAAGTAAGTGCAATATCACAGTGCAAGGGCTCTGCGAGGGCGATGGAAACAAACAAATGACTAACATCGAAACGTACTCGCGTTCCCCTCCGCCCGCACTAAGCTCTATGCAAAATAAAACACTCAATTGACATCTTTGAAATTTATTAAATATTCAACCGGCTTTCTCTTTAAACGGGGGTTAAACGATCAAGTGAAAGGATTGCCTAAATCTGAATATTATAAAAGCATTGGATTGTGCCAGCTTTGTCCATATACTTAAGCCCTTAATTATATTAAAAAATATTTTGTTAGCAAGATCTTAGACTCTCGTACAGCGGTCTAAATCCCGACGACATAACGCAAACACATTCTGAAACAAAATGAATTTTCATTGTAACATTAGCAAAGATGGCCGGTTATCTGTTTATGATGATTAGGCGGTGGGTCGGTCGCTAGGCAACGGGGTGGTGTGGTCAACCGGGGAGGTCGGGGTGGCCGTTCCTCATACTAGAGTCATTCGTGCGAGCCACATACCTACGATACGACTGCCGGTCACCGGCCACCGACTACCCCTCCGGCCCACGACCCTGATAATAATTATTCTCGCTGTACCGACCGTGTTAACTTTAATGTTACTTCACAACTACAATGTTGGAATACGTCACAATTTCAGCATATTAAACGTTAGGACCTCTCATAGAATTAACAATTTATTAGTTTTCATGTTATCCTTCTAATAGAATGAACGTATAAATCTGTTTGTTTGTTTAGATGAATTTTATATGGGTAGTTTACGAGTAGGTAGGAACAGTACTTTAAAACCGCCTTTAAAAGAGACGTATTCTAACTTTACATTGCCCCGTTAGTTTTGCAAATTACAGTCGTTCTACTGAAACAAAATCTATTTTTACCAATTTAATTGGATTAAATTAAAAGATCAAAAAAAATTAACAATATAAATACAGTTTACAAGGCTTTCCCGCACTTGGTCACTTGTCTGTACCATTGTACGTAAAGATTTCTAGGTAAACAATTAACACACAATTTTAAGCAACTTGACACCAAAATCTAGATAAATGTAACTGGAATTCGCTTCCAAGCAGTTAACATAGTTGTATCATTCAAATTGGATACAATATTCAGTATAATAGAGCATTACTTTGTTTAAAATTCAATAAACTATCGCAGTATTGAGTGCGTTCAACTCAGACGCGGTACTATTATTAAATGGAATTCGATTTAAAGCCAAACCCTCCTTGTCGTTTGTGAAATTGACATTTTATACTTCGTTTTTTCATTGTTGCTGCACTCGGTTTCGATCTATTGTTAATTAGCTGAAACTGCCCGTGCGCCGCGCAGCGCCGGCCTCACTCGGTTGCCTATCTGAATATCAACTTGAACACCGTGTAAAATACACGCCATTTGTTGTTTCACTTCTATTTACAACATACTTAATACCATTTAGAATAGATAGATTAGCATTCGTTTAGCTTAGGTATATTATATCTACACTAATATTAAAAAGAGGAAAGATTTGTATGTTTGTATGTGTGTCGTATGTTTGTAATGAATAAACTCAAAAAACTACTGGACTGATTTCAAAAATTCTTTTACCAAAAGAAAGCTACATTATCGAGGAGTAACATAGGCAACTTTTGATCCCAATATTCCCACGGGATTGGGACTTACGTGGGTGAAACCGCGGGATGCAGCTAGTATCATTTGATGATTAATATTTGTCTAATTTAAATTGTGTCTTGCGTTACTGGCAAATATTAAACACTTATCCCCTTACTTAAAAACGGTGATTGAAACGATATTGGTTTCCTGGAAGAGACGCTCTTAGGCGGTAAGGCCGCCCATTGTACCACACTAGATTAAACCTTTGTAATACTTGTATATTTTAGTACAATAAAGCGTTTATCTATCTATGACTAACAACTGCATAAACTATGTATTGTATTTCACTGTGACATGAAGTTTCAAAGTTGTCAGAGAGAAACAAACGTTACATACCTTAGTCATCTGTTAGTCATAGTTTATATGTTAGGTCATCATAAGGTTAGTCTAGAAATATTTGGTTCACGGCGGGAATCGACCTAAAGTTTTTAGCGTCGTTGTTTTTTGCACCCATAGCCTGCGGTGTGGGTTCTTACCTCGTTCTCGCTGACTTTATTTTAGCTCTTTATTCTACAAATACACAGCTGTTTAATTAAATTGGATTTTATGTTCGATGTTATAGTAAAGATATAACGCATAAGTAAAAATCTTTTACGTGAAATTAATACATATTAGATCCTGCGTATCTTGTGAAATTTATCAAATCAAAAAGTACTAAAAAAAAGTTATTTTTTTATAATTTAAATAAAAGTATTTCGGTAATTTAAAAAATAATAGTAAAAACAGTAAAGTACATAATTAATTATATTAAAATTCACTTTAATCGGCTGGTTAATCGGATGACTGTACAATTATCTTTGTCGCAGTATAAGTTACCTACTCAAACTACCTCTATATCATTTTCCTTTGAAATGGCGCTTGTGGCCGGTGCCAAATAGCGGAACTAACTTATATTAGAGAGCTTTATGCTGTGAAATTAATACTACTAACGCCATCTGTTGTAGAATAGACTGATTGGCGTAGTAGTGAGCTTTTGTCGGAAATAACCAATTTGTTTTTTGAGATACACAGGAGATAGACATTAAATAGACATGGGCATAATAATAAAATCATTAATCAACTAACGTTTCTGTAATTGTGTAAGTTTTAAAACAGTTTTCGTAATCGTAACAGTACCTAATGTAGTAAACCTTTATGACCTTTTGGATGAAAAATCTTAAACAATATATAAAAACGAATCGTACCATAAACGCGAGATTTCATTAAAGTTCCACTGAATAACAAAACAATTAATTTACTGCAACAAAATAACTCAATTCCCGCAGTCATTATGCAGAGTCATACCGAGTCGTTGAAATGTCGCATTCGCTGATCGGCATAGTACAGTGCGATACCGAGTAAGTAATAGATAGGTACCGAGGTAGGTACCGTCTCTAGTACAGGCGACGCGACGTTATTACATACGAGAGTTATTCGCTCCCCATCACCCGGGCCTCGATTAAAGCAGTAAATACTTTGAGATTAATTATCTCGTAAACAGTTGGAGCCGGGAACGCTCTCAAATCGCTCACCTACGCCGTGAGCGCGATACAAATTCAACTTTTCCAATTAAATTTCGTGAGGCATTAATAATTATTTGGGTACATCAATTTGTTTCGCGAGGCGTCGCTATCTTCTTGTACGGTGTTAATGTCGATCGATCTGTCTTCAGATATGTTTAAAATAGCTTCTAATTGCTTCAATGTCGATTTTTGTTTAAACATGAGTCAATGGTTATTGGGAAAGTTTTGAAATGGTGCATGTTTTTTTTATATAGTTACGTAGTATGTTTATACAAAAACAACCTTTTTTTTGTGATATTTAGTAATGAGCGTAAGTCCCGATCCTGTAGGAATATCAAGTTATTAAGTAGCCTAAGTAATAAGTATAGGTGTGCTTATTTGGGCTCTCGCAGCTAACTACAAACAGTTGGTTAGATTATAGTTACCTACTAATAGCCTAATAATTAAACACGGAGTAAGGGCGGACTAATTTTACCACTTTTTGTTTGTGTCTGTCAACTTTGAAAGTTCTTGTCACGGGAAAAGACAAAGCATGTTCTCACTACTCCTACCTTACTCCACGTTTATTAATAAGGCTATATCTGTTTTAAGTGACTTATAATATTAGTTCAATATTTGTTTTGGATAGTATATTGTAGTATGTACAAACATAAGCAAACTTTAAAATACTTTTCTGTAAAGCACAAAATACAAAATAGAAGGTATCTGGAGATAGAATAACGGATCTGCGAGTTGTTCATTCCGCAAGTCTTAACTTTGGAATTAATTAAATTAAACTTCGAAATGAAATATTAACACTTTAACGTATAAAATTTAATACTGTTAAGTTATAACGTGATTATTCAACTCCTCGGCAATTTCTAAAAACATCCAGAAAATTAAATTGGTGAAGCGACGCGACGGCAGCGCCTCCTTTGAAGGCAGCTTCCGCTTTTGTTGCGCGCGTGGGCCCGGACGGGCGCGGGCGCGGGCGGTAGCGGGCGCTCGCCACTTTGCACAGAGAAATTAATTTTCTTCGTCTTTATGTAATTTAATTATAAACATTTCAATATGGCGCTTGGGGAATTTCCGCTTCAGAGAGAAGTTAAATAGAAACGTTTGATATTTATCTCCTAATACACTTCTGGGATGATTGCGCGATTAAATTTATAATTATTACTTGTACATTTATTTTGCAAATCTTTAAGTTTATTTCATTTAATTAAAGATCAACAAATGCTTTATACTCTGGATGGAGATAGCTCCATCCATCCAATATATAGATATTTAATAGTTAGTTAGTGTGGATTATATAATTACGGATTATAAAATTGTAAACTCGTAGCTATACTCTATGTGCCACAATTTATGAATGTGATCTTCAAGATACTAAAGCTTTTCCTCGTTTGGGGTTCCCTAGGCGGGCTTATCGCCCTTTAGCGATAAGCCCGCCTATTGTGCCACTTTCGTTTTAAGTTTTTAATTGTATAATTTGCTGTTATTGGTTACCATCGTTAATCTATTTATTTATGTATCGTAGCATATACTATACATATACTTTTTTTTATTTAAATAAATATATTTTTTAACTAATGTTTCATTACTAACTTTTTCATGAACAGCAATGAATTAGCAAGTTCGTAAATTCTAAACGTTTAGTGACGATATACAGATGGTTATCTAGATATATTATGAGTTACGGCTATTCAAAGCAAGTTCTTTTTTATCGGATGGCCATCATTCAATGAAATTCCATCTGCAAAATTAAAAGTATCTATTTGTATTGAATGCACAGTTGACAGATGCCACTAGTGCAATGTTCGTGTAATTTTGCTCTTAAATCGTTCACGCATCGACGACAAGAGCCGCGTCGCGACATCAAACATACGCGCAAACCTTTTGCCAGCTTATCTCCCATTCACTATCTGAATCTTCGCCAAAATATCTACAACCCCATACCTTTGTTCGATGTTTATTAAATTTCATTTTAAGTTTATACAACAACACTTTTGTTGGACACTTTTTGTAAAGATTTGGGACATTTTACGGGTGGATTAGTTTGTGACGTCCGCTTTTGTGAGTTTGCCGGCAGCGATGTCTTTTTATCCGTCTCCGGCATTACGGTTTTGGTATTGCGCGTATTATGTCATAACAGACAAGTACTCTTCTGCTTTTTGTCGTCCTATTTTATTTTAAATTGAATTCCATGTTGACAATTCTAGTAAACATCCTGTCCTTTGTGCAACGTTTCATAATATTAGGTACCTACCAGCTCTTGAATTAGGTATTGTTTGACTCAAGTAGGTAAGTAACGTACTTTTTAGATAATAATGATCATCGAAACAGGTATAAATGCACGTAAAGTACCTATGGGTACCTTATCAGGATTAAAATATATATGGGAAGCAAACAAATAAACCGAAATATGATAGGTTATTTTTTTATAATAAATGAGCAGACGCTTTCCTAAATCGCTAACCATTATCTGACCTAATGTCAAGGGATAATATGGTTTAAGATGTAGCAAACTCATCTAGAAGATAAGCTGGCAGTGGAAAAAGATCCTACCCGTCTTCTTTAGTGGCTACACCGGTCTACGTATCGGGACACTAATTACTAACGGGGTTATCTATCTAATAATTATCAAACCGTCCATTTCATAAGTAAACCTCGGTTCCCGTTAGATTAAACTATCCAGCCCTACGGCAGTACTAAAAGCAATAAGACTTACAACTCCGCCCCTACCAAAACAATCTTGTATCTCGGTGTCTTCACTAATGGCGTAAGTTCGACAGTCGAAGTTAGTTGGAGTGTTCTACGGCTGCAATAAAGATAAATCCAACAATAATATGTTCGGTTGGCCTTACGTGTGGCTCGGGCAACGAAATTGAATTTGCATGGAGTCTTAAGTCGGTGTCGATTGAGACGCGGTGTGCGGCGTCCTCATTCACCGGACGATAATGGTTTCATCAATGGTTCGGATTCGGTTTATCTAAACGCTTTGGGGCCTTTTGATTCGCCTTTCCTAAATCGATGACAAAACGATTGAATTAGTCCGAGTTGAGTCGAGGATCATTGCTTTAGAGTTTGAGATTACTGTTACTTCTGTTTTTATATTCGATTACGGTTTGAAGTAAACAACAAGGCGTTTGTAAATCTTGTTGTACCTATGATACATGTAGAAATTCGATGAACAAGTGAGACATACGTGAGCAGCAATCTTCCACATTGGAACTGTGTAATCCCGCGCCGGAGGGCCACTGCCGTATGAAAGGACGTTCCTTATCCTTTGATCCCGTTGTTTACCAGACATTAAGCAGATAACAAGTCCGCGCCCAGATACAGTCTGAGCAGATTAAGCCCCGGTGCCCGTAATCCGAACTTCGATTAATTTCATCCAATACTTACTCAGGGAATGCTTAATTGCTCGTACCGTAAATTGTTACTTACGTACTCTACAGAAAGAAAACAAAGAAAAAATGTTTACGGTTAATTTCCCAGGAAGTAATTACGCCCTTTTTAATTGAAGTGAAATATTTAATTTAAATTATTTTTTAAAGAGGCTTGAATAAACTAAAACTTAACGCGTAGTAGGTTTACGCCGCTGAAACCCTGTTATGAGTGGTAATTGCCTTCATATTATGAAAAGGCGCGCCAGGCAACGTAAGCTACATTTTTGATTGATTTTATTACATTTTGTGAACTAGTTACTCATAAAAATACTACGTAGACGTATGATGTGTAGAATATTAATTTTATAACAGATACCTACTGTGCAAAAAAATTATTTTATTCCGTAAATCATTAAAGTTACACGCTAAAAATAATATAATACAGCTGAGAAACCCTATATCTACGTAAAGCCTTGTCCCCAATAAGAATTAATTCTATGCTTTACTATGGGATTGATCAAATTGGTTTTCATTCATTATTATTCAGTTGGAATGTAGTCCAGGCCTACGTATCCAATTAGAATCCCAGTCAAACCAACAAGATGTATATTTGTGTTGAGCTTCTTAAATCACATTAACTCTGAGTAACAAGCGGCTGGGTATAACTACAAACCTACCTTGCCTGATGAAAATTTAGTTTACTTAGTTAAATCAGATTCAAGCCTCATGCTTCTATCCTTTGACCTATTTGTCACCTTACTAATTTCGGCAAAAAGGTTAACTTTGTTTTAAATAAGTACTTTGTTCGCAACAGTACCTAAACGGTATGTAGGCCAATGATTTTATTGAGGAACCTATATTTTTAAACGACTTAAAAAAAAGGAAAAGGTTCTTAATTCGACCGTATATACCACGACGCGTCTCACCAGATGGTGAGACACGTCGCGATCTAAGATGTAGAATGCTCACCTAGAAGTTGGTCATGTTGGTCAAGCATGAAAATGTAAATACGGTCGAGCATAGTTCACTGTCTGAGCACTGCTCAGACAGCACGATTATCCGCACCATGTCGCTACAATTGACCCCTAATGTATTTAATCTGAACCAGTAAAAGTAATTGTCTTATTTTTCCATCCATAAATACTTAATTATAACATAAACAAAGCTTAAAGTAAAACATCAAAGTCAGAGAGGACATTATTATTAATATAACTTGTGAACCGCACCCGAATGACTAACTGAGATCCGAAGTCTCAATCCGCAAACACAAATATAAAGCTAATTAAAAAGTTTCAAACTAAATTATGAGAGGGGTTGCGCCGATGGACTCCGTACCAAGGTTGTCTCCAAGATTTAATCAACGGGGGTGCTATCGCGGGGAATGTGCAGCGGCGTGCTCCTTACACGACACCCGCTCGCGCTGTCGCCGCAGAGTTTCGTAGTACCAAGTCAATGTTTACTAGATAAACAAACATCGGTCTCACACGCATCACGAATTTTAAATTTTAATTACAAATTCATAAGAAGAATCTTTGTAGGTATGTAACCTAATTATAAAGTTTTTACGTTTTATAAATTTGAAAATAGTAAAGCAGACAAAAGGGAAAATGATATTTATTAAATTTAGTAAGTACTTAGGTACCAAATCTTCTGTTAAATTTTATGATCGGATATAATTTGATATATGTATTGTGTGTATCAACCATAAAAAAACAAAAGCATCCGATAACCCCGGACTATTAATTCAAGTCAAAGCTAAAATGCGACAAAGGCGAGTCAGCTCATAAAATTTATAGGCGATCGAATGAGATAATATGGTCGACGTTAAGAGCAGCTTAGACAGTTGGGAAATTTAAATGTGAAGTAAGTTTTGCGAGATTGCGCGGTATAAATCAGCGCAAGCGGAGCGGCGCGGGCGCGGGCGCGGCGCGGCGCGTCAGCGGGCTGCGGCGATAAATCCGCAGCTCCCTCGGGCTCCTTAACCGTTCTCCATCTTCATGTACATTGCACACTACAGAATGCCCGACACAACTAACTCGCACGTTCTATTGTATGACTGTTAATATCCACACTTGTATATAAATAGGTACGTCCCGTTTCAAAAATACCGTGCATCTACGACAGGCTCACTTAAAAATTAATGAACGACAACATATTAAATATTTATACCACTGCTCTATTCTTAGTGTTATTTGACTTTGCGATACCTTCTAAAGAATAATAACGGAAACAAATGTTTTAGCTTTAGCACCGAGCGACAACAACGGTGGATTGTTTGTCAACTTTCAACATTTCTTTCATTATCCTATCTGTCAACTTGTAGCGTCCGAGGTATTTCCCGCTAACTTTACCCTAATACTTTTTCACGCTACATTTCAAGAATCTTATTTTTGTAATTACAAAAATGTCTAGTACGCCGACGTTATCCTTAATTGCTGGACATAAAAATTCCATTTAAATTTCCCTTTTAACGATCAGGGACAAGTGTCTAATTGTATAATACACTCGTTTGCGTATTTTTATTGTTGGTACAATAATTAGAACATAACGCGCGACTCGCCCTTTTGAGCAGGTTTGTAATTAAACTTTTGCTGGGAGTTGTAAAAGAATATTGTGAGATGTGAGCGCACCTCGCGGGTGTTCGCCACCGCCCGAGCGCGGGGGGGAAGCTTGTTTAAGAAATGGAAAGAAAAGCAATTTAGTACTTATCAGCAGAGTAGCAACCCGTAAGAATGCACCCGTAGTTCTGACAACATGGCGAGAGAGGAACCGGTCTGGTTTTAGTGAGCCTACTGTCCGCCCGTGAAGCGGCCGGAAAGTAGGCTGACTAAAAACCTCACATACCTTATCGCTTTCCCCCGGAGACGGTAGAGATGCACTTTAATGGATTTTCCAAACCATAAAAAAAAGATCACTGTAAGAAAAATCAGCAAAGTAGCCACCCCGTAGGTCAGAAAAAATATCAATATTGATTACTTCTGTTACACATCGAACAGAATGAGTTGGCAACAAATAACCTTATAAACAGTTGTTTGACAAAAATGTTAATGATTAGTTAGGGCGGACGTTTTTACACCAGCGTGAAATAGGGGAGGGTGTCACCCCGGTCCTAATATTTGGGTTTCAATGATGCTACTGTCTGTTTCATCTACATATTTCATCGCCTGTATTTGCTATTCAATGCGTAATAATGGTAACAGTTTGATTATCACAATGAGCATTGTAATATAATGCCATGTAGGTATCTACTTCTATACTTTTATGCTGCATCCTACTAATATTATAAAGGTAAAAACGTTTTTTGTGTATGTATGTTTGTTGTTCCTAAATCGCTGATTGCAATGAAGCTCTGTTTGCACTTAGAGTTTGCTGGAATAGCACATTGTCTACTGTTAATCCCGATATTCCTGTAAGATCGGTATACTTACAGAAAACTCTATAGTGACAAATACTGAAACTAAAAACAAAAATATAGTCCATTGAAATATTACATTTTTTTGGGCTCCGCGTGCATTTGTCAGAGGACGCAATTTTATTTTTTGGTTATCAAGGGGGGTTAGTTTAAAGTTAAATAATAGTTTGTGGGGTTGTGGCTCTTGTCCCACGGCCGCCATCTTGGAAAAAGGAGTTCAAATTGTTTTTATGGTTTATTTGACGAACTAAAGGTCTCACAAAAAAAATAATTAACATTTTGTATTGCAAATAACATTATCTACAACTTTTGTAAAGTAACTTTTAGTCGTAGAGCTAAAAATAAAAAGTAATAAGCCAAAATCCATGGAAGTTTGAGAAACAAATCAGACCGTGTGCTACTGGTTAAGGATTGGTGAAGCACCTGGAAACACCTTCTCATCAGAGAACTCCTCAATGACTGTATGTAGGTGCGGTTATTTTATGTTTTTTTGAAGTCGGTTTTTATTTATTTTTTATTTCATCCTTTTTTGTGTACGTACTTTCATCTACCACTAAAAATCATTAAAATCATAACCATAACTTTAATCATTGGAGGAGTTCTCTGATGATAAGGTGGTTCCAGGTGCTTTATCAATCCCTAACCAGTAGCACACGGTCTGATTCTACTGGTAAAAGTCCAAAAGTCAGTAATTTACTACTATCTGAGGAACTATTCTGCTCATCACTCCGAAGATCCTCGTCCGATCCATATATTTTTTCTATGGAGCCACCTTGGGACTTCTAGCTTCCGAATAAAAAAATAATCATCAAAATCTGTTCATAAATGACCAATAGATTTTGTTTCTCAAATTTCCATAGATTTTCGCTCATAATTTTTTATTTTTAGTTCTACGACTAAAAGTGACTTAACAAAAGTCGTAGATAATCTTATTTGCAATACAAAATGTTAATTATTTTTTTTGTGAGACCTATAGTTCGTCAAATAAACCATAAAAACTATTTGAACCCTTTTTTCCAAGATGGCGGCCGTGGGACAAGAGCCACGACCCCACAAACTATTATTTAACTTTAAACTAACCCCCCCTTGATATCTAAAAAAATAAAATTGCGTCCTCTGACAAATGCACACTCAAATGTAACTTTTCAATGTAATAATAATCTTATTTTTATAATAAGAATCTATTTCCCGAATAATCAAGAACCAAATTAAGTTATAATGTATATCTAAACACACAATGTACATATAGAAAATGCATAAAGAAATGACAATATTTTGTAATTCCTTCTTTTCGTATAGTGGTGTTAAGAGTTTTCAGGTCGCCCAAGTCATTCATCCAAGTGATCCAGCGTTCTTTTAAACTTTTGGTCGAACATTATATTGCAGTTTGTTTTTTTATTTTATTGCTACTATAGTTGTGGGGTAGTTGTATGACCAATATATATTAACTGCATAAATTTCCTTTCATGCGTAATCACTTACAGTCAATATAAATTACAAATTTGTACTTTTAAAATGCGCTTTGTCTACCTATCCATCATTGTAAAAAAATACCCCGCTGATCCCCTTAATTTAATCGAAAGACCGCTTAGCGTTCGTCTACTACAAGAAATAACCGAATGACGTCACATTGAGCTATGTTATAAAATATTCAACGGGAACAAGCAGGCCCAAACCAATATGCATATATATAGAATAGGTGCTTGGCTTCTAAAATAATATAGCCAACTGAAATTTAAGGATCGATAAATATTGAATGATCTTGCAAGCTAAGGTAGACCTTAGACGGTAGGGTGAGGTAAAACATGGTAAATATCCCGATCTTAAATTAAATTAAGTACATAAGTTAACCTAATTTTTAAAAATTAATTATCAAAACTGGCTGTTATTTGGAGTCGAGAAATAAAATAAATAATATAAATAAATATTGCACGACGTTACACACAGTGCCATCTTGCCCCAAATTAAGCACTAGACTTATACTATGGGTACTAGACAACGGATACATTATACCTACTATATTTTTTTTACATGATAGGTATAGAAAACACCCAAACCAGAACAAAATTATTATTTGTCTATTTGGCTATGTATTTTTCCGTGACCAGAACTTGAGTTGACAGACAGAAACAAAATGTGGTAAAATTACTCCGACCTTATTCCACGTTTATTATTAAGGCCAAAAATGACTAAACCATAAATCCCACCAATACAAACCCCCATAAACATAAAGGTACCTAAAAATCTTTTAATTTTCCAATGTATTCAAATTACATTAAAATAAAGCAATTCATCGTGAAAGTGTAAATCAATATCAGATTTAAATTCCAACACCTTTTATAAACGCGAAGAGATTGACGACAATTATTTACATTATAGAAATTTATTTGATCCCAATAGAGAGAGCGGGGCCGCACCCTACAGGATGTAATAAAATTTGCATACTTTTAATCAAGGGCCGTGTTGCGGAGAAGTTCCCCAATAACGGATCGCCGTCATCGATCCGATGCCCGCTGTGGACCCGCTGATTCTGCATCCAACATCTTTCTTGCTATACCTACCTACCTACTTATATAATATGAAGTTGGATTGACTGGTTCTCTTTGTAGATTAGGTATGTTTAGCCTTATTAATAACGTGAACTAAGGTCGGAGTTGTGAGAACATGCTTTGTCATTTTAACCGACTTCAAAAAAGGAGGTGGTTCTCAATTCGACCCGTATATTTTTTGTTTGTATATATGTATGTGGATATGTCCGCGCCGTACTCCAGCATATGAAGTTCGATTTCAATTTTTAATTTTCTTTGGACGGTGAGAGTCCTGAGTTGTTCCCATTAAATCTTGGTGATGATCTGATCAGTATCTTCGGAATGATGAGCAGAATAGCATCCGAGAATGCAGTAAATAACTACTTTATGCACTTCTACCAATAAAATCAGCTCTTAAAGAATTAGTTACAGATAGTTTGAGCACATACATATATCCACCTTCTCATCAGAAAACTCCTCGAATTTGAATGATTTTTTAGTGTCAGTCGAAAGTAGGTACACTAAAAAGGATGAAATAAAAAAATTATTAAAAAAAGTTAAAACGAACTTCAAAAATCATAAAATAACCTCATTTAAATATAGTGCCACCGACTTATCTGTTATGTAATCTTAAGTCGTCGGGCACTTTTACTGGGTTGGTGCAGATTGTAGTTTGGCTGCCCGACTTCAGATTACATAAAAGATAAGTCGGTGGCACTGTATTTAAATCAGGTTATTTTATGATTTTGTGAAGTTGGTTTTTTAATTTTTTTAATTATTTTTTTATTTTGTGATAAGAACTTTAAAAGTTGACAGATTTGCAGAATCAGCGGGTCCCGCTCTACAACAATATTCGTTTACAAATATTAATGTGATTCATAGATAATAACGTAGTACGTTAAGTACTTACATACAAAACTCTCAAAATCGGAAACAAATATCTGTAGGTACTTACATACATAATTATGCAACTTTTTACTATTCCCACATTTTAAGATTTAACATTCTGGGAAAATTAACATTTTGGGAAATTTAAGCTCTCTGGTCCTAAAGGATTTGAACGCATGAAACGTCCGTCCTTACGAAAATAGTCTAAATTTTTATTGTTTTAATTTATTACGTGCAATATAATAAAAGCTTTCTATACAATGTATTTAATGAAATATAGAGTCAGTTAAAACATTGTAAGCGGATTCCCGTAGCGCAGTTTGCAATAAATTAGCTGGTTTCTAATATAAAACGACAAAAACCGTCACGCCGCCTGCGCCGCCCGCTCTCCCGCCCGTCTGTCCATCTGTACTTCGCATTAATCGTGTTTAGTTAGCGGATATTGGCGGCGGAAATTCAAATGCAATCAAATGAAAATAGAATCGGTAAAAAAGCAAAGAAAACAAAGGGACAGGCGTCAGTCTAGCGGTCCTAGAGGCTCTTCGTCCGCTCTGCTCGCTTGTGTCGACTGTTTCCCCTCCCTTCCCGTACTTACACGATTTTAAATTGTACATATCTGAAATTCCGATCTGTCGCGCGCCCACCCCGCGCTATGAAATGAAACAAAATAAAAAGTGGAACGACACGGTGCGCTCGGAAAAAATCAAAATCGAAATTAAAAATAAAAGGTTTTCCCGAGCGACGGCGGGCGAGGGAGCGGACGCAATGTTTGCGGCCGTCATTCGATGCAGGCCGCAATAAAAACACGCGCTCGACTCCTACACATAAATATGTGCGGTAGATTGATTGGAATTGAATATGTGTGGGTGGGAGTGGGGGGAAAGGGGGGTGGCAGGAATCGAAGGTGAGCGCCGCCGTGCTAAGACTGTAATCGGTTTTGCCGGGGGCCGCCGCGTCGCACCGCTCACAATTAAACTTTATTTGTACATGTGTCGCTTGAGATTAGCCGCAATGCTCTTTTTAAGTGGACCGACTGCAGTCCCGCATGCAATTTAAGAATTCAGGCCACCGTTTCGACAATTACCGACTACGTGTTCACATACACTTGGGATTGCAGATATTAACCACTTCGTTTTGGATTCGAAACTTTTGCCCAACTATAAACAAGACGTGTATATCCCACTCGCACATTACATATCAACTAGGTACTGATGTAAAGTAGTCATAGCAACCACACTACGCTGTTGGCAGAAAAAAAACATTAATTTTTCTCTAGAATAAGGTAACTACTTTTACATCTTATCTTGCTAATAATATAAATGCGAAAGTAACTCTGTCTGTGCGCTTTCACGCCTAAACCGCTAAACCGATTTTGATGAATTTTGGTATAGAAATAGATAGGACCTTAGAGAATGACAGAATCCCGAAAATCCTGCGCGTAACTCAGCTAGTATGATATAGAACTATACTACTACGACAAGCTTCGTAGCAATTCCGCGTCGTTTTAGTATAAATAGTAGTAGTATACTGTAGCGAATTATTAATAGATAAATATATTACCTACCTACATAACATACCTAGTACAAGTAATATTGAAGTATGCTACGACATGCTTCGTAGCAATCGTAGACGTCCGCGTCGTAGACCGTAGCTCCGTAGAGGTTCGTAGGGCGGTATCAATAAATCATAGGGTGGGACGGTGATTGCCCCCCATTATGGCATTAGCTTTCATGCCTAACTTTATTACATTCATTACCCCTCATTCGCCCTTCTATTTATTTCTGACCAGATAATTCCATAATGGTAAAATCGGGTCTCCGTAGTAGCAATATTTTTAAGACAACATGTGTCATAAAAAATAACTACTACGGATTTTCTTATTTTCTTTGAAAAGTGACAAAGCAAATAATATGTAAAAATGTTCACAGAGATTAAACTTGTAAGAGTTAGACATTTAACCACTTTTTCTACCTACCAAAATATTTATAATTTACACATAATTTTTCAACATTATCACTAATTCCTTTTTCGGTTCGGGATTCGAACCCACGACTACTGGTATTCACCTCCTCGTGTTCACTACGAGGCCTTACTCGCAAGAACGCGAGGAGGTGCTTTCTTTAAACTTAAAAAATCATTAGGTAATTAAAATAGAATAAAAAGCGGTATTTCCTGTGAAGCCTGGCAAACTTAATTAAAATAAAGAAAAATGGAATAGAATAACTTACACGAAAACAAAATAAGTAGGTACTTAGTTAACTAGTGAGTTTAAAACATTTTACTGTAGGTCGTTTTTTATTTTAAATTCTATTAACAAATCGACGGCACAAGGCATGTCTTGGTGTCCGTTCAATATACAAAGAATATTCCTCAGTGTTTGGTTGCAATCGATCAATCACCGGCGCATAACCGTCGGAGGAGGCTCCACCGAGGCAACACAAAGATAATTCCCGTTTAACTTCCGTTTCCAACTTATCGAATAATTTAACTGAACATTTATTTTTGCGCGCTCATCAATCAAGAGAGTTCGCGCTCCGCCGATAAGCCGCGTCTCGACGCCGAGAAATGACTAGGCATTACATAAATCCCCTCGGATGATGAAAAGTGAAGTCTAACAGATAAGAACCTACAAAAAGTTGCGATGAGAAATGAATCGCGATTTGTTCCCGGGTCGGTCCCGACGACGCCGCACCGTTCATTCGTCGACAATTGTCGAAGTCTTCGCGATCGCACGGAACGGGCGGAGCGCGTGTCGAGATGTTAAGGGCATCCCCACACGGCGCAGATAATATCAGTTACAGTACAAGTATTATTATACAACGGGGTATTTATTTACCATGTTTAAATTTGTTTTTTCCCGGAGCTGATATTTCGCCAGTAATTTCAACTGGCTTGTTCACGAGACTCAATAATAATATTTGTAGTGAAAACAACCAACAATATAATAATATTTTGAGAATAATATTTGTAGTGAAAACAACCATAAACAAAAGTTTAAAATCGTATATCAGTTACAGTGTTGAAGATACACACAGGTTATTATAGTTGGCATTCATTTAAATGGTTGTAAAAATCCTCACACTCTGTAATTTTAGTTGGTCAGGCCCAAAACGTATACTACGCAAAATGTACACTTGGAGCATTTGGCGGTTGGGGCCTAAGCAAAACGACCACTTCGCATAATTACGCAAAATTAGCATTTCCTGCAATACGCATAAATAAATATAGGTAATTTATTAAATGCAAAACTAAAAGCCGAGAACTAAAACTTATGCCGCGGCAGATCCTTGTTGGCAGCAGGCACACGGTTCCTTGGGCTTTTTTTATTACTTTCTATATTATGTTGTGTTAATATGTGCTGTTTTCTTTTTTATATTGCTATTATTTATTTTGTGTGTCTTGTTGCCAATAAATATTTTCTATTCTATTGTAAAAGATTTTTTTACTTCGTACGTTTTCACATAAAAAATGGTTGTTTGGCAAAGTCCACATTTTTGTGTAATTGTGAAATGCGCTTTTCAGGATACGCTAACTTGACGTGATTATGCTAAGTGCCGGTTTTTCTTAGTGCCCCCACCCGAATAATGCCCGGTTTAGTCGGACGGTGCGGACGGCTTTTTACTCAGTGCACGTTCTGCGCTTGACCCGATTCAAGTTCTTAGTTTGTATTCATATTTCTTTAGGATTGGTGTTATTTTTAACAATTCGTATATAGCGCAAATCGGTGGATTTAAATTAAATTCAAAATTTATTTATTCAATAAGATTGTTTTGAATTGTCTGCAATTTAGTGTGTCTTCAGAACGCGACCTCCAATGAGAAAACTTTTACTTCCAAACCACTTATTTTTTTTTTTTCCCTAATTATTAGTATCTTTTTAACTCACTGTAATTTGTTTATTATTTTCTCTTTACTATTATTGAGATTTTAAAATACTTAATTATTATTAGTTAGGTTTTATTCACGTTATTCCAAACATCTTAATTTTCATATTAAGATATTTTAATGTATGAGATGGGATTATATATTACCTACAAACTTCCTAATAATTGCTTCTAAAGCCCATATGCATGCAACGCATACTCGTTTCAATGCCATTCGACGTGACTATTAAGCCAAGAATCTGAAAAGAACGAACAAAAAAGTTAAATCGAAGTTTTCTCAAAAGAAAATCTCGCGGCGGCCATTATTAAGATAAACAGTACAATACATAAGCCTATCTCGACGTTTATTTTATCACGGGTTCACATCACGCGCCGCTATTCCCTGTTATGATACGGCCCGTACCTGAGTGGAGCTGAAAGAAAAGCTATAAACCTGTTCTGTGCGTTTGTTCCGGCGCGGCGGAGCGTCGCGTACGCGCGCCGACTGCCAAGCGAGCGCCGAGCTACCCCGCACCGCACAACCGAACCCGCGAGCCCCCCACATCTGCCGACCATATTTTCCACTTTATATGTGACAGTTGAGGTAATATCGAGACTCTCGCCGTCCTCTGATTGGACGAAAAATACACATTAAAGGAACCTGCCGGTTGCGAGCGAGCGATTCGAAGCTGTATTCCCGTGGAAAATGTCGGAAAATATTGTATTATGGGGGTGGAAAATTGCCACCCTCCTCCCGCTCGCTCGACTCCGGCAAAAACTGTCGAGTATTTGTTTTTGATGAAAACGATTTATTATTCTACGTGGGTTGGAGGCAATAAAGATAAGCCGGCGAGGTGGCGGAGCCTTATTACGGCTAACCCTCGCCTTTGTTTCCTTATAAAGAATAATAAATGAGGCCGCACGCTTATTTACCAACTTCCTTAATTATTTATTTATGCGAAAACATTGTTGATATTTGTTGGATGTATGAACTGAGTTCGGGAGTCACGTGAAAAGGGTTCACTCGGTTATCGTCCCGAAAACGGTACGTTACTGACGATACCTATTTGAAGTGTTATTCTGTGCGGTATGGTCTGTAAGTACGTACGTCTAGATGACATTAACTCTCCCTTCCGAGATACGGGTACAAAAGGTAGTAAAAAGTTAAAGAAGTTGCCAACGTTCCCCATTTAAAAGTATCGAGGAGGATTTCGTTTTATATAATACCCGCAATGATTGTCCTGTAGCTATAGCTAAAGCGACTAATATTGTACAATACATTGTGCTATAAATCATGAGGCAGTAAATCCCAGCGTAGTGGCAGATAGCAATCGGCATAACAGTAAAGCCACAATTTGCATTTACACCCAGCAAGGGGCTGGCCCGTTCGGAGTCATCCCAGTATCTAACGCGATCATTACTTCTCACTTGTTACCTCGCGGTTGGAGTAGATATACCATCTTTAACATAATAAAATATAAAATTGATAGGACTTAAGTTTATTAGTCAGTAATTTAATATAAAATATAGTAATAGATTTACCTAACTAAATAAAAGTCAAACAGAAAGGCGCCTGCCCACCTCATAACAATACTTAAATATTGTAAGTAAATACTGTACTAACAAGAATCCTAACTGACTCCTTTAAAGTGGTTATTTATTTAGTTTAACTTTAACAACTAATCCCCTTCCTTATAAACGATGATTTATAGATGACAAAGTTATGTAACGTTTGTCTCTGCCTGTCAACTTTGAAACTTCATGTAACAATAAAAGACAAACGACTCATAGTTTATGCAGCTTTTAGTCATCGTTTATAAGTAAGGGGGTGAAACATTAAATTACAAAAATAGAATAATTTAATTTCGATTAAAGATAAAAGAAAACACCAAAATCACAAATCTTGGCATCTCTTTATTAAACTCTATAGGTACTAGTTGGTACAAAGTCGCTCAGCTTGTGTGACGGTGACCAAAAATACTTGAATATTTTTTATTTCGGGCGTTAAACGGCGCTACTTCACTACTGTGCCAGTCTCCCGCTGCGCGAATCATTCATTTTATCAGATTTATTAATATTATCTCTCGCATGTGGCCACAAACGCCAGATAAAAAGCTTGTTTTTGTCATCTGTCGCTTTTTTTATAGCAATTTGTATAAGTAGTACCTACTATATTTATACGAGTAGGTACATCAAGAGTGTAATATTTATCTTCTAAGTTGTAAACGCCTCTTTGATTTTACACTTTAGTCACATTCAACATTTCAAAATATAAGAAATGGATAAGCCTCGATGGCCTTTGTTAACACTCGGTTGTGACGCAGAAAGTTGGGGGTTCGTTTCCCGCCGGGCACATGTATTTATACTGACCATAAATGTTTGTTTCTGGTACTAGGTGTATCATATTATATGTGTATTTACTTTATAAGTTTGTAATAAAAAAAACGTATTAGGTATGTAGAATATCCGTTATCTAGCACCCATTATACCACTCTAATTGCCTAGTTTAGGGCTAGATGGCGCTGTGCGCAACGTTCTAGATTATTTATTCATTTATTTTATACTAGCTGCGCCTCGCGGTTTCACCCGCGTAAGTCCCGATCCCGCGGGAATTACGGGATAAAAAGTAGCCTATGTGTTATTCTAGGTCTCCAGCTATCTATATTCCAAGTTTCATCGCAATCGGTTCAGTAGTTTTTGCGTGAAAGAGTAACAAACATCCATACAAACTTTCACATTTATAATACTAGCTGCGCCACGCGGTTTCACCCGCGTAAGCCACGATCCCGCGGGATTTACGGGATTAAAAGTAGCCTATGTCCTGTTCCAAGGTCCTATCTATCTCTTTACCAAAATTCATCAATATCGGTTCAGCGGTTTAGGCGTGAAAGCGTAACAGACAGACAGACAGAGTTACTTTCGCATTTATAATATTAGTAAGATGAATCACAGGTTTGTATGCAAAGTATAGCAAAATTCTGCGCGCTGTCCATTTATTATTTTTCATTCTAAGTAGGTATGTGCCTCTGATACCTACTGATAAGTCTGTATTATAAAAGTTATTTTAGTTATAAACATTGCATCGATCCTATCAAGACTGAACACGATCACAATGTTTGATATTACATACCTACTCATGTTAGTATTAAAACAGCTATAATAGATAGAAGCATAACATAATAACCAACA
The DNA here is from genome assembly GCA_958496205.1 of Idaea biselata. Taxonomy (NCBI): domain Eukaryota; kingdom Metazoa; phylum Arthropoda; class Insecta; order Lepidoptera; family Geometridae; genus Idaea; species Idaea biselata. The sequence continues at coordinate 22,879,000 of OY292397.1, forward strand.
CTATTATTATATCGTCTGACAAATTTGTAAAAACAAATTGGTTTTGTAACTTGTGTCCCTCTGTCTGGGCGACGTTTAAAAATTTAAATATCGACAGACCGACCCCTCCTAAATTAAATGAGCGCACATCTGAAAAATGTTTTAAAAAATACAAAAGTAAAAGGACTGGTTGTTGTACCAGATACTTGGCACTTGCTACACTTTGTAAGTAAGCACCTATCTATACGGATGATGTTACGCCTCGTGGATACAAGAAAATATTAAATTATTTATACATACCTATATAATAATAACAATTTAATTTAGTTTATTATTGCTAAATTAGGGTTTTAAACGTAGCGATTTTTTGCTGTTGTCAAAAACTAACACAAATTAATAATTGAATTTAAAGACATTTTTCGGTTTGAATCGCGTGGTTTTTATTACTTTTGGCATTGTTACAACGCTCAACGTTTCGAGACCTTTCCAGGTCTCTTCTGCAGGATAGACTAAGATGTGATTTGTCATTCTAATGTATTAAAAAAGTTACAGTGAGACTACCGTCTTATTATTAAAAACTATTAAAATGTTATCAAAAACGTTCCTGTCTACGCAGGTTCCAAAATTGCAATGATTATTATTTACTTTATTGTTAAATTTTATTATTTAATTTTAACTCTATTACTTTTATTTACTCTATTATTATTTTACTTTATTATTTACATTTTTCACAATGGAACTAGAAAACAATAAATCATTAGCTTTCTTAGACACGCTAGTCCTTCGAAGTGCAGACGGGTCACTGGGACACACAGTTTTTAGGAAACCCACACATACGGATAGGTATCTGAACGGTAAATTCGCACCACCATCCCTCACAGTTAGCTACTGTTGGTAAAACTTTGTTGCAGAGAGCACATGGCATCTGTGACGAGGCCCACCTGGCAGAGGAGGTCAAGCACGTGAAACAAGTCCTACGTCGCAACAACCTCCAAGTGCCGCGCCACTTTCACAGAAGCCGCCCAAAACCACCTACGGTCGAGAGAGTCCCGGCTATCCTACCATTCATCAAGGGGATCACCGACAAAATTGGAGGAATCTTGAGACGAGCTTCAATTAAAACATATTATAAGCCACACAACTTGGATGGCGCTTTAACGAGCCAAAATCGTAAACAATCAGAGGAGAATATAGCATTGGAAATTTTCACGGCAACAGGCGTGGACTTGCGTAGTCTAGTTGGTATAGACGTTGGGGTACTGACCCAAAGACGCGAGTTCAAGCCTCGCCGCAAGTGAAAATTTTTGTATGCTATTTTTCCTTGAAAGTAAATTTTCTAAATAAAATAGCCTTGAGCTACATACAAAAATTAAAAAAAGAAATTTATAGTAATGGAAAAAGCGACATCTTACGTTAGTAATGAGTTAACTGTAAAGTTAACCATTACGACGCAGGTGTAAACAACTGGAAAGTTGTTCCTGTAGCGTTAGATAGATGGCGCTTTAACGAGCCAAAATCGTAAACAATCAGAGGAGAATATAGCATTGGAAGTTTTCACGGCAACAGGCGTGGACTTGCGTAGTCTAGTTGGTATAGACGTTGAGGTACTGACCCAAAGACGCGAGTTCAAGCCTCGCCGCAAGTGAAAATTTTTGTATGCTATTTTTCCTTGAAAGTAAATTTTCTAATTAAATAATAAAGTTTAATAATAAAATTTAACAATAAAGTAAATAATAATCATTGCAATTTTGGAACCTGCGTAGACAGGAACGTTTTTGATAACATTTTAATAGTTTTTAATAATAAGACGGTAGTCTCACTGTAACTTTTTTAATACATTAGAATGACAAATCACATCTTAGTCTATCCTGAAGAAGAGACCTGGAAAGGTCTCGAAACGTTGAGCGTTGTAACAATGCTAAAACTAATAAAAACCACGCGATTCAAACCGAAAAATGTCTTTAAATTCAATACAACATCGCGAAAACAGAAGAAGAATCTACAAATTAATAATTTATCAAATTAATCATTTTACCCGACTAACAGCCACTGACTTTACTAACTATGACGACTAAGGCGAAACACTCATCGATAAGCCGTGGCTGAGGCGCGGCTCTACATAACGTTTTATAAAATTACTTTCTTATTAAATACCTAAAAAGACACAGAGTAGCCGTAGTAGTCATTCCTTATCAATTGACATCTATGCCTATTTTTGTAACATTTTGGGGCAGCCTTCTAAAAATCGTGTTATAACTTCATGCAAAATAGTAACTTGACGTTGGCTTTATGTACAAACATACGTGTAGCCATCATTCAAAGGAAAATGAAATAGGCATACTACGTATTTGGTTAGATTACTACGCTGCATCATACCGCATACAACCATCCACAGCACCCCCAAATGACGCGTAGCGGATGCGGTGTAAGTTAACTCGTACTATTTAACCATCCGTTCACACTGACGATGAGCCACCCTTGCTCGCCCGACAAGGACACCGATACTTTTCCCGTACAAACTGAGCGAGCCGAAAAACATTCAACAGACCATAACTCATAAATAAAATACAATATGGTGAGCAAAATATTGAATTATGCCGGTATTATGTCACATTTGGCCTTTGTGAATTAGTCGGTGCATGGAGAATATTTGGGGGAATAGATTGGATGTTTGTCAGTGATGTTAACTTAGTACATCGTTCTGATTTATTACTGTGCAAGTATAATAAAGCAATTCAGTGATAAGTTGTTCATCATATGTTCACATTTTAACTGTTAAAAACAAACATGGAATAAAACGAAAAGGACTTGAAAATTAATCTTAAAAGGAACACACTTGTTGTTAAATTTTTGTCATCTTTATGATCAACTAGTTTTCGAATAGTTAGTTTTTTTTAATTGTAGGAATCACTATCAAATAAAATCAAGGGGGATTCAAATAGTTGTTTGTAAAATCCAGAAGTTAAAAAACATTTTTAATAAATCATATTTAAAACTATTTACTTTTATTAAAAAAATGCTTGATAAAGCATGCCAAACCCGTTGGCCTCAGCAAACGAAAAACGCGGCAACGTGACGCGATGCGACGCGAAAAAATATCAAATAATCATAGGATTTTTTTTTATAAACTATAAATTATCGTTTGACCACTATCTCGTCTGATGGTAAGTGATGATACGGTCCAGGATGAATCACGATATTCTAGAAAAAGGAAGACAGGCAGTGAAACAACATCCGACCAGATTTTCTTAGTGGCTGTACCGGTTTACGTATCGGAACACGGACGAGTTTGCTTGGCGCTAAGACTTAGTGCGGTGGGTGGTAGCAAGCCGCGGCTAATGCCTCCTACCAAAAAAGTATGTGCTTTTGGTCAACGATGTCGCGTGATTCTGTCAGTTAATCAGAAGTATGGTTGCTAAAGTGGCGTTGCATCTTTCACCTAGGACAAAGGGTTAATCATTTGATTATTAATAATGATAATGATGATATCCCATTAGCTATTATTGAAATTTCTAATTGTTGAGCCCGACGCGACTGGATTGTTCTGTGCGTTGTCCGTTAGATTTAGAATCCACCTTTAGTTACAGATTACTTTGCATAGTTATTACATACAATGACTTCTATAAATTCCCACCTGCCTGTAAATTTTTCGTATATTCAAAAGCACAAATAGTGAACATCCCTGCAGCCTACTGTGTTTAATCGAAACGTTAAAAATATAAAACACTAGATCTGCGAAAAGATCTGTTCAAAATACGACCCCATAAAAGGGAAGACATCGGTCTCGATTCAGCGAAATCATAGAAAAGCACATAAATTGGCGAGCATTAACATCTCCTTTATCCTACGTGTCGGTATATGACGGGGGCGCCTGCCGCACCACCGGGGCCGCCCAAGACAATAAATTTACATATTTCACCCCTCAAACAGACCTTTTTTGCCATTCCGCAGAATTACGCACATATGGGAATATTCTGTTGAATATATCAGCAGTAAGGAGAAATACACTCAGAATAAAATTATCTACCTCGGGCGCCACATTTGCAGATAAAGAGCCACACTGTGACGCCTTTCCTTCTCACTTACAAAAATTAATTTCAGCTAAAGACGCTTACATTATAAGCAGGGATTAAATTTTCGTAATCTACAGACAAAATAGCTTCTCTATGTTTATAGTTATTTTGAAGTATTTCTAAACTACAGTTTTACAAAGAATCCTACTAATATAATAAACGAAAAAGTTTGCAAGTATGTATGTATGTATGTTTGTATTTATGTGACTTTGTTACTCCTTTACGCGAAAACTACTAATAACTGAAGACCTAGAATAACATATAGGCTACTTTTGATCCCGATATTCCCGCAAGATCAGGATTTACGCGGGTGAAACCGCGGGGCGCTGCTAGTACCTTTGTAACTCATAGACCTGAAACTTAATAAGAACTTTAAAGTAGAGTAAAGGTAGATTGCCATTGAATTAAACTATTTACACCCGACAATGGTTCGTTAAAAACATGTATCTTTATACTAATTGAGCCTCCTTTCAATTACAGACCATACAGTATAGGGTGCCGAACACATAGACACATTCACATATGGAAATGTAATTTTGCGGTAGAGCCACCCTTCAAAGGGTCAAATCAAAATCATTTTCACAGTCCACTGAAGCAATGTGCGATCGGCATCACGCGCTTACTATCTCCAACATGTTAACTATTTTATTCAATTGATAAATCAGTTTGTAGCGATTGAATGGCATGTTTTACGAGACATAAGGTGGGGCATATGTCCGACGCTTTCAAATACTTGTAACAGGATTTTATGTCAATAGATTGCCTGTTATAATATGAGTATATTAACAAATTAGCGAAGGGTTCTTTTTTGGGTTCCGTACACAAAAGGGAAAAACGGAACCCTTTTACTAAGACTCCACTGTCCGTCTGTCTATCTGTCACTAGGCCGTATCTCATGAACCATGATAGTTATATAGACTGTTGAAATTTTCAGAGATGATGTAGGTATTTCTGTTGCCGCTATACCAAAAACAGATTAAAATAAATATTTAAGTGAGGCTCCCATACAACTAACATGATTTTTTGTGATAATGGAACGGAATCCTTCGTAAGCGAGTCCTCAGACACTGGAAAGTACATCATACCTAGTTAACAGAACAATAAGACACACGTGTGAAAAAGTATAAATGAAACATTTCGTTAAGCATATTAGTACCTAAGTGGTCAGGCTATTCATTAGCATAAACATAATAAAGTGAATGCTTCGAAACAACAAGACTACCTAATTCGATGTTGCTTCGGTCCAGCCATAAGCACCTATCCGTTTTAAACCCACATTGAAACAATCGTATTACCGTCGCCGAAATACGTTAGTTGCTTTACAGAACGTGCCGTAGGATGGACGGACCAGACGTAGGACACTAATACTCATTAGAATTACATGGCGGAACGACCGACCTGCCTCCCCGATGCCACAACGTGCCTACACCTCAATGAAAATGCTTACATTTTATGCTCTTACTAAGAACTCTTGCTATTACAAATAGATAAATTTGATTCAACAAATCTTTTTACTTCCGTCAGTGATCTATAACTTCGATCGAGTTCAAATAAAATAATTATCGTCAGGAAAATCAAGAAAATATATCAGTTGGGAAATAAAACAGAAAAACCAATACTTACCAGTGTTGAAAGATTATTTCCGACTCAGATTGTATCTTACAATGTGTGGCGATTTTGGGAAGTATCGCATTCTGTGCACGAATTCCACCACAATCGATAAGAGATGACCGCTGGCCGCGAGAGAGGGGGTGCGGGAGGGGGAGACTCGAGGGGAGACTGTTATTTGATTAGTCTTACCGAGAATGAGCTCGTCTCCTCTTAATGGGGTGAACGCCTGTTACTAGACATCGTATAATTTCCACAACACGGGAAAAATATAATTAAAACGACTATTCGGTATATATTCGTATGTAGTAGAACCGAAAGGCGTTCATCCCATCATCGCTTAATAGACACGCATTTCGACATAAATGAGTTTCGCTCTAAATTAATTAGTAGCACATTTTCCATTATAAGGACAAATGTAAAAGCGACCGCTTAATAGCGCGGTGTAAAACTCGCTAGTTTTCGTTCGCTAGAATAGGGCCGGAGAGAAATTGCGGATAGACATAATCAGTCTTCTGGCTTTGAGGCCGCCTCAGCCCCCTAATGTGCCGCGCGCCTCTTCATCTGATGAATAGGCTTACCCACACACACGTTGATTGAATTCAATAACATTGCTGCAAATTAAATTCTATCACACGTTTTAATACCAATCTACTTCGTAAATATTTAAGCTTTATCTCTAAGACGTTTCTATGGTTTGGATACTCATTTTAAACCTCAAAAGCCGTGAGACTGAATGTAGAATCCCTGCCTACTAAATGAACACACTCGAGGAAAGTTTTGCAAAACGGGAGGTCGACTTGTAAGGACGGTCTGTACTCCGTAATGACCCGGTCCGATCTTACAAAAGGCAATTGCAATAAAGTTCCATTCGCACATGGTCGTTAACTGAGCGGTATATCTTGGATTCCCTCGTCAAAGTGGTTTTCGCACTTCGCACTCGTTTCATCTCGCACCGCTACATTATGGCACAATTATTTATTAAATAACGCAATAAGTAGGTATACAGTTTCGTCATTTTTTTTAATTATTACAGATTGTAAAGATTATGGCAGATTTTTCTATTTTGCTCATTGGGGCTTATAAATATGTAGTACATTAACTTACCAATCAGGTTAAGGCCCCAAGAGTTGAGTGGGACATTGGTCAAATCGTTTTACCTAACAATTATTTAAAAAGTAAAACATTGTCGATTAGACAGTAGGCACCTACCGACCAGTGCAGATACCTTTAATTGTAATACCCAAATAAATAAATATATTATAAATAATTTATTATCGTAATGTAAACGTGTGGCGAGCTTTTGTCCCGGACACCTTTACTACACCCGGCATACAGTTTACGAGCTAGGGATTAACCCGAGTAACGAGATTCATTAATTCTTGTCGTTAAAATTTGTCGTTCTCGATTAATAAGGAAGTCCCAGTCGGTCGTCGGCGGGACGTTATTATCAGTGGACCGCAGCGTTCGCCGGGGGCTTCTCGCCGCACAACTTCCCACTTCACCCGCTTTATTTACACTATCGAGTAAATTAAACTCGCGCTCGAGTGTTGGAGAAAACTTTAACAGAACTTTGTGTGTAATAAGTGGTGCAACAACACGAGTGGAAGAGCAAACGTCGGACACGGTCTCCGCTCCACACTTCGCTTCCACTTAACTCTTTGGGACATATTTATTCGACCCTCCGGCGACCGCTACGATGCCGACCGGCGCTTCTGCCCTCGACGAATTAACCTAACGAATCAAAGGAGCCATTAAATAGCACCGGTACCTGCCTCACCCAAACAATCACGTTATGAATGCCCACCGCTACCTCCATCGATCCAAAGCTGCTTATACATTTTTGATCATCCTTGGAAATGAATCGAAACAAAGAAAGTGCCCCGTTATTAGCGTCCGTTTCCTCTATCTGTTTGTCTGTAATTTTTAATGCGGGGTCAATCAGGGAGCTATATCGTAGATCTCCGTCGGACCGAGACCGTAACGATAATGAATCGGCGGTGTAAGAGCGCCGGACCGCACTCACGAATTATTAATTGCCCTATACAATACACACAATACCGAAGTCCAGGCCTGACCATTATACGCAGAATTTCCGTAATCTTAATTATTGATTAGAAACGGAGACCACTGGCGACACCGATATTAAAGCAAGCCGGAGAACTCAGAATTTAAGATCAGCATTGCTGTTGCTGGTCGGTGTACGAACGTCGTAATTCTCTTTCAATTAGATGGCATTACTAATGCATAAAGACAATCCTACTATGTTCGCGGGTGACCACATTTCCTTGTCCTTTAAGATGACCCTCCCTTAGAAGAGGTAGTCTTGTCCACCATATTTGTTTTGCCTACCTGAAACCCTCTCACAATTGTCCACTAAGTGTTGATTGCTTGTAAACAGCGTGTCTTGTTTAAATAAGTAGGAAGGGAAATATATATATATATTGTTAGTTCTGTGTTCTCGACGCTTTGTACTTATAAGAGAAACCTACTCATGTTTAAGTATTTGTCGGTATACCAATTTACAAGTAGATATGCCGATATGGATAGTTTGGTTGTCTATGTATCGTTTTCTTATTATATCAATATCTATGTATACCTACGTGTAGCTTACGTCATAAGTTTATTGTGCTATTCGAGTCCCATGCGTGGAGGGAATTGATAAGGCGCTCGAACCTTCGCCTCTATTGCTTGAAATTTATTGCTGTTTTGGGTTTTTATTGTTCCGTTTTACGGCCTCCTCGTGTATAAATCGTACAGATAGAAGATGAATTCCGTAGGTACTATACCGACCGCTCCTTTTATATCGCACACTTTTCTGTGATACCTTTACATATTTTATGTTTTACCTTGTATAAATAAATTTCCCCTATAAAAGAAACAACAAAAGTTGTTCAATTGGAAGCGTAGGTATTTAAGTAAGTCGGTCGATTTTAAACCCAAATATAAATTACATCCTGTATCTCGGAATATAGTACGATTTTCATAAAGGTCCATCACGGCGACCCGAGCGTATACGATATATCACACGAAATTATGCTTGGGCCGCGTTTCAGCGGCAAGCGGGACAGAGACGGCGCACGAGGATCGCTGACCCTCGGCTCATAATGTACGGTCCGGTTAGGTAGACGACTTACGGGAAATAGGTACCTACGAGTATGTAGCCCTCCGTCCCTTGCCCCGACCCGCACCCCTTGCATGAAATGCTTATTATACGTGGCACGTACACCACCCCGAACCAGCAGCGAGCGCTCTCTCGCTCGTGTTTCTTCACCGCCCGCCCAGAGAGGGACGCAAGACCGATATTATAGCAAATCGAGGATTGTTATGTCCGGTCCGGCAGAGGTCGGCGTAATATATGGCCACGGTATTCCGGGCATATATATTAACGCGGAACTCGCCTCATACGAACATCTTGCGCGGATGAAACAAATGGCAAGGAAAATTTTAGCGGTGAAATTCATCGAGATAAAACAGGGACGAAAAATAGGTGGTATTTATCAAAAACGAACTAAGAAATGGGCGTAGGGAATAAACATATTTATTTTGTACATTTAGATGCTTCTTAGCCCGGAATTAATTATAGGTAATGGACAATAGAATCTGGTATACAACATAATATATCAGCGAGCGGTCAAGTGGATGATCGAGACAGGAGATGGAACAAATGAAGACTGATCACCTTAGTGCAGGAGGTGGTCGCGAGGGTGCAGATTGCAGAGCGAGAGAGCGGGGTGCGGGGGCTTGGAGGTGCAGCTAGGAGGTATGACACGTCGCACTAAGTGAATGATGACGCTGCGCAACTCCTTCCAAATACTAAATCATTTACGAGCCTTTTCTTTAGGTACCTATATTTGTTCAGTACTTAAAAGTATAAATAAATGGAATATATCGATATTTTTTTAAACATATCATGGAAGTTTAAAAGTTGACAAAAAAATACAGTACCTACCTACCTAATTACTAAAATCTAATTGCATTTCAGGCTAAGATATCATTGTATTCGATTTTTTTAGTCGAGTAGACTACATGACTGACATGAATTAAGAGTCGTTATGTCGACTCGTTTCCTAAAAATGTTATTAACAGAAAGACAAACGATACAGGGTCAACTGTACAAGTACAACGAGTACATCACATCACAAGTACACACCTAAATACACAGGATCCCGTTTTTTATTATCTTAACATACGCAACTCTAAAAACGCATTATTCGTAACCCCTGTCAATAAACGAACGTCAGTACACTAAGATGGATGAGTACAAATACTAAGATCAAATCGAATCATATGGGGAAGCATACGATGATTACGGGGATCCTTCACCGCTGATACCTCCATAAGATTACCGCCGTATAAAAATATCCTGACATTTTCATGTCGGTGTTAGCGCTACACTTGGGTGGTGCAAAATACTTTCTGCTTATAAATACAATCACGCCCTCGCGATAAATGTCTAGGGGTACCGTCACCCGCACTGCTTAAACGAATTTAAATAAAATCGGGTATTAAAATCTCCAGGCGATCTCACAAAAATATACCTATGTCAGGAGAGATTTGAGCGGAATAAAAATTCCTCGAGCTCGTCGCATTATCGAGGGGCGGGACTCCTGTTTTCTTTTATGGCTGTCGTAAGGTATAATCTTCAAGAAAAATGCGATATTTAAATGAAGTAAATTCCTGGAAGGAGATTTCCTTAATGCCAAAAATTTTACAGTTGCAATTCCTCGTATTAATTCTGGGAAAATCTTGCTCGAAATTGCGAATACTTCTCGGTATGAATGACTTTTTGAGTTTTATTAACAGTGTAATATAATATATTCAATGATAAAACGGAATTGGTTTTATGTTTAAACATATCGTTATCCTTGCGACATATCGTGTTGTGCACAGTATAAACATTGAGCCATAATGAGGGTAGTTCGGCAAAACGTCGCGTGCGCCGCTCTGCCGGCGGAGATCAACGGCACGTGCGCGCCACGCGTAACACTTCTCTAATTGCCCTTCCATATAGATTGTGACAATATTGGACAATCTACTGAAAATAACACCGGACTTATTGTTTGAGCTGACTATAATCTCTCATTTTAATAGATAACTGAGGGCGGAGTCGTGTGATTTGTTTTGGTCTCTACTGTTATTTATCTAAGCCACCGATAAAAATAGTAAGTTAAGCGACTTTAACATTTGTTTCTTTTTCACCGAACAGTTTATATTTCGAAACGAAATGAAATAAAAACAAATTCCAGACGAAACCGTAGCAGTTTCATTAAAATTAAAAGAAAGTTAAGTCGCGACACAAGACAAACTGCCGCCTAGAGAAATAAAGAGGGCAAAGCAAATGAGAAGAACTCATTTGGGCGGCCTCTGAATTGTGTTCGAGAGGATAATAAAAAGGGAAGCCATCAGTGACACGCACAATAAGCATCAACCTCAAGAATATCATAGATAACTGCGAGGAGCCGCCGCCACCACCGCTGGGACCTCATTAGGAGGCCGCAGGGAAATTAAAAAGAAAGCAAGATCTCGGACTCGATTGCGACCCGAGAAAAACGGCCGGCCTTCCTCTCATAACATTACATACAGCCTGTGCCGATTTTCCGGACGATTATCATTTTGTGGTGCGTAAGATAGACCCGGAAAAGTAGTTAATGGCAGAACGGAGGTCGAAGGCGAACGAGGCACAGCATAAATCAGTCTGAAGCAGAGATGAATGTAATTACCGTGCACGACGAGACAAATCGAGTAATATGCGCCTGGCGCACTAGAGCTCCTCGTCCGCGATGCTGCTCTCCGCTCACCTCTACTGTTCGTACACACTTTATCGTAACTTACTTCATACTTTTTGTAATTATTTAAAGATTTTTTTTTATAAAAACCTAAGTATGTTATGTTGAATATGGAGTTTTTTTGTATAAAAAATGGTTTAACTACTCTAATAGATAAACAAAAAACTAGACATGTACCTACTTCCAATTATGATAAGTTGGAATCGGCTATATGGCAAGTAGCAATATTTGCTCAAAAAAATCTCTCGTTATGTGTGTTTTTGGACAGTGGAAATGACTGTTGGACTTAGAACGTAAGCTACAAAAAAAACAATAATTTACGTTCAGAATTAAAGTACCCTTCCTATCTAACTATCCAGGTAGTTGAATTAAAACATCGAATGTATGTTTTACAACATCCCAATCCAGCATCAAAAAACTTTAAACAAAGAAAGAAATGAGGCACTTATCTTGAGAAAAACAATTAATTGCCTTTTTCCGAGAACAAATTTAAAGTCTTCGAACTTGCTCAATTCACTAGAAAGAAACCTATAGAAATCTTGCATTTATGCAAAACAAAGGCAATCAAGGCCCGGACGAACAGAAGAAATGAGCTTCATTAAGCTCTGGAATGAAAACTTTAATAATGTAAGATGCAAAAAAACTCTACAAAAAATACTTAAGAAAATCTGACGACATAAAGGCTGTTGTAACCGGGGACTCGCCGTAAAATCATTAAGATGCTAATAAAAACTTCCTTTTGTAACACAGAGACGGACTTGGGGCGTAGCGAGTAAAAATATTCAGAAAAAAAACTCAATCGGGAAAGTAGAATTGGAGATGGTGCCCATGATTATTCTTCAAAACATAATGAAGAGAATTAATGTAAATATTCTTTTTACTCGGAACTTTTCGCCCTCCGGAAAGTTTTATTTCACGGCGCGTCGTTTAACAACCGTCCCTACTTATTGACATTCAATTCGGGGGAAATTGATTTATGAAGATTGTCGCCTTAATTGTGAAAAGATTTTTTTGTTCGATTGTAAGTCTGAAAATAATTCGCATAATTTAGGTTTAGGGGGGTCGATTTGTCGTGTTTTGTGAGTGGCTCGGTTAGAACAATGGGTGTGCAGTGTTGCATTATTGAGCAGGTCGCGAGCCGAGCCGAGGGAGCCCTGCAGCTGCACCGTGATTACCCTGTCATACTGTCGCCGAAAGACAAGCGGAACAAATGCTCAACATTTTTACTCATTATTTGAATCAATTATTAATGTGTCTGCAAGGGACCATCAAGTTCAATAGCTCGGTTAAAACGTATTGCTTGTCACTAATTGAGTGATGTATACTGTGATTTTATAAAGAGTTCGTATCCGTATAGTCCTTACTTAGAAATAAGGGAAACTACAATTATGCCTCGAAAAATGTCACCACAATTAATCTAGCAACATTAAAAACTGAATATTTATTGTATTCATGAGTAATATAGTAAATTATTATTATATAATGTATGTAATATATAATAAATAATCTGAACAACACACAGCGCCATCTAACCCCGTGGTAAGCGACTAAGCTTGTGTTACGGTGACTAGACAACGGATATAATACTTATATTTATTTTTCTTTTGTAAATACATACATATTATACATAGAGGAACACCCAGACCAGACACAATTTTTTTTTAAGCATAAATATTTGCACCCGGCGGGAATTGAACCCGCAACCTTCTGCATTGCAGTCGCGCTTTCGCACGACGCGCCACAGAGGTCGTCTAGGAACATTAAAAACTGAATATACCTGACACCCTTTGGGCTAAGCAAACAATATTATGTCATGTTAACATATTCAAATACAAAATGATCCTCCTTAAACAGGTCTCTGAGTGAGGCTGTGCGACTAGTAAGGAATGTATTATTTTATTTTCTTTATTGTGCAAAGTCAACGTCAAAAGACTTTAACTATGTTTGCAAAAGTCTCTGGATCTATGTAGGCCCTTACTCCTGGCGCCATCTACCGACTGATTTAGAACTAGAATCGGTCGGAAAAAAAGGAAAATAAAACTCTCATTACCAATGCTTTTAATAGGCGAGTATTTTCGGGATTTGAAACAAAATATCCGTAAATAATTGGAATCTCCCCAGAAGAGCCGTGGAAGGGTCCATGTGAGGTCCGGCACCTTTTTACGGTCGATAAAAATAATAAGTCGCCGGGAGTGTGCCTCCCTCCTTCAGACGCCTCCCCCCTTTCCGCGCTACCCCCCTAGGTCCGCCCACACGGTCCGTCCACAACCGCTCATTTTTCCTCAGTGACATTTTTCATTTATTTTGTTACCATGTAATAACAAAACGCGGTCAACAATAGACGCGCTTCAGCGGCCCCGCGTGTCGCAGACTGGAAAGCAACCTAACCTGTCCCAAAATCTTGCAGACAAACTTACCAATTCACAAACGTTTTAATGCAATATCGGCATCAAAACGTTTGCACACCGAAAAAAATATCATTATTATTAGAAACACGGGTCTAGATCGCGTTGTAGATAATCATTGCTTTTATTTACCTCGATGTTTCGGCAAACGGGAGACACCGGTCATGGTCGAGATGCACGGTAATCGTGTAAGTTTAAAAAGTGCACTAAAATATGTCAGAAATGACAGCTGTCAACATTTTTCGAATCAGATTTGAAAGTACCTACATGAGTACGAGTAGGAGTCGAATAACTGCGCAGATAGGCTAATCAAACCACCTGCAAAAGCCTGCAAACAGACATTAGCCCAACTTACACACATTAAAAGTTTCCGATTCGACACCTAATATGCAATCACATACTTTATAGAAAATTTATCGTACCTATTACAAGATTCGCATTAAACTACCCAGAAAATCTTTAACCTAAGCTTTAAGCTTATAAAAGCTCGGCGCTAATGGCCGGATACCGGAAATTGCGCTCTCATATATCTCCGAACAGATTTATGAAAGTACCCACACATGTACGGATGTCTCTTGGTGCACACAAACGTCAAACCTGTCACGACACGGTTTGTATACGCACACCTACGTGGATTGTCTCTAAACTTTGACACTTATTCATTTAAAGGATCATTAAATTTTAGAGTAACTAACATAGTTTGAGGGTAGTTTCGATTGGAGTTCGGTTGTCGGAAAGTTAAGTTATTCATAATTATTTGCGTGAGGAAGTGTTTATTATAATTGATAGGTTAGCGAGAGATAGCGAAGCGATAGAGAAGGGGTTAGTATTTACGTTAGGTAAACGCTCTTTTAAAAATATATTTGAACATTTTTTAAAGAAATAATATGATTTGATTCCCAATTTCAATTTCTGCAGGACTGGAACCTACGACCAACGTATTTTTCCTAAATACAATTTTTTCCTTGCAATTAAATTGACAAAATGAATAGACGCAAAAATATAATCATGAAAACTTTTTTGGTTGAAAATGTCTTTAGGTTTTCGCGTTTTTGCAATAAAGGTCGTGCTGTTAAAAACATTTAAACCTTACATTTAAATCTACTATATAAAAATAAGTCGGGTTTTCCTTCCTGACGCTATAACTCCAGAACGCACGAACCGATTTCCACGGTTTTGCATTCGTTGGAAAGGTCTCGGGCTCCGTGAGGTTTATAGCAAAGAAAATTCAGGAAAAATTTAAAAAGAAAAGCTGGAAAATCAAAATCAAACTCAGCGATGACGTATGACGATGACGATGACGTATGACGATGACGTATGACGATGACGTATGACGATGACGTATGACGATGACGTATGACGTATGACGATGACGTATGACGATGACGTATGACGTATGACGTATGACGATGACGAATGACGATGACGTATGACGATGACGTATGACGATGACGTATGACGATGACGTATTACGATGACGATGACGTATGACGATGACGTATGACATGACGTATGACGATGACGTATGACGTATGACGTACGATAATGACGACCTATGTGGCGTGTCGTGCGAAAGCGCGACTGTAATGCAGGAGGTTGCGGGTTCGATTCGACCAAAAAACAAAAAATGTGGTTTACCAAAGAGCACTTCAATGAAACGGATAATTTGCGGACACGTATAACGCTTCGATTCAGTTTTTACTTTGGATTCACTTTCATTTACTTAGAGAAGTTCAACTAAATAACACTTCATTTTTGTAATCCAAATGAATTCATTACTGTTGTGAAATGAAATAAAAATTTTCCTTTTCAAATATAAAACAAAAAAAAAATTTCTTCATCTTTTAATCACCTAACGAAATGTTACATAAAACGAAGCCATCTGGTGGCGAAACGGAGTTCGCAGGTTTTTCTAGTATTATATATATGTAGGTAATTAAGTAATTAGATATTTGCACTATGCAAAACGCTGATAAGTTAAATGCAAGTTGGAACTTAACTTTTAATGTCTTCCTTATGACTGCACTGGCCTACGTATCAGACGTAAGTACCCACGCATAAGACGATAAGACAACAACATTACGTGCCGCAGTTTTTTTTTCAAGCAGCTTACTCATCAACCAAAACCAACTGTAGGTGTAGTTTAATTGGAATTTTATTTAATTTAGCTAATGCTGAATTTCTATTCAGTTATATAACCTACGAATCGTTTTAGATACGGACAAATAGTAAGGCCATAGTATTTTACAGAACAAATTCTAAAATTATGTATTGTAAAGTTTTAGTAAGTCGTTTAGAATTGTTTTGAGATTAGTCTTGTAAAAAAAATACTAGCCCGCCCAGTCTACTGTATTTAACTAAAACTAATTGTATTTTAATATAAAAACTCAGCATATTATGTCACAAAAGTTTGCACAAATAGAACGCTTAATTACAAAAGACGATCGAAACAGAAAGAAAAGTCTATGGAAACAGAAACAAAAACAAAATACGATCGAAAAGAAAACAAAAAAACGATCGAAATAAAAACAAAACACGATCGAAGAAGAAACAAAAGTCAATCGAAATTTAAATAAATCAAAGTGTTGTGAAAATGAAAACTCGTAGCCGTAGCCGTAGCCGCTCGTTTCGTAGCGATAAAGCGCTACGCCGTAGCGGATAATCCACGTCCAGTGGCGGAGTCTCACGCCCATGCCATGCTTTGATATTATCAGAATGTGACAAAGACTCACAAATTTTGTTGAAAAATAGACTGGAACTTGCTACCTACTGTAATGAAGTTGATGATTCTTTGCCGCGATTTGCAATTCGTGGACTCGTGATAGATTGATACATGGGTTTGTGCAGCCACTAACAAAGATGAGTAAGAACTTGTTCTACTGCCAATTTTTTTTAGACCAATGTGCAGCGTGCTATAGCTTAGCCCGCATTGTCAATTACCAGCAGATACGTTAGCGGAAAAACGGTGATAACGGCGGATCGTCTTACATAAATTTTCAACTCCTATCATCGGTGGTCCGAAAATGTTTCATGTACCATCTATGAAAAATAAAATTATGAGGAGTGATTATTATGAACACAAATCGGTAGTAAGACAAAGAATAGGACTTAGAATTTTATGTGAGCTAATATGGACCCAAAAAAATATCTTACTGTCCTCTCTAAAGTTCAAAGTATTATAGCTACATATTTTCGTGTGATGGTCTTCCCCTGTCATGTCCATCGTATTTGACAGCTGTATACATATTTCAACAGTAATGAGATTTGCACCCTGCTTTCTCTAGGATTGTTCTAATGCATCGAATTAAACTAAACACAACATAGGTAACATACGTTTTAGAAAGAAGTCATGCAGGTGGTTGAATCGGTAGAAATCGTAGAGTAACGCTTATGTATAGTTATTGTAATTTGATGTTACAATAACTATACATAAGCAAATTGACCAATGAAACCTATCTAACTAGAAATAACCATTCTCAATATGAAAACACTCATCGTACAGAAAGACTTATCAAACAAAACGTAACTTATCGAAGTAACTTAGTCCACCCACTTATCTTGAAACACTACGCCATTCCTAACAACCTAAGTCAATCTTAGAAAGGATATTAAGTATATTCACAAGTGGAAGCTGTTTTTTTAGGATCGTAATCTTTTCCCCCGTATCCGAGACCGGCCCTCGCTAACACGTACCGGCCATTGTGACGTAGAATGCGTCTTCCACGGCGCTTCTTATGAGCGTTACAAGTGCTTTCTAAATAATCTAAGTCCAGTCGAAGAGAGCGTATTGTATTGACATAGTGGAGTGGTGGCCGGCCGTATAATGCTGTAGCGATGTGTGTGTGAAGGCGAGTGTGTGCGCAATACTACGCTTGATAGAATAACCGAGTCGGCCGGCGCCTTGGGGCCGTGGAGGCGCCTCCCCCTCTGTCTTCAAGACTGGACCTCTCCCCCCCTGCCTACTACACGTCTTCTGTAGCACTTCCCGTAGCCGCATCCAACTCTAATGGGCCTTTATGTTATGTTGTGAAATGTCTCTATAATATAACTAAGTAATACAGATTGTTGTTGTTTCATTTCGATGTTGTGCTTTTGTGCAGGAAAATGATCTGTCATTGTTTTAATTTCGTGGAGCTAAGATAATTTTTTAAGTTTAAATGGACTTTGTTTATTATTATTTATGTGGATTTATAGATTCTTTTATTTATTAGCTGCGTCCGCGGTTTTACTCGCGTAAGTACCGATCCCGCGGGAATATCGGGATCAAAAGTAGCCTATGTCCTTCTCCTAGGTCCCATCTATCTCTATATCAAAGTTCATTTAAATCGGTTCAGCGGTTTAGGCGTGAAAGCGAAACATACAGACATATAAACAAACAGAGTTATTTTCGCATTATATAAGAACATTATCAGATCTATGGGTTTTTCTTCGGTTTTCGCTATGCTGATATGAAATTAAACTCATTTTTCGATTTCAATCGCGTTGCTTTATGTTAAGCAATTTTCAAACGCCGGACGTTTCGAGGACTTAACAGTGCACTCCTGTTCACAGGTAGACTACCGGATTTAAATCGTCGCTATAGTCATTTATCACTTGGTTAGAGGTCAAACTATCTGGTCCATGTTTCGAATTGGCTGGTGCAGCCACGCATGTAACCTACTAGTCAAAAGCACTTGCTTATCAAGCAGCAACTGAACAGGGCCACAAAGTCTGCCCTCACAATCGTGTTTCAATAGAGTGTCGATATAGTAATTTGTCACATTTGACGTGGTATTTGGTAGACAAATGTGGTAAAATTGAGACACGGTTGTAAGAGCAGGAGTTTTGAGATCGCGTCTTCAAGGTAAGCGTGTTACAACTTAAGACCACTCTGACACTTTCTATCTTTACCAATAATATTATTGATACATAGTTTAATTAAATCTACACTAATATTATAAAGAGGAAAGATTTGTATTTTTGTGTGTTTGTGTGTATGTGTGTCTGTATGTTTGTGATGAATAAACCCAAACCCTACTGTGCCGATTTAAAAAATTCTTTCACCATTAGAAAGCTACATTCACCCTGAGTAATTCCCACGGGATCGGGACTTACGCGGGTGAAACCTCGGGGCTCTGCTAGTATAATATAATTCAAATTGTACTGAAATGCTTTTACTGTGAGAAACTATATTTGCCACTAATAATTTTGCAACTAGGTAACAGCAAAACTATTGCAGCTTCCGACCTCTCCCAATTAAATTTCCAGCTTAAAACCCTCTTCTATTTTGAAAATGTGAATTGCATAACACAAATTAAAGCGAGCGCGCTGGTAGTTTATCAAGTCTAGAACTGCAAGTGGAGCCGGGTAAATCATATTAACTGGGAGTAGCGAAGGCTGACGAGCTCAGTGTTCGGCTAATTCAAAGGTTGTTAACTCGACGCTGGATGCTGTATGCTCAGTCGAAACAATGACTTTTCGAACAATCATTTTCAAAGTGTATAGAAATAAAATAATAATAACACACCAAAACTTTTTACCTATAAAATATTTTTCTCGTACTTAACTCTTGACGATCTGGGCACTACCTATTCTATTATTGACATGTTTCAAACATGCTTCAGTCCTGTTAATTTGTTTTTCGAAAACTATTCGGCAAAATTGTTGGCCATTTTTGAGCTTTAGCAAAATAAAAAAAAAACTCTGACCTTGTTTTAGAATAAAATACACAGGACTGAGGCATATTTGAGACTTTTAAATTAAAGACATCCAGGGCACCTGATGCATTCGATGAAAAAGAACGGCTTTATAAACTCATTCCTGTGCAGGGTGATAAGATTGATAATAGATGAGAAAAACCTATTTCCCTGCAGTGAAACACTTAAATCAAAAAGTTTTTAAATCCACACAATATGCCAATACTTACCAATATTCAATGTTCTCATTTCAAAGAAAATGAATTAACAAAACCAATACACAATCACTTCAACTGAAATCTTTAACATCATTTACTCTCCAAAACTTGGAAATAAAAACAAACAGGGGTATGTACGTACACACGTATAGGTACCCACAGTTCAAACGAAACGGCGAAGTACTTCAACCAAAAGTTATGTGAAATACTTCTAACGTTCGTGTGGAGGCTGCTATGAGTAGATTTACAATAAATACACGAAACAAAGAAAAAGGAATCTGGCTGCGGGGAAAGTTTGCCTTTTGTACCGGAGTAGCAGCACAGCGTTCGAGTACGCGCGCTTTATACATAAATATTTATACGGGAAACTTCTATTCGATTGCTACGATAATGGTAAATTAATTTGCCAAACTCGCTCGCGCTGTTTTCGATTGCTTTTTATATCCTCTTTTAATGAAAAAGAAACTTGTGTACTTACATTTCTCAAAACGTTTTTTGGGCCTTTTTATTAGTCGTAACTTTACTGGGTATGGGTCTGTTTTGATATTTTAATTGTAGGTAGACTAGCCGAACCCCGCGGTTTGACTTAAGTAAGGTAAATCAGAAATATCCTGATAAAAAGAAGTAGGACATTGAAACTTAGTTTTTAACATTACATATTATACCAAGTAGCGCAGCGTTGGACGTCCACCAACGAGATGGACGGACGACTTAGTTAAGGCCGCGGGTTCACGATGGATGCAGGCCACTTATGACCGAAGCATCTGGAAATCTATGAGGGAGGCTTATGTCCAGCAGTGGACTTCTTACAGCTGAAATGATGATGATGATTATACCAAGTTCCTTTGCACTAGCTTTATTAATTTAGTTAGTAGAATAAATTAATTACTTAACCCTATTAATAAGAACATTTTGAAATAGATACGTGATACAATAAATAACCATGAGCCAAATTATTCAAAAATAACGTAAATTCATTTTCTACCAAAATAAATTTGTTAATAGGCGCTATAATGGCCTACAATGGCAGCTATTCCAATATCTAAGGTTTTTCAATAGCGTGTTGTCTTTGACAGCGCGGCCCGAGGCTTCTGCGCTTCGATTATATTAGGTAGTTGAAAACTGCGCGGTCTTCAGATCCCCAATACTTCCGCCTCGCTGCGCTGGCTGGTTCGCTCACCGCTCACCGATCACCGATCATTGTTGCTCTTGGTGGCTAGTTCTGCTACTGACAGTGGCTATAAAAAGAAAACGAAATTAATTACTTATAGCGAGGAAACAATGACTCTATATCAATGACTTATATTTTGTGGTAATCAATCGGAGAAGAATATTTCAATGAATAAAAGGATGGTTGTTTTGTAGTATATTTTATAGAAGAAAAGTTAAAGATTATGGTTTTTTAACCTGCACGTATGGGAAAGGAAATTAAAGATACATTGGTTGCCTGGAAGAGATCGTCATTAGGCGATAAGGTCGCTTATTGTGCCACACTAGATTTAAGTATTTCTTTGTAATACTTGTACTTATATGCTTTTTTGAAAAAATGGTTTCAAAAACTTGAGTACCCGGCGGGACTCGAACCCGCGACTACTGGTATTACGTTTCAGCGCGATAGCCGCTACGCCACGAATAAGCCTCTCGCCAGGCCGAAATTAAGAAAGCGTTTTTTTGTGTTCTCGTGTTCGCGGGTTCGAGTCCTGCCGAGAACTTAAGTTTTTGAAAGCATTTTTTCAAAAAAGCATTATTACCTAGTGTGGTAAACACTAAGAATAACGTTTATATACATGTAAATTTTATATTTTGGTACAATAAAGCGTTTATATATTAGAGCGGCAACTAGTGGCTCCCGGGTTTGTGAGTTTTTGTCTCAGCGGATTAGTTTAGCGGATAGAAAAACTAATACCTATGGGATGGTTTTTGCTAAACTCATTTGACTTTGGGTTTCAGTAGGTATAAATAGTTTGTTACTAATACATTACGTCAGTAAAATTAAACAATTTTAAATAATTGTTAGTATGGGAAAAGATTTGCTGTCAATCGAAAAATACCAAACAATCTTTAAAAAACGTTTTATCGAAAACCGAAAGTAAAAGGAGTGTAAGTACTTAGGGGTTATGGTACTCGTTCAGTACTGAGTTGCAACCCCACCCTCTGTTTAGTTATTTTGTTGTGTTTCCCGCGAAGGCATGGCTTTGTACCGTTTTCAATTCGTCGCATTATATTGACGGTATCAATTCACTTCGGAGATACCTGAGTGAGCATCCACGAACATGCGAAACAATCTTGAGTTATATCCCTGAAGTTTCATTCGTATCTAACGTTACAGTAAATGTATTATTTCTGCGCTTTCTGAATTTTCTCCTGCTTTATTTCGATTGAGGATTTTGTATTTTGTTAAAAATATAATATATTTTGCATAAACTTTTTTACGTTGGAATGCAAAATTAATGTCAGACTTAGATATTACGATGGTAGGTAAACTATTTTTTTATAGCTGTAGCTAAACATTTTGGAAAGTCTTCTCAGCTTTTTCTTAGCATAGTTGGTTCCGGAAAATTTTAACACTGGGTGAGCCATACCAGTATACAAAAAGAAGAAGAAGTAAGTCTTCTAACTTCTTAGTAAGTCTTATTTAGGTAAAAATATAATGGGGAATTGTATTTTAGAAAAAATGTTTTTTGTTCCAAATTCAATGCACCTAGCGGTAGGTACTCAAATCCAAATTGAATACGAATTCTCCCTAAAGTGTGCGGAACACTAAAACTTAATCATCAATATGGGGACTTGTTAGAAATCTTTAAATCATGTAGCTACTTAGGAGATCTTTCAAAGAAAAACCACTTGAAACGTAGATGAATGACCAGCGATTTTCAGTACTACCCTTGTGGGAGAGCCATTGCATTCAATTTTGATTATAGTCTCAAGTATTTTTTCCTCAGTGTAACTTCTAATCTGTTTTGAAAAAGTGTAATTTATTTATTAAAAAAATCTTACAAGTTTTTTTAAGCTTCTTTAAAGCTTCTTAAAAATACTTATTTTTTCAAGTTCTCCTTTATTAAATAAACTATCAAAGCAAAACAAAGTGAACCAAGAATACATTTTCTAGTTCTCAATAAACCGAAACATTCGCTCCCAAGTCTCGTCTAGACCTCCTTCAAATGTAAAACAAAATTCCTTAAGCCGGCTCATGCAAATACAAGTGTCGTTTTCGGCCACTCGAGTAGGAAATCAAGAAAGAAACCCGGCGGTCGTCGGTCGGCGGTCGAGCGTCGTTCACGCCTCAATCAACAGCCAGTTACGATCCTTTGTACGCCGAGTACCCTCTGCCTCACCACACAAACTTCAATTCTCAAAACGTTGCTTCATTCTCGATTGCGAGCCTCAATCTCTACGCCAACCTAACTAACTTCATAAACGTCTTAAAGCTTAAATCAACACCGATCATTTTCTACCTAAGTTATTTCAACAAAGTTATAATTTATTTCAGGTAAGCTGAAGTCATTTATCATTCTACATAAGCCGCAATAACGGCGAGGGAGTGGTATATTTAATTTAATAACCCCAGTTAGGAAACGACCAACATCCATAAACCGATGCAAGCGACTTAAGACCGACATCCAAATATGAAAATAAAGAAAATAAGCTCTCCCTGACCGCGTTCCTCCAATCGCGCACCTCGCTTTTATTACATCCATAAATTCATCATATCGCAACGTCGGCAAGGCTCGCCATTGGTCGCGCGAGCGAGACCGCGTGCTCGTCTCCCTCCCACCTCCTTCATATTAATATTGAATTTTTCTCGACCCCCCTCCCGACACCCCCGCGGGAGGCTCTACACTTGCTCGCCCCCATATTGTTGTTATCTTTAATGTTGTGGAAAACGCGTTTTCTTGTGTCGTTAACTTTTATATTGCACGAGTGATACTTTTACGGGTTTGATACATAACTAATGTCTCTCCCTCTACGATATGGGCAGAGAGAGAATGATCCTATTATAGAACTAGGACTTGTCTTAGTGTCACAGACTGAATTATCAAAATTTATTAGCGCTTTAAAAATTTACATCACACAAAGTCACCCTCTGATCGACCCCATTAACTACCCCATAGCATTCACTTATTACTTCTACCAACTCGCTCAATTATTTTTCAGTACCGAAATCAAAACAGAAACAAAGAACATAATAAATTAATCACTTGAGAAAGGGGTTGTGCGCTCCCCTTTAATGTTTTCCTTTAGTGCATTGTCTGCCTGCCAAAATTAAAAAAGAGGAAACAGCCTGTCTCCGGTAAACGACGCCGATGACCTTTTGTAAGCGAATCTACTCTCTGTCTGTGCAATTTTTTGCTGTTTCTTTTAACTTAAAAATTTAGAACACTAATTGCTATTTTCATCCGAAAACATTCTGTAAAAGATTTTTAGAATGCAAACAAGTTTTAAACAAACACAATCGTTAATTCAATTAAAATACGTAGTTGTTAGGGCATGTCTTCTGAAATCTTATTAACCTAATATAAGACTACCAATAACCTCCCACCTAAGCACGACATTTAAACTAAACTCACGTGTTCAGACTTTGAAAATAAAATGAGGTCATAAAAGTTTCCACATTATCTAAATACTCACATAGCGTATCTAATAGTCGAAGCTCAAACCTAAGCAGGTACGTAGCAAAACAGTTTTATAGTTCTGTAACTTCCATTAAAGTACGCGTTCCATGCAGAAACGAAAATACACGGAATCTTTTTAAATTCCCTCCCTTATATTTCAAAGCTCAAAAGAAATCGCTAGCAATATCTGTCTGAAAAATATATCGGATTGCTTTGTCGCAGCTTTGGAAATCGAAATCTATTTTCCTTCAAATCTAAGTGAATCCCGTGCGGATTGGAAATGTACCCTTTACCTACCGCCGGGCGAGCCAATTGATATTCTAACAATACAATGTATGAATAAAATATAAACTGAGATCCTATCGAACGTACCTACTACGATATCCACTACACTTTTTATCAAAAATATTGCCACGTCTTATCATGAGCTATTGTGGGGATAGAGGGGCTCCAATCTACCAAGTAGTTTCGTCGTGGACTTACATGCTTTTTAGTCAAAATAATACCTTTACTTACTGATTGTATTGTGTAATTGAAAGTCAATAATATTAATATGGATTTGGTACTATCATAGCATATTTAAGGGCTGTTTTTAACTAAAGCTATGAATAGAATTTAATTAAATTTGACCCATACTTTGGGGATAATAAACTGTAACTTTTCTAATATAAGTCCGTACATCTAAAAATAACCTCAATAAAGTAGACGCTACTAATAAACGTGTACTATACATTGGTATGGGTAGGTAGGTATCGTAATTTTCTTTATTGTTCCTTACCGCGACGGGTAGTAACAAACTCTAGAAAGCTATTCTCAACGACTACGACATTGTCGTTTCATATTTTTGTACTACCGATTTACAGGCACACAGGGTTTTAGGTTTCTACGATTGAATTTTTAAAAGTCGCTTTACTGTATTTTTGGCGATAGATATTGTATATTGTAATATTAGAATTAAAAAAACAATAACACTTGAGTTTCACAATTAAATGTCTTTTCATGTCATTCATGGCTTGTAAGTAGGTAGGTACCTACTTATATTTTCAAATCCTGATGACGGGTAAATAATTTAAGTAGGTATAGATACTCGTACTATATTAAACACTCCCATTACACTTAGATAGGTATAATATGTGTGTGGTAAATATGTACCACTTACATAATTATGCGCCCGCAGTTTCACCCGCGTAAGTCCCGATCCCGAGGGATTTATGGGATCAGATAATGTCCTTCTCCAAGGTCCTATCTATCTGTATACTAAAATTAATATCGGCTCAACGGTTTAGGCGTGAAAGCGTAACAGACAGTCAGAGTTACTTTCGCATTTATAATATTAGTAAGAATATCTGCAAAAAAACACCCAGAGCTAGAAACAAGTAAACTGTAGAAAGCACAAATAGGTACTAGTTCGACAACGAGAACCGAAGCGCCATCTCTGCGACGCACGACTATACTAAGCAATAGAAAACAGGTGTATGCACTAAAGTTACCATTCGACAAAGGACATAGGATGTCGTATGAAGTTAAACGAGTCACAATAACAAGGTCGAGCGACACAAGAATAGACGGCCGGGTGGTTATTCGCGTCCCCTACTCATTTAGCTGTCGGAGAGTTATTTAATACTGCAAGTGACCCCCGGCCTCGCCGTGGACGTTGGAAATGTATTGAACACATCTGCCGGACATTCTCATCACACATTCGCAATAAATTCTACAATTTAAATTATCGTGTTACATTGCTTTGTTGTAGAGTTTGTCATTGTTTACGCCTTCCGAATAATATTAAGTAAATATGTATGGTTTATGTCAATTTAAAAATAGTTTTTCAATACTCTCAATGGGATTTGAATCCACGCTCTCTGTATTACAGTCGCGGCGCTCTAACCAAGCTAGGTATGGGTTAAAATTGAGGGAAGATTTCTTTTTATTTATGACGTAAGCTCGATCGTGTCTCGTGACGCTATCTTGGTACCAGTGAAACTTTACAGCTTGTTTCTTAAAATACATAATTTGATCCCGCTGTCTTTCTGTTTGCGTATATGGGATTGTAAGATCCGAATGAACTAATTATTTGCTTTATTTACACAAAATACTGAACGTTACAAACATTTTTAGAGTGTTTCTATCTAGTTGAATCGATTCTACTCAGAGTCGGTTAAAGAAATGTATAGTAGGTAACAGTCTTTACTAAATTTATTAAATCGTAACAGTAAGCCATTTTGGATTCATTTTTAGAGTTCTGTGCCGAAAGGGTAAAAACGGGACCCTATTACTAAGACTCCGCTGTACGTTTGTCTGTCTGTCACTAGTTAAAAGTTGACTGTTGCCGCTATAACAACAAATACTAGAAATAAATTAAGTATTGAAGTTGGACTCCTGTACAACAAACGTGATAATGAAAATGGAACTCATGGTGCACGAGTCCAACACGCACATGGCCAGTTTTTATTTAACAGAACTCGATATATCGACACTATTTTAAAAGGTAAGCATGTAGGTAAATAACCAAGTTACTTTGAAAAGTTCAATGTAAATCTCGTAATCTTATTCAAATACAACGTAATGTTACGTAAAGGGAAACTATGAAAACAAAGTGTATAAATACAGAAGCGTGTCTAGATATAAAAAGAAGAATTGAAAGCGAGTAAAGGAAGATAAGTTCAGAAATAAGTATGAACCCTGTGTCCGTAATCTTTCAACATCTTAAATAAAATAGTCGGGCCAGTGCTATATGGCCGGTATCTTATGAATTAAATATGAGCGCTTTATTCGATTCCCGAGTCCCTCGATATCAGATAATAAAAAAGAAATTTATCGCGCGCACACTAGCGGCAAAGGCCGAGTCTCATCGGCCACTATTTTTTACGGCAGCATCGGCGTCCTTCTATCGGCAATCACTTCATACCGACCCCTGTCCGAGCGTTCGATGACAGAATTATTTATCAGTTTGAAAAATGACGGGAAATTGAATGTAGTCGCAATGTTTACAACGCATTTTCTATCCAGAGTCCTCGGGGGCTCCTTCCCCCGCGTTCCGATGTCCACTTTTCAAAGAGGCCGCTCGGACGAGGGTCGAAAAAGTGTCCCCAGAGTGAAAAAAGAATAAAAAAAATGTGTATAAAATTGTATCTTCGCTCAACAAATGTTACATTACGTTTGTACGGTGGATTACAAAGAGGAGTATAGCTAGTGAGACGTGGCGGTCGGTACAGGAAGGTTGATACTTTATTCATTTTGTATCTATAATTGTTTTGCGCTAAGGGAGGACAGACGGCGACGGCACGTTAATAGTATGACGCAATCTATTTGAGTGACCGGAGCCATGTGTCCGCCTTGCTGTCGAGCGGAGGGACCTCGCTACTCTACTTCCTACTTCCATATTGAATTATCTCAATGTAATAAAATAACTAGAGTTACGTTACCTACCTTCTTTTGTAATTTTACATTATTGGATTTACTCTATAGTTCGTGTAGTTGTAGAAATCTATTTGAAAGTCGTACGTAAGTATTCTCTACTGTGCGATGATACAGCGACACCTTATAAATTATAATCCTACCCTTTTCATCAAATATAAACTACACGTGTTCCATCTACTTGCTCATTAACGAACCTTTTACACCACAAAAACCAGAACATCGCATAAAATACACGCCGTGAAAACAGTTATTAAATCCTTGTGGGAAATAGTCTGCCGCTAGGGGGCGTCGCGCGTCGTAGGTGTTTCAGCGCAGATTAACTATATTCTAGCTTATACACTGTTTCACTAAGAAGCAACTAATAAAGAAATAGATACTAAACAATACTTTAGAAATTAAAACAAATACAAGTTAATAACTACATATATACAAAGATCTTCCTAACAAACCTCAACTAAAGTAAAAATGTCCTTATAATCAAAGCAACATTTTCCTAAAATAATTTCCCTAAATGACCATAACATCTAAACATAATACAAAGTACATGCGTGTAATAACACTGTATACTGACCTAATACATGGACATTCCCAAACCTATGTGTAAGTATTACGTTACATAGGTGTATAGTTATGTATAAAAGTGGCCATGGCCCCTCGTAAAATTGTTTTATTCGCCCCATACTGCGTCGTAAAAGACGTAATAACGCGAGGAGGTATCGTGGAAGCAATTACCGATCTGTTATAGTTTGTTACAAAGGCGCTTGTTTATTATCCTTTTATTATCAACTCATTTGCCGTACAAGGATGCCGTTTAATTCAATACGTTTAACGTTAAATAACTTCGTGATATGTTTATAGCTATTCATTAATTCGGGATAACTGGGACAATGACATAGTTCACTACAGATATAAAGTTTCAGTAGAGTACGTATTTACGAGAACAATATACGAATATTTCAGTTAAACAACTTACCTACCTTACAACTTACTTGTGTAACTACGTATGAAGTCGGTACCTACATGTGAGTAACCCAAATTAAAAAACTGATAAGTATAATACTCTTCAATTGATGTAGGTAGCTAAATAACACGGTAACATCTCCTCCATTTTGTATCCAAGCTATTTTTAAAAACGACTGTCCCAAACCAGGTGAAAAAGCGAAAAGGAAGGATATCAAAGAAAAGAGCAGGTTTAAAACAGCAAACGTTGTCCAGTCGATTGTAAATCAAAACTGGGTAGGTTCGACAATGTCTTACATAAAAGTTGCGCAACAAATCCTTATCTAAGTTTCAGGTCACGACTCTGCAAAATCGACGAAAATAAAATAAAACGTTCCACCGTTCACAGTTCAAATGGAAAATGTGATATTGGATAGAAAACGCTGAAATGTCATCATAAGACTCGATCACTCGTACCGAGACACATACGGTGTTTGCTGGCTCAACATACTATGTGCGCAGTCTAAATAGGTGGGTAGTAAAAACTTCACAAAGCTTTGTTGAATTTCTGCATAAATAGAGAGACTTATGTATGTACTGAACCCTCCCACTCCCTGCCTTGTAAATACATAAAGAATAAACAACGTGACGAAGCTACGCTTTTCACGGCACCCTATTATAATCATAACATAACTATATATCATAAATTCGCCCGCCCAACCCAACGAGGAAAATCGTCGACTGCACCGGCGGCGGCGCCCGCCTACAATATCATAACGACCGGGGATTGGCCTTTATGAGTTGATATAATATCATAACGACTTCCTATTGGCCGAGGGGTTACCGCTGTCGCCCTTCGCGGAATTTTCCAACGAAGGTTATTGCACTACAGACGGTCGACCTTAATACTTAGGTGTTATGGTAGGTATGGTAGATATGACGACTCGGACTCGATACCTAAAGCGAGTTTCATTAAGTAATTATTGTTAAAGTATGAGCGGTAGGAAATGCCGGCCGCCGACCCGGATCAATAATAATACTCGCCCATATCTGCAGTGGACTGGATCTGCTTGAGAAAGCGTCCCCAGCCCGCCTCGGCAGACGTTACACAAACAATATAAATCATTTTCTCGGTGGTGAAGGAGCGGTCGCACGCAACCACGCCGCTCTCCACTACACTATAGAAACACCACGCACCGAACTCATACACAAAACACTGTTTGTTGTTTGTATACCTGCATAAGATGTTTTAAGTTTAGATTACATAAGATTCAATTAGATTAACACTTTATTGTACCAAATTTTACATATTTAAGAAATTACATATTAAAATAAAAAGTGACTTAAAACGAATTACCTACAGTAAAGGTACAATGGGCGGCCTTATCGCTAAAAGCGATCTCTTACAGGCAACCTTTGGCTGCACAAGAATTGAAGGAGGGGATAGGTGGGTTAATCATAGTGTAATAGGAATCAAATAAATATGGGTTTGTCTCCACTGATACCGGGATCCGATCAAACCAGAAACCGATATAAGTGAAATAAGTTGAACTAAAATAAGTTGTCATTTTAAGATTGTGTACGCACCGGGCATCGGTTGCACGGGTTCTATCTAATACCAAGTTTAGTTTTGCCAACTTTTAATTTTAATCTTTCAATTATTTTTTATCACAAAAAGTCTACGAGTAACAACAAAAAGTCATGAAAATTAAACCTAAAACAAAGAGGCATGGTTTATCCTTACTGAATTCCAAACTAATGCGCTGGGCCCCGGATTCGAGATTTAGATAACGGTCAATTATGTTATGACTCTCATGGTTTCAAAAGTTCGGATACGCAACTAAAGACTATTTTATTGGTAGGTAGGTACCTACACCTCTCAATATAACAATTTAAAAATGGCTATCGCTAATCCATTGAAACTTTTGCAATTAAACAACTATACAGACATGAGGTAGAGTTAGAACACAGAAACGTGGATAAATTGATGTTTTCTTTTATAAAATCTAAAAACGATTTTATTGTAATATATTGATGTACCTAATCATTGCATTATTCAAAATAATTCAATTTTATCTATGTAAGTAAGCATGCAAGCACCTATACGAGAATGCGTAAAATTAAAAAAAACCGCGAATGAACAAAAAGTAGAAGTCGTGCACGGTACAGTTCTACCGACACTGCCTTTACGTAAAAACACCTATTTGTGGCTTACACATTTTTGGTATGAAAATTTTTCGCACACACTGTCCTCTGTAGTGGCCTTTTTTCACTTGATTTATATTTTTAAACTTTAGATTGCATTTCCATGTGTAAAAAGATCGTTTAAAAATCTTCTAATACCTAGATTATTAAATCTATTGTAGGTAATATATATTTTACGAACATTAATTTTCGACGACCGACTGCACCAAATTGGATACCTACCTAATTTTTTTTTTTTTTCAAAGCACAAAGTTTGTTTGAAAGCAAATTTAAATAACCAAAAAAACGACTCAGCTAGTGAAATACCTATATAAATAAATAAACCTACCTATAAATCATCGCCATTTATACTATCTAATACTATTACATATTTGGCTTTGAATGGATAGAGCCCATTCAAAGCTAAAACTTACGCGACCATTTCATTCATAAATTAGCAGGAAACTATATATACATACGAGTTTAGGTAAATATTTGATAAGGCAATTAATAATAGGCCATTTAGTTTCTCCAAACATAGCTTGGAAGGTTAGAATGATTTGGACCACCACTGTGAATATATGACCATAGCGTTGTTACGATACATCGATATAGCTGATGGCAATGCGGAGCGGGCGAACTTGCACAATTTATCAAATTGAGTTACCGAGGGGCAATATCGCAGAGAGAACGCAATATTGCAGCGCGTGACCGCGTCTGCAATACGCGTTCAATACATCGACGGCGCCGGGCCCGCACGTCCGCCGCCCGGCAGCACCCCCGCCCGTCTTCTAGCCGGCAGCCGCCCTAACCCCTCCGCCCAACTGACCACCTAGATATTTAGCTAACAATGCCTCGCCGCGAGCGACGGCTACCTACCGCGCGCCGTCCCGTTCCTTCCTCCTCGCCCCCCGTGCACCCGACAGGGACGGCGCACCCGACCGGTCATCGCTATATTTATTGGCGACGCTCATAAGTACGCGGGTCAGGTTATAAGTTTCTACGAAATGAATGGCCAAGGCACGTAGGAGGCGAGCGAGCGCCCGTCGCGCTTAACAAGAAAGCACCTCCACCAGAAACTTGGCAGGGGGGCAACACCCTATCCACGGTGGCGTTATAATTAAAAAACAAAAGAATACAGAGCCACTCAGCCTGCCGACCGACCTCCTTCGTTCGACTTTCATGCGAAAAATGCAACGACTCTGACAATTAAATAAGAAACAATGGAAGTTTTACTTTATTACTGTGACTTCAACATTTTATGGATTTTTATAGCCTTTGTTTAAATTACTTTTGTAATGATATTCCATCTGACTTCAGCTGAAATTATGAAGTAAACTTTAGTTTAAACCATTTAATTTCATTGTTTCTTTCTTAGAATTGTTAAATGTCTTCGCTAAACTAAATTAAAATATTCGAAAAGAATTGCCTTTCTTTACTCTAGACTTTCCACCATAAAAATGTAATCCCTATAGTTTCTTGTAATACCGTTAACCAAAACAAAACCAGCCTAGGTAAATATATCATCAATCAGGGGCACATGCGGCGCACCGATGCGGACTGACCGATCCCAATTCGTGCGGATAGCTTTAATACAAATGCCATCAAAAGCGCAGATGACCGCTTGGTTTTATAATACGAAGACAAAGTCGTCTCCCTCCGCGTCCTTCGACCTCACTCCTCGTCCTCCCTTGACCATCGACCGACAATTGTAAATGGCACATAAAATAAATGAATGTGCAGCGGGACTCGCCTCTGCAGCAGACAATATAAATTACGACCGGACGATTATATTCCGGCGGGAATGAAACGTTTTCCTTCAGATACACAGTACATAGAGGCGCACCGGTAGAAGGCTTTCTGTATAAATTCACGGGTGCCCACCGGCCGCCCGCGCTCGGCTCGCTCTCGTTAGCCGTGCGTGTAATTGCCTACTGTTTTTAGGGAAAGCTTTGATTAGATACACATTTGTGTCTAAACATTTTTGTTTTCTTTTATATCTTATTTAATATTATGGATGAAATGTAAGAGTCAGAAGTGTTCGTTCATATTGGTGACTGTTTTAGAAAATGTTAAGGGGACAGTCTACCTACTCTTTTCTCTTTGACTGCCCTCTTAATTAGGATAGCTAAATAAGATCATTATCATACCAGATCAAGGTTTCATCTTATTTGCCTATGATGGTCTATTAATCTTCTTAATCTCTTTCCACTGAGCACACAGGATTCATACATAGATAAGACATTCACTTTTTAACACGCGTTTTTCTCTATAAAACACTTAGTATTACAGAGTTCAATTAGTTTAGCTTTTTTTAATAATTATATACCTACCTTGTGTATTTGTGTCTGTTGTGTATCTATGTAAATTATGTTGTATACCTAAATAAAGATCTCTATATAGGTCACCATAATAACCAAACATATTTTTGTGCTAAACAATTATAATTATACCTTCTTCTGTAATATTATGCTCCATTACAAACAACGATGTTATTTACAATTACTCTGAAACTCTACCTATTTTTCCGGAGGGTCTTTGTCCGTAATATTTTAACTGTAACTAATGGCAAATTTCCAATAACATCTCATTAATCTAGCTAAGTGAAATTTATGGCAATATTGGGGCGGCCGAGCGTCGCTGATCACATAAGTAACACGAACGTAGATTGTCCATCGGTCTTTATTCAACTAAAATGAGAATTTAGCCAGCCAAATTGTTGCCAACTGAGTTACAGATATATAGATAGACGCTTTATTTTTGCACAACACACAATATAAAGATTATTAACATAAAAGACATAATGCATTATTAATAAACGTGGAGTAAGGTCGGAGTAGTAAAAACATGCTTTGTCTTTTTCCGTCACAATAAGATATTTTAAAGTTGTCAGACAGAAACAAAAAGTGGTAAAATTATTTCGAACTTACTCCACGTTTATTAATAAGACTGCTAATAAAGTTTATACATAAAAAAGTGGCTGTGACACGGACGGACATACAGACATAACGAATCTATAAGGGTTCCGTTTTTTGCCATTTGGCTACGGAACCCTAAAAATTAACGCTAAAAGTTATTTCGTACCTTTATCTTTAGATCAAGATTCAGAAGTACAGGATTATAATACGGAAATTATGAAGTCAATTTTGTTACATTTGAATTAAGCATTACATTTGTTCTTATGCTTGAGTTGATATTTTACCTAGCTAGCCCATAACATAAATGAAAATAAAATTAGTTTTAAAAAGGGGCTGCTGGAATTACACCAATTACAGCAAGTCGGTGATATAATTAAACAAAACTCATAGCGAGTCTGAGCAAATTGGAGACTCGATCTCGAAATTACGTTCATCATGGAGCTCCTCTCCAATTATAATCACGATTCCATGTAGTGAGTCATTCGATAGCAGAACAGTCATTTGGTCAGTGTCGCAAAACTAATGACACATAATGACGGCCAGACTGGACGCTTGGGGTGACGATTCAAACCACAGCACTGCTAATGTCCTATTGCAGGGGATTAGAGTTGATATCGTGTGTTGAAAATCGTCAAGGTCTGTTAGTTGTCCACCTAGGGAGGTCTTGTGGCAGCGGGTGCATCCGTGATGACCACCTGACTATCCCAGTTGAAAAACTAATTTGAGAATCCTAGACGTTATAATACGAGATACCAACCTAAGGTGAGATCGTTTTTATTAATGAAATATTAAGCTTCGTTCACGTACCGCTATCACAATTGGGTACGGAACCCTAAAATGAACAACCAATCCGTGAACGCAACGCGAACGTTAACATTTATTCATACTTCATCAGTAGATGGTGATTTTGACATAAAAAAACGCAACGATACCGGCGTTTTTTTATGTCAAAATCACGGTTGTTGTACGGGAACCCCCCATTTAATATTTGTTTTATTTTGTTTTTAGTATTTTTTGTTATAGCATAGCGGCTACAGATATACATCATCTGTGAAAATTTTACACGTCTATCTACGGTTCAGAAGATACAGCCTGGTGACAGACGGACGGACGGATGAACGGGCAGACAGACAGACAGCGAAGTCTCAGTAATCAGGTCCCGTTTTTACCCTTTTGGTACGGAACCCTAAAAACAAAGTAAGTAAGTATACGTAGTTTATCCGACTGTATTATGACGAGCATATTTGACCGTGCGAGCGCGTCGTAACGGCTGCACCCATTACCCGTTATTTTCCGCGTACGTGCGTCTGCACATCTATAATTTCATATCTATTTAGTTCACTGGGCCGCACAGATGCACTAGACTAGTGGGTAATAAGCACTTTAAAAAATGATGTCAAGATTTGGTTCTACTTTTTTAAAGAAACCTTAAATTAAGGTTAAACATAATAGTAAAAATTTGTTTCTTTATTTGTTACGAATAGGTTCCAAAACTACTGGTCCGATTTCAAAAACTCTTTCACCAAAGAAAGCTACATTATCGAGGAGCGGTTTCGCCTAAGGAACTCCCAATCCGATGAGAATTCCGAAAAATCATTTCTTAGCTGATGCCTACATCATAATCAAGAACACACTCTCTCAAAAACAGCTCTCTACTATCAGCTGTTTAGACTGTGCGTTGATCCATCAGCGAGTCAGTCAGTCAGAGCAAAGCATTTTATAGATGTACCTACTTAGAATTATTTGTTTTATAATTTGTGTGTTGCATTGTACAAAGTAGGCATGTAAGTATGTATTAATTCTTGCTGTGATTAAAATTCACTTTGATTTCAATAATTCAATGAACAATCGTGTAGTTACTTACTTTCACTTAGTTTACGTTATTGCTGAACTATTATAGGTAGGTACCTACTATTTGTTTCAATAACATATTATACGTATGTAGGTAGGTACGTAAAACTCATCACATCTAAATTAAAAAAAGCAATTCATTCATCATTTTCCAAAGTCGTAGA
This sequence comes from Idaea biselata, assembly GCA_958496205.1. Classification (NCBI taxonomy): domain Eukaryota; kingdom Metazoa; phylum Arthropoda; class Insecta; order Lepidoptera; family Geometridae; genus Idaea; species Idaea biselata. The sequence goes on from OY292397.1 coordinate 22,914,833, forward strand.
GCGGAAACTAAATAAACTTTATAATTTTATTTTGAAATTTATTTTACGTTGATTCAAGTCCGACAGATTAACAATTTAGTGTAAGTAAAGCGTAATAAGTAAACTTACTGACATCATTGAGATGTTAGAACAAAATATTTTCAATTTAACCAACTTTTAAATTCCTTCAGGTTTAACACTTGAACAAAATCTTTTAAGGGGACAATCTACCTACTCTTTTCTCCATACAAACTTTATAAACGAAGTCGACTGTTTCCTCTCTGGATAAAAATAGGTACCAGAAAAAATATGTTTATGCCATAAGTCATTTATATCAACCAACACTATGCCCCTACGTTTTGATTTTTTGCATTTTCTAATTTTTCAGAAGTTTATTTCTATTCTAATTATGAAATTTAAAAAAAAAACTTTATGGCATAAACATATTTGCTCTAATATCTTTATCCAGGAAGAAAACAGTCGACTACGACTAGGGTTACCAGATCTCCGGATTTGTCCTGAGATCTCAGGATTTTTGGACATTTCTCAGGATTGCGGGCGGATTTCGCCAATCTCTTAAAATCTCAGGATTTTTAGAAATTTCAACAAAATACCAACTTAATTAAAGATTTTTTTTAGTAAAAAGTAAACAAACTAAAAATAATCATTCATTATTTATCTAATTAGTAACCTATACTACTCGTGCATTTTTTCTTGAATTCAAACAGCATTTCTTTACGACTGTATTTTATAGTACTTCAATAAATAGTGCTGCTAAGAGATACCTACTTAATCAGTTTTACCATAGGTACCTAATATTTAGTAACTTATCGAATCATTTGGTATCTTCTAATAATCATTCTTTGGTAATAATTGCATAAAATTAACACCTATTTATAACCCTGCCAACATTACGCTCGAGTAGGTAGACTGTCCTCTTAACAGTAATTGATTTAAAAAGTCGAATAAAAATAGCACGTTACTTAGTTGTTTTTTACTTTCATCGAGATTGATCGCATGTACAGGATGTAATTTTATTAGAAGGGGAATAACCAACCGGAACGAGGTCGGACGCTAGGTGTACGAGCAAGAGGACGTGTCCGGGACTAGAAATGAAATTGATGAACTTTTCGCGCAGCAATAATGGCTTTGGCACGTACCAAAACTTCCTCACATAACGTCGATCTACAGCAGGGCTGTCCCTAATTCTTAGTTACGACTTGATACCTGGATACATAATTATTATTGGTTTTGTTTCATGGACTTTGATAATAGTGGTAGTGCTGTGACTCTTATTTAGAATTGTTATCTTGTTTTAGTTTACTAATATATTTGTAGAAGAAGGTATTGTGGTACCTATCAGTTTATCATACTAATACCTACCTACGTTCAAGATGTTCTTAAAGAAGGCTAAGGAATGGTTTGGCATATTTACGTAGCTTATTTTTTTTAGGTTAGGTTTATATTCCTAGAAAAAACTTAAATGCTACGTAAGCAATTTTTTCGCAATTATTAACCCCTCCCTCCCCCTGGTCAGCAAAAGTAATCAAAGCTCTTCCTCTTCCCTCCCAATGCTTACGTATGGAAGGGAAAATTAAGAGCTCCCATGCTTCCCACATAAAAATTGGTCCTTACATATGTTTTGATGTGTTCTAATTACTTTATTGATTCATGTTTTTAGATTTAAAATTAATTTTAGTTTGATAATATGTGTTTAAACCAAAGAAAAACGTTAATGTAAAAATATAAATACTGCTTACGAAGCTTACGTTTGTTTTATCTAATATTAAACTCGATAAAACAAATGAAAGTAAAGGTAGAATATAAATTAAAGATACGAGTGCAAATAGAAACATGATATCAAATATACCTAACATTGCTTTACTCAAATCTTAAACGTTTCCTGTAACATGTAGCGCTTCACTGATTCCATATCACAAGCATCGCACGAAAAATGACGTGACATTAGCACATTATTTTTTATTCGTTAATTGCATTTAATTGGATTTATTAAATTGATATCTAACTTACCTTTCGATAAAAAAGCGGATATCATTAGTCCCAGTAGGTAATATTTATTTAATGCGAAAGTTTAGATACTGGTTTGTTTGTGTGTCAATCACGCAAAAATGGCTAAACAGATTTAACTGAAATTTGACACAAAGATAAAACCTAACACATAAAAAAACACAAAATTTTTGTTCACAGGGGTCGAATTTTTGAACCACTGGAATTTAATTCGTATGCGAAAGTTCGAATTTCGCATGGTTGATCTCGCTCGTTGTGTATGTGCGTAAGCAAGACCGCGCATCTATTTAATAGGCTTTCGCATTCGAAAGAGTTTTCTAACGGTTCAAAAATGCCACTTCAGGAACTAAGCTGCGGGGGAAGGCTAGTTATAAATAAAAATATTAGCGTACCTACGAAGTGGTTTAATTTTCGAGCAATGGTCATGGACGTAAAATACTTAAAGTTTTCCAAAACGACTCTCAAACGTAAATGAAAAGTAAGATTTCTCAATAAATTTCAACGCGATAGCTAGAATTCTTGTGGTGCAGTTGCGATGCGAGTGTATGGCGAGCTAGTGATCTTTAGATCGTGAGTTCAAATCACAACGGGGCTGGATTTAAGAAAAAAAAACTCTAATTGTTGGTTAGTTAAACAATGTAATTTTATTGGTTTTCAGGCAACCCTAGTACGGTGGACAGTAAACGGCAAAGCGGAGGTGACCGGCAAGCGAAGAAGAGAAGAACACATTCAATATAAGAAGAGAGCCAAATAGGTTTATGTCCAATACTTTGACCATTCGCCCGTAAAGTAACTTTGTTATGGGTACGTATGTAGTACGTACCCACGTAGAATAACTACGAGTGATGCAGTCCGACGATGTCTTTGAAGATATATCAAAAAGACTCTCAACACTAATAATAATGTTTTAAGATTACTTTTAAAGTAGGTAGTTAACTTAACTTTAATATTTCTTGTTTTTATTGCTCAAGGCATTTTTACTTGAAATATTTAAAAGGAGAAATACATAATCTTAAATCCTCCCATGACAGGATTTGAACCTGTGCCCCTTCCTTGCCGGGCGAGTGCGCTACCACTGCGCGACATGGGAACCCGCAGTGGTAGCGCACTCGCCCGGCAAGCGAGGGGCACAGGTTCGAATCCTGTCATGGGAGGATTTTTAATTATGTATTTCTCCTTGAAAAATATTTCAACTTTACTTTAGTCTCATTTCTTGTATATAACTACTTCGTCATTAGTAGGTAAGTAGGTAGCCTAATACTGCAGCATAAATACAGATTAATTATAAATTGCCTACTAAGTAAACCTTCTTAAGAGGGTGGGTACTGTTACCATTTCCATACAAACATAATACCGAAATAAATTATGGAAAATTTAGTTTTCTACCTTAATATCGATATTATTCGGATAAAGATTTTATTTTTATAGGGTATATACTACAAGGTTTTCCAAAATATTCATTCGAAATGAAATAAAACGGAGAAACATTTTTTTCATTTTTACAGCGTAAATTACTTTTTATTGGGAATAATATAAAACAAATGAGACGTAAACTAGTAATTTACGCTGGACTTTTCAAAATATTTACCTGCACAGAAATAAAACTACCTACTTAATTTATTAGTTCCCAAACAACATTGTACTAACTAAGTTCATTTTATTTCAGGTGATTTGACTTGAAAAATAAACCTAATTTAAAAACCCCCTAACATCACAAGTTAAAAAGATCACCATTGTTTTATCACCACTGTTTTTGGCATTATCCGTTCTGTGGGCCTCCGCTCAAAAGTAGTAGTAGGTACAGATCCTACCTCTGTTATCTACCACAATCGAGAGTTTCATATAGGAAATTGTTGGGCGTCTCATCAAAATGAAGCTACTCACGGAAAACTAGGTTGATAGTAATCCATTTGCAAAAATGATCCTGGACTATTAGGTTACGTTTGTTTGAACTTTGAATGGAAAGGACAATTTCCATCATAAAGGCATGACCGGCTACTTAAACAATATGAGCGTGTGATGATCAAGCAGCCAATTACGTGTAAATGAGTAAAATGTGTAAATGTAAATGATTATTATAAATGAGTTATATCTGCATATAGAAACTGTTTGCCTATTCTAGGAGTATGTGCAAATGTAGACGGGCATCAAGTATTGAAGACATGCATGCGGACCATGTCTGCCTAACCACGTAAGGAGATAATATTAGCCTGATGCACGCGCGCTATTCCCACGGGATTTTGGCGAAACATGTGGCTCTACCCATATTGTAGGTATGTATTTATACCTAGGAAATATAGATTATCCTTTATAGCCACCAACCGGTATTAAAAATGTTTCTCGTAGGTATACCTACAGATCAATGACATGACAAGTTTAATTTTCTAAACAGTAATTCAAGCATTTATCTAATGTTACAAAACTAATCAACTGATACGCATTTCCTAGAGCAGAAATGAAGCCAACGTCACCGGCGGCGCACCGCTTAATCAGCGTCGGTCCGCCCGCCCTATATTTGCGTATGCAAAGAGACGCCAGCCGCATTAACGATGCCATATAGCCAGCGTAGCGTGCAGCGATTGGGCAAACACATATCTGCATTATAAACAGCGTTCCGGCCCTCACAAACGCGCATGTGGTCGGCCTTTACCGGTGCACGGCTAATCAACGTACTGACCTTCCACAGCCGAACAAACGCTGCACCACACTCCGTTATAGGTACCTCTTCCCGTGAAATGGCAAAGTATAGCTTTATCTAGATAGCCAATTACCACTTACTACCTCTCCCTCATTTTCAGTGCTAACGTTAACTCTGATTGTTTAGTTTTGCTAATCAAAAGATCAGGTCAGATGAACGTTCATTGATTTTCGTCATTTCAATGCACTTTTCATTCTTTTATAAATTTAACCATGTATATTCAAATCATCGTCTAGCTTATGGCTAATATATTAAGTAAATTAACTTTCATTTTTGTCAAGTGGTGCATCGTTTTATATTTACCTTAAATGGGCCATCTTAGATTTGATAGACTGTAAAAACCGGTACGAACACGATCAACAAAAACATGTCGGGACTAGGTACCAGAGCTAATCATGTGCACTAATCGAGTGCAGCATCTTCGTTTATAAATTAGAAAATATATAGCTAAATAGGTGTGTATGTTCGTCATTCGTGCATGTGCAGTGAATCGATTAAAACTTTCTACTTTCCACGGGTGTCGAGCGCAGCAGTAGCACTCACATTAACGGAAAATCTCGGCGTTTCTCGGACTCCTCGCCACTAGAGCGAATAAAGAAAGCCGTATACCGACATAATTAAAGCGCTGTCTATGCAATAAATACACGCAAGTGTATCAATTCTCATTAATTAGGCATTTCAGGGATGATTATGAGTTATGATATGACCGTTTATGGATGTGTTATTCATAAACGTTTAAATTTCATTAGACATAGGTAAAATGTAGGTCATCTACATCTAGCTCTGACATCTCGGGTTGACATATTCGTAATTTTAAATCAGGCATTTTAATAGCTACAGTAGATTCGTTTTCCGTCGTTCTTATAGGGAAACGTAATGTGATCCCGTTAATCAATATTTGCCTGAGTAAAAGTACGATTTACTTTCCGATTAATTATGTAGGGTAGGGTATCTACTGAGAAGTAAATACACGAGTAGGTAAGTGTATCCCTGAAAATGAAACCAGATTGATTGTTGGATTTTTTTTTATTAAATTACTCTTACATCACTTTAGCAAATTAATTTACATTAAACGTACAACCGTAGTCACAAATAAATAAATTACGTTAAATAATTTACTGACATAGATCTGAGAACGAGAGTTGACGAGCTTTGCGTCTGAGGAGAACGTCCGCGGGGAACGAAACTTTGGTTTGAGGTTTTGTGTTGACGCGGCGGGGAAGGCGGGGCAGGCGGGCGGGCAGCGGCGCGGCGGGTTAGAGGACGAGGTGACGCGGCGGCAGCGATGGCTACATTAGACGGGAGCGGCCGGCGCGTCACCGCCAGCGCCCGCTCCTGCTCCCGCGCCGGAGCCAGCTCCTTGTGTGTAAGGATCCAATCCTCCTGATTTCGCTGGCCTCACCACGTATAGATTCCGCCTTCGAATTAAATACTAGAATTAAAATATAAATAACATTAAAATCACTTATCTATAATAATAACAACGATTGATGTATCAATCAAATCATTAAGAGCTTACCTATGATGTCCATCGGCATGAACTTGGAAAGTAGTTTCTCCGTTTGAGCCATCGTGGCTGAACAATTTCTTCAGCGCAATGATACCAGCAATGGTCAGGGCCACTTTACTGGCGATGAGTGCTTTCCCGGCGATAGCTGCTAGGGTCTTCAGAGCCATACCTCCCACGATGCTGATCGTGGTGAAGATACCGAGCAACAGATAGGGAAGGACCTTTTTGCCTGTAATCAAAATTCATTTAAAAGTTAATTGGTTTGTTTATAAGAAAGTAAAATTTAAAATTGTCTGAACAAAATTCGAGAGTACTAACCTCTACCTCGGCCTTCGGTGGCGAGGTCCATGCTGATAGAGTGTGTGCTCATCAACTGTTCGAATTTAGTACGTAACATGGTGTCGAGCTTGTCTTCGGTCGACATTCCTTGGAAGAAGCGGGGCTCCGCTACCGCAGAGGGTGCGTCAGCCTGCTTCACGAGCGTCAGCCCATCGGCTAACTGAACGCTCTCCTGTAGGTACAACACAAAACATTATTAGATTCACTATCACACTTCACACCTCACACTCAACAACACTAATCACCAACTGGTTTCACCTGCTCTACTGCTCTGGTAAGCGCCGTTAGGGCCTTGCCCTTCAAGCACATCGTCAAGTGTTGCTGACTGCTGCAGTCATCGTAAACTTTTTGTAATATAGCGAATTCGGCAGATGGCCACCATGAAGTCTCATCTGCTCTTCCACTGTCGATTTCATTCTGTGCGTTATCTTCCGCATCCATCCTACGGGATCTCCGTCCGTGAACATGACCGGAGGCGATGGCTACACAAAGGGCAGAAACAACGTATATCCGGAAAGCGGTGCACATTTTGATTGATTTCACACACAAACACTAAAACTAATAATCGACGTGTATGAGGGTGGTCCAGCAGCGACTGACAGGCGGTGGAGCGGGTGAGAGCTTATAACCGTGCGCCACTTCGCCGTCGAGCACCACCAAACATCCGCTATTCCGCACCAATTCTCCGCACGCGCACTTACGTAACTGAACTTGAAAATGATCGAGAGCCATTTTCCAAGTGAATTTCTCCGATAAAATGCACGGCAAAAAGCGAGACACATATCTGTTGCCTCTGTGCAGTCCTAGTATCGTACCTGCTTTACGTTTACGTGAGTGGAAAAGCGCAATTACGGTCGAGTTTGCGTGCTCCATCGTGAGGGCGACTCAATGCTATATTTCAGCTGATTTATTAATACCTACTGTGCTTCAGACTTAGTTGTATTTCGGCGCGTGCACATTGTAGGTAGTGTTGCGCAAGCATCGCGTGGGTTATACTTATTATTGGTGAACCTAACTGAGGATATAAACTAATGTTCAGCGTCACTGCATGCGGAATTACAACTATATACAATACGAGGAAAGTAAAATTGTATCGAACCGTGTCGGCGTTATACCATTCATTAATTTAATTTTTAAAAACAAATAGGTAGTATCGGATAATATTTGAACACTTGAACGAATCCGCGCGCATTGTTTTACATGGAAGAAAAAAATATTTATTGACCTAATAATATATGAAAAAGTCATTAACTTCATTTTTGCGATATTAGGATTCCCAGTTCGGAAAATTCTCCGTTTGTTTTTTGCGCTCAAAACAAAGAAAATTTACTTAGTGACATAGAACTAAGCCACCCATGCCTACGTACGTTGTATAAGATTGACAAATCTTCCAGAAATTAGTTACAACGTCTGGAACAAGTAGGTATTATAACAACAAATATTTTAAGAACAATATACAAAACGATGTATTTTAAAGACTTGAAAAGGCATCTTCAAATACATAAAGGCAGGTTAGATATATAGATATTTATAGGCACTTATACTAAGCCCACCATCGATCATAATGGATAGAGCTAATAAATCTATCAATTAATCTTGCATGTCGTATTATTTACCGTAATGTGCCATTCATTACACATAACAGAACTCCATACCGGTTTGATTTCCTTCTGTGTTTTGAATTTGCTTTTCTAGTTTTAACTACCCCTTCTCAAAAAAGGAACTGGGGCTGGTTGCCTATACCTAACCCTTTTATTAGTATACTAACTGGCTAACATTTTCGCAGGCAATAATATATGGTTTACTTTAAATGTATTTTACATTAGTTAGAGCTTCCTAGAATTGTAGATTAAAAATATGTTCAGGTACCAAATAGGTACCTAGTAAATATTGATATAATTTATCATGGATCATGTAATGCTGGATCGCGAGATATCAAAAATGGTCCGGCCAACCTGACGGCAAATTAGTTGTCTACTTTGTATTTTCGAACCACGTAGGTACCAAACCAAATAGATGAACAAAGGTACCCAATAATACTAAATAAGTAATAAGCGTAGTTTGCTGTAAATCCCTTATGTAGTCCGGCCAACCTGACGGACATGAAATCGCCAAGTCCTTCAAACCTTAGAGTCTTCAATACTCCTAGCCTTTTGCCTAGAAGAAACCTATAATAAGTGAATTTAGGTTTATTCTAGGCAAGCATGCTACACCGTCGACCTCATCGTAGCTTCCCATCAGGTGAGATGAGGTCAAATGCTAGCCTATCTCATGTAAAAAAATGCATTCTGAATACAAATCTTGCCATACCTACCTAACCTACTTAATGCTGAACTGCAGTATGTAGCGATGGTCGAGTGTGGCTGAGGTTACACAACAAAAGTTCATTTTCTTAGAGCCTGTCCAGAAAGCGCGATTTACGCGCGAGTCGAGAGTCCCGCTCATTGCAAGGGTTTTAGGCGCGTGTGAGGTAACGCGCGAGAGCATCTGGACGGAATGAATGTAGCTCTAGTAACTCGAGAACGCGCGAGTGCCTACGCGCGAGTGGACACGCGCGTAAATCGCGCTTAGGTGTTATGGAAATTTTTTTATTGGAGAAAATTCATTATAGGTATATTTGATTTTAAGGGTTTCGTAGCCAACAAGAAACCCTTAGAGTTTCGTCATGACTGACTGTCCGTCAGTCTGTCTGTTTGTCTGTCCTCGGCCTAGCTCCAAGACGCTTTATACTTAAGTACTACGAAGCTGAAACTTTGCTTTACATATTAATCACGCCGACAAAGTATGGTATAGGTAGGTACTACTTACTATAAAATATGTCTGCTTACATAACAGATAAGTCGGTTACACTGTAAATAACCTCTATTTTGTCCTTTTTTTTAAATTCGGGTTTTGAATTTTTTAAATTATTTTTTTATTTTTACCTTTTTTAGTGTTTTTTGGACTAAAAATCATCAAAATTGTAACCGTACCTACCTAAGTTTAATCATTGAGGAATTTTCTGATGAGAAGGTGCTTTCAGGTGCTTGATTAATAAGTACCTAGTTCTTTAAAACCGATTCTATTGATTGAAGTCCAAAAATTAGTAATTTACCACATTATGCTATGCTTTTCTGCTCAACATTCCGAAGGTTCTCATCAGATCTTCACCAAGATTTTATGAGACCAACTCGGTACTCTCACCTTCCAAATATAAAAGAATTATTGAAATCGGACTTCATATCGCCGGAGTATGGCGCGGGCGTCACGCACGGCGCGGCGTGAACAGTAACACACATACAAACAATATACGGGTCGAAATGAAAACCACCTACTTTTTTAAAATCGTTATGGTACTTTTTTTTTCTTTTGTGTTTCATTTGCGATCAGCCATAAGGCTATAAGCATGTATGTATGTAATGGCGTGTTGCGCCAGTCCCCAGTGGGCATAGCACTATGATCTCTGTATGTTGCGATCCAGTATGTATTGACGTTTAAGTCGCTTCAGTGCACTTGGAATTAGCAAATCTACGGCCAACTAATTAGGGTGTAGTGCAAGTCGATTTTTATATGATTGATTACTGTATTTATTTTCAAGTGTACATGAACTTCTGTATTCCTAATGAACCACGGCGCATTTGCTATTCAACATGGAGTTATGGAGTCTCTGCACTATGTTCACATTGCTTTTGGATGCAGAGCCCCAGAGTTGAATCCCGTATGTCCAATGTCCATGCCACATACGAGCACACTCCAGAAGATAGCCCAAGGTCGCCATCGTCGGACACGACGTGGACGACATCATCATCATTGGTTTGATGACGGCTTTGTATATCAAGATTTTGTTATCCATTGATAGTTTAGAAGTCCTTCCAAGTAGCCTGTACAGTAGGGTGGGTAAAAAAAAAAATTGTGGATTTTTTTTTCTAATAGCAAAATTATGTTGTATTAGGGTTTAAATAATACGTCTGCAAAAAAATTATTTTATTATTTTTAATTTAAGAGCCCGCGCAAAACCGTTGAATATTTGAAAAAAAGTTGTTAAACTGCCTGTTTTAAATTACATGTCAAATGTTGATAGTAAGTGAAAATTAACATAATTATTTGATTTCATAGAACGACAAGTTGGATTTTACTATTTTGATACTATTTTAATAAATACAATTAGTTCTGAGGTGAGTTAATTCAGAAAAAAATCATCAATTTAGCCTTATCCTTCGTCTGAATTATCGTTGAGCTATACTTTTGTTTTTAGACTATTGCTTTTGGATTTATCCATTATGGCGACTAGAAGGCAATCGTATAAGTGTCCTATATTTGGAAATGTAGAAGATATTAAAGATAATATGTTACCAACTTACCAAGAAGTCATGAAATGTTACGAATGGAACAGATTACAAGTAAAAATTCAAAATGGTAATCATAAAGAGCCAACATTTTCCGAAATTGCAGAAATAGTGTTACAAAAAGTTAAAGGAATATGGCAAAAAGCGTCAATTCCTGTAGTCTCGCACACCAGAGTACTGCAACTTCTAAAAGCGTATCATTCGAAGTGCAAAAACATTCTTAAATCACTGAAAAGAATGTCAGAAGAAAAAAAGGCTGAATTTTTACGACAAAGTGAAGTATTATTCGATATTTGTTCTTGTAAATGTACGATAATAAGTCAGTGCAGTTGTTCCAGAGAAAATAAAGTCCCTAAAGAAGAACACAGCTTTTTACTAGACCAAAGACAAGACAGAACAATGAGAATCGGTGGTGTTGATCGGATTCGTACAAAGAGTTTGCAAAAAAAGTTTGCTCGAAAACATTCTACCACAAAAACGTGTCAAGTAAGTGAGAGTGATAAGCGGCACCAAGATCCATTCGTCCCATCCAGAGGTAGTGATTTCGATACAAGTATTTTATCTCCTGAAAAATTAAATACAAACAACACATTAAACTATCTGCCTTCTACCTCAGGAACAATGAAAAGCAAGAAGTGTATTAATAGTTTACCAATATTGTCCCAAATATGTGACCGTTATGGGGTGTCTGATAGAGCCGGTGCTGCTATTGCTTCTGCAGTTTTGCACGAGATTTCTTCGGACATAGTAATTGATAAGTCGAAACTGCGAAGAGAAAGAAAGAAGACACGCAATGTATTTCTGCAAAATCAGTCTCATCTGGAGTTATCTGCTTTATATTTCGACGGCCGCAAAGATAAAACCCTGAAAATAATTGCAAAAGGAACCAAAAGATACAGGCAAGTAGTAATTGAAGAACATATCTCTATCATTAAAGAGCCGGATTCTATTTATTTAGGATATGTAACACCAACACAAGGTACAGCTAAGAATATCGAGATGTCAATAAATGCTTTCCTTATTGCTAACAGAATTAGCACCGACGAACTACTGGCTGTTGGTTGCGATGGCACCGTAACTAATACGGGTAAATTTAGTAGAGTCATAAGGCAATTTGAAAAAAGGCTTCAGAGACCTTTGCAATGGATAATTTGTATGCTACATTTGAATGAATTGCCTTTAAGACATTTATTTGATCACATAGATGGTAAAACTTCTGGTCCATCTTCGTACAATGGTCCTATTGGTAAGATGCTGGATAAATGTGAAACAAGAGCTTTAGTTAAATACGAGCCAATACCGAGTCAATTACCAATGGTCAAAGCTGATGATTTAAGCACAGATCAAAAATATCTGTACCAAATAACAACAGCGGTCATTACTGGAATGTGTTCTGATGACTTGGCAAATAAATCCCCCGGGAAGATGTCTCATGCCCGTTGGTTAACTAAAGCTAATAGAATTTTGCGTCTCTACATTTCTACATTAACACCATCCTGTAATTTAATTAATTTGGCGCATTATGTTGTCAAAGTATATGCTCCTGTGTGGTTTGAAATAAAGATGCATCCATCGTGCAAAGACGGTTCACGGCACTTTTGGAAGTTAGTTGAAAGTACGCGATATTTACAGTGTGAGTTAAAAGCAGTTATAGATCCTGTAATTCAAAGAAACGCATACTTCGCTCACCCAGAAAATATACTACTGGCGATGTTAACAGATGAAGAAAATCGAGTAAGAGAACTAGCTGCTAGAAGGATACTAAAGGCACGAAATTTCCCTGCCACTGGAAGGCAACCTCGTACATTTGAGGTGCCAAAAGTCAATTTTGATGCTAGATCTTATATTGATTTAATAAATTGGCAAGAAGTTAACTTTGATCCTCCTATTCTAAGAAATTATACTAACGTAGAGCTTATTGAAATAATCGAAAAGAAAGGCGATGAAAATTTGACGTTTATTAGGCTACCTTGTCACACTCAAGCAGTAGAACGTTCTGTTAAGATAGTTACAGAAGCGGCGATGTCAGCATGTGACAAAAAATCAAGGGATGGTTTGATTCATGCCAAACTTGCTTACAGAAAAGTTATGCCAAGGTTTGATAGCAAGCAAGATTTTCTGCAAAATAAGAAATAGTTTTTAATTTAATTTTTATTTTAAATTACTGTAATTTTTTGTTTAGATTTAAGAAATGTGTCTTTTAACTTCATTTTTCTTTTGTTTATATAACTTTTAAACAATTTTTAATAAAGCTATGTTACTTTTAGTACAACGTGTTTTTTCTAAAATTTCATAATTTTTGAAGCTCGTGCGCGGGCTGAAGACACGTCTTTTTTCCACTTTTTATTTCGTATTTCTATTTGTTATGATACATTACAATATAATATTACTATTAGAATTTGATTTTTAAAAGAAAAAAAAATCCCATACTAGAGAGACCCACCCTACTGTACAGGTTTCTAAACCGGTGGTTTGCTTCATCCCTCTTGGCTATGATATTGGTTCTCCACAACAGTTTTCTGTCCAAGTGCATGCCCAGGTACTTCACACAGTCCAGGTGTGCCTAATCTAACTGAAGGACAGTTACCTTGATTAAGGGTGACCGTTAGATATCTGGGTTGACTTTGAGGCACTGGCAGTTATTCCCCACTTTTTAAGCCACTGATCATTGATCAACTCCATTGAGTCCTAGCTGTAAGTTTTTGGATGCTGCAGTTGGATTTTTTTCGCTGGTTAGTATTTTTTTTTTATTTATTTATTTGGAAATCTAACAGCTGTTCCTTAAAAATAGACAAAACTAAAGTAACAACAGAAAGCCAATTAAAGGATTCCACGACTAGTGACAGAACATTAATTTTCGTGTGATCCTAACAAAACAAAACCAACGATAATTGAACGATAATAAAATTGTTAAGTTTAGGTATAAAGAATAACTCGAAGATCAAATTCAAATTACCTCCAAGTAAAAATAAAAGAAAAATAAAACTTAAGAGGATAGTCTCCATTCTCTTTCTCCATACAAACGTAGTTTACATTTTCCTCCCTGGATAAAGACATTAGAGCAAATATATTTATGCCATAAAACCTATATTTGTCATGACAATGCTCTAATGTCTTTATCCAGGGAGGAAAATTTAAACTACGTTTGTATGGAGAAAGAGAATGGAGACTATCCTCATAACTAAACAACATCAACGTTAAAAAATATGTTGCTAAACCGCCGCCTCGCCGATCCAACGCCAGTACAGAATAGATCCAGTTCGACTAAGTCACTTAGGTCACTTAGTATAGCAGAATAGTAGTAGCCATTATTGCGTTTGGGGTTTAAGGTATATCTGCCGTGAAAATAGTGTACAGCACCGGTCCAAGTACCGACCCCTGGGGCACTCCTGCTTTAATTTCGTGGAATTCAGAGTAACTATCATCTTGTTTTACTTGAAACAATTTGTCAGAGAGATATGACTCCAAGATCCTGTAGAAGGAATGTGGTAACATTTGTTTTATTTTGCACAATAGTCCTTTGTGCCACACTCGATCAAAGACTTGTTGGATGTCCAGGAACGCAGCAGCACAATATTCTCGTTTCTCCAGGGACTCTCTCACCTCTGTGAACCTGCTCAATTGTGGAGTGTTTCTGCTTTGTGTGATTAGGAGGTGGTGCCAATCCATGGTTTTATGGTTTATTCTACTGGTTGGTACGCAAATGTATTGTACCTAATTACTAGTAGAATTGGCCCCTAAGCTTCTTGTACGCAGTACCTACTAGACTAGATAATTTGTGTCAACAGAGAATAATGACAAATTTTACGACTTTAGAATTATTAAAACGGATGGCAATACCAATTGATTCAGTAATTTTTTACACACTAAAGAGCTATACCGCAAATCTTAAACAAAAATAGATATTGAAACCACTGGGAACTTCAATCAAAACTAGCTATCACTATAGCCCTATAGCTAGCCTGGGGAACGACCAACGCAGAAGGACAGTAGACTCTTAATAAAGGGTTCCCGTTTTTACCCTTTGGGTACGGAACCTTTAAAAAGAAATTGGAGTCGGACCACAGCGACGGAGATATCGCGTAATACAGCACCTATGCGTACAAAAATAAATTAGACTTATAATAAGTATAGAAAACCTTCTTTTAGTGAGAATTCTCTTGGTGGGAGGTTTCGGCCGCAGTTTGTTACCCATAGGTCTAAGTCGTAGCGCCAAGCGGACTTGTTCATGTTCCGATACGTTAGCCACTAAGGAAGACGGATCGGTTTTTGTTTAACTGCCGTCTTCCTTTTTCTAGATAAGAGCGTGTTACGTCCTAGCCTAGTCCATCCATATCATCACTTGGCTAATTTCGCAAAAATGTACACACCTACCCTAGTTTTCAACCTTTCGGCCGCCATGGTAACCGAGGTTTGGTAATCAGTTACCTATGAAGAAATTTTGCTCTTTCCTGGTAATCCAGTTACAAACGAAGATTTTAAGATTTTTTAATTAGTATAGGTACCTTTTCAATAATGGGTCCCGCCCGACTGTTAAAGTCGCTATGTTCTGTGACTACTGGACTTGTTTTATTTTCTTTTCAGTTTTTATTATGTTTAATAAACTATTATGTTTTTATTTAAAGTTTTTTAAGCAGGCGGGTTTTTTAATTTTTTTTTTTTTAAATTAGGTTAAAAGTAGACTTCCAGAGCTACACAAGTTGTCAGTATGTAATACATTGCCTACCTACCTACGTAGGTATGTATGTATATGTAGAAATGGCATGCAATGTGGATGCAGAAAGCGAATTTAATTAAGTTGCATTGAGGTGGAAATATGAATGTATCTTCCTCTTTTTATACATAACTGTAGACATGATTGTAGAGTAGGTAACTAGTTAAAACTATGTAGGTATTAGTTAGGTTACGTACGATATGTACCTACCTACTGTACGTATGATATGTAGGTATCTACGGTAATGTCCGTGAGCGAATGAGTCCAGTACCTATGAATGAATTACCTACTAAAATACCTACGTTTCTAGAACAGGCCTATTTCGTGAATATTATTAACTTCCGTATAGGTAGATTCACCAACAAGCTTTTCTACACTGTTATACTAGATACCTAGTTATATTGTGATAATAATTATACTTATTAATTATTTATTAGGTATATACCTACCTCCCTACTAACTTTGTTAGAAAGCTGTAAGTTTTAACTTTTCGAAAAAAATCGAATAAGAATTGCAAAGAAAAGCGAGTGCACCGGTTTATTTGCTGTCTAGTATATTTTTGTTTTGAAAGTTAATTTAAACTATAAACCAAGAGGTAGGTATACCTAACCTACCATCACATTTAACATGTGATGTTACTAGATATTTTTCGTAGACTTTTAAACTGAATAACCACGAAAGTGGGTAAGCACGAGTAGTAAGTTATTAATGTTCCACGCTTGCTTTGCTTGGACTCTCATCTCGAGCATGTTTGCATAATTTACACGACTATTTCATTAATGCACTGTAAAAGAGTTGCTAAACGTTGCTATAAAATGTAATATCTACTCTCTGTATCTACTTATATAACAGGTGAAAATAATACGAACCTACCTACATTAAGTAGAGTATTTATGTACTCTAGCTAGAAAATACTTACCCACATTATGTAACTGGAACGTTCTCTAGATATATTAATATGTATTTCTAGGATTTAAATGGAAGAAATCGCTTTTAGCGATAGTTTTAACCTTTGTGTGTCTAAGGTGCGCATTGAATTTGAATATCAGAAATAATAAAGATTATGACATGACGCCATCTATTGAGCGATTGAAAAACGAGATTATGTTGTGCGCCACGCCCAACGCACGCTGCCGCACGGCCCCATCGGAGTTCATCGGACAAACTTCGTTTCATTGCCGTCATTGTCACTTATGTCAAACAAACATTTGACAGATTGTATCAAAATAAAAACAAAGCATTTTGCTCTGTTGTATTTGTAATTTTGTATTAACTATTCATTTTATTGAATTAAATCTAGCGTTATTCTACGATACGTTTAAAAAAGATGAATATTAAAGAGAAGTCTAATGAACTCGAGTACATAAGCAACGATCCTGGAGCCTCGAAATTCGGCAACTTTATAAACTACTATTCCTTCCACACTGTTGAAGAAAGGACAAATAATCTACACCCAGACATGTTACCTGAACCTACAACAGACGAAATGATTTGCTTAGACATAGGATGTAATACAGGAAACCTTACAAAAGAAGTTCATACATACCTAACCTCAAAATATGATAAAAATGTTCACATATTAGGTGTGGACATTGATCCAATTCTTATTCAAAGAGCTGAAGAATATAACGATAAACCAAATGTGAAATATCTGTCTGTCAACATCACGGAATCGGAAGGTCAGGAACAAATAAAATCATATCTCATATCCCACAACAGACATAAATTCGATATGACATTCTGTTTCTCAGTTACAATGTGGATACATATAAATAATGGTGACAATGGGTTACTTAACTTTTTGAATTACATTAAATCTATATCAAGAGCAATAATAATTGAACCGCAACCATGGAAATGTTATAGGAATGCCCAGAGAAGGCTAAAGAAAGCAGGAACAACATTTGAACATTATGAAACTTTAAAAATACGAAGCAATGTACATGAGTTTATAGAAGCTCATATTATAAGAGAAAATAATTTTAGAAAAGTTTATGAATCACCAAACTCTTCTTGGGATAGAAGAATTCAATGTTATCACTTTAATTGATCATTTTTGGTGAGACCACACTGCAGTCCAATGACGCATTGCAAGAACAATGCCATAATGCAGTGAGATGTGTTGACAGAATGCAAAATATTCCAATGGTCACATAGACCTTTATTAAATATCAAAAAACTCTGACCTAGTTTTTATGAAGTATCAGTGGTGTGTTTTCGCACCCTCAGCTTTATGTACTAATCATTGATTATTTATTTTATTAATACTAGAGATGGGCCGACTAGGGGTTCTGCCGACTAGCAGACTAGCCGACTAGTCGGCAATGCAGATCATTATAATTCCCAGATATTTGGGTTAATCATGACCACTCGGCGATTGTTGGTATTTTTGCCAACAATTTGCACTTCGAAAGCAGTAACGAAACTTCCAAAAAATGTTGAAATAAAAAGAAAAGTTGGAAAAAAAATATTCATGGAGGCATGCTTATGACATTTTAGATGTTTGATGTTAAGATGATATATGTAGGCTATGACGTATTTTGTATACGTTTTTCTGACTATCCATCTTCTTACTGTACTATTAATTCAATTAAATATTAGTTTTATTGCATAATTGTTAGTTGACGACTAGTCGGCATAATTTCCCGACTTGTCGGCCCATCTCTAATTAATACAATATAATATAACTAAATAAATGCCTACATACTTTAACTGTTCATTTATTTTAGCTTTTGACACATAAAGGTAATTATAACCAAAATTGTTAAACAAAAAGTTATCTAATAGCTATTAGATAACCTGTGGTTAAATACATAAATAGTATATTATTAACAATGTAAGTGAAAGTTTCTGCACCTTCATGCAAAAACCAGTCAACTGATTGTTATGAAGATGGCTGAAGACCTGCTAGGCTACTTTTTATCCTGATAATCCTGCAGGATTGGGTGAGACCGCAGGGCGCAGCTAGTACATAATAATGTTGCAATGCCATATAGGCAGCATAACATATTCACATTATTATACTCTTTCCTAATCAATAAAATTACAAAAAATACTACAATGTTCTAATGTTAATATTTAATGGTATATTTACAAACTTATGAAGTAACCTCCTCTGTGCTGGATTCAAATTCTAATTTGACATTGTTTCCCAGCCTGTCAGTATCCATTTCTGATTCATGAGCATTCAGCATGTTTAGTGTTACCTGTGGATAATAAAATTAAAGTTTACATTTATACTGAACTGTTTTTCATTTGACAATAACAAAATTTTAAATGCCGGATATTAATTTAAACAACTTTTAACCCAGATAAAGCTAATGGTTTATATAATGTTGCTAAACCCAGGATTAGCGGCCACAGGTCCATTTTGTATTTGGGTTAATTTTTAGCTAATACAATCTCACATACAAGAATTATGCACATGAAACATTGAGGCAGGACCTCAATGTTTTATGTAAGTATATCATGTTCTTTCTTTCTCCTTCTCAAAAATTAAATTTTCTGAAAAAGTTTAGTAATATGAGTTTGCTAGTAGCTACTCCTATAAACTTGATTTTAGTAGCCAGTGACTTGATGCTCATAATATTGTTTCATTTCTTAGGAATAAAGCATGCTGTATTCAAGTATTAATAGAATCTGCTAAATAGCAAATTTATTACTAAACATTTTCTTAGGTGGACAGTGATTGGATGAATGAATAAATTATTTTATTGTACACACACAGTACACACCATATTAATATTAGTTACAATACAAAGAAAAATATACACATTTAAAACTAGGTGGCACAATGGGTGCCTTTAAAGTGACAATTAGTGAGTGAATTATGTATCTGTGAAATAATATTTCCTTTAAATATTACCTATTACAAAAATAATAAGCTTACATGCTTTCAAAAAGAATATGAAGATTTGTGTAGTTATAAAGAACTAGCTGCGCCCCGCGGTTTCACCTGCTTAAGTCCCGATCCCGCGGGAATATCGGGATAAAAAGTAGCGTGTTATTCTACGTCTCCAGCTATCTATATTCCAAGTTTCATTGCAATTGGTACAGTAGTTTTTGGGTAAAGGAGTAACACAGCCACACACAGACATACTTGCAAACTTTCGCATTTTGTAATATTTAATAATATAAAAAAAAGAAAAAAGTCACCTGTTGTGAAATAGGAGCAGAGTGAATGTTGAGATGACTCGCATGAGTGATCGCTGGAGTAGATCTATCTTCAGCCATTTTTCTCTTCACGGGCGTTTTTGGTAAACTGAAATTAGATAAATGAGTTTATTTGTAATGAATGACAGATATATCTAATTCAATAATATTAATCAAAGTAAAATTAATTTGCATTAATGTAATGAATGACTATCATAAATCTTTATATAATTCCCAGCAAACATCTAGAAATAAATTGGAGCAGTTGATTTTTCATAGAAGTTGAGTACTGTGTGAATTTCCCCTTCCACATCAAAATTTTTCAACTTGTTTACCGGCTACTGTAGTTAGGTAATGATGTGTAGGTCGGGAATGCACCCACCAATGAGAAGAAACTTATTGGTATGAAGTCAGTATCAACATGACGACTTAATAATGTTGATAAAGGCCTGTGAGTATGGTATCCAATATTAAGTTATAGCACTTTAGTACACAATATTGCAGTGGTACCTTATGAGCACGAGAAACATTTTGTCAATCGTCATGTAAGAAATAAAGCTGTATTATCAGATGATCCTAAAGGTGACCTTAGCTTTTTACCACAACCTGGTTGCAAGACAAACTGTTACATAGCTAATAGTTCACATTTAGGATCACTGAGAATACAGCTGTAATTCTTTCATGACGATTGACATAATGTTCGTTGTGCTCCTATGCTCTACTGCAATATTGATCCACTTATATACTTAGTGCTATATGACAAAATCTGTTCCTACGTTCGTTCCTGTGAGAAAATCGGCAAAATGAAATAGACTAAGGTCAAACAATTG
The DNA here is from genome assembly GCA_958496205.1 of Idaea biselata. NCBI lineage: Eukaryota > Metazoa > Arthropoda > Insecta > Lepidoptera > Geometridae > Idaea > Idaea biselata. The sequence continues at coordinate 22,935,408 of OY292397.1, forward strand.
GATTGATTAACGATTGTTAACTATTTTACTTGTATGCAGCAGCAATAAATCAAGGTTAAGAATTATGCTACCTTGTTGAAGACTCAGCAATAGGATGCAGTAACATAGTTAATTCAGCAAGTTTATTGAACGCCGCTCCAGCTTCCGTGAATATCTCCCCAACCTGAAATTTTAGGCAGCAATGTTTTAGGGAAGCTTAGCAACCTTGGTTCGAATTTATCAGGATGTACCATTATTTGGTAAATAATGTAAAAACCAAGTTTATAATAATAATTGATGAGATACTTATTACCTTCGCTGCGGAGTTACTCATTTCAGTTATTTCATATCACAATAACAATGAAAGCCATAGAATAAAATGAAATAACAAAAAAAAAATAGTTTCGTTGAAATTCCTTGTTTTTGTTTCACCAACTTTTTTTGCATAACCTCGGAAAGAGAAGGCAAAGCAAAGAGTTTTCGAACCATACAGCTTTATTAAATGCCAAGGTTACGTACATCTTTATCTTTCCAGTCAAAGTCATTGTTATTGTTATCACTGCTGTCAATGTCATTAACCATGTGTTAGTGTTTGTTTTGAGGTTTCTTTTCTTTTGGATTAAAATTCTGGAAGATTTGGTATTCTCGACGTATTTGAAATCATTTTGATATGCAAGGCACACCTAGACCGTTTCCTTATCCACAAAGAAATTACCGGTATCCTCCACCTAACCAATGGAGAGCTGGACCCCCGGCACATACAAGACCACGATCCTTTCGACCTAGCTACCATAACAACAGTAATTATGGACAGGAGAGTCCGAATATGGGGTTCAATAATCAAGAGCATTGGTGTGAAACATGCGATAGAGGATTTTGTACTGAAACACTCCTACTTAATCACAAGAAGGAGCATCAGGTCAGTACATACTACACATCCTACTTGATGGTTCACAAGCAGAGCCGTTATTATAAAAGACTTCGTTTTCAATGGTATTTGATTGAGTCTAGCTTTACAATCTACCTTACTAGTTGGGATGAAATGATACTCCTACTCCTTCTCCTTTTCCTCCCTAAAAATGCATAGTTTTATACAAATGTTTTTTTTTTAATTTAAAGGTATCATTTGAACTTACTTTCAACTTTTTTTTATTAACTATACATTAAGAATGGTATTAATTTTGCAGAAATGCAACATCGATGGCTGCCAATTCATTGCTCATCCTAAAATAATTACCAAACATATTCAAATGCAACATTCTACTGGCTTGTACAAGAAGATTGCTAATCTCAATAATCCTGAAGAAATACAAAAATGGCGTGAAGAGAGAAAGAAAAAATATCCAACAAAGGAAAATATTGAGAAAAAAATGGCTGCCAGCAAGGAGAAAATTGAAAGGGGTGAAAAAATGGGACTTGATAGAAGAAACAACAGACACCAATTCAATAATAAAAAAGATTTCCATTCAGGTATATTCATATACTATTAATACATTGTATTATAATTACTGAGTTTCTATATGTATACTTAATTTTAATTTATGAATTACAGGACAAAAGCGGAGGCATAATGGCAATGAAAATCAACCAAGATTTAAACAAGGCAAGTTCCATAATCACAAACAAAGTGCTGACAATGAAATAAAAAATGACACCAACATCAATAATAATTTAGAAAAAACAACAAAGATTGAGAATACTGAAAGTAAAAAACTTCATGATAAACGAAAGTCATACAAAATTTTGCCTGAAGTTGAAGAGAAAAGACGGTTAAAACCTTTTACTGGAATTTCATGCATTATTGAAGATCCCATTGTAGATGATACAACTGAATTCAATGACTTTATAGATGATACTGATGAGAATCATGAAATGGTTACTGAAATCAAAGAACCTGCAATTTGTAGTATTTTATCTTCACTGTGTGACTATGGATCTTCAGATGAAGACGTTGTTGAAGAAAATACAACATCAACTAATAAACCTAACATAAAAGTCGTTGATAAAAGAAATGAACAAGTCATTCTAAATACAAGCAATGGTAAGTTAATACCAACAGAATTTACTGGAAATCCACACGTCAAAAATGCAGACAAACTAAATGTTAGTGATAATAAGCCTAAAGAAGTAAAAGTCGTAAAAACTGAAATGGCCAACAAAGTTATAGAAATCATAGAGAGAGAAGGAGAACCAGAGGAAAATATATCAATTCCTAAAGAATCAATCAATACAACAGCTATCAATGATTCAGAAAGTAAAGTACAAAGTGATGATGACAGTGGCCCTGATGAAGTAAAACTAGATAAAACTGAAATACATAACAGTGATAGTAAAGTCATGCAAAATAAAACAACAGCTGTGTGTAAAAAGACTGAATTTGTCAAAAAGACCCAATTCAGAAAACCAAAATCGCGATTACCCTCGACACTACTACAGAAACTTTTGTCTAAAGAAATGCAGCATGAGCGTAATGTGGTACTTCAGTGTGTACGATATATCAAGAATAATAACTATTTTGATAAAAGCAATGTTTGAAATACTATTATAGTTGTAAAGATTTCATACCTATCTATTTTGTATTTTATTTTGGCATTGGTTGCGCCTTGTCACCACCCAATTAAGGTGTACCTACGTCAGGTTGGCTGGACCAAGGAATTTACATTTATACCAAACTACGCTTATTATTTAGTGCCTACGCTACGTGGTTTCGAAAATATTATAAGACACAAGGTGCCGGCCATTCTGAGACGTTAAAAAACCATATAGTGCCTATTCGAAATGTATTAACAAGTACCTAATTGTTAACTTTACCAATTTTGTTAGATCGCCGCGAACGCGAGACGGTCCGAGTGGTAAATAAATATTACTTTCCATGTCTCGCGTTCGCGGCGATCTAACGCTCTACGGTTTTTTTTGCAATACATTTTATTTGAGCTTCCTAATTCCTCTACGAACTCAATTCGACGGTGTGAGTCAGTTTGGCCGGACAAGGAATAGATTAACTCCAAACTACGCTCATTTAGTACCTCTGTCCATATATAATTTGTCCGAAATATTTCGGACATACGTGGTTTCGAAATTAACGATATAGGGCAGCAATACACTAAATAATTTGGGTGTTAACACGTTACCAGTGAATGCGCCACATGTGCGTCATTTTGAGGTCGTTCTAGCACGCGCGTGCATCACATATGGACCACGACTCTATAAAATTTGAATTCTTTTCAAAAACATCACGTGATTACTTTTTATTTGCATAACGTGTGCACAAAAATTTTCTAGCGAAAAACAGACTTTCTCCTCATATTGTCGTATCGATTTAGGAAACTACTCGTCACACTGAAAAAAGTGTTATAACTGGTCACAGCACAAAAAGCCTTAATTTTTGTTTGTATTGGTCATATATAAATTAAGTACTTATTAGTCACGTCCGAGTTTCGTAGCTATCGGTCACAGTGTAAATCTGTTTCAATTCATCATCTCTTTAAATAGTTCTAATTGGTCACAAAGATTTAGGAAACTACTTGTCACACTGAAAAAGTGTTCTAACTGGTCACACCACAAAAAGCCATCTCTTCAAATAGTGTATCTTATTTGTTTTTTTAATCATAAATATTACCAGAGGATTTAAACTAAAGTTTCACATTAATAAAAAAAAACATGTAATTCCCAAGAAAAGTATTTATTTATTTAAATCTTAAAACATTAATATTATTAACTTAGAAGTTATTCTTATTTTAACTAAAAGGTTCCCTACTTAATTAAAGAACTTGCACACTTAAGTTCCACAATTAAAAAAAACAAGTCTGCTCCCAATCTTGGTAATCCTGCTAATCTTAGTATTTGTTTATTTAATTTTTTAAACAATAATACTCGTATTATTAAATTAAATGTTATTTTTATATTTAACAAAAAAATTGCCTACTTGATTTGGAATTTCTTTTTCAGACGCCGAATCTTATTTAAACATTCGGAAACAGTTATGTCATCATTTAAACATAGTTTTACTAATTGGTTAATTTTATTTTGTTTAAAGAAATAATGTTTATTTCTATTCTTCACTAATTGATGCAGTTTCATTTTATATCCTTTAAATTCTTGTACAGCTATTTCCATATTGATTTTTTCAATGAAGTGCATAATGTTTGGTTTCTTGGGCACTTTTTTATTGAACCTATGGTGCCAGCCCTCTACTGGGTTATTTGTCAGATGTTTTTCACCATAAACGGAAATAGTTGTAATGATTTTGTTAGACATCCACCATTTTGTGAAATAATCTTTGAATTTGTTGAGATTTATGCCTTCTGTAAGGTTTTCAGTAATTGATAACCATCCCTCTGGTATTAACACTGACGGCAGGTAAGGTAATTGTAGACATAAATATATAAACCTTTTGTATTCCGAGTTGTCAAGCAACTTATATTTTTTCGCATTTTTCATTATTGCTTGTGAGTAATGAAAATAACACCCACTCACTGTAGCAGAGGGAAAAACAATTTGAATTGCTTTAAACATTGATAACTCGAAATCAATTTTGAAATAACTTGGTTTCCAGGATGGCAGTTTTTTCTTAAGTGTAGCCAAAAAACGAATATATGTTTTGGTTTCCTTGTTTGGGAGTAAGGCAAAAATTATTGGTATTATATTAGTACTAGTTTCAGCACCACTAACATCACAATGTAAAGTATACAACTGGAGGTAGGGAACAGGAGCCCTCGAAAATGTACCATCGCCAAAAAATGAATGATATTTACTTATAGCCGCTTTAGATTTATGTGACATGAATATAATAATTTTGTCGTCTTCTAGTAAATCTTCATGTAATAAATTACCTCTTAACTTTTCGGGGATTATTATGTCAGCGGTTTGGTGAAATCTCGTAGTAGATAAATTGTTCTCTTTTAGTCTCCATCTGTATAATGTTGGTTTTATCCGCGAGAAGTCTGGAATTTCTTCTATGATATTAATTCCTCTTTGTATCAATGGCGCTATACCATCCTCGTATATTTGTTGTATTGGTCCAAAATTGTGTTTTACACTGTCCTTTACTTTTTGTAAAGTACACAAAAAATCATTTTTTGCAGTATTAGCGGCACATCTATGATTAGTTTTTGTAATTAACGTATTGGCATCACTTAATTTTATTGCTGCATTACAAATTTTACGTTTCGAACATCTCCAACTAGATGTTCCATCACTATTTTTCCGATGCAGTGTGAATTTATAGCCTTCGCATAGCAAAAGTTTACCATTTCTTTCACTATCTACAAATGTGAAATCAGACAATAATATAAAATAGTAATACGATTTACGAGGAGAAAAGCAATTAGAAAATAAATCAAGATCATGACAGGTCAATGTCAAATAGATTAGAAAAATAATTATATAATCAGTATAAAAAAGGTTGCATATCTTCATGTAAATCGCTAACATGTGACCTTTTTTGTTTTGTTCTATCAACAAACAATGTGGTGTGACCAGTTAGAACACTTTTTCAGTGTGACAAGTAGTTTCCTAAATCTTTGTGACCAATTAGAACTATTTAAAGAGATGATGAATGGGGTTAGAAACTAAAAGGTCGAGGCAGGTGGCGCTAGTGTGGCACGGCCAGATGCCGACAAACTTCAACTGTGATTGCATGTGTCTTTAGCAATTTTATGAATTAAAATGTATTCAACGTGGAGTATAATCCAATTAAAAGGGGAGCTGAGAAAAAGGAATGCGTCTACTAGCGGAAAAAAAGCTGCTTTGACTGAAAGGTTAGTAAAAAAGTGCATTTTAGTGTTTGTTTGTTATGTTTTACAAAAAGGCTTTGTACTTATTTATATGTTGAAAATATGTAAAAACCCTTTTGTAAAAAGTACCTACATGTTGAGATAAGTATACGTGCTTATTTTCGGGGTCGTATGACTTGTAATTTTTATGATTTTATTAAAAATAAGTCTTTGTTTACAAATGGTTGACAAGGGTATTTTTTTCATGGATTTTCTATGTTTTTGTTTTAGGCTAGAGGCGTACGACAGAAACAGTATTATTGGAGTCGAAGAGGAACTCGATGACGAAATTCCTGAGTTTCCTGATATAAGTCACTTTGGAGATGTTAACGCTAGCACCAATTTACCACCGCTCGGCTGTCCAAACACCACATCCAAGAGTTTGCGGAGAGGTTTCAAGTACCTACCACCCAAAGGTCGTCTGTTATGCACTGTAAAGCACAAATGAAGAAACTACTTTACATAGTTTTATTGAAAATAGATTGAAATGGCACTATAGAAGTCAGTTATTGTGAATGTGCCGCTGGAAGTGGTTTGTAGGCACATTGTAAGCACATCTGTTTGTGTAAAGTTTGGTGTAAATCTGTTGCCCGGTCCGGCCTAGCTGACGGACACGATCTAAGCATAGTTAATAATAAATATTAGTCTAACTTTGCTATCTAGAGTCTGTGTACACAGGAACGTTTTGATACCTTTTTTAATTTTAGATTTTGATAAGACAGTAGTTTCACAGTAACTTTTTAACACATTAGAATGACAAATCACAAAAACATCTCAGTCAATCCTGAAGAAGAGACATGTAAAGGTCTCAAAACGTTGAGCGTTGAAACAATGCCTTAAGTAATAAAATAAACACCATGTGATTATAACCGAAAAATGTCTTTAATTTATAAGTAAAATTTCCTTCATTTCATAATATTTTCTCTAAAGTTGCAGCATTTATTATTTTCGGTTTGTATTCTGCTAGGTCCAGGTGCTGTATCTAAGTACTGTCTCCTTCTGCTTCTTTCTAGACGTCTCACACTGGGGCCACTCTATAGAAAGCAATGCGCGAAATTCATTTTTTTAAATTAAGTTTTTTTAATTTTCAACCACATGAGGGTAGTTTCGAAGATATTTCCAATCAACAATTTAAACGCTTTGCCATTATCTGTCACCAGTTAGAAGATACAATAGCTCAAAGTACCCTCCTTTCGCAAAATTTTAATAACCCAGTAACGTACGTGATTTTTTTGTTTAAGTTTGAACATTTATTTTTCTGATTTAGTGTAATATCCAATTAAAGTGCACTAGATAAGCGACAATGCAAGGTCTGTAGATTCTAATATCACTTTTAGCTACTCGAAAAGTTGATTCCTTTTAAAATAATAACTGTTTTAATTCCATACTGCCTTTTTTTTTTTGAACAAATTATTCATTTGATGTTTTCTCCATTTTGCGCAAAAGTGTAAATTAGAATGATTGTGTTTTATATAGTAGAGATATTAGTTATTACGGCACCGAAGTCCGATGAATTACACTTTTGCGCATTTTTGAGAAAAACAATATTTTCTTGCGAGTTTATTTTTATCAGGCGCTTTTGTGTCCTATTAAAGTAATTTATTTAGTATCATATAATGGTATAAAAAAACGCAACAAAATCTAAAAAATAATTGAGATAGATCTTGGATATTACTTACCTACTGTATTTTTTTTGTTGATATTGATTAAGAAATATTTCTTTACATTTTAGGTAAAACTTCAATTTCTTTGAAAAATTGAGAATTATGTCAGGTTTTATTTGAAAGTAAATTTAAAACGATACAGAAGAAATTAGTGGATCTACAAAAATATCTTTTGGATATTACCCAATCTACGATTGTGGATAAACCTAAGCCAAGTTTTGGAAATACAAATGATGGTAATGTGGCCCGCAAGTTTTTCCAAAATTGCCAAATTTCTTCTTCAATCACTGGCATTGATCCGACATTAATCCACAAATTTTATATTATTTTACAAACGTTATCAAGTGGTTTCAAAATAGACATCCAGAAATTTAACAACTTTTGTCTCGATACAGCAAAATGATATATCAGTCTTTATGCTTGGCACCCAATGACAACTACGTTACATAAAATATTGATGCATGGGGGTGAGATAATATCAAATTTTATTCTACCTATAGGCCAACTCAGTGAAGAAGCGCAAGAATCGCGAAATAAAGATTTTAAAATATATAGAGAACGGTTTAGCCGAAAAACATCTGGAAAGGATAACCTAGAGGATGTTGTTATGCGATTACTTGTTTCATCAGATCCTTTAATAACGAGTATAAGATCTAACTAATCAATTAGTAAAATATAAGCCTTTTGATGCCGAAGTAAAAAATATGCTTTAAGAGGAAGATACATTCACCTATTCTACTGATCCAGACAATTTAGATGAAGACGAAGATTAGATTTATACGAATTTGTTATATTTGTTGTTATTTTAATGTAGTACATCATTTTAGAGCATTATTTTATTTTATTTGAATTTCGCGCACTACTTTCTATGAAGAGGCCCCAGTGTGCGTCTGTTTAACCGTTGTTGGTTTCCTGGCTTTATTTCGGTAATTACTTTGGTAAAAGAAAATATAGAAGGAACTGCTGTTTTCCTCAATACTTTTTATTTATTTTCATCACCTGAATGAATGAGAAAATGTGGATAAGGTAAGATAAGGACCCTAATTTACACAAAGCTTGGCATGAGAGAAACGTCTGTGATGATCACTGATCGATGATCATTGATGATAGGTGGAAAATACTGTAAAAACTAAGGAATGGTCTATTCCTAAGAGAATATACATTCTCATACAGACTATCGTTACAATAGTAAACTATTATAACCTTCGATCAATAGGTAGGTACCTACACTAGTAGTTTTAAGAAAGGAAACGTTTTACCTGTGTAGGAATTTCTCTCAAAAAAATCATTAGGTTTAAAATGGGGAGCACATAACCTTAAATAGTTACTAGGTCGATTTTTCTCCTCATAGCTTTTATCCACTGTTTTTTTCTTTTGGCATCTTTGGGGAATAAATGATTTGCTATGTTTTTGCAATCCACAGCTGAACAAAGCGTCATTTTGTAAAATTATCTCAAAATAACCATGTTTGTTTACGAAAAAACTATGAAGGTGTCAAATAAAGGCAGACGTGCTACAGTAGCGCCATCTGAAGTGAGCAAATGGCAGTTTTAAACCTCATTGAAACAGATTTACACTGTGACCGATAGCTACGAAACTCGGACGTGACTAATAAGTACTTAATTTATATATGACCAATACAAACAAAAATTAAGGCTTTTTGTGCTGTGACCAGTTAGAACACTTTTTCAGTGTGACGAGTAGTTTCCTAAATCGTCGTATCACTGTTAAATCGTGTTAAACATATTGCTTCGTTCGGTCAAGCTGACGCATACAAAAGTAGCCTATCTAAAATACTCCTTCCTAGCTAGAGCAAGTAGCTACCTATTAGGGAAAGAATTTTCGAAATCGGTCCAGTAGTTTCAGAGCCCATTCGTTTCTAAACAAATATTTTTTCTTTATAATATTAGAATAATAGACAAACACATTTTTTTAGTTTACATTTTATTGGCGTCCAAGAGATACAACATTTAGGACGGAGGCGCGGCAGCGGGGGTAGCAGCAGTCGCGGCTGTCTCCTCGCGGATGCGGTCCTTCTTGAGCGTGCCCATGAACGCGGCCTTGTCAGCCGGCGTCTGGAACCGACCGTGACCAAACTTGGATGACGTGTCGATGAACTTCAGGTTGATCTTCTCGAGCGCTGCTCTCTTGGTGTGCACGATCAGGGACTGAAAAATTAACAAGAATACTTAATCATCTTGATGAAATAACGTGTTATTTTAGGTTAACTTTCTAATGGGACAAGGAAAGTGTCTAGGAAAGTATTCTATTGCAACAAATCTAGGCAATAGGGATAATAAATCTTAAAAAAATAGTTTGACTGGCTATATAAAATCTGATGATGTTATTGATCAGGGGTAAGAGACATAAGCACTCAATTTCCACAGTAGGTCCTTTGGATGGAGTACTTGCTAGTAATGTCAAAAATACAAAAGAGTGAATACAGTTTGTATTGTTACACACCTTCCTCAGAGTGATGACTCGTTTCTTAGGCCCCATACAGCAACCCTTGATCATGATGAAGTCATTGTTCACTTCACCGTAGTGGGGGAACCCACCCATGGGTGTGATGGACTTTTCTGACAGGTCATACTCAGTGGACGCATTGTTCTTGATGACCTTGCCATCCTTAGTGTGGATACCTGGAACAATGGATATAAGTTCAAAGTTAAATAAACAACAATGTAAAGCTAAAAATACTAATTTCCATCAGTGTTACCATAAAGTCACAGCTACTAGGGAAACTATGATATTACCTTGTCCAATACGGTAGATTTTCTTGTTCATTTCTGTCCTGTGATGGTAGCCCTTTTGACCAGCACGGGCTACAGTGAAGGACACTCTGGAGGGATGCCATGCTCCAATACAGGCAACCTTGCGAAGACCCTTGTGCGTCTTGCGAGGAAGCTTCTTTGTGTGCCAACGGGAAGTCACACCTGTAATTTACATTAAATATTAATTATTTAAAGATTTAGGAAACTAGGTTCTCTGTTGCCAACATTTAAATATTAAGGATTGAGTAAGAATGTTTTATCAAAATATTGACCAAGGGGTATCAACAAACCCCTTTATCAATTCATTTTAAGAATTACTTGTAGAAGTCTCCATTTTGTATTCAAAAATTGTCTTAAAAATTCTTTTTTATTTTTATTTATACCCATCCATGTCTCAATATTCCCAGATGAAACAGAATGTTTTATAAATAAATTGTATAAATACAGACAAACAGACCAATAACAGGAAGTATAATAGTTCAATTTGATTACCTTTGTATCCTTTGCCCTTGGTGACACCAATGCAGTCAATCATCTCATCCTGAGCAAAGACAGAGTCAATTGGAATGGGTTTCTCCAAGTGTTCCCTAGCCCATTTAACTTTGTCCTCAATGGTACCACCATTGACTTGGATCTCCATGATGTGAGCCTTCTTTTGCCTCTGCTTGAGAAGCTTCATCTGTGTGTGGGCAATTACCCTGACCACACTGCAGTAGCGGATCATCTTCTTGAAATCCTTCTCAATGGACTTGCGGCCTAGTTCATCTTGCCATTTCTTGCTGGCCTTGGTAAATGCCTTCTTCTTGCATTTGTACCTAACAGATCAATCATCAGCAACTGCTGTAAAAGAAACCTAGCAGCCTCATCGTTGAGCGGAGACCACTTGGTAACAATATGCTGTGCGCATATTTGAGATATGCTCTCTATCAGTGAGAGGAGAGCTATTTGATAAGATTAGTAAACTGTTTCAATATATTTATTTAAGGTTGTAATATTTATAAACAGGTAGATAGGTATATGACCAAAAGATTTTACAGTCCGCGGCACGAATCAAGAAACAAAATGGCGGATGCGCAAAAGTCGATTTTTCATAGAAAGCGCATGTAAAATGTACTGCGCGAACTTTCCCCTTCCACGACAAAACTTTTCAACTTTCGTGCCGGTCACTATAATTTCCTTACTATGTAATGCGGGGTAGGTAATAAATTTTATCTTTAAATTTGCAATCAATATTCCAAGCATGATGCAGAATAAGCAAGTTTCTTACCAGTTCTTGTAGAAGCGTCTACGGCAGTCTTCAGACATGTGCTCGGCCCATACGGTGAGCAATGCACGGAGTCCGTGCGGAGTGTTGATGTAGCCAACAACACCGACCGCCACCATCGGAGGAGTTTCGATGATAGTCACAGCCTCTACAATCTCCTTCTTGTTGATCTCTGTAACGTGACAGGACAATTTAATGACCCATTTTGTATGAAAACGATATTAAGAACATGCAGAAAGAAATTTTAAATCAGGAAAGAAAAGTACCTACAAGTACAAAATGTACTTAGATGTGTGCTGTAAATTACCTATACATCAAATGGAAAATTCGGCATGGGCTTATTTTTCTCATCTATCAGCATCATTCGAGAGTTCAAAGGGTTACAGAACTAGCTTGTAAATAGAAGACCGCATGTGTCTATAACTTGACACATGCGGTCTTATAATACCCGTGACAGTAAAATTGTACTTACTTGAACCAGGACGATCAGGTTCACGAACCACGTGGGTCATGCCCGCTTTGTAACCAATAAATGCAGTCAAATGAACAGGCTTGCTGGAGTCATCCTTGGGGAAAGCCTTCACTTTACCACGGTGACGGCGGGACCTCTTCTTGGGGTAGAATCCCATCGACCCATGGCGGGGAGCTGAGAACTTTCTGTGCGACTGAAACAAACCATGTGCACACGTCAATATCTAACAAATCGAAAGTTTTTATAGTGGAGTGCGTGTAGCAATCATCAGTCCGCCCTAGTACAGATCTTCACAAAGATTTCAGGTTCTAACCGTATTTATTTTTATACATTTTTCTCATCATTTGAGTATTCATAGGTTAAAATTTACACACGACAAAAAACACTTAGAACACAGGAATTGAAGAAATCAAGTATTCTAGCAATAGCTTTATAGCATAGGGATAACATAATCACTTCAAAAATATATATTATTCTTAGATTATCTTGGAATTTTAAGATTTTATTCACAGAAACCAACCATGTCTGTAGACACCCGCAACAAAAATGGCCGAGCGAAAGGAACGCGATCATGCAAGAAACGTCAAACTCGGTCATATAGTAGTGAAGTGCTATTACTTAATAGTTTTATCGATTTATTTCCCCATCGACTTCTTTAATTATTTCAAATAATTGTTAATTAAAACTTTGTTAATTACTGTTAATTAAACTAAACTCACTAAATATTTTTTGTACCTACTATAATACCTAATTAAATTAACTTTTATGATTTATTTCATTTTTTAGGGTTCCGTACCCAAGATGTAAAAACGGGACCCTATTGCTGAGACTCCGCTGTCTCTGTCCGCTGGCTATGTATCTCATATCATAACCTAAGCCGTAATAGCTAGACAGTTAACATTTTCAGACATGATGTGTTTCCGTAGCCGCTATAACAACAAACTAAAAACGAAATATAACAAATATTTAAGGGGGCTCCCATACCTACAACAAACGTGATTTTTCAAAGTTAAACGCAACGTTAGCTAGATCCATTTTTACCACTAGCGCCATCTAGTGATATTCAGGCGTCAGTGGTAAAAATAAATAATACGCGTGTCGTCGTTGCGTTCACGGATTTCGCTTGGTCCAGTGTTCCGCACCCAATTGTGATAATGATACGGAACCCTTTGTGCGCGAATCCGACTCGCACTTGGTTGGTTTTTTTTATTTATTTGGAAATCCAACAGCTATTTATCTATCCTTAAAATTAGATAAAACTAAAGTAACAACAGTAGGATTCCACGACTAAAAACAACAATTGGTATAGGTAAGGTACCTATTACAGGATTAATAAAACAATCTTATCCTTTCCTACACTAATATTATAAATGTGAAGGTTGGTGTGTACGTAAGTTCCGTAACCCAATTCGTACCCAATTCTGTTATTGGTACGGAACCATTAATGCGCGAGTCTGACTCGCACTTTGTTGGTTTTTCTAGATAACTCATACGTATAAAAATTCAAACGTAGATTATGCTTAGATTTACTCTAAACTAAAATGTTTGGACACCTGTAGGCAGAATTTTTGTAACTTTTTATGATAATATAACACCTTTGTACATACGAAATTCAAATTGAAAATTCTTTGTTTACATTTTTGATATATAAGTTTCTGAAATTGAGTATGTTTAGTTAACGAATTATCGATAATCTCAAAATAATCTCAATAGGCGTAAGGACATTACTATTTCTGCCAGCATGATTCCGAGTTGGTTGCGTTCCATTCCAGCACACTAGGGATAGGTTTCGTTGTAGTACAACAATCAACAAACAAACAAACTTGCTAAACTACAAGAAGCTAGTCGATAATCTGGAAAATTATGAATGAATGGATGGAGTAAATCGATAAATACATTTTTGCATTTTTAGTTTCTGAGGTTCCGAACGCAACCCTGAATTTGCAACTGTCACTGTCAAGTGTCAAATTATTATAAAAAAAAACACTTTATTTAGTTATTTTATTTATTTCGGTCTGAGACCGATATGGCCAATTTGGAACAGCCAGGGTCAAGTTTTAGAATATTTCAAGTTTCTTCCTATTATAGTTTTGTTTTGGCGTCGTACATCTTGTACATCTTGCCAGTATCAAGTATTTTGCATGATATTAGCCCGATCGGGCCTATAGTTTAAGTCAGGGGCTATGGTAAAGCGGTGGCAACTTTACTTTAACCTTAAAGGAGCTTCGGCGCGAACGACGCAAAGTCCATGTTTAACACTCAATTTTGTTTTCACTACACTTGTGCACATTCACGGAACTAAATTGAATAAGATTCCACCAAAATTACACAATTTAACCGAGTTTACAACATAGTTTAACGAAAATAAAATTGGAGCACGACATGTTGTGGTTTCGGTTTCCCGCCGAAAGTCCAAAAAAAAAACACTTATATACCTAGTACAGAGGGTTACTTCGGTTCGTTTCGATACGAGATCGATACTGTCATACGATGATTCTACTGTCACATTGATAGTAGGGTGACAGTAGAACCATCGTTAAGACAGTATCGTTGTCGTATCGTTTCGATACGACAACGATACTGTCATAACGATGGTTCTACTAAAAGTAACCCTCCTAGTCTGTAATAATAGTGTTACTGAACTATCGATAATTTGACTATCGATAGTGGATCTTGAAAATTAATTTGTAAGCATATCTCAGTTTGGTATGATGGTATCGTATCGATACTATCGTATGATATGTAGTGCATTCTATTGAACTTTGTTAAAATACAGTTTAACTGTGATTTATATATAGACTACCGAGTACCTAGCTGCTACTATCGATGGACTATCGATACTATTGGTTATGTTGTGCTTCTATCTACCTCAACAATTAATAGTCTAAAAATTATCGACAATTGACCATCGATCGTATCGTCAACAACACTACTGCTTATTCAGAAACCGACTGATTTGTTGATTTTTGTTTTGGTTTTCTTTCATTTTTACTATTTTCCATAAAATTTCTTTCTTTTTCTTAGTAACATATGGCTGCTCCCATGGAAAGAATACAAGTCCTCGATGATATTGAAAAAGACATCATTACGTGTCTGCAATGTGCGGGTAAGACACACAGAGCAGATTAGGAAACCTGAAGATCACATAGTCCAAAATATTACAGAAATATATCAAATACTAGCTCATAAAATCTATTCCTTCCTTCAAATTACTCATTTTTTCAGCTCAAGCCCTTCTAGAGCTAAGTAAAGAGAAGTCAGCTCAAAAACAAGCAGAAGCCAACACATCTCAGTTCTTACGGACCTTGAGTCAAGTGGAATCTAAACTAAGTGACCAGATCAACTATCTAACCCAAGTATCCACTGGCCAACCTCATGAAGGCTCTGGTTATGCATCCCAAAAGGTACAAAGGCCATTAAATATCAACATCTATGTATATAAAAGAAAGTTGTGTTGGTTACACTAAGTATTTATAACTCAAGAATTACTGAATTAGGCTAAATATTGGTGGAGAGGTAGCTAAGAACCAGTAGAAGGACATAGGATACTTTATTTTTGAGAGTAGTAGTAGGGTTGAGTAGTAGTTAAGTAGAATAGTAGTAGTATCACAGATATAGAAGCCATTGTCCTTATTAATGGAGGGACAAATTATAACAATAATAAAATTAGTCCTGTCTCAGAGCAGCTACCTAGCTAATGGTCTAATTATCTGGCCAATGGTAATTGCTACTGTTTAAAGAAAACGTTAAAGTATTGCAAAAGCTTATAATAATACAGTTTTGTTTTTTATAGGTTTTGCAAATGGCTTGGCACAGACTTGAGCATGTTCGCTCATGGGTCAATGAGTTGGATCGGTTGAAAGCATCACACTTAGCAGCATCAAACAGAACTCAACCTGGCAGCATACCGAATGGGAATATGACATCTTCGGGAACTAGTACATAACTACTATAATCTTAATATAAGGCTTTATGATAATGATTTGTTCTTGATAAATAATCTAAAGATAATTCCCGGCAAACATCTAGAAAAAAATGGCGGAGGCGAAAAGTAATTTTTTTGTAGAAGTCACATGTAAAATGTACTGGGTGAACTTTCCCCTTCCACATTCCTACTTGTTTGCCGACTACTATGTCAGATGGGATGTAAGGATTATCTCAAAATATTAGAATATGTGTTAGGTATTACATTACATGTAATGAATAAGTAATTGTATTCATATACTGTATCTCATTTTATCGTTAGTATAATATAAAATAGTATATTGTTCTGTACTAACTCATTTCCTAATTATTGATAGATCATAAAAAATGTTTAAATATTGGCAAAAGACAAAAATCATTTCATACAAATAGGTACCACATCCCTACTTCAATTTCATGTATTTTATTAGGTAATAAATAAAGTATTAATTTCACTACATATTATAGTTTTAACTGAGGTTTGTGAGAAGGTATTTAAGATCTATCACTTATAGTTTGGACTATAAGTGATAGAACCCAATAATATCTGTAGGAAAATAATGTTCTTACAACAGTATGAAAGTGAGTTACCTTTATTATTATTTCCATATCTTGGCTTCGCTAATCTACATCACACTAATATTATAAACGCGAAAGTTTTTAAGTATGTATGTGACTTGGTTACTCCTTCACGCAAAAACTACGGAACCAATTGCAATGAAACTTCTGTAATAAATAGTATAGATCAGAAAGTTTGTTGGTTTGCTCCCTCTCTATGGTCAAACGGTTCAACCAATTTGGATGAGAACATTAATGGTATTAATGACTCCGCTCAGCTTGCTGTGGAAAGCCGGCATAAGTGTGGAGAATAACATAGGATACTTTTGATCCCGTTAATCCCGCGGGATCGGAATTTACGCTAGTGAAACCGCGGGGCGCGCCATATGAATAAATAAAATATTTTTTTTGACATTTCAACAAGAATTTATTGATAAATTATAAAAACTGATGTAGGTACATTGAGAGGACAAGAAAAAACTATAGCACTGTTAACATACAAGTACATATACAAAACTCATTTATTTGTATCTAATAATTAATTGATAATTAATATACATGGTAAACCTATTTATTATAGTGCTTATAATCATTAGGAATCTTGCCAGTTGTGTTTTTAATAATAATGATTTAATCTAAGTAGAGACATGAAAGGTAACTCAATTTTACTAAGGATTTTATTATGAGGCAATACATGTGGCAATTCAACAAAGTTAACACTTTGAGCATGAATAGCATCAATGAGTACCCCGATTATACTACATTTCTGAGAAATTTAAGAATATTCATACATTCATTGGACACTTGCTTGTTTGAAAGCAGGTCCTATAGTAAATTGGGTACCTTTTTACCATATGTATATTTTATATTGAAAGTATTAGCTTTGTAGGGCTGGAGGGTTTCAGCAAAACACCTAATTGACTCACTAGCCACTCAGCCAAATAATGTTCCAACACTACCCTGACTTTCCAATTGCGACCCTGAATGCCTCATACTCATGACTCATTAACATAACTAAAAAAATCTGTTTGTGCTCTTAAAACTCAATGCTTATAACATTACAACTAATTACACTGTACATGAAGAGTTTTATTCTTGAATTATTTTACTATTGTGGTGAAAACTGGAATGATTAAATTACAATATTTAATGTACCTTACATTGCTCTTTAGTTTTTGCCAAAATTAGTACATACACCTATCTTGCAAAGTGATGATAAGAAGGTGCCAACTTATCATAAGTTCATGATAAAAACTCAACTTTATCAGCACAAAATATAAGAGGTGACAAGGAGAGCATGCAATGTTAGCTTCTTATGTATAAAAACTAATTTATCACAATAAATTTAATACACAGATGAAATTATTTATGTCTACTTCAAACCACAAAAGCTTACTAGAATTTTATCTGAAAATACAATCAAATATAGAATAGATAAAGTGTCTTGGAGTAACAAAGAAAATTATAATTAGATTTGGTACATGAGTAGACAGTCACATGAGAGTACCATTTATGGCATTGCCACCTGAAACCGATTCATATACTATTCCTACATATACCTACTTACATACATACAGACCTATAAATAAATTATGTTATACATACATTAATCTGTAGAAAGCAGTGCTATTGCTTTTAATATGGTAATACATGCCTGCTTCAAAAGCAAGTTCTCTATAAAATCATTGATCTAAGTGAAATAAATAATGTTTACTAATCACAAAACAATTCCTTTACTAAACAGCACATGACACTCTTCAATAAATATTGAAGTCCTTGTGTCCAGCTCAATAAGACATTATGGGTTCCTACTCCTCTTTTCAGCTACGTTGATTAGCATTAGCTTTTGTGAATTTCTCTATATCATCAAGTGATCTCTTTGCTTTAGTTGATATGTCGTCCATAGATCTTCTTGCAGTAGTAGTGATGTCGTCTAGTGATTTTTTAGTGTGTGATAGTAATTCGTCTGTACTTTTGCAAGCTGTGCTTGCAAGTTCTTTGATTTCAGTGTCCAATTTACTAATGACCCATTCTATTGCCTGTCTTCCTTTGCCAGCATTTAAAGATATTTTGTTGGCGAGAAGATCTTCCATGTAACTACTCAGTGGTACTCCCTGAAACATATAAGTTAGGATAAAGTAAGTATCAAGAGGTTTTGCTAACAAATATACCATATTATAAATTCATTAATTTCCTCATAGTGTGTTTCCTTGTGTAACTAAGATTTCATTATACCTATGTTCTAGTCTCAATTAGCTGACACAGTTATACAAATGAAAAAATTACATAACATCTGCCTTTCTATTTTTAGTAAGTAACATTTGAATTTTTACAAATAACTGAAAGTAGACTACTTTGGCATGTACTAAATAACGAAATTTTACCTGGACTGTAACCACAGCTTCTTGTTTAAGAAGTGTTTTAGAGGCATCTGAAGGGTGTGGGGTGTACCACACCGTTTCATCAACAGCTATGTATCGGCAGAAGGATATGTTTCTCGTCTGCAACGTCATTTGCCGTTCATTTGGGTTTACTTCCGACTTTTCACTGGCATAGCATATTTTAGCTGTTCCAATAAGCTGTAAATAAGTAAAATAGATTGTTATCAATGTTAGATAGATATCACATGGAGATATCACTGAATTAGATTATTATAAAACATGCCAAAAACGTCATAACATGTGCAAGAAGGTACATATATAATATATTGTCAAAGCGAAAGCTTTATCAGAATGACCTTTGTCCTTCAAATTGCTCCAACAAGGAAGTTAGGTGTTTTATTCTCAGAAATTAAACTATGTTATTGGAACTAAGTATATTAGAGAAGATCAATTAAATCGTAAGGTACTCACTGCTTGTGCCCAGCGTGGAAAATACCATTTAGAACTGACAAGTCTGTGGGTAACTAATACTCCATCAACGACCTTCCGCTCGACGACGTCCGTTCCTATGACTGCAGGATTCATCGGGTTCGGATATTTGCGCCATGCTGCTTGGGCAACCGTCTCCCAAGGGTGACTACAATGATAAAACAAAGAATTTACGAACTAAGAATTAGGTAGAAGTTGCGTCACACAATATGTGGGTAAGATATAAGAAAAAAACACTCACTTGAAAGTGTGTTCTGACGTCCAAATCTTCATGCTTACTTTTGAACTCTAATTTATATAAAATAATTATTGAGACTCATGTATCTCATTTAAATAAATTATTTTATTCTTTACATTACTTTCGTCACAATCACAAGCACGCCCTTCCACAATCACACTAATTGACAAATGACAGAACAGACATAATTTTCCCCTTTTTTTTGTAATGAATGACAGTGACGGCTAGAATTTAGAATAATGCTGTGCAATTTTTTTTCTTTGTTTTTAGCCCGCGACAAAACAGCCGGTAATAATGCAGTTCATATAACGTGCTAGGTAGAAACATACTTATCCCATACTCACTCACACGCGCAACGCGTGACGATATCTGGACTCGTGAATTTGTATGAAAATCCTTTGAGTTAGAATATTACGCGCGATAGGTATAGTGCGTTTCATCTTTAATTACATAAGCCGTCATGTTGGTTGAAAAAAGTCTTGCCTTAATAATTATCTTGAATGTGCTATACACTAAACCTTGAATTTAGGAAGATTCGTTCATTCATTACAAATCTCCCATAATTCAAGGTAGCACATTAGTTTTTTTGTATTTTGCACTTTTTGTTTTGTTACCAACATGACGGCATAGGAATAGATGAAACGCACAATAGACCAAACGATAAGATGGTGCGTGCGGGTTATGTATGTTTCTACTTTAATTGTGACATATTTATGTTACACACTGCAGCTGCGCTGCAATACTGCGATCATAATATCGATCGGTAAAACGCGGCTATGTTTTGTTTGTATTTGGGTACTCGGGCCATATCCCAAACACCCTATTAAAATTTAAATAATAAATTTTATTACTCCAATAATTTTATTGCACAGCGTATTCTGAGTTTCTTCTAAAAATGTAATAGTTTCAAATAGTTCCACGTTATTCATTTTATATAGTTTTTTTAAGATATTTATAAATGGCTGCACTTGTTTTTGACATTACATGGATGGACATTTTTTTGACGTTTCTTGTCTTCTTATTGGTCTGTGGTTTCTTGTATATACTGTATTATATTTTTTCAAGTTTTGAAGAAAATTGAAAGTGTCGACAGGTTGTTGTTTTGAGCTGTATTTAATTTAATAAATTGATTAGGTATCCCAACATTTCATGTATTTCTAATGTACTATATTAGTATCTTAATTGAATCTATAGTTTTAGAGTTGTACGCTACTTTTCCGACCGGTAGTAACCTACGTGACCTTGTTTTTCAATCTTAAAAAGTACCTTCCTTCAGAGCCAACATTAGAACAAGTCAACAAATCGTTTAATTAGATCCTCTATTACTAGTAGATTAGTCTTATCCACTTGTCTTATCAATAAAAACGGTAATTTAAGTTAATCAACTTGTACCTTGGTTTAGGCAATACTATGCACCGAGGATCGCCGGCATTGATAAGATAGTGTGAGTGAACTTCGATATTTAGTAGTCAAACGGTGGTCACAAAGTAGAACTTCAAAGCGGATATTAAAGAATATAACAAAGATGACATCTGAAACAGAAGATAAAGCTCTGCGCTACAGAAGGGCGCAGAGTGTAACAAGAGCTGAAGAAATAACTGAAAAGGAGAACAAGGCTCGGAAATCTCAGGTGGATAAACCGTGAGTACTTTTGATGAGTTTTTTTTTATAAATAACATAATATGCAAGGGATAAAATATTACTTGCATAGGTTCATATCAAAATACAAAAACACTTACCAATAGTACATAAAAATAGTTGTTCTACATTGGGAATTGAACAGGCAACCTTCAACATATCACTACTGTTTTCTCCATACAAACTTTACCAATGTAGTTGACTGATCCCATCAATTATTTCATTTCTAGATGTCATAAACCAAGAGATTCCCTATTTACTTGGAGTTCAGAGTTTGCTAACTTTACTGGGCTAGTGAACTGGGGGTTCCTAATGCTATCCATTGGAGGTGTTAGATTGTTTCTTGAGAACTTTTTAAAGTGAGTACATTGACCATACAAATATTAAAACTTAAAAATATTGTTACAAAAAAAAACCTGGATCTTTGGGTATTTTGTTTATAGTAATACTAGCTGACCCGGCAAACATTGTTTTGCCTTATAAATTATAGATAGTAGCCGATTCTCAGACCTACTGAATGCGTATGTGAAGTTTGGTGGAGATTGGTGAAGCCGTTTCGGAGGAGTACGGTAACTAACACTGTGACATGTAAATTTTATATATAAGATATTGTAAAAGTGAAATTTATTTGAGTCAAGTACTACCAACTAAATAAATTACAATGGAACTTGACATGAAGGCTGTAGCCGTAGACTTGGATTGACTCAATATATTTGTGTTATCCTAAAGCAAGAGATTAAATGGATTAAACCAAAATTTTATATGTTGAGCACATGGTTGAGTTAAATCCATTTAATGTAGAATTTTGTCAAATACTTTTCAGATATGGTTTCCGTGTGAATCCCATCGAGTGGATAATTGTGTTAACTGGATACAATGTCGGAGATAGATATCAATATCCATCAGTCATTCTGTTCATTTGTAAGTATTTAGCTCCTAACAAAGAGTTAGCAAATACAATATGAAGGTTTCTATGATTTTATACTGTGCCTAAAACTATTTTTTACGTCTTTCTATCTTAACTGTAACTTTATCACCACTATCTCACCTGATGGTAAGTGTTGATATGGTCTAAGATGTAGCACTCTCTTTTAGAAGATAGGATGACGGCAGTGGAACAAGATTACCCCTACCTATACTACCTATATTCCTATAAACATGTAATCAAAGTAGTAAGTTTGTGAAACATGTAGTAAGAGGAAAACATGTCATGGCAATTTGTGTAGGTATAAGTACCTATTGCCGTTACATACATCAATCTATACAGTTTACCTGTTTTGGAATATTTATGACAAGTGACAGTGGCCTGGCCTTTGAGGAAGGTTATTTTAAGCAATTATTTTATTTTAGGAACTTTGTCCAATACCTTTCCTTTGGTTTTCCTTATTAGTTATCTCCTGTCCTACTTTTATTATAAATGTTAAGTTTTGTATTAGGTAGTAACTTTGTTGCCAATCACAAAATACATACTGAATCGATTATGATGAAGCTAGGTAATAAGATAGAAGCAGATTTAGAACAATACTTTTTTTTGTATCTGAATTTCACACGGAATCTTGACGACCACGACGCGCAGCTCTTTGTATAGAAAAATCACTAAGTTATCAAGTTTACAATCTTATAATAGCGGAGTTCTTCTAGTGGTAGATACCCTAATTTTCATTCCAAAAATTGAGGTTTCGAATCCCGGCCGACCAATGTCGTTTTCGTTAATATTTTTTTCCTTTCTGTCCTTCCCCGTAAGAACCATTAACATCGTTTTTACGGTGAAGGACAACATCGCGAGGAAACCCGCGTCTTAAAAACACGTACAACGCACCAATTATGAGGCTACATGTATACCGAAAACGCCCAGTGGAACCTTTTTAAATGATCTTATATCCAGTCATTTAAGCTTAAATTAGGTGAGAATCTCGGAATTCGAGATACCCAGCTGTAAGTCTGTAAATACTTGTATATTGACACCCTAAAAGTTGTCTCAAAACCTACATATGGGAGGGTGTGCGCAACTATTTAACTTTCAAGGTCAAAGGTCACAAAAATCGGATTTTGCGCTTTTTTTGTAAACATCTCATTTCCTATTGGTTTTTTGCTATTTGTATTTATTATAAATATTGTTGAATACAAAATTCCTTACAAATTTTGTTTAAAAAAAAATTGTTTCGAGGAGGGGGGGGGGGTATTAAGCCAAAAGGGGGTTGTTCTAGACGTCTAAACGAACAACTTTTGTTCTACAACTTTTGGAAATTCGAAGTAGTTTTCGAAATTTGTGTGTGAGTTTAAAGTTTGCATTAAAATCAGCTGTTTTTTAGAGTTTGAGGTCATTGACCTTATGGTGCCCTCTTATTAAGTTTGGATCACTACAATCTTAACATTAATTGCCTTTATTTACAAAAACAGCTGTTTTTTTCAGTTATACAACTTCAAATTTTCGAAAAAAAAGTTCGTATTTCCAAAAGTCCTAGAAAAAAAGTTGTTCGCCTAGACCTCTAGAACAAACCCCTTTCGGCTTAATAACCCCCCCTCGAAACAATTTCTTTTTTAAACAAAATTTGTAGAGAATTTGTTTTCAACAATATTGATAATAAATACAAATAACAAATAACCCATAGGAAATGAGATGTTTACAAAAAAAGCGCAAAAACCGATTTTTGTGACCTTTGACCTTGAAATTTAATAGTTGCGCACACCCTACTATATGTAGGTTTTGAGACAACTTTTAGGGTGTCAATATACAAGTATTTACAGACTTACAGCTGGGTATCTCGAATTCCGAGGTGAACTTACTATAATGACTGAACTATTATTTTGTATCTAGCTTTTCTAAATGACGAAATGCTATGTCATGCTCTTGTAAATGAAATTTCACCTAAGCGTAAATGTGACAGCATTGTTTAATTAAGTTACCGTTAGTAAGCCGTTAGTCATCATTAAATAGGTAAAATATTTGTTAGTTTAATCTCTAGTAGGTAATGACATTTTTTATCATACCTAGACAAATTATAGAGGTCAATGAACCATTTTATCAGATAAAAGTTTGGTTTAATTTATCTGTGGTATGTCTACCATCACAGTTACGAAATAAGTACAGACGGAAACAAAAGTGAGTATCCACCATAAAAGTTGTAAAACTGCCACTGGCACATTTGTTTGTACCTAACTGAAGTAAAGTAAATACATATATTTTATTGTTTCGTTCAATAGTAGTCTCAACAGGTTAGACTTTTCGAGTATAAAAACTACAATCTTATAAATAAGCTCTAATCAGTGTCTTCCAAATTTTTTATAATTTGTTATAATAAACTTAAGATATGAGCCACTGTTTGAGTTTCTTTTGAAAGATTACACCGTTTATCTCTTTTAATGAAGTTGGTAATTTACTATATATTTTTACTAGCAAAGTCCCGCGGTTTCACCCGCGTAAGTCCCGATTCCGCGGAATTTTTCAAAAACCCGTTGGGTGTTTCGACGAGGAGGTATTAAGCCGAAAGGGGTTTGTTCTAGAGGTCTAGGCGAACAACTTTTATTCTACGACTTTTGGAAAATCGAACTTATTTTTCGAAAATTTTAAAGTTGTGTCACTAATAAAACAGCTGTTTTTGTAAAAAAAAAGGCAATTAATGTTGAAATTGTCGTGGTCCAAACTAAATAAAAGGGCACCTTAAGGCCAATGACCTCAAACTCTAAAAAAACAGCTGATTTTCATGCAAACTTTAAACTCAAAATTTTCGAAAACGACTTCGAATTTCCAAAACTTGTAGAACAAAAGTTGTTCGCCTAGACCTCTAGAACAACCCCCTTTCGGCTTAATACCCCCTCTTCGGAGCACCTTGTATAGGTCAGTCAGGACTTTCAATTTTTTACGTAGACAGCAGTATAGTAAGTATAGTATAGTCATATAGTAAAGTAATTCTTATCAAATTCTTTCATTTCAGTTGCAGTGGTGCCTATAGTAATAGCCCTTTTGTTTGAGAAAACAATTTCATTGGTATGTCATCAATTTACTAAAGTCTTTGTATTTCAGCTTCATTATCATAAAGTACTAGTACCTTAAGTACTTACTATGCTAAGAGATCTACATAGCTCGATTTATGCTTGCTTTTCATTGCTTGTTAACTCGGTCGTTATACCGTATTCGAGGTGTACCTAACGCAGCGTACTACGTGGACGATTGGATGCGAACGCGACTGCGAAGCGATCCGATCCGGTGCGGTGCGGAAACAACAAACAGTCGATAGCTATTGAAGTGTCCTACGTGACCAAATGCACGTAAAGTGCGATGCGGCGCGATTCTCGACAGTTCCTTGTTTCCGCACCGCACCGGATCGGATCGCTTCGCAATCGCGTTCGCATCCAATCGTCCACGTAGGACGCAGCGTAAGTCTTTTCAAGCATGCGGATTTTCCCTGCCAGTGATTGTGGGCCTATAGTATGATTTGATTATAGAGAAATCTTTCGTGTTCGTTTTTGAGCCTCATCAACTTGAAAATAGTCCCGCATGTGATCCTTTACCTGAAATTCGTTACAACCCGAATGCGGGGTCTAACGACCAATGAAAATGAGTTATAGTCTGTTTAACGAAACAAGGTAATAGGGAAATCAAGCATTGGACGATATTGTTCGGAGATTCCTCATATTATGTAGAAGTTTGTGTGTAAGTTAGTAAACGAGTATGTTTGTTACCTTACGCAAAAACTACTGAACCGATTGCGATAAAACTTGGTATGGAGATAGCTGGAGATCTGGAATAACACATATTTAAGTTACCTACCTATTTTTTATCCCGGACTTCAGGGCGCAAAATATACTTTAAATTGAATGTTAGGGTCAATTCACACGTACCACAACCACACCACAGCCACAACCACACCACAACGATGCCACGTGGTCGGGCGTATATTTTGTATTGAAAATGAATATTACAATTCACACGTACCACATTTTGCCGTTGTTTATCGACCACCTGTGTAATACGACCACATCGCAACCACATCGCGACGGCAACGCCACCACCGGCGGCGGCACCGCGGCCACATCGCCACAACATGACAGGGTCAATTCACACGTACCACAACCACACCACATCGACATTTTGTCGGTACCACAACGCAACTGCAAAAAGTCGCTGCGACACTATTCACACGTAACCACCGCTTGACCACATTTTGTCGCTGCGACGTGGTGTGGTTGTGGTACGTGTGAATTGACCCTTACAGTCCGATCATCCCCATCCCTAAAAAACTTTTTAAATTCACACGACTTGTTAACATAGTTACATTTTCCCGTATCTTTATCGCGTATGATTATTTATTTTCTTACCTCGACGTTTCAACCATGTGACAATGGTCTTGGTCGCGAGGGGGCACAGAAAGGGTAAGAAAATAAATAATAATACGCGATAAAGACCCGGGAAAATATAACGATCCCCATCCCTTATCTCAGATCAATTTCAATCAGCAGTTGATTTTCCTAGTAGCTTGTTTCTTTGAATATAATGAGTTATCTAAGTTTATAATTGAGTTGCATCTTTTTTTTTGTAGAATATAATTCCGGAAAGGATTGGTATTGGTTTGCAAGTAGCGAATATATTGTTTGTTATAACCCTGCCTGTCATATCACTGCATTTCAAAGGAGATGATTTTAGTCCTGGTAATTATTTTCCAAATTTGCACTTTCTGCTCTATTTATTTATTTATTAAGAGTGTTGCTATTTAGTATTATGTATTTGAAAAAATATATCAGTATTCATATTCTGTATGGCTTCTTTAAATATTAGAAAAGATAAAGCTTACTTCTTCTTCTTAGCGTATACATTTCGCAATATATTTTAGGGTTCCATATCCAAAGAATAAAACGGGACCCTTTAACTAAGACTCCACTGTCTGTCTGTCTGCCACCAGGCTGTATCTCATGAACCGTAATAGCTATACAGTTGAAATTTTCACAGAAGTATTGCCGCTATTACAACAAATAATAAAACAGAATAATGTAATTAATTATCTTGTCCTTAACATTTTCAGTTGGAATGACATTCATCTGCTCATTATATTTAGTAATATTCTTGAAACTGTGGAGCTACGTCCAGACCAACTATTGGTGTCGTCTGAGTAAAAAGGCAAAGGCGTCCAAGAATACTCTTAGAAGACAGAGTCTTTCAGCGCCTAATTGGAGTAAGTACCCAACCCAACAATAAACATATATCAAAATAAAATTAATATTGTGGACACATAGCGCAATCTAGCCCAAACCAAATTGTTTAGTTTAGGTTTGCTATGGATACTAAACAACGGATATACTACATAACACTTTTTTTTTGTAAATAGGTAATTATAATACACTAGCAGATTCCCGCGATTCCCGCGTAAGTCCCAATCCCGTGGGAATATCGGGATCAAAAGTAACCTATGTTACTCAGGGTGAATGTAGCTTTCTAATGGTGAAAGAATTTTTGAAATCGGTCCAGTAGTTTCGGAGATTACCCCCAATATACATGCATACATACATGTTACCAACGTTACATCTTTATAATATTAGTATAGATTTAATACACATATACAACATCCAGTACCAGAAACAAACATTAATGGTTAACATAATACTAGTCCCCGACAACCCGATTTTATTATGTATACTTACATTCGGGTATAACATATGTATGTATGTTCACACATATCCTCTACCAGTCTTGAACTTAGTTTAGCGGTTAGGTGATCAATACCAATGCAACACTAAGCACAAGAGTAAAACTAGCTATACCTACTATCGTAGTTCTTAAAATATTAATGTACCTACCAAGTAACCAGTGATCTCTGCCATGTAACCTCTTATGAACAATAAACTAATGTGTTTTTTATTATTTAAGTATATTAAAACGGTACCTATTTAATGAAAGGGGACGTTGCTAGGGTTCCTAGACCTACTAGGTCTACTTATTTATTATTTATTTATTTATTTTATTTCGACTTAGCCTCACATTTTACAACTCCACAACCATGTTGTCATACGACAATTTATACATACCTACATGCGTACATACAAATGTACGTTAATACCTACATATTATTTATTGAGACGTGTTTGTTGTAATGGTTACAGGTGAACTCATGAATGCTGAACATGAGCGTAAGTCATACTGTTTGTGTGTGCACTAACTTTTGTCTATTGCACTGGTTTTGAGGCTTTCTGTAACTTTAAATGCAGGCTTTTCTTTCTTTTTAGGGTTCCGTTGTCGATAAAGCGTTTCGTTATGGCTCGTGGCAACTAAACGGAACTCTAAGCCCGACTCGCACTTGGCCTACTAAGCTTTTTTTGTTATGCTTTTACACGTACGTTTCGATTTGATATAAATCGTAAACGCCTTTTTCATGTGATATTTTGTTGGTTTGGTGGCAGCTTGAATTTAGCTTATAATAATATCATGGAATCGTGAACTTTTTATTATCTATTTTCCCTAAGTTTAATATTTGGTAAATGTAAAGGCCTGTAATTAAGCAAAAAAATAGGGACCTAGCTTTATCAAAGTTTTTGTTTTATTTGATAATTGATGTCGTAGTCGTGAGTGATTGAAAATTACCACATAGTCATGATCAAGATCTAAGATGTAGTGCCGTCATCTAGAAGATAAAAAACCATAAGTACAAAACTTGTCAAGTAGGTATACCTACAGGTAAAAAAGTCGTCCAAATTATACCATATATATTCTATGTTAGTTTTTCGTCTAGCTAGTATAATAACCTTTCTGCTTCTAACTTTCAAGTATACTCTGAATTTTCTGTTGTACCTACGTTAACAATATACTTCTGGATTTTGATTCTGTTTTCGCGGTGTTGGAATTAAATTAAACTCATTTATTTACGGTTTTTATCACGTTGATTTTATTATGTTACTAGCTATGTCCCGCGGTGTCATCCACGTAAGTCCCGATTCTGTAGGATTTTTAAAAAATCATTTCTTATCGGATGCCTACATCATATAAAGAACACTCACTGTTTGGTCCCCAATACTCTTAATAGGGTTGGTATCAGGCAGACGGCCGGCAGTAACAATATTGCCAAATCTATTTGCAGTAGTATATCTTCTGTTCTCGATATGTTGAATTAAAATTAAACTACTTTTTCAGTTTTAAACGCGTGGTGTTTATTACTTTTAGCATTGTCTCTTCTTCAGGATTGATTATCCACGCGATCAGATTTCACCACGCGATTAAAAGCCAAAAATGAGTTTAATTGCAGTAGGTATGGTCAATGATGACTTACCTACTTTGCCAACCCCAAATGTCTTGGGGTTTTAAAATGTGAGATGCAACCGGGAACATCGCTCGAATGAGAAGGACGCGAGTAATACTGGAAAAATGAGTTTAATTTAATTTCAATATGCTTCCAAGTACGGTCAAGGGTCCGTTCGCTACAAGAATCCCTTACCTATACAATTCCTCCGCAGAGAGTTTCGACGAGGACAAGAACGGCGACATCGCGGCCGCGCGGCTCGTCAAGTACCCCGACAACCTCAGTCTGAGAGACCTCGCCTACTTCTTGCTGGCCCCCACTCTGTGCTACGAGTTGAACTTCCCACGGACCACACGGTTAGTTCTTATCTTATTCGTTTTCAGGTCGCCCTAAAGCCTCTAACTTGACCTTACGACTGCTATCAGAGATAACAACCAGAATTTCACTGTCCGTCTGTCTGTCACAAGACTGTATCTCATGAACCGTGATAGCTAGGCAGTCAAAATGTCACAGATGATGTATTTATGTTGCCATTATTACAACAAATACTTAAAACAGATTAAGCACTCTAATCTCGGCAATATACAATAGCTATAGGCTTCAATTTCTAAATATCTGTCTTTCAAATTCATAATGCCATGTCTAAGCGTGATGATATACCTAAACAAAATCATGTTTTTTTTTCTAGTATTCGCAAAAGATTTGTTCTACGCCGACTCCTGGAACTAATCTTCGGTATAAACTTGATATTTGCTCTGCTACAACAATGGATGGTGCCGTCTGTCATCAACTCTTTGGAGACTTTCTCCAGTATGGAACCCGTCAGGATAACTGAGAGACTGTTGAAATTAGCTGTAAGTATTAATAACAACAAATAAAATAGCTGGCGAAGAATAAGCAACATTGCCCGGGCCGCGATTTCCGTTTCCATGTTTAATAGAATGCAATACTGCCGCGACATGCCCACGTATTTGTTAGCCGAATTGCCTTTCCAAAACCGTGGCAAAAAAAGGGCACGAGGTTTGCAAAGCAATTCTTCAGCTACTCATTTCACGCATTTACACGTCTTCTAAGCAGTTCCTTACCGATTCGCCAGCGCAATGTCATCAGTATACATGAGCAGCCAAGGACGCTCGTGTGCGTCTCGCACCCCAGTTGATTACGGACAGTGCATCCAGTATTACACTGAACAGGTATAAAATTAGGACAAATCCCTGGTGGATTGTCCGGGGAAAGATTTAGTGTCAGCAACAGCAGTTCCCACCACAGAATCACACTTTTAGTTGAAGATAAGTAGAACTAATAACAAAGCCGGTTAATGATTTCAATATTAAAATATTTCTTCTTTGTCTATGCCCCCAGGTACCGAACCACTTAATCTGGCTCTGCTTCTTCTACCTGGTGTTCCACTCGTTCTTCAACCTAATGGGCGAAGTCCTCCAGTTCGCGGACCGCAAGTTCTACAGCGACTGGTGGAACGCGACCAACGTGCAGCGGTTCTGGTCCACGTGGAACACGCCCGTGCACGTGTGGGCGCTGCGCCATCTCTACACGCCGCTGCTGGCCGCCGGCTACAGCAAGGTGGCCGCCTCGGCCGGAGTCTTCCTCGTGTCCGCCTTCTTTCATGAGTACTTGGTGAGTTTGGGGTAGCCCGTCGAATCTAATCTTCTATTCTTCTATAATCTTCTATTCTATTCTATAAAATCTATCATATCTATTCTAATAGAAATCGCTTTCAGCGATAAGGCCGCCCATTTGTGCAACTTAATTTTAAGCTTGTTTAGTATTTATTTTTGTATATGTGTTTTGCCTCTGTTTATGTTGTGCAATTAAAGTTTTCTATCTATATATCTATCTAATATTATGAAGAGGTAAAGTTGGTAACAATTATGTATGTATGTATTTGCCGGGTGATCTCTGAAACTACTAAACCGATTTCTAAAATTCTTTCACCAATCGAAAGCTACATTATCGAGGAGTAACATAGGCTTTTGATCCCGATATTCCCGAGATCGGGACTTACGCCGGTAAAACCGTGGTAATCTGCTTGTTTATGATATAGAGTGTCCGCTTACCCACCTTGAGTTTGAGATAATGTATTCATCTCGTCTCGTTTTGTGTCTATTTGTGGCTCTATATCCCGGGGTCTAAAAGAATATGGCTACGGTATCCCCCGGCCTCCGTAAGAGGCGAAGAAGAAGCGTTTCTTGGTGGAAGGCCTAAGTCGTATCGCCAAGTAGACAGTGCAGAATTACAAAAAGCATTTTTTTCACAAATATTGTTATCATTTCAGGTAAGTGTCCCACTGAAGATGTTCAGGATCTGGGCGTTCCTCGGCATGATGGCGCAGCCGCCGCTGTCGGTGATATCCCGCCGCGTGGAGGTGACGCTGGGCCCGCGCTGGGGGAACCTCATCGTGTGGAGCTCGCTCATCCTGGGCCAGCCGCTCGCCATCATGATGTACTACCACGACTACGCGTTGCTGCACTTCCAGCAGCAGTAGCCTCTACTGTACCACACGATAAGACTACCTCTTGTCACCGAATATCTAATCCAACAGAACAACAGTTTCATACAGCCCTGCGGCGTTGGTACTTTGGTACTCTACTACATGCGCAGCTATGTGTGCGTGACTTCTCACCGCTTTCCGCTTGGGTTTGCCGAGGCCGCCCGAATCGCCTACTCGGCTTACGTACGTGAACCCGTCGGCACACTGTCGGTGAGAGAGGTCAAGCACACATAGCGCAGCATGTAGTGAAGTACCTACGCCGCGGGCTTGTATGAAGCTGTTGTTCTGTTGGATTAGATATTCGGTGGTGGTGGTCTTGATTCGTGGTAGATGTAGGTAGATTTTGTGGATACAATTTGATATAGAATTTAAACCGTAGCTTAAGTAAAATAATGGCTTTTTATACTTTTCGTCAGACCTTACTGATGGTATCGACATTCTTGCATACTCGTAGATATAAGTAAAATAAATATTGCAATATGAAATAATTATTAGAATTAGGCCCTAATCAAAAGTCTTTTTATGGTAATGAATGAGGCTAACTCGTGCTTGTACCTACTTGAATTATTATCCATTATCCAAATAAATTAATATTAATTGTAAAGCGAAATAATTCAAGGAATATGTTAGATTTTAAGTAAGATTTTTTTATAATTTTCTAATGAGATATACCTACATATATTATGTATAAGTCTTGTAAATCGTGTAATGAATTTATTGTATTTTATCGGATTTATTACTTCGAAATGAAAATGTAGAATTATTTTAAAAAATTAACTCTTAAATTTTTTTATTAAATCTTAATTTTTATAAAACAATATACCCACACTAAATATGCATGAATACAAAATGTACTCGTTCGTCACTATTAAGATATTCCATGTAAGCTTGTCTAAATAAAACTTATTTACCTTAACATTTTTTTATAATATTTAATAGATTTTTCTTCTGTTTTCGCGATGTTATATTGAAATTAAACTCATTTTTCGGCTTACAGGTCTTAAAACGTTGAGCATTGAAACAATGCTAGAGTAATAAATACCACACGACTAAAACCAAAAAATGAGTTTAATTTTATAATATTTAATACCTAGTAATAAGTTATTATTATTGGCTTCCATTTAAGTATACCAAAGTTTAAGCATGACATTCTGGATGTAAATTAATTAATTAATCTTGAGTCACTAAATAAGAGTGCTGGTTGTCGCCGTACGTATACGGAACCCTAAAATTATGAATTTTATCCTAAGACTGAGTTTCTAAAGCTTTTTGGCTAACAGTCAAGTTGTGATAGCGTTGCCATTTATTTTTATTATGATGATAGGGTATCACGTATGCGATAATTTTTACAAAGTTTTTAAAATGTTATCTAATTACTTATATTTATTTGATTTAATTAAAACTATATTCTTTTATATTTTTTAAAATTGAATTAAGAGAATTATTAATACCTCTGTTTCCTTTGCTCGGTTTGATTGATGTTTTTAATTTAAAATTCAACCTTAACGCGCGATAGAGTTGGTGAAAAATGGTTTTCTAGGCAAGTTTGTTATCCACTTTTAAACTAATACGACATTACACAATGTTGCAATAATTACATAAAAAAATACCGAATCTAGAATACCTACTGAGGTTTTCTGAACTAAACGAGACTACAAAAGGATTTTTCTTTGGTTTTCGCGATGCTGGTTTTAAAATAAACTCGATTTTTAAATGTTGTTAAGACTAAAATTGACAAATGTCGTCGTAATGGTCTAGAGGTCGATGAAGCCTTGCCCCGAAACTATTTTAGAAATAAATGTAGGGGACTTTCAACTCTTTCTATTGCATTTTAAGGGTTAGGTAAGGTTGAATTTTGAAATATCTACTCGCGCCGCGCCACTTTACACTAGTCTTAAAGAGATATGCACAAATTAAAAGTTACTTATATCTTCTTGTTGCAATAATTTCTTTGTAATATTGAAAATTACAAGCCAAGTTGAACTGCAAAGTTTGCCGGTAGATGTCACAACGAGGCCCTACCCGTAAGAACACGAGGAGTACTATTTAAATTTCTTAAATTCGGCTTGGTTTACCCGTAAACGGCTATCGCGCTGGAACGGAATACGGAGTCATGGGTTCGAGTCCCGCCGGGTACTAAAGTTTTCTCAAAAAGCAGCATAGCAATATATCTTTTTTTTAAATCGGATGATATTATTACCTATATACCTACATATTAATATTGAAAACTGCTGCGTATATGAGAAACAAAGTACAGAATTTCTGCTTACGTCGATACCTACATACATAATATATTTATTAAGAAAGTGTCATATTAATTTGCCTGATCAAATTACCGAGATACTTATATTACTTATTTTTTATAATAATGTTATAAATATGAAATGATATATGTATGTTAACAATTTCATTATTTATGGGAAAATGTATCTTCAATGAAGATTTTTTATGTTTGAATTTAATTATTTTTTATAAAAGATTTATTTTTAATCAAGTTTAATTTTATTCTTCTAATAAAATGATTTTTACGTTCATGATCTTTACTTTATTTGAACTAGACTCCTTTTAAATTTTTACTAGCTGTATCCCGCGGTTTCACACGCATAAATCCTGATCCGGGCAGGAATTTTCAATAATCCTTTCTTGTCGGATGCTTACATAAAGAACATGTTTAAAGAACAAGAACATTCTCCAAGTTTCAGCTCTCTACTATCAGCGGTTTAGGCTGTGCGTTAATCAGTCAGTCATTCAGGACAAAGCATTTTATAGACATAAGATGAGATGTCTCATTGTTATATTTCCCGAAAACGGTTCAACAATTTTTGGAATTTCGTGAAGTTTTGATAAAGCTTATTAAAGGCCAAGTGCGAGTCGGACTCGCGCACGAAGGGTCCCGTACCATTATCTATACCACAGGTTTTGTTTTGAAAGGTAAATTGCGGTTTACGCAAACTACGGTACGGTAGGGCGTAGCCAGGATTCTATATAGGGGGGGGGGGGGGGGGGCAGACAAAGAAAATCTATGACTATTTTGTTTAAATCGCGGTTTTTTACATATGAGTGGAGGAGATTGGTAGTGGAGAAAAGTAAAAATAAAAATACCTTTATTACTTGACTAGTAATATGCGCGGTTCTTCACAAAATCTATTTTAAATTTCTCTTACAATTTTTTTTTGGACAATTTTCCAGGGTACGTTTGTTATGCAAGGCTGCAAAGTTGGTTTTTGCAGCGAGTACTTGTATTGAAACCTGATCTAGCGAAGCATTCTAGGATTGAACCACGAGCGCAGCGAGAGGTTTAAATATAGAATGCTGAGCGTTGTAAGGATTTCAAAGGTACAAAATGCAAAAAACTTTGCTGCCGAGTGAAACACACAATTTTGCACCTCACTACAGCGAGGAAAACGCTAGATGCATTTTTCCGGTAGAAAACTCAATTCGGCATTATGTACCACTTCCACTAACTCTGCAGTTGTTAAATTAATATCTTCGTCGCGCCTGGTCGGTCAGTACAATTATTCAAAAAAATGAGGTAAGTATAAATTTTACCTCTCTCCTCAACCTATACTATTATTTTCTTTCGTAAAGTGGGTAGTTATATTTTTGTACGCTATACACGATGTTCCGAGATGGGGGTATTAAGCCGAAAGAGGTTTGTTCTAAACGTCTAGACGAACAACTTTTGTTTTACACCTTTTGGAAATATGAAGTAGTTTTCGAAAATGTTGAGTTTAAAGTTTGCGTGAAAATCAGCTGATTTTTAGAGTTTGAGGTCATTGGCCTTAATCTGTCCTTTTATTTAGTTTGGACCACTACAATCTTAACATTAATTGCCTTTATTTACAAAAACAGCTGTTTTTTTTTCAGTGTTACAACCTCAAATTTTCGAAAAAAAAGTTCGAATTTCCAAAAGTCGTAAAACAAAAGTTATTCGCTTAGACCTCTAGAACAAACCCCTTTCGGCTTAATACCCCCTCCTCGGAACAGCCTCCTCGGAACAGACAACAGCGAAAAAATCATATGATTCCTCGTTTTTGTAAATAAATAAGCGAACAATCTCTAAATCGAATAATTCACGAAAAAAACCTGCTTGATACTAATATTAATAAACAATAAATACGACAGATGAGCAACAAGAGTTTTTCCAAACTTCACTCTAAAGCAAGTCCTTTAAAAATGCGCCAACCTCATTTCTCGTTCGTTTCTCGACAAAGAAAGTTTCTCGGAAGTAGTTTTTAATTTTTTTCAGTTTATTAAAAAAATATCTAACTTACAAAACGGAATATAACTTTATTTTATAATCTGCGCAAATTAAACATTGTTTTATAACATAACTAATAATATCTTAGTTGATTGACCTTTGCAACTCTTTAGGATTCTAGTTTTCTAATCTTTTAAACTCGGTAGAGATCGTGTGCTGCAGACCGCGTGGTTTAATATGCCTTATACTGGTGACCGACCGCTCTTCTAGGGGGGGGCAGCTGCCCCCCCCTGCCCGTACCTCGCTACGCCCATTAGTACTGTAAACTACTTACTAGATCTCGTTCAAACCAATTTTCGGTGGAAGTTTACATGGTAATGTACATCATATATATTTTTTAGTTTTATTATTCTCTTATTTTAGAAGTTACAGGGGGGGGGGGGGAGGGGACACACACATTTTACCACTTTGGAAGGGTTTCTCGCGCAAACTATTCAGTTTAGAAAAAAATATTATATTAGAAACCTCAATTTCATTTTAAAGACCTATCCACCCACAGATACCCCACACGTATAGGTTTTATCAATTTTTTTTTTTAGTTTCAGTGCTAAGTATAGGGAACCCCAAAAACTTGTTGTTTTTTTTTCAATTTTTGTGTCATAATCTTAATGCGGTTCACCAAATACATCTACTTACCAAGTTTCAACAGTATAGCTCTTATAGTTTCGGAAAAAAGTGGCTGTGACATACGGACGGACAGACAGACAGACAGACATGAAGAATCTATAAGGGTTCCGTTTTCTGCCATTTGGCTACGGAACCCTAATAAACGTGGAGTAAGTTCGAAGTAGTGAGAGCATGCTTTGTCCTTTTCCGTAACAAGAACTTTCGAAGTTGACAGACAGGAACAAAACGTGGTAATATTACTCCGACCATTCTCCACGTTTATTAATAAGGCTGCAAAACAGAAGCTTTTTTTGGTAACTACAATTGCTAAGCCGTTCTTAGACAGTTATAGAATACGTGCATAAGTAAGAAAAAAAAACACCGTCAGACTTGCTATAACTAGCTAGGTAGGTACCTAAGCATTAGCTAGATTGTTTTATCTTCTATTTACAATTAGAAGTTCAAGGTGGCCGCGATCGTATTTGCGATTTGATATGATGATGCACATTGTCCAACCTTTGACTTGAAGCTGGCGTGTGCAAGTTCATTGGACGATTATCAGATCGCCTTGAACGACACGAGTTATCTGTTGCGGACAATACGTACCTATCGATCAAAGTAATCCTGGGGAGTAATCCGCGAGACTCTGCTAGTAAATAATAAAAACTAGAATTTTATAATCTACTAGCAGAGTCTCGCGGTTTCACCCGCGCAAGTCTCGATTCTGCGGAATTTTCCAAAAACCCTTTCTCAGTGGATTGGATACATAAACACCATAAAACACACTCTCCAAGTTTCATGTCTCTAGGACCAGTGGTTTTCGCTGCGTTGATATTTACTTGTCTTATATTGGTTAGTCAGTTTTTGAATTTTATTATATGTAATTTTTCATTTACCTATGTTGAAAAGAAAACGTAATGTAGGTACCTAAGTCAGGGTTATTTTCAAAATCATATTCAATTTACATATTTTAAAACTAGAAGTGGGAATTAAATTTATGGCACGCTCGTGAAGTTCCCTGTCGCTGTAGCCCGATCAATTGATGAAGAGCATTCGATAGAAGCGCGAACGTGTCACGCTGCGGGGTCCCGCTTCCTTCACTCGCCTCGACACTCGCCACTGAGCGTTATCAAACACTTCGTATTGTTTAGCGAACAATACGATACGAACTCCTCTTCTTTGTGATTTTTAACGAAACACGATTTTGACAGAAAAAATGTTTTCACGATAAACAAGATTTAATGACGTCGAGGCCGCTGGTCAAGGCGCCCCTCGACGTCTTTAGCTACAACTAGCTAATGACGTCGACATAGCAACTAGCTGTGACCCGCGGTTTCACCCGCAAGTTCTGAATCCACAGGGTTTAAAAAAACCCTTAGTTTTTTCCTTCTTAGTGGATACCTACACATCACAATGAACATAG
Source organism: Idaea biselata (assembly GCA_958496205.1). NCBI lineage: Eukaryota > Metazoa > Arthropoda > Insecta > Lepidoptera > Geometridae > Idaea > Idaea biselata. The sequence goes on from OY292397.1 coordinate 22,973,626, forward strand.
GTAGGTACTCTCCAAATTGTATGGCTCTAGGACAAGTGGCTCTAGGCTGTAGGTTGATGTAATATACAGTTTAGTCAATCAGTCAGTCAATCAATCACTCAGGACTTGGAATTTTATATAAAAACTAGCTGACCCGGCAAACGTTGTTTTGCCTTATAAATTATAGATAGTAGCCGATTCTCAGACCTCCTGAATACGAATATAAAATTTCATAAAAATTGGTCAAGCCGTTTCGGAGTACGGTAACTAACACTGTGACATGGAAATTTTATATATTAGATAGATTAATCAATAACCACCCTCTACCTTCATCCACAGGTTGGCTGGAAGAGATCACTTTAAGGCCGCTCTTTGTGCAACTAGATTCAAATGTTTTTCTACCAAGATACACTGCGTCCTTTGTAATAAATATGTCGTTTTAAATATATCCATAAACGATACCTACTCAAAATACCAACAAAGTACCTACACCTACATCTTTACAAATAAGTACCTAGGTACCTACTTGTAATGTTTGATGAACAGTTAGCTCGCGAGCAATTAACAAAGGCACTCCAAACAGACGAGATACGTGGTAATCATGTAATATCTAGGGGAGGCGGGGGTGGAAGGCACGCTAACAATGTTGACCGTGGCTAGCAAACAGCGCCCGCCGCCGCACCGCGCGAACCGCCCGCGCTGCGTCAGCCCACGGCTCGCCGCACCGCGCCGCACTGCCTCACCGCAACCCTATCGCTACGATCACTTATTAACACTGCCTTTTGACCGGGATCTCGTTTGTTTGAACTTCAAATTTGAGATAGACGTGGATGAAATCGTAAATATCTACGCAGATTCCAGTTAGGTTTCATTTTATTTTAGATCGCGTGGGGTAATGGTAAGGCCACTTACTCGGCAAGCCGCCGGTGGCGCAAGTTCGAAACTATAGTTCCGGTCGAATATTGAGAAATGTATTTTCTGCAAGTTTTTTGAAGTTTTTCAGTTTTATAGCGCATTTGTCCATTGAAACATCGAGAGCTATTTATTTATTTTAATTTTGGTTAAAACTTAGTTCTCGCGTAGGTACCTAATAAACATTAACTCCCTTGCTTATAAACAATGATTAAGAGATTACTAAGTTATGTAACGTTTGTCTCTGTCCGTCTTAGAATCTTCATGTCACAGTAAAATACATATAATATTGATACTTTACGCATCTGTTTATCATCATTTATAAGTAAGGGGGTTAGTACAGAAACACATACCTACCTACCTGTGTACCTACTAACATACAAATACATTCTAATAAGAAGTAGAATAAAAAAACCTACCTATTGTCTACCTACTTTTCACAACATGATTTGTCGCCATCCATTTTATGTAAAAAAAAACGTACCTTCGTTCAGAGATTTTCCAGTTGCTATGATCTGTCTGCCAGACAGGCAGGCAAAAACTAAGAAACATTTTCTAACAAGCATTTATTATCAAAACTTTCCTCGTGATTGTTTAACTCAATTAATTCGCTAATAGGTACATCATTTCAATTATTTGGGGTTAATAAGGAAGGGGTTAAATGTTTAGAGTTCACCCCATTCTGTGATTAAATGTGGAATAATGCTGAATGCGATCCCTCGGTGCGTGGAGCCGTGAAATCACTTTGTTCTACAGTTAGCCACCTTACAGCCGGTTTAATGTGTTATTTTGTTGATTTATTGTCATGTTTTTGATTTGAAATCATTTAAAAAATAAGTACCTACTTGCTTTTTGCAAAGGTCACCCTATTTCAATTGATTTTTAATATTTATGGCTGCTTTTTATTATTCATTATTGCAATTATTTTATCGCTTAAAGCTTCAAAGCAAAGGTTTTTAACAGTGTTCTCTTTATTTTAACGATTATTTAAAAAGTAGCCAATGTGTTATTCTAGGTCTCCAGCTATGTATATTTCAAGTTTCATCGCAATCGGTTTAGTCACATACATACAAACTTTCGCGTTTATAATATTAGTAGGAAGTAGGATTAGGTAGGATATTTGGGAATTGCTTACTAACTTACGCCATAGGGAAATGAAAAAAATATAAAAATAATATAGTCGTTGTTTTTCTGTTTCTCTGAAGACCTTTAAACCACGCTAGCATTTGATATAAGTGTTATACGTATACCCAAATGCTATCTATACCTAAATGGTTTCATGATAAAGCTCACCCTGTTATGTTTTACATTATTGTAGAAATGTCTGTAAGGTAAATACTTCACAGACATTAAAAAATGTAAATATATATTTAGTAAATAACTACGTTTTATTCGTTTTTAACTGGAATAAAAACTGAAAACATAATCTTAAATTGAATATAAATACTTTGCCTGAAATTAATGACTAAATAAATGGCTATAAAATGTTGAACTGAAAAAAGTTTAGTTTAATCGGATAGTTTTTTAATTAACTACAGTTAGTGTTCAAAGTAAAATTAGTTATTCCATAATAGTATGGCTCTTACATTTTTTAACATGAGGTTGACGGTGAAGCAACAACTACACCGACTGGCGACACGACCGACGAGAAGTCTGTCGTAGATGTGCTACGATGTTAACTACGAAGTCTGTAGAGGTGCTACAGACTTCGTAGCCTTTTTGTCTGTCTGTTTGTTTAAAAGTTAGGGGGTATAAAATAAAGTATAGATATATTTATCTTCATTTGTACAACACATACATACGAAACACATCATAACAGACACAATTTCACAGCGTATTATTTTCAAAAGTATTTTAGTTTCAGTTTTAAATTTACTTGTGTGTGTTCTTAGACATTTTTATGTGTTAGGTATAGCTGCAAAAGGATACCTACCTAAGTACCTAATTTAAAACAAGTTGGGATAAGGTAGGTATTTGTTGCGATGTGAACCGAAAGAAGGTAATGTGAGGAGATAAGTATTCGCTTATGTGTTTGGGTCCGTATTCGTGTGCGTTGTTATGATTGTGTAGTATTACGTACGATACGATACGTAGGTTTCTACCTAAATATTACAATGTTATGTTGGATTAAATTGGTATGTTCTTTCTAATAAAGTTTGTGAGTGTATGTATGCGCGCGTCGGTGGGAGGGGTAAGCGTGTGGGTCCGCCTCGGTCCGGTCGGTGTGTGCGGGCGGTCGGGCGGCGCGGCGCGCGGCCGGAGTGGAACCGACGGCAGTGTTATCCTGGCCGGCGTGCGCCCCGCACGGCCCCATGGTGGAGCACGCGCTCGTCGACTGCTCCCAGGCGAGTGCCATGCAGAGTCTCCCGCCGCAGCCGCCGCACGACGCGGACGAGGACCACCTCGCCGACGAATACGTGCAGAACTTTGAGCTCGATCACCTCGAGGACCACCACCTCGTGAAGCGCGAGCCGCTGCGCGCCACATGGCACGAGCTGGTTGAAACGCCCCCGGCGTGCGCGCGCGCCTGCCGCCCCTGGCCCGACGCCGGGCCCTACCCCCAGCCGCATGTGGCCATCGCTGTAGACCCGAGCACTCCGCCAGAGACGCCGCCCGCGCCGCCCTCTGCCGGCGCCCCCGTCGGTCGGAGCCCCTGCCGCGCCGCGCTCGTCGACGATGTCCTCTGGTTGCCGCACATGAGAGAACCCCTCGATATGCGGACCGTTACCTGTGGAACTTTCGATGAGTGGGACAGACGCGAATGGCGCGACCAAGATCACCACATGCAACAGGTCGGGATGCGCCCGGCCAGCTCCTGCTCGGCTATGTCGCCCCGCGGCTCCCAGCACCACTCGTACCAGCCGTCGTCGTGCGGAGACGATCTCATCAGCGACGACCTGCTGATGACGCTGAGCGTGCGAGAACTAAACAAACGGCTGCACGGATTTCCGCGCGAGGACGTAACGCGGCTCAAACAGAAGCGCAGGACGCTCAAGAACCGCGGGTACGCGCAGAACTGCCGCAGCAAGCGTCTGCAGCAGCGTCAGGAGCTGGAGCTGACGAACCGGTCGCTGCAGGACGAGCTGCACGTGCTGCAGCTGCAGGTGGCGCGCGTGACGCACGAGCGCGACGTGCTCAAGCAGCGGCTATCGCTGGTGGGTCGGGACCACGCAGTGCCCGCGCCGCACCACGCGCCGCCCACGCCGCACTCCTCGCCGGAGTTCTTCTCGGAACTGTGACGGCAGGGAGCGGCGCCGCGGACCTCCTCCTGCGCCTGGCAGCGCTATTGAGGACCTAGGACCGCTGACGTCGCACAAACGCGATAGGTGTATGTACCAATATCGCGTCGGTCGCACACGCACGCTCGACGAGCCGTGCTTTTGTTAAGTTTGAAATCTCATTATCATCAGTTCCAGTTTTTATAGTTTTATTATGGTGGAACAATTATAGCCATGGATTCCGATAGGAACGGCTCCGCTAACACCGTGTTAAATGTATGGTTGTGTCGTAAGATATGATAAGCTTCGTTACACTATTGTATTATTAAAGTAAATATGTATAAGTTAAAACGACTCAAACATTAATCGAGTATTTGTAAATAAATAGTTACTTAATATTATGTGACTAATTCTATCTAAGTATAGGAGGATCTGTGTTTTCCTAATAAAAATACGCTAAAAATATGTATTTTTTTATTTTTTTATATTAAAGTGCAATTCGATTGCCTCATAGCGGTACTCGGAAAAGATCCCCAGGGAAACTTTAGTAAATAAATGGTTGGTCTCGGTCTTGAGAGGTACATCTCAAGATAAATAAAATGTGACATAACGATTTTCTTTGCTAAAGTTTCACTCAGTATGTCCACGGAATACACAAAAGTGGTAAGTTATTATTTAATGTTCTACTTGAGTAGATATGAAAATTACTTACTTAGGTACTTACGTCACCTCAATTTATTGTGTAGGTACAAATATACCTATATTTTAGACAAATGTAGGTAGTTTCTAATGCATGGATGGTGTATTTTTTCTTAGGTTCGAGATATAGTTAGGTACCTACCTAAGCACCTACTAGGAAGGGAAGCCTCATAAATTGTTATACTACACCTGTTAGTATGACTAGTTGTACCTAAGCGTGGTTTGATTGATTATTCACCTGCACACCATTCTAGAAAATGTTTTCTACTCTTTATGAAACAAAACGTTGGATTAGCTATAAATATTTTACAAATGGGCCGCCTTCTGGCTCAAAGTGATTTCTTCCAGGCATCCTGTTTAGTTGATGATTGATTGAGGTTATAACCGACTTCCCAAAAACCGAAGGATTCTTAATCTTAATTCATCGCCGCTGATATATATTTTTTCACATCATTTTTAGGGTTCCGGGCCAAAAGGTTAACTAAGACTCCACTGTCCATCGGTTTCTCTGTCACCAGGGTATGTATCTGAACCGTGATAGCTAGGCAGTTAAAATTTTCAAAAACTACAAGTCAGGAACGGGTTCAGTATACCATTATCACTAAAGAGTAACGTTTTTCCTATGGGAGCCCCACTTAAATACTTATTGTATCCTGTTTTGAGTACCTATGTTGAGGTTTTTATAGTAGTAGGTATCACCTGAGTAAATTTTAACTGTCTAGCTATCACGGTTCATAAGCTACATATTAAGCAGCCTAGTGATAGACAGACGGACAGTGGAGTCTTAGTAAAAGGCTCTCGTTTTTAGCCTTTGGGTAAGGAACCCTCAAAAGAACTTTTAAACGAACAGATCATAATATGATAAGATACCTATAGATAGGTATAAAATTGTGCTTATTTTATATAGCAGAATCGAGAGACTTTGGCAAATAATCAAGTGACGGCCGGGAACTTCTAAATTTATACTTTAATGAAATGAAATGAATGAAATGAAATGAAATGAAATGAAATTTGTTTATTCCAGATTTTTTTTTACATCCATAGTATAGTAGGTATTTAAAAACAAAAGAATAAATTAAAATTAAAATTAAAATTAAAATTACGAAAATTTAAGTTAAGATAGATCTGGCTAAATCGATATTAATTTGTGCATTACAAGAAGTAGGTACATAGAGTATAGTTAGGTAAGATCGGATACGGGGAAGACCGTATCACTCAAATATTTCCTTAAATAGGTGAGACATTGCAACCACCGGGTGCCAGAGATCGGTGCGGGGTGAATTGCTCTTGTAAACCGTGGCTAACACTAAAAATATGACCTATTTTTGGGAGATATTTGAGTCATACGATCTTCCCCCTTATCCGGTCTTACCTGACTATACTCTAGTTATTAATATTTTTAATTATATGAAAGTTAATGTGTAAGTAAATTAATATGTTAGCTACTCCTACCGCAGTACCTACTGAAATATTGCAATGAAACTTGGTATGCAGATAGCTAGGGAGCTAGATTAACACATAGGCTTACACATAATAACATACACACGTTGTATCCTGATATTTCCGCGGGATCAGGACTTATGCAGGTGTACATAATTCGGACCCCGGGCTCACGAGAGAGATGCAACCGGGAACAACACTCGTATGATGATGACATAATCAATTCAGATTAAGTAGGTACTTTCAAACAAAACAAAGTAAGAAGTAGATGGTTAAAATAATAAAGAGGAAATTATTTATTTATTTATTTATTAAAGTTGATCAAGAGTATTATTCAGCTTACAAAGGGTTTTGGAAAAAAAAAAAAATATCCTATTTCCCATCAGACCTGTACCTACTATAACACAAGAATAATCGAAATCCTCATTATTTTTATCATTTGTCACTTTCCATCTGGTGAGATAGGTAGAAAAAAATATTTTGATTAAAATGAACCTAATTGAGTCCATTGACTTCTGATGCATTGTGCAATATTCATGTACATCGCGACGTGATTTCCCAACAGTTGCAAATATTGAGGTCGTAATAAATATAAAGGTACCTACTTGTTATACCTACTTAACTACCTATGTATGTATATTACCTAGATAGATATTTTTATTATAATAAATTAGTATTTTAGGTTTTCGCAATTTAAAATAATAATAAAACAATTTAACGTTTTTGATGTGATTGGTACCTACTCTATCAAATTATTTGAAACTGTAAACTACAAAGCATCAAGCAAGTGAAGATTTTTGAATGCGTATTTTTCTTTAAACTTTGTAGACTTTGTAGATGCTTTCTAGATACAAAGCATCTACAAAGTCTTATCTCTCTTGATTTGTTCATGGAATCGGGACATTGCCTTTGTGATTGAAACTGATAAGCTGATTAAGCAAATAACGTAATGATATTTGTTTTAGGTATTCAAAATAAACAGACGGACAGACGGACAGACGGACAGACAGACAGACAGACAGCGAAGTCTCAGTAATAGGGTTTCGTTTTTACCCTTTGGGTAAGGAACCCTAAAAAAGAAGGGGTTTAGAATTTTCCTGTTTTTTTTTAAATAATAATTAATTAATATATAATAATGATAATTGTTCAAAATCCGTCCCGGGGACGCCAGTTTGCATCAGGCGCTGTAGCTTGAGCTAGCAATAGATATGCTAGTCATGCTTTTTTTTGTTTACTTCTTTCAAGATTTTTTTCTCTTTTTCATGTACCCTAGGTCTTCCTTGTTTATTCTGTCCATTTCGCTCAATCTTCCTATTTTTGAGTCAGTAGAAATCAAGCGACTGCGGGGCCAGATTGATGTAGTCGTAGTCTAGCAGGTTTTTTAAGCAGTAGTTACACAGCCTGATCTGTCGGCTGTCCACAACTACACATCTCACATCTAAAGAAATTCATGTAGGTACACATCGACATTTTGGTTAGATGTGGGCTGTAGGTGTGGACTAAGGAAACTTGCAAGTCTGATGTTAAACCGACAGACTGCTTTAATCATGCCTATCCAGGGTCCACATCCGGTTTTGTATATTCATATAAGTCCTATATCATACAATATTTGAGTTGGTAGGTACTACCTACCTACATGAAACGGTATCAAACAAGTATCAAATAACCAAGTTCCTAAGTACAAATACTTTCTACATAATTCAAAGCGCAACATTGTTGCTTTCCTGTTTACATTAGTCTAAGATCAATTTATGGAGCGATTAGGTTACAATGCTTAATTGCTTGATTCATTTATGTATGTACCTCACTGACCTGAATTATATGGACAGGAGGTCTCGCACTGAATTTTGTGTGACCGTCTCCAGAAGTATTAGTTCCATGGACACTTTCAATAGAAAACGTGCGACAACAGCGCAACATGGCGCAGATCAAATCGGCACAAAGATCTAATTCCATTTTGTATGGTATAGCAATTCCAGCGTTCTTGAATAGTTTCATTTCAGTGATGTACCCCAACCTACTATATAAAAACACTTTGGATCATCTGGATTATTTTGTCGTCCAGGATCAGAAGTTTTAATATGTGGTTTGGGAACGCGCCATCCGATGAGAAAAAACCACAAGAAATTCATTGGGGTTTAGTTATATTGTGTAAAATTAAAATCTTCATATCATACAAATTTTATTTAACTGTAGGTATATTACATACGTTTTACAACAAACTTGTATTCATTCATCTGTGTTTGTGATTAGTATGGTATAGTTTATATTATGTTTTCTACCTACTTAGGTACTATCTATACTTCTAAACTAATATTATAAAGAGGTAAGATTTGTATTTTGTGTGTGTCTGTGTCTGTATGTTTGTTATAAATAAACTTAAAAACTACAGGACCGCTTTCAAAAATTCTTTCACGATAAGAAAGCTACATTCACCCTAAGTAACATAGGCTACTTTTGATCCTGATTTTCCCACGGGATCGGGACTTACGCGGGTGAAACTGCGGGACGCAGCTATCTTAAATAAGTAAAAGGAAACATTTCACTAAACTTATTCTATGAAATAGAAAAATTACAATAAATCCAATAACTCATCAAATTGATTTTTATTTCTTAAAGTGTTTCCTACGCTCAAAAAACTAACTATAATTAAATATTGACTAATATTGATTATTATTTTTTTGTCTAAATCTTTAAACAAAATAAAACTACCTCCTTTACTTTAACTCTTAGATAGTAGATACAGAAGCTGCTGTAGTTAAGTTCAAACAAAAAATCCTCTTAATTATTTTAAACATAAGGAACCGAAGCTGAAGGCTCCGTATAAAAGACTCCGGGAAAACCGGCGGCGGAAAACGAGGGGCGTGCCCTCACAGACCACGCCCCTCTAGACAGAGACGAGCGACGCACCGCCTACCAACCTCAACGAACACAAACACCATTTACCTCTCTCCAACTCCCACATTTACCTTAACTCCAAAGACACAAGGTCTACAATCCTACAAACATTAGTTTCACACCGTACAAGGTTAAACGTGTCCAGTAGTACAACCTAAGTACAACCAGCTCCATCCTCTTGGTCTCTTATTACGGCACTATAGATGTACATAGGTCGTGGCTGTCATGCAAATGGAGGCCTGTTAATGAAGTCGAGGAGAATTATGGCCATTGTTATAGCGGGCCGGTTCAGTAATGGCCCATTTTGTAGGCGTATATCATAATAATATATGGGACAATTATTTCTACTATGCCATTGGACTGCATTTCTGACCAGAGATTTATAGAACGTTTATGTAAATATAGTTTTACATAAGTTACGATGGCTTTCTCAGCACTCGCTGTTCTATGTAGCTAAGCCACTCTGTAATATTGCTTGTCTTGTATTTACAGATTACATCCATGTCTTATTTGCATACATAACAGTAAAGACTTCTAAATTACTGATAGGAAAAAGATGGATCGGTCATTGTCTTTATCTTGGAGCAAAAAAAATCGAGGTCAAATTTGTACGAAAAGTATCTACCTAAATGACCTCCCTGTGGTCTTCTCGCGACACGGCCGGTGTTTTTTGCCGAAGTGTCGTAGAGGTAATTAAAATCAAAGTAATCTATAACGCGATCTAGATCCGTAGTTCTAATATTAATGATTTTAATGATCGTGTAAGTTTAAAAAGTGACTTTCATAAAGTTAGAAGTAATTGGAAGAAGGCTTGTAAGTTGCAGCCGGTGCAGCCACTATGAAATGCAGGTTCGACACTCGTTCCATTGTAGTTTTCTTAAATGTTAGGTGAACATGTTACATTTTAGACCATCTAGTGAAATACCTAATGAACGTTGAAGTATAAAATTCATTAATGTCTTTGTCATGGAAAATGTGGAAAATTGTCCAGTAGGTTAGGTGTGTCCAACCAATAAGGTTCAGCACTTGATATCTGTACAAGTTCTTTTGAACGCATGGAACAGGTAGATATACAGGATGTTGGGAGTTTTGGAGCAGCTGCTTATATTCGTTGTTCTACACGTCTAGGCGAACAACGTTTTATACTTTTGGAAATTCGTAGAAGTTTCATAAAATTTTGAACTTAAAGTTTACTTAAAAATCAATTATTTGTTGAGTTTGAGGTCATTGATCTTAATTTGTAACCTTTATTAAGTTTGGATTTCTACAATTGAAACATTAATTGTCTTTCTTTTAAAAATAACTATTTTTCAGTAAAATATGAACGTCAGCATTTAAAACATTATCGAATAAAAAAACAAGTAAAAAGTTTGCCTGGAGGTGTAGAACAACATAATATACCTAAGCAGCTGTCCCAAAAAACTGCAACATCATGTACCTATAGCTTATAAGTATAACAGATAAACAATCATACTGTATTCTATTGTGTGTGTTTTGTTTTTGGAGCAAAAAATGGTTAATTCCAAATCCCGCCAACTTACCTACGACACTAACAATCAACTATCGAACCCACTTAGACTAGACAACACACAGTAGGTATACGAGTATAACTAGGTACGTTAGGATGAATGCACGAAGATCGTGGCGTCACCGTCAGGGAGCGATGTCCGGAGCCAGGAGTGCTGAGGCGGCGCTCGCGATGTGATGAGCCAGCGCTGTGCCCGCAACGCGGCACATTTTTACACTGGCAAGGTCTTGTGACGTCAGTTACCTACTTTCCGTTTTCAGAGGTAGGTTACACTATGTTATTTGAAATGTTTACTTAATTATTTAGGCTATGGTTAGGTATGTGGCTCTTGATTGCATCTGTCTAGACCTATATTTTGTGAACATCGGTATTTTCGTCGGAATTAAAATAAGTTTTTTAAACTGGTGAAATAAACGATTTTAAACTCACATGGTTTGCACTAAAAATATGATTGGATAACCGGATTTTTACCATCACCTCGATATCTTGAGCTCCGTATAAAACAAATTGTTAAAGTTAAGTTCCTAGATAAGTATTTTTCACGAAACTCAAAAACAAATTTACATAATTTATTTTAACTTTAAAGTGTTTTCTACACTTGGATAACTAGTTTTTGCTTGGCGGAATTGGATAGCGCTGTAAAATTGTTTTGTAAGGTTGCAACTTCAAGTTTACCTAACAAAGTTTTTGGGTTGGGTGCAAAGTTTTTGAAAACATTTTTTCAAAAAACTAAATTGAAACATGGTAAATATTTCTATATTTAATTGTATTTGTAGGAACCATAAGCTTGGTTCCCATAGTTTGTGCACATGTATCAAAAATTGGAAAAACTAACTTAGTTTCGTCGGTGAGGAACGTCCGGCCTTTAGACTCTTCAGTTTCGAAATCATAAAACTGTTATAGGAGTAGTCAATAAACAGTTGTATGAACTGTTACATTCCCATCTTTTCCTGTAGGTGTCGTAAAAGGCGATTAAGGAATCTAGGTGAGACTAGCGAACCTGAAGTTCTCTAAGCGGATAAACTGCTTGGTCCCAAGGAAGCTTGGTGTCTGGCAGGCGGGCGGCAGTAAAAATATTACCAAATCTATTTGCAGTTGGTTTGGTTAATTCAGACTTATCTACTTAATTGACGCCAAATAATTTGGGATAAGGTCAAGAAGAAGGATTATAGATAATCTAAGAATGATCCATGACTTTATACTTTAAAAAAAAACAAACTACTTGATTTGTTAACATAGTTACATTTTACCGGGTTTTAATTTCCTTGCTCTTCCTCGGACTTTTACTTGATTATTATTTAACAACAACTGAACCATACTTAAAGCAAATAAATCTTTGAATCTTTATGAACCATGTTACAGCAATGGTATAAATCGCGAAGATATAAAAATATGGGGGGTTGTGTATAATACGCGATTACGACCCGTTACCGACGGTAAAATGTAACTAAGCACTTTTAGCCACAAGGCATGCAACATTTTTGTTAACATTTCAGTTGTGCTAGGCTAAACTTATGTTAAATAGAAATATGTGGGTACAATAAACTTCAACATAATGATGATATTATTATGCCTACAATAATGAGAAAGACCTAGGCACTAACCTACAACTAAAATTTCATTAGCGTCAAGATGGCGGGACCATCTCTCTGATATTAAAACTTTATATTGTAAGATTTAGTACTAAATTGGTAATATTTAGTACCTCAGTTAAAAAAATTAGTACCTCTTTAGTTTAAAAGATATTCACGAAAAACCCTGGTCCCGCCATTTTGACGTCAAGATGGCGGGACCAAAAAGAAAACGAACTCGGAGCTAATAATCACTTATGCACATATTTAGTACTTAATTGGTACCTCCCAAAACTGTAGTTAAACTGTGGATTATGTCGGGGAAAACAAATTGGCAGACAAAAAAGCCTGGTCCCGCCATCTTGACGCTTTGAGATTTTCTGAAATATCATATTTACGCAAGTAATTTCCTACCGGTGAATGTTTGTAGATTTTGTACTTATTTGGTACCTACGGAAAATGCTTCTTAAACCAATATTTACCTTATACTTTAATAGATATAAGCATTTTAATTCTACACAAAGTGTTTCAGCGAGGATAAATAATCCTAAAATGTACTCGATTCAGTCAGACTCTAGAATGATGTAAGGTCAATTCGCCGAATTCCGTCATAGGGGTCATTAGGGGTATCTCCGTCCACCTTTCGATTAAGGGCTTTTATGTTTTTCGCGCCTATCTTTGTGTGTTTGTAATATTCTTTATTCCCTCGTATCTTCTAAACCACTCAAAGGATTGCTTTAATTAGGGTATCGTTCTTAGATAGGTGACATAAAATAAAATTCAAAATGGCGACCAACATGCGCCATTTTGTAATAAAGAAAGAAAATAAAGTAGACAGACTATATAGAGTGGAGTAATCCTTTTTTTAAGTCTATAATCATTTTTCATTTGATATTATGATTTAGGATCTATTACGATTTAAAGTTGTTTAGCAATCGTTCATACTGAGACTACCGCAACCTACTCAATAATCCTCAAATAATAAGTCCCTCGATGAAATTATTGCGATGAAGATGATGATTGCGATTATAATACAATGAGGAGGAACACTAACTTTTTATCCCGGCAGAGGGCGTTAGTCGAATGATCTTAGATTTGAATTAAGAACTGTCAAACAGGTGTTTTTTTACAACTCTCGGCGCCAAATTGGCCATATCAGTCTCAGACCGAAAGAAAAAAAAAATCGGTGTTTTCATTCGTGGGGGACCATAAAAAAAAAAGATCATCCGATCTGGCATCGCCATCTGCTCACAGCTTTGCGTGTGCCACCCCATTGATATAATTAACCGTCGTAGGTATATTACCTAATGCTGACAAAAAGTGTAAAAAATAAAAAATCAATAAAAATAAAAAAACCGTCTGCTAAAATAAACTTCAAATAAAAAAAACTTAAAAGTTAATTAAAACTGAAAAGTAAATAAAACAAGTCCAGTAGTTACGGAACATAGCTTGTTTAACAGTCGGGACCGTTGAATATCTAGAATCTAGCTAGACAAACCTTTTCAATAATGGGTCATGCATGCCTGACTGTTAAACTAACTATATTCTGTGACTACTGGACAAGTTTTATTTACTTTTCAGTTGTAATTAACTTTTTAGTTTTTATATAAAGTTTTTTTTTGTTGATTTATTTTGTTCCTTTTTTGTCGCTGGGGGTCATCCAATATTGAAAAAAAAACAAGTTTTAATCCAACGATCAGTAAAAAAAAGTCATCGAGTCGAGTGCAGTAGTAACCACATTTTAGTATACATACATAGTAACACACAGTAATGCAAATTTTTGTGAGATTGACTTAAAATTTGCGTGTTTTTGAATCGGAAATAATTATATATGATAGTTACATTTACGAATACGCGATTAAGACCCGGGAAAATGTAACTATGTTAACAAATGTGTGAATAAAAAACCCTATATGATTTTACATGAATTATTTTTGCAACGAAATACTTAGTTACTTAAAAATTTTAATGTCCCGACCTATCCCGTCTAACAATTTATGGAATGTCCGTTATAACTTATATGCTAGTATTGCCCCATTGCAGATCTTGTAAGCATTTTTGCCAGTAGGTAATCAATAAATTTACAGATTTACAACTTCATCTGGCAAAGTATAATTTTCTAACGGGATAAATTAAATGTTCACTTAGCCTAATAAACTCCAATGAATATTAATATTTTAGAAAAAAAATGGAATTAAAGATGATAAACAGAAAAAGTAGCGTATGATTGAGAATGAGAAATAAAGGTTTGAGTGGCTACAAAGGTATTTTTAAAACCCAACATAACTATAATGGCTATTATGACTATAACCGTGTTTGATTTCAATTTTTATAGAAACGAATAAATTAATGTGTAATTTTGCTCTAAGTGTTAAGAAACTATTGAAACTAATTTTAAATTGTTAAGAATGTTAAATTTAAGTCTAAATTTAATTCTATTTTATGGATTAATTATTATTTGCTACCTAACTAATAAACATTGAACACCCGTCTTGAAAAATATGGCGAACTTACCCCATTTCGTAGTTTACGTGCAATAAGTTGTAAATGCTACCTTATATTATCTAGGGCATTGAAGCATAATATTAGTTTAGCCATGATTTTTACATTTAAAATAAATATATTTTCTCTTAAAACCGAGCTACTTCTATGTAAAACAACTCCATGACGAACTTACCCCAAAACCGAGGGAAATAACGTCAAATCGTCATTTAAAAATAGGTGTATAAATCCTAACATATGGAGAAGGCAATTATAAAGACATTTCCGATTTGAAGAATAACAATAACCTTCCTTCGGCAGTCGGGTAAAAACTACATTTAAGATAAAAACCGGTTTGTGGCGATCGAAAGAATGAAACCGGAAAATAAACTATGGCGGACTTCGGCGAGTTGACCTTACCTACCAAAATAACGCCAAACTTTTTATTTCTAAGAGGTCCATATGAATGGCCAGTATCATTTGTCCAGCGGCGAGTGTCAGTTAGGCTAGTCATCTGAATTGTATGATCGCTTATACAACTCGGAGGACTAGTTTATTGGCGCCAACTGTATATGTATGAGGACGACCTTTAACTTTTACCTTTTTTTTAATTTTTTGGATTTTCTCTTTATTTCTCTTTAGTGAGATCTAACAATTTTCGTAGTTTTTTTTATTTATTTCGGTCTGAGACCGATATGGCCAATTTGGAACAGCCAGGGTCAAGTTTTAGAATATTTCAAGTTTATTCTTGTTATAGTTTTGGCGTCGTACATATTGTACATCTTGCCAGTATCAAGTATTTTGCATGAAATTAGCCCGATCGGGCCTATAGTTTCAAGTCAGGGGCTATGGTAAAGCGGTGGCAACTTTACTATAACCTTAAAGGATCTTCGGCGCGAAAGACGGAAAGTTTATGTTTAACACTCAATTT
This sequence comes from Idaea biselata, assembly GCA_958496205.1. Lineage (NCBI taxonomy): Eukaryota > Metazoa > Arthropoda > Insecta > Lepidoptera > Geometridae > Idaea > Idaea biselata. The sequence continues at coordinate 22,989,283 of OY292397.1, forward strand.
TGTTTTCACTACACTTGTGCACATTCACGGAACTAAATTGAATAAGATTCCACCAAAATTACACAATTTAACCGAGTTTACAACATAGTTTAACGAAAATAAAATTGGAGCACGACATGTTGTCTCCGCTTTCGCGCCGAAAGTCCTTTTCGTAGTTATAGATCAACCGGAAGTACCATATTTTAAGTGTTCGAAACAAAATCTATAGGGTACTTCCGGTTTACCTACATTTGTCAATGAGGTGGAACGCGCAAAGCTGTAAGCAGATGGCGCTCTAGTCGACTGAGCTTTTTTTTAAATTTTGTGGTCTCGCCTGTACTGTGAAGTCAAGTTGGAGTCTTTCTAGTGTTAAAATTATTAAAAAGGCGCTACATGACTTTTGGGAATATCCTTTTATTTTTGCCATCTGATGCACTACATTGAGGCATTTTATTTAAACATTAACTAAAACATAAATGAAAACGCCGAGAGTTGTGAAAATAAATACTATTTGACAGTTCTTATGTCAAACTTGATCAGTCGACTATCGCCATCTGCCGGGATAAAACGTTAGTGCTCCTCCCCATTATGGCGAAAAGTAAGGTCTTACAGTCTTACAGGGATTTTCAGAGCGTTTTCCCTCCCTGTTACAGGGCGATAGTACGATTTAAATTTTGGAATGTGGATATTTTAAAAAAGTTTCAATCAACAAAGAGTTCATATCACCGATGATGGGTGATAGACCGAGCAGGTTAAGCAACACTTGTGTCTGATAGGTGAGCGATGAGTGTTCAACCGTACAGGTAGTATATTTATAAAATGGAGGGTTTTGGTAGAAAATGGTAGGTTTGGGTAAAAACTGGTAAGGTTGCTAGAAATTGGTATTGTTGGAAAATGGTAGTTTTTGCTAGAAAATAGTAGGATGTAGTAGAAAATGGCAGATTTGGTAGAAAATGGCAGGTATTGATAGAAAATAGTAGCTTTTGTTGGAAAATGGTAGGTTTGGTAGAAAATGATAGGTATTAATAGAATTTGTCAGGTGTGAACAATGAAATAAAAAGTGAAAGTAAGTTACCTACTCATTTTGTCATAGAGGGTGATGAAAAGTGGAATGTTCACCTCGGGAGCAAAACACTATTTTTCGCTCGAGTGAGGTATTCTACTCTATTCTGCAGGATTCTACTCTAGAATCCTTCGCTCCTCTCTGGATTCAAAAACACTCTCACTGGAAAATAGTTTTTTCTCTGCTAGGTATACACAATCTACTATTTTTAAACTAGCGCATGACCCATTCCCTCGATGAGCAAGTCCGATTCAAAATAGTTGATACTGGCTATTCATATTGGCCATAATTTAGTCAAAGAAAACAAATATAGAAAAAAAAAGTTTGGCGGTATGTAGGTAGGTAGTAGGTACGCCTAGAGTCTGGATCGAGTACATTTTAGGATTATATTATCCTCGCTGAAACACTTTGTGTAGAATTAAAATGCTTATATCTATTAAAGTATAAGGTAAATATTGGTTTAAGAAGCATTTTCCGTAGGTACCAAATAAGTACAAAATCTACAAACATTCACCGGTAGGAAATTACTTGCGTAAATATGATATTTCAGAAAATCTCAAAGCGTCAAGATGGCGGGACCAGGCTTTTTTGTCTGCCAATTTGTTTTCCCCGACATAATCCACAGTTTAACTACAGTTTTGGGAGGTACCAATTAAGTACTAAATATGTGCATAAGTGATTATTAGCTCCGAGTTCGTTTTCTTTTTGGTCCCGCCATCTTGACGTCAAAATGGCGGGACCAGGGTTTTTCGTGAATATCTTTTAAACTAAAGAGGTACTAATTTTTTTAACTGAGGTACTAAATATTACCAATTTAGTACTAAATCTTACAATATAAAGTTTTAATATCAGAGAGATGGTCCCGCCATCTTGACGCTAATAAAATTTCTCAATTAGATATACCTCATCTCCGTTCAATCTTCTTCAAAAAGGGTCCAGCATTTATTATTGGTCTCCAACACCGCTCTCTGCTTGTAAAAGGGGAATCAGAAATTATTTTGATTTTTACACTACATTCTTGATTTAAGTTATATTTTTCGCGGGCGCGTTTTTACACGCGAGTCCCCTCGCGACCAAGACCATTGTAACATGGTGGAAATGTCGAGGTAAGAAAATAAGAAATACTTTTCATACGCGATGAAGACCCTGTATAATATAACTATGTTAAAAAATAGTGTAAATTCAAAAAAAATTTTGAGCGCGTAAGAAGCTGCGTTGAGCGTTGTAACAATGCTAAAAGTAATAAACACCACGCGATTCAAACCGAAAAATGTCTTTAATTTTAAGATTATTAGTTTATACTTTTGGTTTTAAGTACATTAAAATATTTATTAGCATTATAAATTATTGTTTTTAGAGAAGGAACACCTGTTTCCGTATAGTGCGTAGTAGAGTATAGTAGGAAAGGGCTGACGGAGAGCGGGGTGGAGCGAGGAGGTTGCTGAGCCAGCAGAAACGGGCAGGGTCGCGCCGGTCGATACGCTACTACTGGGTCGGCTGGGCCTCTTTCTTTGTTGCAATGTTTCTACGTAGCTTAGATGTTGCTGGTTTTACGTTGTTATTGTAAAAAATATCTTAAAATATAAATTATTATTTATGTACCTATACCTACCTAGATATATTTTAAAGGAGAAATACATCTTCAAAAATTCACTCGCGGCGAGGAATGAATTTTTGAAGATGTATTTTTCCTGCTCTTTGCTCTTCTTCTTCTTCTCTTCTTTCTAAGTGTGGTAAACATAAGAAATAATGTTTAAATGTATTTTTCCTGTAACATATTTCTAGTACTTAATTCTGCCGAGAGCAATTAAAGAAAACAAGAATCTGAAGTAGACCTATTAAAATAAAATAAAAAACATCATCTAGAAAAAGGAACACGGCAGTGGCACAAGATCAAACTCTTTTTCATTAGTAGCGGCACCGGCCAACGGATCGAAACACGGACAAGTCTCCTTGGCGCTACGACTTAGACCAGTAAAAATCCGCGGCCAAAGTCGCCCCTCCAATAAACCCATTTGGTCGCCTTTTACGACGACGGGCAGAGGGTACCGTAGATATATTCTTTTACAATTGGGCTACCAGGCCCAAGTTTTGATTCAAAAGGATTGAAACGTTACTAAAAAAATGTTTAGGTATGTACTTATACTTAGTGGAAAAGTTATTTAATTTCAGACTTTAATCTGACGTTTTGGTTCTTTGTAATTGTCCTTTTTTCTTCAGCAAAATGTGTCAAATCGTAGTCTACAATTAAAAAATGAAGTACAACAAGTAATTATTTTTAAGAAATCAAATGTACCTAATACTATCTGCTCTGTGTGTAATACCTAATTAAACTCACCGTATCAAATAAGTTACCTAACCATGGGAGTTGTCGAGTATGATATTGATATTACATACAGCTGATCATGCATCCTGACTCTGCGCTGACGGTGGAACCGCGATTGTTACAGGGTCGCGGCCATCGCATCGTGTTCTTAGGTTTTCGCGGTATCAACACTAAATTTTAATTTATTTCATTAAAATTTCGATCTTGCTGGATTATCGAGATCAAAGTATCGTATGTTACCCAGTACTCTCCATTACTTAAACTATCATCCAAATCAGTCGAGCCGTTTGACCGTGAAGAGGGAACAAACAAACAAATATATAAACAAAACAAATGTTGAATTTATTAAATTAGTGTGCATTAATAATCGACTCACAATAAAACTATTTTGTGGTACAGGGAACTACATATACATTTGCATTAAAAACTGACGTTTCGAGGACTTGACACTTTCCATAGTCTAATGGACGTCCTCAGTTTCATAGAATATTTAAAAAAAGTTTGACAAACATTGTTTACAGAAATAACAGCTAACCTATGCCTACGAAACCTACTACGCTACGACTACGAGCGGCGAGCCTCGTAGCTTCTTAAAAAAATAAAGTATAATGTACAATGTACATTAATACATTTTAATTCAATTCAAGTAATTTAATTTATTTGGCCATTCAGCGGGGAAATGCAGCCAGCATAATGGGTGCGGGCACTTTTGGCCGTAATGGACTAAGGCAATAAAAAAATTACCTTATATTTATAATGTTTACTTTAGTTTTTAGTGCAACACTTGGCGCAGTCATGACTTGGATGGGTGACCGAAAATTTGTGTGGCTAAAAATCATTTTCTCGAGTTCCTCCGTGCTTCGGAAGGCACGTTTTAAGCTCGTTAGGTCAAGTTAGAGGTCTTAGGGCGATCTGAAAACTATAACACTAGGTTAGCCACACCACTAAACGTAAAGAAGAAGAAGAAGAAGTGCACTTGACATTATACAATTGTTTTAAGAAATTGATTACGAATAAAGATATACATACATAAACTGAGAAACACTCTATTCGGCCTACATTCTAAGCTCCTGTGGTGCAGCGGTTAGACGCAGCGGAACAATGATCCACAGGTCGCAGGTTAAAATTCTGCGTGACCAACATTTCTCACAGTAATCTTAACTTATTTTTTAAATTTCTCGAAGTGTGAGTAACATTGAATCCTATTTATATTACAAAGGTAAAAGTTTGAGAGCGTGTGTGTGATTGCTGGTCCCTCACGCAAAAACCACTGTATGTAGATAGCTCCTAAGCTATCTACTTACTGACTTTCTGAAATAACATTTAGGCTACTTTATAACCCGATATACCCGCGGGATCGCACTTACGCGTGTGTTACCGCGTTCCGCGGGAGCATCTAGTTAAATATGTAAATGAATCAAATAATTCGATCGTGTAAGATGGTGAGTGTGCTAATATTTAGCTGATCGGGAGAGTCCTGACGCGGCGCTGACGAAGCCTGACGGAGCGCTAGCGGCGCAAAACCCGTCGGGGTCGAGCTGGCTGGCTATATGTTATTTAGCTTAGCTTTGGTAAACAATTACCTGTATTGTAAAAAAAAAGGTATTTAACTTCTTTATAAATATAAGTTACAGGAAGAAGAAGAATACAAAAAAAGAGATTTTTACGGTTTTCTTTTTGTATTGAGAGTCACGTATCAATTAGTCATCTTACGAGGACGAGGATTAGGTATATCTTAGGAAAGATGCAATTCTCGTCTCTTTTATGTAGGTATTTAATTTAGTTTAGTTAGTTTACCTTAATCATAGTTTTTTTAAGTTTTAGTTTTAATGTAGATAGCCTATCTCCTTGATAGGTGGGTGTACCTACATTTAATAGTTATCTTTATTCATAGAAATACTTGATCAAACATTTACTACAAAATGGTTTGAATGTATTCGCCAAATAATATCCATGAAGCAAAACTAACAGAACTGTGAAGTTAATGAGAAAACTCCATGAATAAATTAAAAGGATTATAATATCTATCTCTTCTTTAGTCATAACATAAAGTCGCTGTTTTCGTTGGTCTGTCTGCTAAATCGCACTACGCATATGATTTGGTTTTCTATAGATATCTAAGCATTATACTGACAATAAGTACTTACAGTAGGTAGGTAGGTAGGTAATGGTCATAGAGCTCCATGTATAATAATAGCGTGTAGATGGGTTATTAACAATAATAATTAAAATGGGATGGAGTGATTGCTAAATGACTAGAAGGAAGCAAGAAGAAGTGTAAGTCGTCTATTTCTTTCCGTTAATCGTATATCTTTTCCCGACGACGCGACCCCAAGATATGTTCATTTAAAATTGCATTTAAAGTGAGACGTAATTAATAGTAGATTGTATACCAAGGGAGAAAAGACTATTTTTACGGCGAGAGTGTTTTTTGAATCCAGAGAGGAGCGAGGGATTCTAGAGTAGAATCCCGAGCGTAGCGAGGGATTCTTTAGTAGAATCCTGAGCGAATCGAGAGATTCAAAGTATGTCACTCGAGCGAAAAATAGTGTTTGCTCCCGAGGTTAACATTCTACTTTTCATCACCCTCTATGAAAAAATGAGTAACGTACTTTGACCATTGTTCCCGTCTGACAGTAACTACCAATTTTTATCAAAACCTGCCTTCTTCTACCAAACTACCATTTTCTACCAAACCTACCATTTTCCATCAATAACTACCATTTTTTACTACATCCTACTATTTTCTACTAAAAACTGCCGATTCTACCAAAACTACCATTTTCCCCCAAACCTACCATTTTCTACCAAATCCTACCATTTTCTATGAATACCTGCCATTTTCTACCAAACCTACCTTTTTCTACCAAACCTACCATTTTTACTACATCCTACTATTTTCTACCAAAAACTACCATTTCTACCAAAAACTACCATTTACTACCAATACCTACCATTTTTCACCAAACCTACCAATTTCTACCAACGTTACCATTTCTTACCAAAACCTACCATTTTCTACCAAAACCCTCCATTTTACCAATATTCTACCTGTACGGTCGAACACCCATCGCTCACCTATCAGACACATGTGTTGCTTAACCTGCTCGGTCTATCACCTATCACTTACCTATCAGACACGCAGTACGGTGATAGGAACTCTTTGTTAATTAAACTTTTTTAAAAAATTCACATTCCAAATTCAAATCTCATTATTGCCCTGCTAACAGGGCAATAATGAGCTATGAAAATGCCTGCTAGGAACATCGCCAGCAAAGCGCTACTTCAGGCCCTGTTTACAGGGATTAGACTAGCTCTTTTCGAATAGATGGGATGAAAAATCTATTTCAATTCAAATATTTTTATTTCACTTCATAAAAAGACCACATTTTAGTTTATTCTACTCTACGGCATGGGTTCAAAAGTCGAGGCCCTCCGTAGAGATTTAATGTTGTCAATTTACTAAGTTGTTTACAACGAATACTAAACATTATTCTTTTGAGTTTGATGTTGCGCTTACCATAGGAACATATGGATCTAAAAGTTAAAAAGCCATAAAGTTAGAGTGTGTTAATAATTATGAGTATACCTATTAACCGAATGTTGCTTAATAAAATGTACCTAACTACAGTAGTGTCGATGTACCATCATAGGTAGGTACTTTATTTATAGTTTAATTGTTGAAGTTTTAAACTTGAGTTTCACAAGGATGACATTAAAGTATACTTCAACTGTACCCGTGCGAAACCGGGGCGGTTTGCCAGTGTTCTATAGAATGAGATGTAGTAGTAGGAGATGTATCCGCGAGAGTACCGAGCGACGACGAGGCAGGCACGGCGGGGTGCGCGCGGGTGCAGAGCGGGCGGGCTCAGATCGCTAACTAGGCACTATTGCCAATCGATAGGTCGTTACTTGTGCTGGCCGCCCGCCGTGGCGCGCTGGCCGGCACGCGCGACTCATCACTTTAGATGCTGCTACGTCAGGTCACTCTCCTTTTCTCGATGTCCTTCAAATTAGCTTTGTAGGTCAGGTTTTCGTCGGTCCACCTCCACGTGGTGTTGTTGACACTGTCCTGAGGTACCAACTCGCGACTTACGCAGGGACCATCTTGGAGATTTCTTCGTGGAATTGGTTAAGCATGTCTCTAATCAGAGGAGGTTTAATTGATCTTGCTTGATATGAACTAATGATATAAGTAACCACAAGATGCAGGTGGAAGGACCTATAGAATCAAAAATACTTAAGTAAGGAAAGATACTGCTCCAGCTGTATTTTATTCAGAAATGCTTCTAAAGAAACTTAAATTTAATGTAGCCTATTGTCTCGCTCTCGTGTGACATTCCACGTCAGCGAAAATGTGACAAAGCTATAGGTAGATTTCTTCTGGAGTACGTATCTACCTACATACCGATTTTAATTAACAAGCTGTTCTCTTCCAAAAAGCCCTGTATACTTTCGTATAGTAACAATCGTATAGAAAGATGTTTCTCCAGTTTAGTTATGTTACTTTTACTTACTAGCCAACACAGAGTTCTCGTAACAGATAATATATAACCAAGAGCATTATTACCATCGAACGATCCAGCTAATCTTATCGATGGGTTCATGGAAATGACCTGTGGTGACATAAATAAGTAGCAGACTGCTTATTCAGCTAACTTTCACTTCGCGCTAAGCGGAGGGTATGAATGACATCAATAACATAATGAACGGATGTGAACTTACTTACTGGAAGTAGCATGATAGATACCTATTGATTTCAATGAGAATGTCCAAAAATTTGTATTTATTTACCTTGGAACTTTTAAAAACCTAGTATGGATAGCTACTCTACATTTTAACGAAAAATGTTATATCGTTCGTCCAATTGAAAATTTTTCGAGATACTCTGGGAATAACCCGAATTTCCTACTTCGGTGTAATTTTTTTTAAATTTTCGGACCTCCGAAATTATCGGACGAAGAAAGCAGATACTCCAATTTTTACAGTACCTACCCTACATAAGCCCAGTTGAATTTGAACCCACACCCTTCGGTGCATTACCGACTCTGCTATGGGAGACATTTGATTGAAATTTGAAAGGGCGTTCTTAAAAAGAACTTGTGGTAAAGGTACTTAAAAAAATAATTTTAGTTATTGGACCTACCTATGTTGATTTCCTACCAATCCATTTCAGTCATCATCATAGTTAACACCCCAATACTTCTTGAACAATGCTAGGCACCTACCTACGCATAATATGTATATCAAACTTATCATTACAGTTGTAAATTTTTCTCAAATATTGACTAGTGCGCTACGCGACGGGTGGTTTGTGGAAAGGGTGATTCCACTGTTTACCTATGCAAAATCTTGACGAGTACATTTTACATTCGTCTTCCCGCATGTGTTTTATATTCGTTTACTTCGGTCGGTCGAGCTCGTAATCGGCGCGCTGTTTGCGAGGGGAACTCTGCTGATCCCCGCAAATATATGTCGTAAGATTTAATAGACATGTAATGGATATCTGGATGACGTTTTAAGGATTTGTGCAAACCGAATATGTCATTCCGCTTCCATCGTTATTGGAATTTTATTTGTCGGATTTTTGGATCAAGTTCTTTCTTGACAATAACCATTTCCTAAAAGTCCTCCGTCATTGTTATATTGTATGATTGTTTTTCCTTTCTTTATCCTTGTACTTATTCGGTTTATGTGCTCTAGTTATACTATAAGTACGTAGGTGTATCCTATCTACTTTTTGACCAGTTGAATCTAATGTCGCTAAGGAAAGTACCCAATTAGTTTTAATGCGTCTACTCGAATATCGTTTATATAGAATTGGTATAACATAATGTCAAGTTTAGAAGGCATTAAGAAATCCGTCGTGTGTCGATTGAAGGCTTCAATACGTGCATGAGTTAAGCATAATTTAAGTGAATTACAGTACCCTTGAGGGCTGTCGGCAGCGACACCCCGCGTTTCTCTAGCCTTGGTTAACGCGTCGCGGGAGTTAGGCATCAAAGACACTGCTTTATCATGCTGCTCGAAAATATGGAGGAAGGAACTCTTTTGTGTCTGCAGATTTTATGTTATCGAGTGCATAATTTGATAATTTATATTTATGCCTACCTAAGTCCTAATATATAATTAAATAGATGAGACCTATAAGAGTGATGTGATAACTCCTATCTGCAATAGTGTTTAGGGATCAACTAGTTATAAAAAAACAGATGATTAAGTGAAAAAAAAATGAAGTCTCTGATACCAATATCTCGAAAAAAAAATCATCTCCATATTTGTGAGTGGTATGCAAGTGAGCGAGTGAGGCGCGGGCGCGACGGCGCGTGATCCCACCGAGTGGCGCCGCAGGGAGTCGCTTGCCACAAACGCGATTGTGGACAAACGAACCGACAAATATTCTGTTATAGGCGCACCTGTCGGCTGCTTTGTTATACCATACGCCTTCGATCACATACTTTTTCAAATTTAAAACCGAAGTCAAATTTCTAACAATTTTTTGCTTTTGAAAAAGTGCTTTCAAAATTAAAGTACCCGGCGTGCGTGACTCGAACCCGCGACTACTGGTATTCCGTTTCAGCGCGATAGGTATTATATATTCTGTGGCGATAGCCGCTATGCCACGGGTAATCCTTTCGCCAAGAAGAAATTAAAAAAGCATCTTCTCATCTTCAAAGGTAGTTAAGTACCTAGGTAATATACCTATAGTTTGGTGGCTAGTATGCTAATACCGTATAGGTATGTACATTTATTTGTACCTATCATAGTTTTTACGATTCAATCTGTAGGTATTACAAAAAGTGAGCTGATCAAAGCTGCCGAAGTTAAACAACTTGAAAGTAAATCAAAACAAGCGATCGAATTCGTATAGTTGGAGATAGTCACAATAGAGTCCTTTATGGGCCTAGCCGTACCAAACAATAATATTATTGTTATAAAGATAGAGTTTTAAATGTTGTAATGAGGATTTAGAACTGGACAGATACATGCAACTAAGTGGTATGTGGCTCACGAAGCTCAGTTGGTTAGGGCGTCCGGAGTACCACCTACAAGAAGATTGATCTTATACTAGTAAATGTCTTGCGTACCTATCGAAAAGTGAAATTTAAGTATGACAACCAAAGCCAAGGTAAACTTCGTAAAGTTTTTAGTATTCTTCTTCTTTTCGAGTGAATTCCGCGTCCCAAAGGAACTCAAACATTGTATCCCGTCCAATACACGATCCCGATCCCGTCCCGTCGTATGTAGGTAAAGTAACTAAAAAGTACTTACGCAATTACATAAGCTGCGATCGTTCAACATCAGCTGCCGGAATACCGACACAGAAATTGTCACGTCATGCATTTAGTTTGTATGTCGCCAAGTACCCTAATTATTGCTTTACCTACGTTTCTACACGTGTTACATATAGGTACACTTAGTAGGTACCTACCTACTACATCTAATATATAAAAATAATTAACGAATATATAGTTATACCTACCATATAGCTTTACTTTTGCCGTCGTCTGATTTCACATGAGAATCCCAACTACATTATTATCTACAGATTAGTGGTAGGTAGCTAAGTTACTCACATAACTTGGTAGCCACTTACAGAATAACCATAGGTAGTTAGTAGAGGTACCTATTGCGTACTTTATTAAGTTTTTAAATAATGGATAACTTAAAAGCTTATCGGTCACGCTTCTAAGTAGTCGAAGTAACAGGATGTGCTTGCAATATGATCCCATAGTTCAACTTAGTTGCAGAGTCTATACCGTCCCATAACTTTTATATACCTACCTAAAGAACGCTCCCTACTACTTGTACCTACTTTATATTTTACTGTTGCCTGCCTGGCCCAAGAGAAATGAATCGAAGGCGCGGTTTTTGTGAAATGTAGATTTCTATCCACTTGACAAATATGACAAAATCCGCCGGAACGGGATTTAAGCGATATCCACCGCCAATTAAACTAAGTTAGATCAGAAACACAGGTCAAGATCACGTTGAAGATAATCATTTTTAATAATTACCTCGACGTTTCGGCAAACAAGTCACGTGTCGGAAAAACTTGTAAGTTTAAAAAGTGGCTAAGTTAGCTTAGCTTAACTAGGTCATGTGTAGGATGGGGTTACTTAATTAACATAAGCACAGACTTAAGGTACAAATAATACGTATTTGTAGGTAGATTAGAAACAGGGTTACAACTGTCACACGTAGGTACCGCATCGGTACATTGTATCGGATCGTATTCATTAAACAATGTCGGCGGATCAGGTTCCACTCGCTCAAGGTTGAAGTTTCATAACATTGACACCATTGGAATCCTTCCACATGTGACTGACTTACTAAATATGTAACTTAGGAAAGTGAAGTAAACAAACAAAAACTAGGCTTGTGTTGTGGTGACCGGATAAAGTATACAATATTTACCTGTTTCGTTTTTTAGTACTGAAATACTTACTTACGTATTATTTTAAATCTCAGCAACATTGTTTAAAATTACTCACTTACAAATTAAAATTATTCGAAAGTTCCTATAAGAATGGTACCCAAATACCCATTTATAGACTTATTGAACAGAAATACCTATTCGTTGGCCAAAGCAGTAGCCTGCCCTATGGTCAGCAAAGACTATTAATAATTTTGAAATATTTTAGTTAGAATCTAAAGCTTCTCGCGGGTTTATGCCCATGAGAAGCTTTAGCGAAGCAGAAATATGTAGGTACCTATACATCCACAATAGTACCTACCTACCTATATTTCCGCCGTTTGGCAATCTCAATAATTATTCCCGGCGGGAATCGAGGATCGTCAAAATAACTAACAAGCTTCGATATATCTATACCACTGAAATGAAACTATACAAGTACGCTGGAATTGCTATACCATACAAAATTACATTAGATCTTTGTGCCGATTTTGATTTTCGCCATGTTGTGCTGTTGTCGCGCGTTTTCTATTGAAAGTTATGGTGACCGTCTCCGGAACTATTAGTTCCATGGACGGTCACCATCACTTTCAATAGAAAACGTGCGACAACAGCGCAACATAGCACAATTCAAATAGGCACAAAATTCAGTGCGAGACCGCCTGTCCACATAATTCAGGTCTTGATCTATATGCATAATAAAATAATAGCTATATGGTTAGTATCAAAAGACGATGACCATGTTCAGATTTCCAAAATTTGCTAGTACACACAATTTAATTTTATTGTCGGAGTGTCAAAACGTGACAGACTTTCTTTCATAAATAAAAGAGAAGATGGAGAGTTATTTTCAGAATATTTATCCCGTTTTGACACCCCACAATTATTGTGATGTATTCTGAAAAGCTGAATGTGGTCATCGACTTTTGATGCTAACTGTACCTACTTATGAAGGTACCTAAGTTATTTAATTTTACCCCGTTATTTATAAAAATGTATAAACGACGATTAACAGATGATTAAGTTATGTAACGTACGTCTCTGTCTGACAAATTTGAAACTTCATATCACCGTGAAGGACAAATGATACATAGTTTATGCAGCTGTTAACTGGCGTTTATAGGTAAGAGGGTTAAACTTTAGACGAGCTTAAAGCTTAATTATGCTGCTTGTTTAAAAAGTAAATGCTACTTTATAAATGCTACAGTTCGTGTCGCGATAGATAGAAATGAAACAATCGTTCAATCAGCGTGTGGTCAGAGCAGAGGGGTTACTACCTCAGTAATAGATGGCAAGGTTAAACGGTGGTTAAAAGCGCGTTAAATGTCGCCGCACAAAACGCAAAACAATCGAACTCTAATGATGCAGGTATTGATGATCGAGATTGAATGCGCTGCAGACGTCTATTATACTCCTATATATTATCTTCCTGAATGTTATCTAGGTTTATTTTCCATACCTATTGAGGTATAGGAAAAGGAGAATGATATTGTTTAGTAGGTAAGAATAAGATCGATAAATTGAGTTATAGTAGGCACATTTAATTTGTCCCGTTTTGAACATTTCCAATGAGACGAGATTAAAATAATTCCTATTTACTTACTCTTCTTCTTATCGTATAGTGGTGTTGCGCACCTGGTGTTAGAATTTTCAGGTCGCCCTAAGGCCTCTAATTTGACCTAACGACTGCTATCTGAGATAACAACCGGGACCAACGCAAACGTTTTTTTTTGCCACGCAAATTATCTGTCATCCATCCAAGTAAGCGTACGCATCGGTTCAGCGGTTTTAGCGTGAAGGACCAACAAATACACATAAGTACACTTAAACACAAACTTTCATGAAATATTTTACAAGGAGAAATACATCATCAAAAAATCCTCCCATGAAATCCATTTCCACATAATTCATGGAAATAACCAGTAAGAACAAGTGTATCTTCTTACTGGTTATTTCCATGAATTATGTGGAAATGGATTTCATGGGAGGATTTTTGATGATGTATTTCTCCTTGTAAAATATTTCAAGTAAAAATGCCTTGAGCAATAAAAACATAAGAAATATCACAAACTTTCAGCTTTATAATATTAGTAGGATAGGGAAGGAGGATGTTAATTTATTATCTATTTGGACAACGAAAATTGTCGGGTACAAAATAAGATAAATATGGTTAGATTGATACCTACATCATTAACAAACTTAAAACGTGCTTAAAGATGTTTACTTTATTAATAAAATAATATTGATGTACATTTTTGTAATAACTGCTAAAAATATTAGGTAAGTGTGTCTACAAGGGCATTCACCCGAACGAGACTGCACGACTTTATTAATACCTATTGTTTAAGAATAACAGTTATTGAAAAATAATCACGTTTGTTGTATGGAAATCCCACTCAAATATTTATTTTATTCTGTTTTAGCAGCAATAGATCTATACTTATATCATCTGTTAATATTTCAGCTGTCTAGTTATCAGGGCTAAAATACAGACTGATGACAGACAGACAGACCGACACAGAGTTACGGAGTCTTAGTAAGAGGGTCCTTTGGACCTTTTGGGTACGGAATCCTAAAAAAACCAATGATTTGCTTTCGTAGAGGTGCTACGGCACGACAGTTATCCCATTTTCCAAAAGTGTATCTTAATTATTGAAGAGTTAAATCCATACTTAGCCGAGTTTCACAATTACCGGGGTCCAGTAGATTGTACCTACCTTGAGTCTAGTTGCAAATAAAATAAAGCCTCGGTGATATATTCTCCTAGCACTCACAGTTCGTGTACAACGCTACCGCGCTACCTTTAGCAGTAAAATAGCATTTTTTTACAATTATTCAGTTTAATCTGCTACTGCTGTCCTATTGATAAGCAGGAAATTAGTGTAATTTTCATCGCTCGGATGAGAGAGAGAGAGAGAGTGTAATTTTCATCGCTCGGATGAGAGAGAGAGAGAGAGAGTGTAATTTTCATCGCTCGGATGAGAGAGAGTGTAATTTTCATCGCTCGGATGAGAGAGAGAGAGAGAGTGTAATTTTCATCGCTCGGATGAGAGAGAGAGAGATAGTGAAATTTTCATCGCTCGGATGAGAGAGAGAGAGAGAGTGTAATTTTCATCGCTCGGATGAGAGAGAGAGAGAGTGTAATTTTCATCGCTCGGATGAGAGAGAGAGAGAGAGTGTAATTTTCATCGCTCGGATGAGAGAGAGAGAGAGAGAGTGTAATTTTCATCGCTCGGATGAGAGAGAGAGAGAGAGAGAGTGTAATTTTCATCGCTCGGATGAGAGAGAGAGAGAGTGTAATTTTCATCGCTCGGATGAGAGAGAGAGAGAGAGAGTGTAATTTTCATCGCTCGGATGAGAGAGAGAGAGAGAGAGTGTAATTTTCATCGCTCGGATGAGAGAGAGAGAGAGTGTAATTTTCATCGCTCGGATGAGAGAGAGAGAGAGTGTAATTTTCATCGCTCGGATGAGAGAGAGAGAGAGTGTAATTTTCATCGCTCGGATGAGAGAGAGAGAGAGAGTGTAATTTTCATCGCTCGGATGAGAGAGAGAGAGAGTGTAATTTTCATCGCTCGGATGAGAGAGAGAGAGAGAGAGTGTAATTTTCATCGCTCGGATGAGAGAGAGAGAGAGAGAGTGTAATTTTCATCGCTCGGATGAGAGAGAGAGAGAGAGAGAGTGTAATTTTCATCGCTCGGATGAGAGAGAGAGAGAGAGTGTAATTTTCATCGCTCGGATGAGAGAGAGAGAGAGAGTGTAATTTTCATCGCTCGGATGAGAGAGAGAGAGAGAGTGTAATTTTCATCGCTCGGATGAGAGAGAGAGAGTGTAATTTTCATCGCTCGGATGAGAGAGAGAGAGAGAGAGTGTAATTTTCATCGCTCGGATGAGAGAGAGAGAGAGAGTGTAATTTTCATCGCTCGGATGAGAGTAGGGCATGCAATATCGGAAGGTTTTCAATCCCGGGACGATATCGATATTAAGAGCTCAATGCCGGGATCCCGGGATTGATACTGAGATTTTAGATAACGTTAAAAAGGCGAATTTAATACAATAAAAATGTGTTAAAACCATGTTAAATCTAAAATATTTAATATATTTAAGACTCTAGTGGTTTCATTATGTAAATAAATGGGCCGAGGGCCGTCCACCCCATCATTTTGGAAATTTGGAGGACAAATAGCCTAAACCCGAAAGTGTCTAAACTTTCGCACCAAATTCTAGGCGCACCACTAAAATGATGTTAGCAGAAAAATTTTGCATGCGAGCTTGTATAAAAAATACTTGTCTTAAAAATTGCAATGAATCACGTTACTTTTATTGTTTTAAACATTTTACCAATTCCCTACGCTTCTAAATCTTTACAGATCTCTTCCTCAGGGATAGACTAATTTGGGTTTAATTTTAATAGTTCTATTCAATCATTCCATGAGGAAAAATAAAGCTAAAAACTTCAATTTATACCCAAATAGTAAATTGCTCAAATCTCGATATCGGATCACTCAATCCCGGGATTATAATATCGAACTTTTGCGTCCGAGATCCCGGGATTACGATATCCCGGGATTCCGGGATTCATGCCCTAGATGAGAGAGAGAGAGAGAGTGTAATTTTCATCGCTCGGATGAGAGAGAGAGAGAGAGTGTAATTTTCATCGCTCGGATGAGAGAGAGAGAGAGAGTGTAATTTTCATCGCTCGGATGAGAGAGAGAGAGAGAGAGTGTAATTTTCATCGCTCGGATGAGAGAGAGAGAGAGAATGTAATTTTCGTTTAGGCCGGGCATACTTTGGATACGTTTTCGTCGGAAACCATTCGTGCACTAACGTACAAAGATGGACGAATAATCCCATCTACCCAAGTACTATTTCAACCAGTACAAGTAACTACACCTAAAATAAATATAATTTAACATCACAACTCCACAATAAATATCGTGTATTGTTTAAAGGTGGTTTCGCTGGGCGTTTTTCCGTAGCCTACGAAGCCTCATAATTGGGTCATTGTGTAATGTTATTTTTTTAAGAAGCGTGTTTTCTCGCTATATTCTCCTTTACCCTAAAAACGATCTACAAGCGCACATATTTTTTTAAAGAAAAATACATTGTTGCCGCCTGCCCGGATTTGAAACTACGACCTTCGAAATGAAGGTCGGGGCATCCACCACTGGACCAACACCGCTCTTTAACTTATCCTGTAATTATAATAGTTATAGTAAGTACTTAGTAATTGATTGTTGCGCGACGACGCGATATAGTTGGATGGCAGGCGTTGAGCCAACGCCGATGTGAAGCTAATCCAATCACGTAATTGGACTTAGCATTTATCGGTTAATGACATACGACGGACAGTTTACGCGGAATAGTTAAATGTTCCTGTGTGTCTTATTGTCTACTTTAATCGTTTTTCGTTTTTTTACAACCAAACTACTGCAAATACAGAAGGAAAAAGTTCTTCTTGTCATCCGAGCGATGTTCCCGATTTCGGCATTCTCGGTAGCAATTTGACAATTTGATGTTAAGCGGATCTTGGCCCGCTTATATTAACATCAAAATGTTTTTTTTTAATTTGGTGTCGGGGCAGTAGGTCAGTCATCATCGGCCATATCTTCTGAAAATAGATTTGGCAATATTTGTACTGCCAGCCGCCTACCTGACACCAACACTTCTAGGGATCAAGCTGATTAATGTGCACTTACCAAAACTTCTTAACGTTTCGATCAAACACTCGAACCTCGCCTAAGGCCTCGGATGGTAATGGTATACTATATTGCACACGGATATAGGTACCTACATTGCTTTTATTGGTTCTTCGAGTTTTTAAAGTAGGTAGGTAGTCTAAGTACCTGGGTAGGTAAATTAGTTTTCGAATTGTAGTTGCTATTAACTTCATTCAACTTTTAAGTAATCGTTAATTTTGATCGGAACAACATGCACAAAGTATTCTAGTAAGTATGTAAAATGACAAATGAAAGTAATTAAGAATGTCCTGTCAGGCAGTGCTCGCATCGCACTAGGAGCACGAGGGTCGAGGTGTGGGCGTGCGACATCATGACATTGACGAGTCATTAGTGTCATTGGGAATTGGGGACGATCGTTTAATCTGCGATTTATACACTTGTAAAATAAAGATGTTGTTTTCAGCCCTTCGTTCGGTAGAAAAAGAGGGCGTTATAAATTAGAAGTTTGATTTCGCAAGTTTTTGTCTGTCAATTAACAGAATAAACCTGTTCAGTTTGACTGTCAAGTTAGAGTTGAATCATTAACATGGTGCCGATTTTCAAACCATTCAATATTCTACAAAACCTTAGGTAGGCCCGTAAAATAAGCATCGCGTGAACGGACGGTTCTTTTTTACTTTTATTTTTATTTATTTATTTCGGTCTGAGACCGATATGGCCAATTTGGAACAGCCAGGGTCAAGTTTTAGAATATTTCAAGTTTCTTCATAATATACTTTTGGCGTTGTACATCTTGTACATCTTGCCAGTATCAAGTATTTTGCATGAAATTAACCCGATCGGGCCTATAGTTTCAGTCAGGGGCTATGGTAAAGCGGTGGCAACTTTACTATAACCTTCAAGGACCTTCGGCGCGAACGACGGAAAGTCCATGTTTAACACTCAATTTTGTTTTCACTACACTTGTGCACATTCACGGAACTGAATTGAATAAGATTCCACCAAAATTACACAATTTAACCGGGTTTACAACATAGTTTAACGAAAATAAAATTGGAGCACGACATGTTGTCTCCGCTTTCCCGCCGAAAAGTCTCTTTTTTACTTGCTGGCTGACAGGCATTTTACGGTCTTTGTAGTCTTTAGCTCGTGTACACGGTTACGTATCATAATAACTACAATTCATCTGCACTATTTTCAACTTAACTACGGTCGATTGGACTACAGTTTAACTCAACTACGGTCGATTCATATATGTTTGTTTAAACTATTGGATGACTAACCTACTGGACGACTCAACTACGGTTTATTGAACTACATTCAATTAACCTACGGTTGACTAAACTACCGGACAATTAACTACTATTGTCATATTATCGCGCGTTTTACTCGAACTTAACTACGGAAAAAAGCATTTGGTGGACCCCGACTAGGATAGGTTAGGTTATTATTAGAACATGATTACACGTCGCGCTTTGGCGAGCGAGCGAAGCGAGCGTGCCGCGGCAGCGGTCGCCAAAGCGCCTAATATTATAAATAAAAAAGCGTGATGTGTAAAATCAAACTTTATATGAAATAAACATTATAATTACTAAATTTTAACCTTTTTATTCATAGTACTAGGCGCTTTGGCGACCGCTGCCCCGGCACGCTCGCTTCGCTTGCTCGCCAAAGTGCTGCGCGTAATCATGTTCTAACAATAACCTAACCTATCCGAGTCGGGGTGCTCTGTTTTGCTTTTTGTGGGCCTAATATTATAAATAAAAAACCGGCCAAGTCCGAGTGGGACTCGCGCACGAAGGGTTCCGTACATTTTTGAATTGAATGAAAGGAAAATTGCGATTTACGGTTTATGACGTATTTAAAAAAAACTACTAGCTACATCTCGTTCAAACTAATTTTTGTTGGAAGTTTGCATGGTAATGTACACCATATATATTTTTTAGTTTTATCATTCTCTTATTTTAGAAGTTACAGGGGGGGGGGGGGACACACATTTTTCCACTTTGGAAGTGTCTCTCGGGCAAACTATTCAGATTAGAAAAAAATGATAGAAACCTCAACATCATTTTTGAAGACCTATCCATAGATACCCCACACGTATAAGTTTGATGAAAAATTTTTTTTGAGTTTCAGTTGTAAGTATGAGGAACCGCAAAAAGTTATTGTTTTTTTTCTATTTTTGTGTGAAAATCTTAATGCGGTTCACCGAATACATCTACTTCCCAAGTTTCAAAAGTATAGCTCTTATAGTTTCGGAAAAAAGTGGCTGTGACATACGGACGGACAGACGGACAGACGGACAGACGGACAGACGGACAGACGGACAGACGGACAGACGGACAGACAGACAGACATGACGAATCTATAAGGGTTCCGTTTTTGCCATTTGGCTACGGAACCCTAAAAAACGTGATATATATAGAAATCAAACTTAATTTGAAATACATGATATAATTACAAAATTACAATTCAACAAAATACGTAAGTAAATGTAATGTGTACCTAACAGGATTGACACATGACAATAATATAACATGTCCATCATGTCATGCGCTACCCTCATCTCATTAAACAAAATGCAGCTCGGCGCGCAGTAGTCGAGTCGTTCGTAGTTGAAAAAAATCAATATTTCAAACAACCATAGTTTAATCAAACTTGGGGGAGTTAAACTGTAGTTCAGGCGACCAATATTCGAAATGACCGTAGTCGAGTCGACCGTAGTTAAGTTAAAAATAGTGCAGATGAAAATAGTCATTATGATACGTAACCGTGTACACACTGCGATCTAGCGTACGAGTAGTAACGTACAAGCCTGTCTGAGTAGCTGTACAAGCTTGACTGAGTGCTGCAGCTGAATAACTTGTACGCGCGAGTGTTATGTAGGTTATTATGACAGCTAAGGCGGTCCAAGCTATTACGTTAGGCAATACTCGCACGCTAGCACTCACTGTGTAAAATAGCTCGTTAATAGCTCCCACAGCTACTCGGAAGGCTGACTCGTACGCTATTAGCTCGAACTGTGTAAACGAGCCATTACTGACCCGGCCTGGCCTACCTTTTATCAAAATTGAAAAACATCCGAAATTGAGCTTTGTGTATGGCTAATAAAAGTCAAAACTGTTATAGGTAGGTACAAGTACCTACAACTGAATTACCTATCAACCATTTCTTCGGTCATAAGAATTTTAGCAAAATGGAATGCATTATTAAAAAAAAACGCTTGTAGTTTTATAATAAAACTACTCGTGACACATTTTGTTTCACCTGACCTGGAAAGAAAGGGTGTGATCTGTCTTGCCTGCGGCATCAGGATGACGGACAAATTGCCTTAGTTTAGTAATGCTTGCATCTTCTTCATCGTTATCTCGTTATAATAGCAGGAAACTATGCCCCTTTTTCAATACCACAATATAACTATTTTATCGGATTTAAAAGCGTATTTGGGTATGGTACTTGTAAAGTTCTCAAATCAATTTTTGTAACAAAAAATGCAATGATATCCATTATATTTATGTTAAATCGCGGGAACGTAATACTACGAACAACATTGTTTGCGATAAAAACGTAATGATCCCAATCCATTACCAAATTATCTTCGAAACAGGACAATAAATACAGATATCTGTTTGTATCGAGGCAGTGAGCGGAGACAATATTTAGTGGGCTGCCCCCCTGGTCCTGCCGAACGGAAACTTATAGTTTTCTTGAGGCGCCCGTCGAATAAAATACTGCTGGTCCGGGCATAAATCAGATCGTGTCGCGGCCGCAGCCGGCGCTCCGTCGCCGGTACATTTTAATAACAGGGCTCCTCTGCCATAAATGGTCACTGACAGATTTTATTTCAGCTCATATATAATGTCCAGTCACGCACGTGGACTTTTTATTGCTATTTACATTCTAGGATTACATCAAACTTAATTTATTTGTTTTCTTTCATTCCTTTTAGGTAACCCATTCCTGAATCAAAGTTGGAAAATAGGTAATAAACATTATTATTACCAATTTTCCAAGTTTGATAGGTGGGCTGTACCTATATATTTAATTTTATTTATAGATAGAAAGTAGATAGGTAGATATCTGCTTATCTAGCGTCTCTTATAGCAAACATTAGGTACCTACAACAAATTCAATTACTAAAAATATAATATTTCGAACTAAGGAACGGAATGTTTTTTGATGGACATACTTGTATATTCCACGGACCATATTTCGATATCATTTGAAGTGACGAGACTCTACAACACACTATTTTATTAGCTGCAGCGCGTCACATCTAGTAGGTTTTTCTTTTTTGCAATTGGGCCCGGTAGGTAGCTATACAGGGTGTTTCGACGAAGGGGTATTAAGTCGAAAGGGGGTTGTTCTAGAGGTCTAGGCGAACAACTTTTAATCTACTTTTGGAAATTCTAATTTTTTTTCGAAAATTTTAAAGTTGAATCACTAAAAAACACAGCTGTTTTTGTAAAAAAAAAGGAAATTAATGTTTGGATTGTAGTGGTCCAAACTAAATAAAAGGGCACCTTAAGACCAATGACCTCAAACTCTAAAAAACAGCTGATTTTCATGCAAACTATAAACTCAAAAATTTCGAAAACTACTTCGAATTTCCAAAACTTGTAAAACGAAAGTTGTTCGCCTAGACCTCTAGAACAACCCCCTTTCGGCTTAATACCCCCTCCTCGGAGCATCCTGTATATAATCACAGTTTACCGAGTAGATGTGCGCTTCAGGGCTATTAACGAAGATTTTTTATTCCCTTATACTTGTCTCAGTATAAAGATTCAATTTAACGCCGAAGAACTATAATTTAACTATAGACCATTAAAATAATTTATTGTAAGACGGACAGGGCTAGTTTCAATAAATGGACAGATATGTATCGGAGGCGCGACGCCGACGTCCTCCGATGGTTTATGGGCAGATTTACGGCGAACCGCTAACAATAACAGTGACCACGAGGGTGTCGCGAGGGCGCCGCAGCTGTTTTTTACACGTTTTCCCTCAACCTTTACCTCAGTATAGTGAAATTACAAAACCTTAGAAGACTTGTCGGTAAACAGCGAAATACTTGGAGAATACTCCTCCAATTTTTTTTTCAATCTTTTTAAAACTAATATTGATGAAAGCAACGCACCAGTGCTTTGCTTTCATCAATATTAGTTTATTACGATTTTGAAACAAACAATTACGATTTTGAAATCTTAATGAAACTAAAATTCGTAAACCAAACCAAAACTAAAGTTATTAAACGAATTGAGAACCTCTTTTTTAAGCCGGTTAAAAACAAAATATATTCCGTACTGTCTATGGGAATTATAGGTTAACTACTTACCTAATAGTATGAGTAGGTACTTATTCATTTACTACAACAATGATGTCCCTAAACTTTCTAAGATTCCCTCCAACTCCATGCCTTTTCAGTGCTGAAGTGACCACATCCATAGCAATAAAAATATTAAAAACCGCATAAGTAAGAGGCGGAGGTCGCCGGCATCGGCAGTTCGCCGCAAATGTCGCCCGGACACTTACATTATTCCTTACTGCCCCTGCCCGGGGTGGAGATGCCGCAGCCTCCTGCCCCTGCACCTATTATCTCAATACTTTAGATAGTCACCGAGACATTCTCGGACTACGATCGTTCCGCCAAATGACCGGCCATTTGCCGAGATCCGATTAGTCATGATTGTGTTTGTGTATAAAAATATAATCTCTGCAAGACTTCAATAAGAACAACTGAAGCGAATGTCTTCGATCTAAACTTGAACGATACTTTGAAAGGATTCAAATTCATCAAAGGACGTCATTACGGAAGACTCGGACTTTGAAGGATTTTATAGAAATTGAATGAATAAGGAGTAGTTCTTGGATATTAATCTGGGAGATTATTTTACTTCGCTGACCACGTGCGGAAACATTTCAGATTCAATTTGTACCGTATACATATCTACCTATACCAACCTACTGATTCTTTTACACAGATTTGTACTTCAAACAAACGTTAATGCTCCTATCTTTTCGTACTATATAATATAATTTATATTTCTAATATCACAGGACAGGAGGCGAATGCAACAGGAAACTTTGCACATTGCTGAATTGCGAAATGCAATATGATACCTCGAGTTCGAGAAGTTAACAAACAATACATTTCACGGTATTGTTGAAGTGGTGCAATATTTCGTATACCTACCTTATTTAATAACCTACCTCTGTGTTCTTATGTTCATAAAAAAAATTAAAAAATGCCGATTCATCGATAAAAGAAAATGAGTAGGTAGGTACTAATTAAACTAACTTCTATTTAGCATTATTCTCTTCTAAAAATCTACATTGTTCTCTGAATGAGCTACCATCAAAGAGCGTCTAAAAATACTATAAGTACCTGTGTTATATCTTTCTTGTAATGTAATATTTTCGATATGAGCTACTCTAAATACAAATCAGCTTCAAAATATACATACAACTAAGCATCAAATAATTTGTTTAAAATAAAATATTATAAATGTTTCACTCAAAACCCGGTATCGGTCCAATGGTGGCACAGTTATAAAATAAGGGGTTCCGTAGCCAAACAAAATTTACGGCTTGACTTAAACATTCCATAAACATTTAATCCATAAACATTATTATACTTTTAAAATAACTTGGGATTGTTTTCGTTTCTAAATAATAATTGAATCCCAATTTTGCATCAAGCAATACTCGATTGATGTGAATGGGGGAGAGCGTTCCGGTCGGTTGTGCTTATCGGATGAAGCCGATCCGATCGGGGAAGATGTCGTACCGTTCTGCATCATTATACTGCTCAATAATCTTTGGTACTTCTCCTGCGCTCTTTACTAGCTCCTTGTTGGATCAAACCATCACAGACAAAACTAAACATTTTAATGTAATAAATGAGTGTACCTTACTCTTCTGTCTCTTAAGCAGCAATAAAGGATTATTGCTCTACTGTTACTATAGAGCTTTGAAGTGAGAAAGGTAGAAGATTTTTGCATAATTCTGACACGGGTAACGTCACAACCAATCACCATAAAATATAAATTGTTAGGGTACAAAGTGTTCGCCACATTTAAAATGACATTAGCGTCATATCGATACGTGCTCAGGAGCTTGTGCTCGAAGCGGCGCGCTACGGGCCACGCTTCGGTGAACCCTGATCCTATCATAACGCAATCGCATATTGGTACCCTTTACTATGATAAAGTTCTACGTAACACTATCGAAACAATTTGAACCGTGCGCACTCCGCTCAGAACTTCATTTCTGATGTGTTCTAGAATAGAACCTTGTACAAGTAAAAGGATATAAAATCTGCAGATATTTACGTTGATAGCCTTCCAGCTTAGAAGTAGAGTTGATACGTGAACTCGATCAGGGACTATAATAACCTAAAGCTCACGTTATTTTTTGCAATAAATGTCAGGTATGGGAACGTATTGAAAACAATTGTTATGGAGTGAATTTACCAGGATCTTTGAACAATTCTTTATTTAATAGGAAAAACTTAAAGGAACTTGCAGTCTCAGTCGCATTTATTGTGAACGCATTGTGAATTTTTGATATTATAATTTATAAGATTTAATTGTATACAATTTTTAAGGACTTTTCTTTAATTATTACGATACTAGCATCGCCCCGCAGTTTCACCCGCGTAAATATCAGGGGTACCTATATTGGGATCAAAAGTATTCAATGTTACTCTCCATCACTTTATTTATTCATCCCTATGGAAATTCTTATCCAAATCGGTCGAACCGTTTGATCGTAAAAAGGGAACCAACAAACAAATATACAAACAAACTTTCGGATTGATAATACTATAGTTTGGATTAGGTAGGTTAGTTAATTTTGTGTTTTGTTTTCACCGAACCAGTCGAGCAAGCGGGATCGGAACTTACACGGGTGAAACCGCGGGCTCTGCTAGTTCTACGATATTTTCTGGTAGCGAATTATTTTATCCGATTAAATATTACCTAACAATGTAAATAAGTATGAAAGTAATTTACTAGACCGTAGACTTTCTTACAAGTAGTTCTCATTAGGTAAATCTACTAATAGATTTTTGTTATACGATTCCTAAAGAGGGAAACTCTGACATTAAAACAACACTCTGTACCTTCTTCTTTGAAGTATTACTTAATACAGTAAACTAGAGGTCTTAAGGAACCTATTACGAAAAAAATAGAAATCCACAAAACCCATAAAATATCCCCCTTGGCTTCCGCTCACCGATAATCCCTTTAGCGAGGGAAAAACTTCAAAAGTTAGTGCGGGCGTTCGTGGGGTACTGAATTTTTGATCTCTATTAAATTGTTTCAAATCGTTTAACTTGTCGCGGCTCAATCAGTGCGGAGGGCGCGAGCGAGCGGTGAGCCAGAGGTGTAAGTAGGCGCGAGGCACGGAGCGCGGCCACGCGTGAGCCTCTCTCACGCTTGCTGCCTCGCATACTAGATGCCAAGCATCGATCAAATCTCGGATCAAGTATGTCGTTTTGATTTTGTCTTGTTTCGATAAAATTGAATACATCTTTTTCTTACTCGTTAGCAGAACACGGTCGTTTAGTTTAGGTCTAATACTTATAAACAATTGTTTGTTTTTGTTTTCATTACGTTACCACAGAATACATAATAGTCCAAGACGTTACTTTTACATTATCTTAAGATGATAGTCTCCATTCTCTTTCTCCATACAAACGTAGTTTAAATTTTCCTCCCTGGATAAAGACATTAGAGCAAACATGTTTATGCCATAAAACCTATATCTGTCATGACAATGCATCTACCTTTTTATTTTTTATTATTATTTTAATAAGAAAATAAAAAAAAATTCTAATTAGAATAGAATTTTTTTACATTTGATGGTATAAACATAATTTTCTTTGTGTCTTTATCCAGGGACGAAACAGTCGACTACGTTTGTTTTGTATGGAGAAAAGAGTAGGTAGACTTTCCCCTTATGGCGATCAGAAAACTCTAAACTCGAACACTAGGTGAGCCACATCACTACAAAAAAAACCGTAAAGAAGAAGATAGAATAAACGTTTTTCTTTATTGGAAAAAACCACGATCGTCACGAACACAATTAATTTGTCAAATTAGCAAATCTTTTGAGTGTTGAAAATAAAACGTTTTAAAGTCATTAGAGGTTTATGTTCCAAATAAATATTATGTTGTGTTGCAAATTATTGTTGATATTATTTTGATCGTACAGCATTACCTACTAGTTAAGTTGTAGGTCAAGATCTAAGAAAATCCAAATTATGTCGGTTAGGGCCTAGGGACCTTACCTTATTTTTAAGCCTTGGACTTAAATTAAACCGAAAGTAAAATAAACTAAAAAACTAGTAAACAACTAACTTTTAGTAAACTAAAATAATAAATAGTTAAACATTAGTCTTTGTAATCTAGTTAGTTTGCGTCCATACACTGGAACGATATGATACATTTAATATTAGATAAGAAAGTAATTTTTCTGTTACTTTTAGAGTGACGAATCACATCTTAGACAATCCTGAAGAAGAGACCTTTAAGGGTCTCCAAATGGTGAGCATTGAAACAATGCTCAATGTAATAAACACCTAGCGATTAAAAGCAAAAAATGAGTTCAACTTCAATTCAACATCGCGAAAACAGAAGAATAATCTAAAATTAAAACATTTTTCATGTTTAGACCGGTAGAGTACGGCTCATGTATAGCAGATGATTAGTAGCGTGGGTTTAATTAAATCCCTTTGAAACTAATGAATTTAGGAAAACTTCTTTTCGATTCAATCTATAGGTATTATTTTAAAAGTCAATCAATGATTACAATATCGAATGAGCATAAATCTTGAATAGTTACAAGGTTCGGGGTATAGGGCGCATCACGGTGTCTGATTTATTCACTGGTGATATTTTATAGCGCAGTTTGTTCCGGCCGTTATTGTATTAGGGCGGCTGTTTCTTACAGAATCGCCTTTAACCTACCTCTGTTTTCTTTGTCAAAAGTTACGACGTGTGACTCAGATTATATAAAATAACTTTATATCCTATAGTAGCTATATACCCGTAAATCCATCCAGTGGGAATTTATAAAAATATTTCGTAGCAGAGGCCTGCTTACCTGCGTCGCATACCGTATTCGCGTTTGTTACGAAAACCTGATGGCTTTGGCCATAAAAAAAAAAATTATTAGTAGGTACCTACCTACTTGTACTCTACTATAATTAGAACTAAACGAGATATAAGTAGGTAACAATTAGCTAATGAATAGGTACTAAAAGGGGATATTTTGCAAGGGAGATCGTAAATTTGTCTGGGAAGATTCAATACATTCTAATCGAAATAAGCAGATAGGTATAATTAAATGAGCATATTATTATACAGTTTAATCTGGCGGTAATTCTACATCCCTAATATAATATAATCACAGTTTAATATTAGATAAACAACAAATCTGTAAAAACAACCCCGTTTTGTGCAACAAAATTTGATACCACTTTAATAAACTTCATAACCAACGTTCAATAAAAAATAACGTTACTGTCTGTCCCCCAATTTTTAAAATTGCGTGAAATTAAATTTAGAATATACTCGTTTATCCCTCAGGAGTCTGACAAATAGCTGGGAGCGGCGGCGGCGTCGCGATTTAGCTACGCCTGTAATTGGTTTTTTAATTCGGTACTCGCGAAGTACCACCTTCCGCTTTATCAAGTGAATACATTATCAAATCGTTAGGCCGCGGTCGAAGCGACCGACCCCAGCGCAATGAATAAGAATCAAAATGCGCTTGTGCTCGCAGTCGAGTCGCACACACAACCGCACGCACGCCGCACGCCGCAACCCGCAATTGAGGGGTTGCAAATTACTGTTTCCGATTTGTGAATTCGCATTTTAACGGCATATAAATATAAATTAAAGCATGACAATTATTGTTGTGACTGCTTTACAGACCTATTTTAGGATAGGATAGGACCTATTTTGTTTTCATCTAAGCAGTACTGCGTACTGCTTAGATGAAAACAAAAATAGTAGATACGGTATATTCTACCATTGCGTATTCGAAAAATGAGCTAGAAACACCTACCTATGCATTTTCATAAAATATTGTATGTAAAAACATTTGTCTTAAAGGATGATTCAGGCATTTGTAAATAGGCAAAAAGGCATTCTATGAATTTCAAAAAGATAATCGCAGTGTGACAGCACGTGCTCACGCGGCAACGGTTCCTCATACGTCTGAGGCTAGTGCGTCAGCTAGACGCAGTTTTATCGTCTAACATTCCGAGTCTAGGTAACGTTTCTGCTGTTTTTTGTTTTCATCTAAGCCTAGCTGTGCAATTTTTTTCATTTATTTAAAGCAATAAATACCAAACACCACGATCACTTGGATTTATTCGGGAACTATTTTAACAATGCAACAATTAAATAATAAATAAATAAATATTGCACGACGTTACACACAGCGCAATCTAGCCCCAAACTAAGCACTAGGCTTGTACTATGGGTACTAGACAACGGATATACTACATATTATACTTTTTTTTGTAAATACATACATATGATACATAGAAAACACTGAATATCCCATGTCCTCGGACCGTGGTGAAATTAAAAGGCAGGATCTACAACGGCTACATACCTACGGCTATGCCATCATGGTACTTCATTAGAAGACTTAGAACCCTGTTCTGTTTTCGATATCAAAGAAAGTAAAAATGAAAAGTAACCTAAGTGTATAGGTAGGTAGGTAGCAATCTGTTAAAATAGTTTCAATAAGGGCAATTGTCTAATGTAACTTGAGGTAATTTTTAAAACTTTGATAAAGTAACAATAAATGTAGGTACTATGTGCGAACCGGTAAGTATCCTGATCACGTCCGCTCGTCCATGTCGGATCCTCTGTAACTGTCTACATGCTAGGAAAATTGACGAGACCCGTTCTCTGCCGTATCACTCGTAAACGCACCGAATCCTTTTTATTAACCTCCTAAAGCTTTTTGTTGTGACAAAACCCATTATACTTTTATTGAACATCATATACTTGTCTCTACAAACGGAATCGTCAGTTTATTTTATTACACTTTCAGAAAAATACATGTAAAAAGCGTGGCTGAACTATTATCCTTCACATAAAGATAGCTAATGCAGTTAGTATAGGAAATATACTCGCTAGATCGGGCGCATGTCTCCGTGGTTAAGTGGCCCATTCGCGTGCAAACGAGCGCGTACTTTAAAAATAATAAAACCCCCTTCACATGGTCTTTTCAATAGAAGTCATTGAAAAAGGTAATTTTAGGAAACACTCTCTCTAGTCCGCAACGAACTTTTTAAAGTAATTTTTCCGGTCATAATTACCAGGTAGGTTCATCTTAACTATACCTATGTAGCAAGTCGAATAAGTGTAGTATCTATGATGATAGTATTCAAGTCCCGTCGTCACGGTGTTCTGTGGTTGTGATTGCATTACTGTGCCAACAGGGGTCTGTCGCGTCTATTTGCGAAAGTCATCAGCTGACCAGAGAACGTGTCGCAGTGTAAATATGAGCTAACTAACCGTTGGATGTCAGTTTTCTTTTCTATGCCGGATTCTGTCGAATTATGGCAGAATGAAATGAAAGTAGATAAGCAATTTTTGTTGTCTGTAAATCTCCTACAAGGTTAGATAGAGAGTAATTTTATATAAATAACTATTGTTACATAACTATATAGCTCCTGATTTATTGAACAATGACGACATTCACTCTAAAGAAAACCTTTTAATACTTAATAAATAATTGAATTGAATTAATGCAATACAATAACTTGAAAACGCGTGCGAATCCGTAATCGAAGAAAATATAAGTAGAAATAGGTATGACTTTAATAAGCGACCCATATCGTCTCCGTTTAAATGTGATATGTTCATGAAATCTTAACGTCTATCTCCTCGATAAAACACGAGAACAAAACGGTGCCAAGAGGAAAACGCCGAAGAATATTTACTTAATTCCGCGATATGGGTACCATGCATAAAATCACAAAATACTGTTTCAATTCTTTTTGAGAGGAAAGCGCCCGTATTCTCTTTATTCCTCTTGTGACACGCTCTATCTAGTTAGCAGGGCGCACGGGGAAAATGAAATATAGAGGCAATCCAAATAGATTGTTATCTACCCACGTGTTTACCGGCGGCGCCGCGGCACGTTCGCGCTAACAAGCACCCCTCGCGCCTCTAAAACACGACGCGCGAACTGACAGCCGCCGAGCCCTAGCCGTGCCGGAGCCGGCCCTTAGCACATCTCTACATTATTTGACACCATTGCCTCTGACACCTGTCCACTACGGCCTACGGCTTTTATCATCACATTTCGCTCAACAAAAAATCTAATTTGGCAAATCTTTTCATTTTAGGCAAAGAGATTGAACTACTGAATCTAGAGTATAAGGACAAATTTTATACAAAAAATTAAATTAAAAATTTAAAAAACCCCCGACTTAAAAAATCTTCAAAGTTAAAACAAAACTAAACTTTAAAAAGGCAAAAATAATAACCCGAAAACAAATTTCATGTCTCTGAGTAGGTACGTGGTACCTTACGTTCCCGCGTCGGGGGACGCGGGAACGTTAGATACTATAAGCACGAGTCGGTTACCATCAACTTCTGTGACACATTCTCGCGTCCCCCGACGCGGGAACGTAAGGTACCACATACCTACTCAGAGACATAAAATTTGTTTTCGGGTTATTATTTTTGCCTTTTTAAAGTTTAGTTTTGTTTTAACTTTGAAGATTTTTTAAGTCGGGGGTTTTTTAAATTTTTAATTTAATTTTTTTATTTCACCCTTTTTGTAAAAGCGATTTTGATGAAACATGCTTATTGTTGTCACAAAAGTCACGTCCTTTTATTTGATACCCCACTCGGGTATATTTGAAAACATTCGGTTTTTATTTTCGAGTTTGACCCCACATATACTTTGAACGGCTGAACCGATTTTGATGAAACTTGCATATTGTTGTCACAACAGTCATGCTCTTTTATTTGATACCTCAATCGGGCATATTTGAAAACATTCGGTTTTTATTTCCAAGCTTCAACCAACATATATTATGAACGGCTGAACCGATTTTGATCAAACATAGCTAAGAACACTCGCGCAAAAGACACCTATTAAACAAAAAAAACTACATTCAAATCGGTTCATCCGTTCGTGAGCTACGATGCCACAGACAGATACACAGACAGACAGACAGACAGACACACAGACACGTCAAACTTATAACACCCCTCTTTTTCGGTCGGGGGTTAAAAAGTGATTGGTAATTGTGCCAAAATCACTAAGCCGTTGTCCTAGGTGAACGACGCGACGCGACATAATGGCTCAGGTGAGCGTTTGACTCGCCCGTTTTACCTTGGCAATATCATATTTTATCTATTACTAGCTCCGCCCGCGGTTTTACCCGCGTGGGTGGGGGGATTTACGACATCGAAAGTAGCCTAAGTCCTTCTCCGAGGTCCTATTTATTTCTATACTTACTAAAATTCATCAATATCGGTTCAGCGGTTTAGGCGTGAAAGCGTAACAGACAGACAGACACACAGGCAGACAGAGTTACTTTCGCATTTATAATATTAGTAAGCTGAGATATATCGTTCGCCTAAGACAACAGGTAAGTAAGTAAGAACCCATCACTTCGAAAACTTTAGCGAAACTGCAAAATTGCCAAGGTAAACGTGCCAGTCAAACGCACACCTACTAGTACCTAAGAAAATATGAATTACTATTAGAAAAAAGGAACATATTCCCAAATAAATATTGACGCTGAAATCTACAAAAATAAATCAACGATAAAAATTAATGACTCCAGTGTTTCCGTAGTATTAATTTGTTAGCCGGAGATAAAACTATAAACGTTGGTTAATCCCATGTATCATATCGGGGTGGTCATTGATTCGCTACTATCGGATGGTTCGGTGACTTATTACGGGATCCCCTCTGGGGCCATTACCTCAGGGGTCACTGTTGGGACTCGCTGCTCTAATAAACGTACCTCTAATACACCTCATCATTCTACACTGGAGCAGCCTTCGTGACAAATTAGGCGTAGTGTCGCCAGTTAGCGGTCATTGTTACTACTTTATCAAACGAGTCGGACCGCCTCTTTTGGAACGGAGTTTCTTAATGCATCATGCGCCAGAATTGTTAGAAATACTTGAAAGTTTTTTATAAGCTATTGTATAGCTTTTATCGCGGGCTTTGAGCTTTGAATGAAGAAATTTCGTAACGAAAAAAACCTAACAACCAACCATGGTTACCATGTAGCTAGCTACCGCTCGGCCGAGTTACATGTTTTAATTTATAATCGACTAGCTGCGTCCCCCGATTTCACCCGCTAAAGTTTGATGAGTAAAGTTAGATAGAATTACTTAAAAACCCTTCTTCCTCAGTGGCTGCACTGGCCTACGTATTCCAAAACGGACAAGACTGTCAGGCGCTACCATTTATGGTGGCGGGTGGTGGTAAGAAGTCACAACGGAAGCCTCTCACCAGGATTCATTAACTTGCCACTTTTATAACGTATTAATTTTATTTGTTTAAATACTGTACTGTGCCGGTAGACAAAGAGTGATAAGAGTATTACAAGACACTATTAGCATAATCTCCTGCGCGACCGCAAAACAGATAGCGGTGAGGCGGTAAGGTGCTTATTTAAATTAACTTTGAGTATTCCTTTAGAGCTACGATCGTAGCGGCTACGCTACGCTACGGGTTCACGTAGCTCTCGTAGAGGCTGCCTGTTTTAATGATTCAAATAAAATTAAAACACCACGTTTGGTCGGGTAATATTAGAAGAGTTTTATAGAGCTTGTTAGACTATGCCTCTTATTATATAGGTCATCATTTGACCTATAAAATTTAAGCAACATTTAAAAACTAGTGAAACTTGTTTCCTGTGCGGTTAAAAAGGCAGCTTTTCGATAACTCGATCACAATAACTGTGCACCTTTTGGACTTAGATTTTAACGCTATCTATCAAGTGATCGGGAGTGAATTATAAAAACAGAGTAGTAGTTAGTGTTCCAAATATATCTTTATTATCTTTTTTGTGGTCGTTGTCTTGTACCCGTAATACAAGCATAGTTGCTTCATTTGTGGCTAGATTACGCACCCGCAATGTCTTTCACTATTTATTTATTTTTTAATATTATTTCCCCCTAAGATCATGTCAAAATATGTTGTCATAAAAGTTACGTAGCTCTATTCTATGAAGCTTATCCACCGTAAGTAAAATCAAGAGTGTAAAGACAATCATGTTCATAAGATTAGATATCTACCTGTTCAGTGAGTATTGTCGTCTCGTAGGCGTGAACACGGTGCTTCGCTCGTGATTGGATTAGGTTTGTCCTGCTGTGACGAGCCCCCTGGGACTCCCAGACCTCCGGCCCCCGCACACCATCTAATAACACACTGCTTAAACTCAATACTATAAAAAATCCCAGAAAGGTCATTCACTCGGACCTAATAAAAGGAATCGACGTCCTTTTATTGGAGCTACTGATGTTCATCATAAAACGCATATAAATTTTATTTTACGCAGATAAATTTAATGTAGCACATCGTCCAGTGAAACTATTTAAAGATATTATTAGGTGCAATTAGGGAGCTTGTTGTGCGTGATTGGAATGCTAGTGGGGCGTCCGGGGAGGGTCTTACGACAAATTCTTACAAATTAATACATCTATCTGGAGACGTCTCGCGACCCACAGCGATACGTGTGGAATACTTTATTATACCTTTCTAATACGATTTTCTATCGGCGAGTTTAGTTTTAAAAGGAAAATAATGGAGCGTTGTCTGTAGATACAAAAGAGTAGAGTCATCTAAGCGCCAAGTTCGTTGTGTAAAGATTGTAATAGCGGTGTATTTCTGTTTCTAATCAGCGAGTATAATCTGCAGAGTCAGCTCGGCATTGCAATATGCACCCGCCTGTGCCCGCCGTAGCTTCGTTCGCCTTGTTTCGAGAGTTCGAGAGCAATCGAGGCGCCAATAAAAAAGGCGATCGTCGCCCCGAGCCACGGCACCGACTTATTTACAGAACACCCTGCCATTGCTATTTATTTTATTGACTGCCATTTGCTCTGACTTTTATCGCTGCCCACTTCCCGGATAAAACTACGACAGGTACCTACAAAGCCATCACACAAAAAAAACTAACAAAACTTTAACACCTACAACCTACAACTGAAAATGTATGTATCTACTTAATATGAACATACAACCGCAACCATAGTAGGTACTTACTAAAGAGGGACTAAGGGACTAAACAATCTTTTAATTTTTCATTAAAATTCAATGTCATAAAATTTTACACTGTGTCGGTTCCCTTCACGACCCAACTGTTTTTTTTTTACAATAAAGCAGTATGTGCTGCTGATCGTATAGCTACTTGCCATTAAGTTTATAATTATAAATAATAAACTGGTCTATAATGTGTTATCAATCCTCATGCATGTGTTTGCAAAGCAAATAGGTATTTACTTCATGCGGAGGTGGACGTTACCAAATAGAAAAAATGTGAAGGGAGCACCAAGTAATATTAATTCGACGACATTGCATAAAACTATTAAGAAAACGAATTGTCTACATAATTTTATTACAGGCAGTAGTGGCTAGGCGGTGGGCAAGGACATCGGTCGCAGCAGGCAAGGGGTGAGGCCATTTTCCACACATCATTGCATCGGGCCGCAGATTTATTTGCATGCGGGCCGCTGACCAGGATCCATTACTGCCATTACGACTGTTATCTGATCAACCGGTACGAGAGTTATGGGCCTCTTGTTTTTCTTAAATGTATGAAAAATGCCAACAGAGAGAGAAAAACCAAAACTCTTTAGGAAATAGGGCTAAAAGAATTGGATGCAGAACGGGTTATGGTTTCCGCTATATTTCTTCTATTTAGGGTGATGGCCTTTAGTAGGTAGGTATTGGTCGAATTTATTAGCAAATATTAAATAATAAATTTTTGTTAGGGTAAATAAATTAGGTACATCATATTTATGATCTTACGACTTACGACGCTATCTTCAGGTCAAAATA
Source organism: Idaea biselata (assembly GCA_958496205.1). NCBI lineage: Eukaryota > Metazoa > Arthropoda > Insecta > Lepidoptera > Geometridae > Idaea > Idaea biselata. Next base: position 23,024,805 of record OY292397.1, read on the forward strand.
TTCGTTTCTACGTACCTACTTAAATATTTGTAATCTAACAATAATAATCAGTGTTTGAGATTCATTGAGTAGTGCAATAAATAACTCACTTTAGTTCATTGGTCAGAGTTTGAGATATTATAATCGTAGAATAGGTGACCATTCAATAATTAAAATATCTCAAACATGCCTCAGCTCTATTAATTTTTGTTTCGAAAATGGTTAAACATTTTTTCTTTATTTTTCAAAATTTCCGGTTCGAAAAAAAAACTGTACACGGCTAAGCCATTTTTGAGACATTTTATTTGTAGAATAGATTCCCAGTAATATAGATAACTATGTAAGTACTGCTTTATTAGAAAAACATATCAAAAGTTAGGAAAAGTTTGTAGCTTGAAAGCCTATTTGTTGAGTAGTTTAGGATAGATTTATGCTGTTCATCCGGACAAACCTCCGACCTCCTGTTCAATACAGATAATGAACGAGGCGGAAACTAATAAATCTACTTAGTCGCAAAACTTGCCTAATAGTTACGTATTAAGAAAGTAAACATACATTCCGAGTCGTTAGGCTTATTGTTCAATACTCACTCGTAATGAAGCAGACGGAGTGCCTTTGAACCCGCTTAGTGAGGTTTCCGCTTAAGCGTATTAATCTGAAATTAGGTCGCTGTTAACACCGTAATGTTAAGTAAGGGTCAGTTGGTATTCGTTTGTTTAACTTCTTACCGCATAAAAATTCTATCAGTCGTATTCGCAAATTACTCTTTACTAAGGAAAGCAGGTGTTCATAGTTTGTTCTCCACTTACCATCTGGTGAGATAATGGTCATATCATTAGGTAATAAAAAAATGCGGAAAATTGGTATTTTACACCAATTTTTCTATTGGGACCTGTTATTCCTGCTATCATGGTACTGCTCTTTCACTAACTCAATTTCATATAAACGTAAATAAATGTCTACCTACTAGGGTTCAAAGGAAAACAAAGCAGAGGTCACATAATTCAAGTCGTATTTATATGGCTTGTCATTATGCAAGCGATCCACAATAATAGTTAAGATATTCTTGACCGTATGGGGACAACTTTTCCGAACGCTTTATAGGATGACTATCAATAGAATTTGGGATGTTCCTAATGTGATAGATTCTATCGATATACATCGACATCGATTTTATATATAATGTCAGTTACCTAATACTTCTGTAATTATCATCTGACGGACTCATGTCTGTCAGCCGGACAATATCTGCTTGATTCAGAGATATCCTTATTCAACTTAACACTTGATTTTCTTCTTAATTATGTAAGTATCTTGCACATTTTAAAACTCGTTGCGTGATCGTTTCGATTTGCTTTGAATTTGCGCACAAAACACTAGTACTTATGATAAAGTCCTTACTGACGTCTTTCAATCCAATTGAATTCTATTAGATGGCTGAATTTGAATTGTCAGTCGATCTTAGACAAAAGTTTACTATTAACCGACCATGAGTTTCAACAAGTTCTTTAAAAACGGTAAAACCTTATAGCAATACATTAGATCCTTGGAGATTTAATCAGGCGATTTTACTATACAAGCGGTGTCTACAACTGTGGTGGTATCGATACCACACAATGGACATCACTATATCGGAGTTACATTGGTATACGATGGACGCGACAAATCAACCCGCGAGCTGCAATGGGGCGGCCCCGCATCGACAGCCCTGATTTATAGCGGAGCCACGTTATCGCACCCGCTTTATTGTATCGATATTGAACACTGCCACCTCACTACACTACTGTGGGGTCAGGCGGACAAATTGTTTAATTTTAATAACTTTATTATACGGACCAATAAAAACTTGTCGCAGTTTTTATTTTTGTGTTTTCAAGGGTGACATACCTCTAACTGTACCTAACGAAATAAAACAATGGTCATGCGCATTTCGTCCAACGGCGGTCCTTCTTACCATTCCCGTTTATCTAGGCCCTAGTTTCTAGGACAAGGAGCCCTATTTTGAAATCGTGCTTCCCACTTGCAGTAATTAAAAAGATAATGCTCTAAAACGGGCAGTCATTCATGTTTTATCTAATCTTACTCTCTCTTGCGTTCCCATTTGACTGGAAAACGAATAGAGAAAATGTGTATGTTGTTTCACCAGCGCAGGACCAAATTATTGTAAGTAGGTAGCTATTTGTACCAGATACCAGGAAGTACTGAATGTACCAGGCAATCAGAACTTAGATAGGTACCTATTATTTTGAAAGACAAATTTACGCACAAAATAAAGATAATAATTAATTTGTAGAAACCAATTTTAAAATCTAGGTATTAAATTTATATCATATAAAGTAAGGTGCATTCCAACTAGAACATAAAAAAATATTAGTCAGTCGTGTATTTGGTCACTTCTAGGATTAAAAATAGTAGGTATCTACCTCCCTATTAATCGAATACGTACGTGTTTGCAAAACAAAACCGACTCAGAGCACCTCATACTTATCAAATTTTACACGAAAATAGCTAAATGTTTTAAAATTCAAATGGGTCAAAGCATCGCATTAAATTCAAGCTCTCTTTGCAGAGGACGTTTAATCGGCCGTTAACGTCGGTGACCGTGGTAAATCTCTGGTAATCCGGTGCAGAACAAATATAGTTGAGAGGTAGATAAGGTGCGTCCGGCGAGAGGCGGTTCACTAATGTGCCATTTGTATGATGATGTCGGCCCGCGGCCACTGGCCGTTCCCTGGGGCATGCCTTCCAAATGTCCTCACATGAAAGTAACGTCACCGCAATTACTATTGTCCGTGTCAGCTACACGTCTTAAAAATGTTTGTCGATAGCCTGCCTACCTTCCCATTATGTGAGGAAATAATAAGGGATTCATTTAGGTATATATAGGAAGCTTTTACTTAGGTAGGTACATTTTTAACTTACCTACCAATTATACGTCATATGAATAAATGCATGCACCGACTGTTAAAATAAGGTGTCTCCTGAAAAGTTAACTTTTGGTACTATGTAATTCATTATAAGTACCTACTTGCTACAGGAAACCTACTGGTGTGTCCCTATTCTAAATCATCTTGGTACCAATGGTATACCTACCTACCTACATCCAAAGGTTCAGGAAAGAGATCGTTTTCAAATGATAACACTTTTTTGCCACCTCGACTTTAGTTGTTTACAATAACACAGAATATAAAATTAATTCAGGATTTACGATATGATTGCAATTAATTTATCTGCATACAGAGGTTACCATATACCTATACGAAATTAAATGAATCTTGATAACCTTGTTGGCTTTATGGAAAAAACTGTTTCCGCATGTCGCCGTGCCAGTGACTGAAACGGTCGACAGTGCAAACATCGGCTATGTTTACTGTTTAAAAAAATATACAGTGGAGGTCAGTTCATTTGCATGGCAAATGTGCGCTTAGAATGGATCGTCACGCGCGCCACTCGCTCACAAGACTGGACCAACATAAAAATGGTTTAAAACTTCTCCCGAATCTGCTAGCCGCCTAGTTATAAGTATCTCATCTAGATGATTAATTTATGCAGCAACTTCAATACAATGCTTTCAAGACATCGGGCATTTATTAGATAGATTAGGCTTGTCTAATTTGAGGTATTAGCGGATCCTATAGGCTCCTGAGGGGAATGGACCCCAGAACATCGCTCAGACGAGAGTGATGAGATGAGAGAGAGAGATTAGGCTTACTACTTACTACTTGACTACCTAGTCAACTTCTCTTTGTATAGGTAGTGGTGTGGCTTAATTACCTAGTTATTAGAGTTTTCAGGTCGCCCTAAAGCCTCTAAATGACCTGTCAACTGTTATAAAAATAACCATAGAGACAAAAATTCTTTTCGAAGCTCGGAGCCTCAGAGGAGCTCGAAACAATGTCTAATCCCACATATTATCATCGGTCACACCACCAAGTAAAGGTATTACAGCGTCAGGCATTGCTTAACCCGTACAGAGCGACTGACCTCTCAAAGTAGTGATGGATGTCGCTGCGACAAAAGATCCACCACCACCACCGATTTGATAAAATAAAACTACAAGGGTTACTTGTTGACTACGAAACTCTAAAAACCCTTTAGCCGTCTACGAAACCGTAGTTTCGTAACAGGTTTCGATGAACGAATTATTTTTCCTTTTACGTAACTAGTTTCGAAAGAGGAATTTTCTTCTTTTTACGAAACCACGGAATAAGGATTATTCGTAAAAGTCCTTTTCTCAACTAAACTAAAGTCTTGAAAAGCTCCTGCGATTTTTTTTAACACAGAACATTTAATAGTAGGTAGCAATTTTAAAACTTTATAGTGGACTTTTCAGGACTTGGTACTTTTGTTGCTGAGTGTTCCCAAGCAAGGCTGAAACGGAGCGGGCGGCTTATCTACACTAATATTATAAAGAGGAAAGATTTGTATTTTGTGTGTGTGTAATGTTTGTAATGAATAAACTCAACACTTTCTTTCACCAATAGAAAGCTACATTATCGAGGATTAACATAGGCTACTTTTGATCCCTATATTCCCACGGGATTGGGACTTACGCGGGTGAAACCGCGGGACGCAGCTTTAATAAACAAACAGACTGTAAAACGTATAGGTAAACAGTAAAACAAACTGAAAAGATAAGCCGGCCTTTTTTACCTTTTGAGGTACAGATACCCAAAAATATGGAAATAACTAGGTACACCCAATAAATTAGAAATAAATACCCATAGCGATTTAAGTAGTCGGGCCCCATTAGGCTATACCTACATATGAGCACTAAGTCAGTAAGAGCAATAAGTCGCGGCGAAAGGCGCGTCACCGAATTCCATTAACATAAACAAGGCGAATAGTCGCAAAGACATTCCGACATTCCCAAACGCTACGGGCGACTTGCACCCGGCAGACTTATCAGTGTACGTATAGCCTATAATCAAGACTGGCTCAAATCTTCCGAAAATCGAATGGGTCCTAATCGCTTTTTGTTTTTTTTTATTATTTTTTTTCTTTTTTGGCACCGGACTCTCGGAGATGCCATTTGTCGAGTTTTTTCTGAGTTTACAACACTCTTCTTATTATAGTTTTGGCGTCGTACATCTTGCCAGTATCAAGTATTTTGCATAAATTAGCCCGATCTGGCTCATAGTTTCAAGTCAGGAGCTATGGTAAAGCTGTGGGAACTTTACCATAACCTTCAAGGGGCTTAGGAGGGAACGTCGAAAAGTTCATGTTTAACACTCAATTTTGTTTCCACTACACTTGTGCACATTCACGGAACTAAATTGAATAAGATTCTACTAAAATTACACAATTTAACCGGGTTTACAACATAGTTTAACGAAAATAAAACTGGAGCACGACATGTTGTCTCCGCTTTCCCGCCAAAGTTCCTAATCGCTTTTGTTTTTTAGGTGAGGCTTTTGATTTGGATTAAGTAGGTAAGGACCTACAGTACCACGAGGGGTACCTATACCTACCTACATTCTTCTCATGCGAGCGATGTTCCCGGTTGCATACCAACCCGGGGTCTGCTACAACCCAATTGTTTTTTTTTTATTTGGGGTCGACGCAGTCGGTAAGTCATCATTGACGATACCTTTTGCAATTAGATTTGGCAACCTTATTACGGCCGGCCGCCTGCCAGACACCAACCCTCTTAGGCCTCAAGCAGTTTATCCGCCACCGCGCGGGGAGAATTTAAGGTTTGCTAATCTCCCTCAGATCCCTTAGTCGCCTTTTACGGGACCCACGGGAAGAGATGGGGTAACTCTGTTCTATGCTGGGGCTAACGGCAATACATTATTAATTTAAACAGTGACAAAGCTGTGACTTTCTTTAGTTTAAAATGAGTAGGTAACTCAAAATTCATGCTAAATACATACTTATCAAGTTATCTACAATTTTAATTTGATGTTCAATGGTACTGAGATGAGTCGGCACTTTGGCGCGTCATTAGCGGTTATCACTTCATTCCGGATGAAAAAACTTCAACAGCCCTCCTCCATGTCTCTCACGTGCTCTTTTGATTTATTAATTTTCACAGTAGGTATACCTAAATATGTTTTAAGCTTAAGTAATGATGAGTTGAAAGTAGATGGTGGGTTTCACAATCTTGTGTACTTACTAAGTTGGTTGGTACCTATAGTTAGAAATAACGCCAACTTATACGATCAGTTTTACCTTCAGTACCACCTGATTGACGGACAGAAAAGTTTAGGTTTTTTATATCTTACCTATTTTAGTTGTAGGTAGGTACCACACACAGGTAAGTATGTAGATATCTACCTACATACTTACCTGTGTGTGGTACCACTACCTACTTAGGTAGGTGATTATTAGCTTCATATGGCATAGGGAACAAATAAATGGCGACAACCCTATTACCCGACTGCCGACAAAAAAAAATATGATATTAGGTACCTACTATATAGACAAAGGATATATAATAGGTAAGTATATCTAGGTTTCCTATATCCGTTGTCTATACTTACTACCCATAGTACAATCTTAATTGCTTAGTTTGGGACTAGACATATTATATGCAACTTCCAGCAATTTTTAACTATTTATTTATCATCTTCCTAAGTGGCTGCACTGGCTGACGTCCTAACCCGTCCCGACAGCCGTATTTACCAAGCTGATACGCAATTAATTTATTGTTATTGTTACAAAACTGTAGTGTCTGTAAATGTTAGTACCTAACTACCTACCTACACAGAAATTGCTGTGAAAGATTGCAGAGTCAGCAGAACGGAAGGGCGATCGATAGGTAGGCGCGCTTGTGACGATTTACACACACTTCTGGTAGCTACGCAACTCTCTCAGCCTATTACAAGCAACGTGAATAACGTGATGTATGGAGGGTATACTTAACCTAGGTACCTATTTTATATTATTGTTTTCCGTATTATAGATAGCCGGTTTAGCAAAGCTTAGCTCAGATCAAAGAGTAGGTAGTATAATAGTACGGAAAGCTCAGATATAACTAGTACTAGAAGTCAGTAGGTACTTTAACTTACCTATGTACTCGGTAGGTAGGGACTTATTCTGATACCATTTCCAGCAGACGTGGATGATTTTTGTGATAAGTTTGTTGTTTCGTCGATTAAATTATGATTTCCTTTAATTTAGAATAGAATCACAAGAAGCTAACGAAAAAAACTACAGTTTCTTCTTACCGCCAAAATATTTTTTTTTGTTTACATTCCTTCAATGGATGTACGATCATTGTCAATGTAATATTTTAAACATCCGTCATTGTCTATTGTTTATTTGTCAAGTTTTGGCGGGAACGCTTTGGCGAAATGAGGTACACAAAGTGACACATTTGTAAAAAACCTGGCTGCCATTTTAATAATTACTAGCAGGAAAGCTACCGCGGTTCTTCCGTTGACAGCAACTCGATCCACGCAGTAGTTTGACATCTCTGACAGCGGAGTTTTCAATTTTAAAACCGCGCATCCATGGCCGTCAGCCGTCGATTTGAAGATTTTCTTTCAAAATCTTCAATTCAATTCAATTCTGTCTGTGTTGCATTCATTCAATTTGGCTTCGGTATCGATATGAGTAATCGACGCGCCGATTTGAAATTTTCGCGGTTCGAAATTCGGCTGTCAACTGTCAAATGAATCCGATCCGCAAGGCTACCGCGGTTCTTCCGTCGCCGTCGGAATCGGATTCATTTGACAGTTGACAGCCGAATTTCGCACCGCGAAAATTAATAATCGACGCGTCGATTACTCATATGGAAAGCTACCGCGACAATTTGAATTTGAATGAAAATGGGATTTTTTGACAGAAAATCTAACAACCGACGGCTGACTGTCATCGATTTGAAGTCGACGAGTAACTGTCAAATAAAAACAAGGGTTATTATTTTCGCGCGTTTAATTTCCCATTGTACCTAGTGTAGTATAGTGTTACAGTGAAAAATGGCTTGGGTTGCTCTCATGGTTGCTGCGGAGGAGGAACGGCTTAACCCTTTACCGCATCTCGTGCCAGATATGGCACGCTAAAGAAATTTAAGTATAATTTGAATGATACACAGTCTATGTTTGTATAAAATAAACAATCTAATAGCACGTGAGTGATGAAATGTATTAACATCAATTGCAGCTTGTTGTTATTTTCTGTTGCGGGTAGATTGATGTACAAAGTTGAAGTTTCGGCATTTTGTACGCCGCTCTCATTTGCAACGTTTGCATTGCATATATTTTGTGTTCTATCGAAAAAATAAATTGGTTGTTATTTTGCGGTGTAAATATAATTGATCCACTACGATTCTACGGCAAGAAACGTAAGAAAAATTAATTACAACTTACTGATAATAGCTATGAATCCTTGTGCCTAATATGGCACTCCATGCAATAAAGGAAAAATATACTAGCCATATATGGCACACCATTCAGTTAGGTACTCATACATATATGGAACAAAATGCAGTAGTGAAATAATATTTAGCGTAGCATTTTTTTTATTTTTCAATTAACAAATAACACTTTTGGGTGTGTGGGCTATTATTTAAAGTTTAAATAGGTACTTATAACTGACCGAGTGAGTGAAGCTTATCGTTTTTTAGGGTTTCCGTACTTAGGTGACCATTTGAGCACAATCTCCAAGATCGTAAGAAATGATGTGATCTAAGATGTAGCAAGCCCAACTGATGATAGACAGAGGGAAGTTCAAGATCCGACCCGTCTTTTTAGTGGCTGCACCGGCCCATATATAAAAACACGAATAATTCCCCTTGTGCTAAGAATTAGGCTGGCGAGTGAATGGACTGGAGATCGGCAGCGTTGCAAATATTGCGATCATAAGTCATTTGTTCGTTGCGAAAAATATGTAATATGATGCATTTTTGTCTAAATAAAGATCGTAATTGTTTTAAATCTTTCTATGAACTTTGGTTAAATTAAAAATTATTATTTTTTCTTCATATAAACTTGTTTTGTTATTTAGTTCTATTAAAAAATTATGTCATCGCATCAACTGCATGGCGTTCCCAAAATGGCACAACCTATTTTATTACCACTAACGCATTCAATTCCATATCTGGAACAAATCGTTTTTTCTAAATATACTCTTTGGAAACATGTATATATTTTTTTGATATTTTTCCTAGGCTATAAATAGGCTTAAATATCCACTGTATTTTTTTAAACAAAAACAAAAATTCCATGCGGTAAAGGGTTAAAAAAGTGAATAACGAACGCCGAGGGATTACGTTCCGTTACCTACACACGCATTATTTATGAATATAATGAAATAATTATATTTACGTTCAAATGTAAGTAATTTACATTTTTTAAGAAAACTATATTAACTTTTATCATGTCTAAATCTTTTAATATACAAATTGTAATAAATTATAACAACTTTTTTTCCCGTAATGTTTAACATTGTAATGTTTGTTGCGTAAATCGGACCGGATTCCGACGCTCTTTTTCCATTCATTCATGTTCATTCGGTATTGTGACGGCTGTCAAATGGATGTCAAACACGCTTGCGCGGTGTCAAAATTGAAAACCCCGCTGTCAAATATGTCAAACTACCGCGTCGGAATCGAGTTGCTGTCATCGGAAGAACCGCGGTAGCTTTCCCGGGGAGGCTACCGCGGTTCTTCCGTCGTCGTCGGCATCGGATTCATTTGACAGTTGACAGCCGAATTTCGAACCGCGAAAATTTCAAATCGGCGCGTCGATTACTCATATCGATGCCGAAGCCAAATTGAATGAATGCAACACAGACAGAATTGAATTGAATTGAAGATTTTGACAGAAAATCTTCAAATCGACGGCTGACGGCCATGGATGCGCGGTTTTAAAATTGAAAACCCCGCTGTCAAAGATGTCAAACTACCGCGTCGGCATCGAGTTGTCAACGTCAATGTCAACGGAAGAACCGCGGTAGCTTTCCCGATTCCGACGGAAGAACCGCGGTAGCTTTCCTGACCCGGCAAACGTTGTTTTGCCTTAAAAATTATAGATAGTAGCCGATTCTTAGACCTACTGAATACGTATGTGGAGTTTGGTGGAGATCGGTGAAGCCGTTTCGGAGGAGTACGGTAACTAACACTGTGACATGGAAATTTTAAATATTAAATGATGTAACTCATGGACTTATAAGTATAAGAATAGTTAGTTATTTTAAGTCCATTATGTAACCTTTCCATAGATGGTCAACTGGTAATCTGTTTTTTTACCCGGCTGCAAGGAAAGGGTTATGTCTTTCGCGCATATCTTGTGTATGTTTGTAATATTATTTTTTAATGCAAATATCCAGTATATGCTAGACTCTGGTGAATGTTTAATAGCCATAAAACCGAGAAGAAAAAAAATCTTTTGATCTTAGACGTCATATTTTATATTCCATCAATGTCAAAATATTATACTGTGATGGGTCAATGAGTTTGAGAGTTTGTTTGTTTGCAAGAAAAACTCCAAGATAGAAAGTGAAATTTATTAAATTTCTATCAAATAATACATGTAAATAATCATTGGTTGCGATGTCGTTTGAAAAAATAAACTAAATGAATAATTAATCGGTGTGGTTATATTCCTCTAAGTGGTTAGCCTTGAAGTAGATGTCACCTATTAACTTACATGAGTGTTGTTTATTTTACATTTTAGTTGAATTAGTAGAGAATTCGCGATTATATGGCTTTGTTATTTGACTTATGTTCGACGACAATCCGGTATGTCTTACCCACGTATTCGGGAGAAAGGTGCTGGCTTAGTGTTTGTGAGCTGGACTTACCTCGTAGTTTTGTGTTCCGCGTTCACAGCACCGTGCGACAAAACCCGCAGAGTGTTCACAGAACAAAGCGGGATCATCACCGATGGACCGAGCAACTCTAACTACACACAAGTCAGTTATAACACATCTCTAAAGTGTTCCCTCTCAATATTGTTGTTTAAAATGTCTCATATTCTTTGTAGGATTCTCACTGTGAATGGCTAATCAAGGCAGCTAATAAGAGCCAGTATATCACGCTGAGTTTCATTCGTATGGGCACAGAATGTTCGTATGATTATGTATTTGTGTATGATGGAGATTCTTTCGATGCCCCATTGTTAGGCAGCTTCAGTGGAAAGACTGAGCCCCAGAATGTTACTGCTTCTAGTGGATATGTAAGTTATTTTATTTACTATTAGACCAAAAGACATTTAATACTATTTTTTCAATGCTTTTATAATTTTATTTTATTAATATGATGGTTAATTGCAAACTTCATTGACTCTCCATTGTTGTTCCTGTTCCTAATTTTATTATTTTACAATTCAATTGCATTTTTTCTTACATTATTCACTTAAATATCACCCTTCCCTATTTTATCACATCAGTTATTCTGACAAGGTATATTTATGTATCGTCTTTAAAACTAACCTTGTGAATACAACCTTGGAAGTTAGCAAGTTCAAGTGAATAAGTGTAACCTTCTAAACTAGCACTTTAATAAAAAGAAAAACAACATTTTATTAATTAAACATTCCAATAAAATTGAATTTAATGGTTGCCTGCTAAATTGTACCACTGTTGATCAATAAAACTAAACAACAAAATTTATTTCAGATGTTAATACTACTATACAGTGATACAAACTATGTGCTTGATGGATTCAGAGCGTCCTATGCAATACACAATTGCCCTAACAATTGCACAGGCCAAGGGTTCTGTATGACTAACAAATGCTTCTGTTATGGTCACTGGGGTGGTCCCGACTGCAGTGTGGAGCTCTGCCCTAACAGTTGCTCGGGCAATGGACAATGTAAAGGAGACAGATGTTTGTGTAAGAAAGGGTATGTAAAAGCTATTTTATTTATTATGTACTATCAGTAACTCACAGCCTTCTTCTTTCTCTTTTCGTACAGTGGCATGCCGTGTGGCTCACCTAGTGTAAAGCCCTAGGCCCTAGGGCCTCTAACTGGTTCTAGAAACATAATATCCGGAGGGTGTATTCTTTGTGAAGTGTAGGTATCCACTATGATGTAAATTCCCATGGTATTCAGTTTTTCATGAGAAACTGCTGAGTGAAGCTTGTAAAACCTAAGTTTCCGAAATTAATATATAACCATGACCAAGTTTCAACAACAATATCCCAGTAGTATATAAACAAACATTACAGATTTTATTTTAAAGTAAGGTTATACTTGTTTGTAAAACAAATAAATATGATTCTGTTAAATTATTAGGAAAGCCTATTTCCATATTAAAACAATGGAAATATAAAATCTGAATTGCTTATGCAAATGTAGAAATTATTAAGTATCTGTCATAATTATAGTACTTAGGTACCTAAATTCATTAATTTGACATTATTATTACATTTATTGCTGGATTATTCTAATTTTTGGAGTTGTATACAATTTATAGAAAAATAAAATATGTATCTTACCTATCTTACCTTTGCCAATAACTGATATTTTATCCACTTAATATTTTATAAGATACTTAAATATTTGAGGAGCTTCTAAATTCAAAGTTCTTAAGGGGGGTTTCTTCTAAAGCTGCTTAACTGTTTAAGTAGCTCTCAAATTTTGAGTAGTATTTCAGTATTCAGCTGTTAGGGACTTAAATGGTAAATCCTAAGACTTTTGTTGGATATGGGGTGTGTAAAATGTGGTTAGTGTACTGCAGTGCTGGATTATAAAAACTGCACCATGATATGGTACCTATATTCACAGACTCAATTTGGATTGCTAACGCATATTACAAAAACATATTAGGTAAATGTTACGTATTTTAATATAATGATGCCAAAATCATTAACTAATTTATTTTTATTACAGATACTCTGGTGAATCATGTTCCCTAAGAAAAAGTGATAAGGAAGGCAATAGTTGGCATTGGCTCTCCCGAACTGAAAGTGGTATGACAAAACGGGCAGCTCACACAGCAGTTTACGTGAACCACACTGACTCATTGTATGTCTTTGGAGGATATGATCTGAACAAAGTTTTAGGTTTACTTGAAGTGTACAGGTTCGTAAATAATATTTTTATGTGTAATATATAAGCATTTATTTAAAAAGGTTAAGTAGGTAATTTTGCAAAAATAATATAAAGGAACTATACATAGGTAAAACTTTAAATAAGATTTCTTTTAATTTTTGTATGTAGCTCAAGGCTATTTTATTAACGAGCCTTAATCGTAAACAATCAGAGGAGAATATAGCATTGAAAGTTTTCACGGCACGCAGCGTGGACTTGCGTAGTCTAGTTGGAACAGACGTTGGGGTACCGACCCAAAGACGCGAGTTCAAGCCTCGCCGCAAGTGAAAATTTTTGAATGCTATTTTTCCTTTAAAATATTTTTTTTAAATAAGATGTCACAGAGACATCTTTAAATTCAATGTTTACGTCTAGTCGCCTTCGTCTCCTATAACTATACAGCAAACTTGACATTTAAAAAAAATCTACCATTTTCCCTAACATTAAGGTGGTTTTTGGTTTAATATATCAAAACGGTCCAGCAGAATAGGTATACATGCTGACCTTATGTCCTTGTCTCAGTAACCGACGACAAAGTAATGTGCATAAAGGACAGAGGATCATTGACTCTCTTTTCTCTAGAATCAAGATAGATCGTTTTTTCGACAAAGTGCGATTTCTAGTAAATGCACTTATCATTTGACGGCCTCTGTGGCGCGCCGGGCGGACTCCCGGCTGCAACGCAGAAGGTTGCGGGTTTGATTCCCGCCGGGGACAAGTATTTCTGCCGGCCATAAATGTTTATTACTGATTCTGCGTTTCCAAAAAAAGTACAATTTGTAGTATATCCGTTGTTAGTAACTTAGTACCCTACCCATAGTACAAGCCGCTAGTGCTTAGTTTGGGGCTAGATTGGACTGTGTGAAACGTCGTGCCATATATTTATTTAATAATAACACTATTCAATTAAACGTAAATTGCTGTCAATATCTTTAACGGCAGGTATATTGTCTTGCAGGTTTTCAAACAGTCAATGGTATGATGAAAACGGTAAAGTATTACGTCGATATCCAACCATCGAGGAGATAGACAAATCTGTATTGTCTCTATTCACCAAGGTGACTATCTGTCGTCAGTTTATTAATCATTTAAAATCGATTTACATTTGAGGCGAAGCTATTGTACTACAAATAGGTTTAATGTTTTAATCGCTTTTATCCTTAAACGATTAGGTAGTATCATGATTCGTTCATAGTATTACTAGTACAATATTTATTTTAAGAGCGTGTTATCGTAAACAATCATCTTTTTGAGGATCACGATGGCCTAGCGACGCGACGACGCTCTTAGTCATAATCATTACGTGCAGATAAAAAGTGTAGTAAATACGTACAGGAGAATAGACTAGAAATGGCGTACGATGTGAAATAGCAATTATTTGAACAGAAATGTGACCATAGTTACCTATGTCAATTTTAGATATGAATTTTACCAGGGGGCAGGCAAAGTATATGAGCGGATAGTGAGCGACAGAAGACTTATACTTCTTCGTCTTGCTTCCTTCTAATCATTTAGCAATCGTCCTAGCCCAGCCCACTTTAAAAATAATGATTAATTAAGAGCCTATCTAAATACTGGTATAGTACTTTAGCCAAAAGAGTTTCTTGGCAATTTAAGTGGCTTGCTAAATATGAACAGAAACAATATTTTCATTATTTTCCAGGGTAATAATGATGGCAGCTGGCAAATCGGAAATAGAAGTTCATTATTTAATTTATTACTGTCATCTTTTTCAAACAATGAGAAAACTCCTTTGCCTCTCATGTACGCACCATCGCCAACTCCGTATTCTGAGAGCTACATACACTTTACGGAACAACCGGAATTTCTAAGCAGCGATGTAAAGTCGAATGCGACAAAACCTGAACCGAGATATGGGCATTCGGCGAGTTCTTTCGGAGCTGGCTTCATTTTGTACGGAGGAAAGTTGTCAGATGGCAGTCTTTCCTCTGAACTCTGGTTCTATGATGCGGTACAAAATGTATGGACGCTGAGGGCTGTTAATTCGACGTTTACGCCTCCCGGATTGACGAGACACTCACTGACCACGGTGCAAGATGAACTCTATTTATTTGGAGGCAGCACAGTGGATGGAGAGTTCTCTTCAGAGTAAGTTTCAAATCTTGAATTTCAATAGCTAAGTATTTTTATTTCAAGTAATCTAAATCATTGATACTAAATCCTAATTACATTATAAACATGAAATTTTGTTTGTGATTATGTTTGTTACTTCTTCACGCAAAAACTACAGAACCGATTGCGATGAAACTTGGTATGCAGATAGCTGGAGATCTGGATTAACACACACTACTTTTTATCCCGATATTCTCAATGGATCGGGATTTAGGATACCCCGGCTACTGTGAGAGATCAAGTGTTCTAATGGTTAGGACGCCCGCCCAGCAAGCGAGAGACAAGAGTTCGAATCTCATCGGAATCATAATTTTCGAGATGTATTTTTACATTTATAATATTTCTAGCATAAGGACATTTTCAAACTTTTACATTGTTTGTCATTGTATTTTCAGTATGTTCAAGATAAAACTAAGCGATGCTAACACAGAATCTTGGGAGCGAGTGCAAGTGAGAGGAGGCAAAGAGTTGGATGTGCGAGTGGTGGCACATACTGCCGTGTACCACTCCTATTCTAACTCTATACTGATCTATGGAGGAGTGGTTGCTAGTGTCGCCAGGTAAGTTTCTATTTACCCGACTACGAAAAAAGGGAGGAGGTCTCTATGCTGAGATTTAAGTTGTACCTGACCTCGCTCACCTAGAAAATACCTGTAGAAGTCTTGACCGGGTCTTTATCGGTCACGGATGAGGACAAGAAGACTGCATCTTATTCCGACCTGTATATCTTACTATTTACACCCGCGTAGAAGTAAAAGACGTACGTAAAAGAGACGAAGACAGAGGGAGTTAAAAACTAAAAATATGTCGTTTTCCACAAAAAAATCACGTGTTCATAAAACTACTTATTTATGTTACCTACAACAAGAAAAACCAGTTCCAAAAGTACATTTTTTATTTATACTAACACCCGTATTTATAGACTATTTTAAGTAATTACTATACCTACCTACTCTGTCTCAGAATCTTAGATTAAAGATGTAAACAAAAAACTCATACATTTATTTGAAAGCGACAGCTCTTTATTTACTTTGTGATATTGACAGTGCTGTTTACATTTTTGATCTAAGATTCTGAGACAGGGCAGAGTATAAGTCTCGACAGTCGATTTTATGAGTTACTTAAAATGTCTCGGCGAAAACGTGACAAAAACATTAGTTATAGTTAGCCAAGTAATTACTCAGAATCTGCTAAAAGTCATACTTTAGAGTGGTCAATTTATGTACAACTATAGTTATGTCGTCATTTTTTATTATGTTTATAATTTACCTCCTCTGCAATGCTATCTATTACACTATTACTATGAATTACGATATTACTTTATTATGATGGAGTTATTCAACTCAAGATATAAATAAAAATGTTTCAAATGAATTTTTTACCTTACAGAATTCTGCTTCTTTTTTTAAATGGTAGTTTTTTTTAAATCTTTGTTCAGTATTAAGACGTAGGTATCCTTTTTGAGACTTTAAGTGCCATGTTAATAATTAAATTATTTATTTTTCAATAATATTGCGACACTGATCTAATTGCAATAGATGTGGTCAGTGATCGAAAACTTACCTACTTTTCCGATTCCAAATTATTTGGGGTTTTAGCGGACCCCGGCACCTGAGATGGATGCAACTGGGTGCAACCACTCAGATGAGAGTTTATTTAATTTTCAGATTCTCAAAATTGTCGGATAGAATGTTCGCATTCGATATTGACTACAAACACTGGAGCGAGATACACTATCCTAGAGCTCATTTACGTGATACTTACGTTCCAAGGGAAAGAGCTTTTCATACATCTACTATTATCGGTGAGACACACAATAAATACTAGAAATTATTTTCAAAAACTTGGACCGGTGTTTCCTTAGTTTTATTTTCAAGTATGGTTTTCAAAATTCTCTCCCGGCACGATTCAAATCTTTAGATCACAGCTCCTTCGCGTCTACCACTGTATGTTATTTCAACCCAGCCTCAAGCTACGTAAGGCCGTATACAGAAAGAAAGCTGGAATCTTATAAGCGCTGACAAGCGCTTACCAGCGCTTGTCAGCGCAGGAAAATGTATGAACCCGCGCCGATAAGCACTGGTCGGTGCCGACAAGCTTCAACACGCGCTGGTCAGCGCTGGGCTGCTGACGTCATAACATCGTCCGATGAGTCCGACATTCTGCTTCAACCTGCTTCCTTTGTGTAGAACGGACCAGCGCTGACAAGCGCTGGTAAGCGCTTATAAGTTTCCAGCTTTCTTTCTGTATACGCACTAAGCTCTCGTGGCGCTGTGGTACACGCAAAAGAACGGCGATTCGAGTTTGTCGGTTGGAGCATATTGGGAAGCATTTTACTAATTTGTGTGTGTGGGTAACACTTTATAAAAAACATGTTTTGTCCCCAGGCAACTATTTAGTTGTATTTGGTGGATATTCTCATAGACACAACCGTGAAGAGATATGTTACGACGGTCAAATGTACATCTATCATCTCGGATGTCACGCGTGGATACCATTGGATGTGTTGGGGAAAACGAGGAAGTTTTATCCGAAGAAGCAAGGAGTATTCGCGCACGCAGCCGCTTTGAAACCTCCATCGACGTTACTTATTGTTGGAGGGTATCATGGGAATGTCAATGGTAAATCCTACTAATATTATAAACTTAAAATATTTTTTTTGTATGTTTGGGTTAGTTGTTGCTTCTCAGTTGAAAGCCGTTAAACTGATTGCGATGAAACTCATAACTAATAATTCAGATATATTCAATACAATAATTGAATTCGGTAGATACCTACAGGCTAAAATAAATAAATATTATAATCGCGAAAGTTTTAAGTACCTATGTAAGTGAATTTGTGAAAATGTTTGTTACTCTTTTACGCTATTTCTACTGAACCGATAACGAAGAAACTTGGGGTATCAATACCCCAAGTTATGTTGTGTTGTACGATGTTTTTATGTTGTGTTGTACGGTGCCGCTAGTATAATCATAGCGATTTCTTATTGCAAACATTTTCTTCTGTTTATGCAGGTGACCTCTTGGCCTATGTAGTCCCGAGTTGGCAAGCTGGAATTACGAATGCCCACCCCGAGTCGGCTTGCCAAAGGCATCAATCACAACCAGAATGCCTCGCCGATCCTGAATGTGGCTGGTGCTCCGCTGATGATGTAAGATCTTCTAAAATAATCAAGGATGTTCTTATTATCATGGTCAGGCCTGAGACTGAGATGTAGCACGCTCATCTTGTAAATAAAAAGATGGAGGTGAAATAATTTGAAGGCCGGTGCATCAACTAAGAAATCACCAGCCTCCGACGTATCGATGGGTATCAAGTAGAGATGGGCCGACTAGTCGCCGACTAGTCGGGAAAGCCGACTAGTCGGCAACTAACAATTATACAGTAAAACTAATATTTATTCAATTAGTAGTACAGTTTAGAAGGTGGGTAGTCAGAAAATCGTAAACAAAACACGTCATAGCTTACATACATCATCTAAACATCTAAAATATCATAATTATGCCTCAGCTCCATTTTTTTTTTCCAACTTTTATTTTTATTTCAACCATTTTTTCGAAGTTTCGCTACAGCTTTCGAAGTGCAAACTTATCCAAAAATAGGAACAATCGCCGAGTGATCATGATTAACCCAAATATCTCGGAATTATAATGATCTGCATTGCCGACTAGTCGGCCGACTAGTCGGCAATTTTGGAACCGACTAGTCTGCTAGTCGGCAGAACCCCTAGTCGGCCCATCTCTAGTATCAAGCCATGGCCAAAGCCTCCAAAAATACCATTTTAATCACCATTTACGACACGCAGGGGATACTATAGTCCTATTCTTTTAAACCAGGGCTATAGTGTCTAACCATAATCATATTCAGCCTAAGTTCAGAATAAATCAAGAACCCTAAAATACCTTCAAAAACTATTTTGTTTTTAGATCTGCTACGGTCGAACTATAGGATCAAACTGCACAACTAATCTCCAATCAATAAGATGCGGCGGCATTTGTCCGGCATTAGGAGATTGTCACTCCTGTCTCATCCACGGACCGCCGCTAGAAAACACAAACGTTACACGAATACCTCTACCTTCAGTCAGCACTAAACTGGGACTTCATCAGTGTAACTGGTGCGTGCAGAATGCGAGATGTCACCACAAAGATGGTAAGGTAACAGAGCAGTTTCGATTATTCAACTTAACGTTGTCTTTTGTAGAGTATAAAACTTAGTTTTTTAATTGTAGATAGTTACGGAGTCTGTGGGGAAGATACTCCTTCAGAAAATCCAGGGTGGTGGGGCTCTACGGGCACGGAAGTAACAAATCCTGAGGAATGTAAGACGTTAGACAAAAGGCCCGGACTCACGTTCCTGAGGTATCAACAGCCAGCGGACTGGAACCATCCGGACGGAGTGTCCGTCGTGAATGCCACCACCGTCGACTGGGGAACCGGGGGAGGCAGCAGTCACATCTTCAAGGGACCGAGTGAGGCGAGGTTGAAAGGATGGCTGCACATACCTCAGTACTGGAACGGGACGGGAGAAACGCTGCACGTCTGCGCCGGATACTCGAATATATCTCTCACGCTAGGGGAAGCAGGTGGTTCAGTGGCGAACTTAACGGCACAGCCATCCGCCTGCTCGCTCGTCGACTGGCCTCCCCTATTCCCCGGCCGTCTCTCCGTCGACATGCACGCGAACGATTCGCTCCACATAGCCGGCCATTCCACACTCTACGCCTCGCATCATCACGCGAAAATGGAGCTCCTTCACAACAAATCCCAAGAAAGCGCGAAGGTGTTCACGTTCGAGTTTCTCGAGCCGTACTCGGCGGGCGAGTGCGTTAAATACGACAACTGTTTACTGTGTCTGTCGGACGCGGCGTGCGGGTGGTGTGAGACGACGGGGCGGTGCGAGGCGCGCGACGTGGACGAGCGGCTCACGTGTGCGGACAGCTCCGGCGGCTGGCGGTACCTCACGCTTCAACCGGCCGCCTGCCCCAACTGCTCCAACTACATAGGCTGCGAAAGGTGTGTCGCGGGGGATCACTGCGAGTGGTGGGCGGACGAGGCAAGATGCGCGAGACGAGGCCGCGCCTCCGGAGCCATCGTAGACTCGGCCGATTGCCCGGCGCCGTGCCGCACGCGGCTCGACTGCGAACACTGCCTCGACGAACGCGGCCGCTGCGTCTGGTGCGAGGCGACGAGACAGTGTTTCAGCTTTAGTGTCTATACGAGTGAATATCAGTTCGGGTTGTGTCGCGAGTGGCTCGACCGAGCGAGCGCGCCGGCTGCCAACGGCGAGGGGCGCGGGGTGAGCGGGCCGGGGGGTCCCAGCGCGGTCGTCGCTAGCGGCGCACAGTGCAAGGCGTGCGGGCGGCACCCCACCTGCGCCGCGTGTCTGCGCAGCATGGGTTGCGGCTGGTGCCACTCCCGCACAAACCCCATCGTCGGAGCGTGCACGGAAGGCGACTTCACCCGCTCGCGCGTCGACTGCGCCTCGCTCCTCAACGTGACGGCGGTGGACGGCGGCTGGGCCTACGCGCAGTGTCCCGACGTCGACGAGTGTGGGCTCGGACTGCACGACTGCCACGAACATGCCGAGTGTAACAACACGCATGGCTCCTACACCTGCCGCTGCAAACAGGGATACAACGGGGATGGGAAAAAGAGCTGCACGAGAACCTGCTATAACAGGTAAACAAATTTAATCATAAAATAGAATAGGATCCGAGTGACTCTCTCGGCCTGTTCGGCCGAGCACTAGGCGATGTGTTTACAAATACCGAGTGCTCGGCCGAGGAACTGTCTCGCCACTCTCATGGTGTTGCCGATCCTCTCCATCCCAAGATTGCCTGAAAGCGACTGCGCTCAGAGGTCGCTTTCAAGGCCGCTACTGTGTAAATGACAGATAACAGATTTAAGTGTCTCTAGTTTTTATTAATTTTAATTGTAATTTCTGGTGAGCATAATAAAGCGTTCTCTCTATCTATATTCGTACAGCTGCATCCACGGGTACTGCGGCGGCTCCCCGCAGTTCATGTGCAACTGCGACCTCGGCTGGACGGGCGCCGACTGCTCCATCAACTGCGGCTGCCACGACCACTCCACGTGCCGCGGCGGCGTGGGCCGCTGCGACGAGTGCCAGGACTGGACCGAGGGCAAGTTCTGCGAGAGCTGCAAGCCCGGCAGCCACGGGAACGCGACCACCTCGCAGGTACCGACAGGATTACGAAAATATTACGAATACAGAAATTTTAGGAGTTTTCAATACAATCAATAAAAAATCTTTTCAAAAATCTATAGTCCTCTATACTTGGCTACTTGTGGCCAGTCGGCTATTTTCCAAAATGAATTTTGTTCTATTAACGCTGCAAAGTAGGTACTTCCATTGTTCAATGGGTTTCCATCACGGTAACTGTACTCGCAGGGCTGCCGGCGGTGCGACTGCAACGAGCACGGCGACGCGGCGCGCGGCGTGTGCGACGTCGCCACAGGGGAGTGTATCTGCGAGGACAACACCGAAGGGCAGAACTGCGAGCGTTGCCGCTCCGGGTTCTACGGGGACCCGCGGCACGGCGGCCGCTGCTACCACCGCTGCGAGCCGCGCGGCATGCTGCGCGCCGAGCGCACCATGGGCATCGGCAGTTACCGCAGCGACCCGGCCGGCGACGCCGTCGGACCCAACCGGGAGTGTCTCTGGATCATCTCCGCTGAAGACGTCAAGGATGCGATCATACAGTTCACGATTAATGCTACTACTTTTGAGGTTCGTCTTTTGATCATTTAGTCTTATTTGTGAATGTTCGTATTTTCTGCCTACCCTAGCATTCTTCCTTAAGTACACGTAAATCGGTTTTTTAAACTACTGCGTCACCGTGGATCAACGATCGCCAACGATGGCTTCGTTTCTCCTACCTAAACGCGTGATTCAGGATTTCAAATTCAACGAACTTACTATTGGTTACTTACTATATTTCCTATTGGACAGCGGTTAATCTAACTTCTAGATGTGACCAATGGAAAATGAAAGATTCCGATCTTCGGTATCGGACCAGGGAATGCCTGGTCCGATCGGAAACGTATCTCCGTCTCGCTCAGCAAGATTTAATATGAAAGAGACAGGCACACTAATTTCAATTATTGGTGTTGGGTCGGGGGCTGTGAATACACAGACCCCACAGTTGTTCTTGAAAGACCTTTGTTGTCGAGTTTTGGGCCAGCAAGTACAGTAATTGTGACTGCTTAGTATTTTATTTCAGTCAGTAACGTTGTTGTTTAGGTCCCGTGCGACGAGAACGCAGTATACGTGTACGACGGTCTCGGCGGCGTCCCGGACCTCACTAACAACCCTCAGAGCCAACTACTCGGTGTATTCTGCGACGGCGCCACCTCAGCCGTGGTCGAGGCTCGCAGCGGGAACCTCACTGTCCACTACAAGCAAGGACAACCGGACCAGGGTTTCGAGGGCGTCTATAGAGTCCTCGCCTGCGACGGGTACTGTAGTTGGCCGCGCGTCTGCAACAAACGACACTGCGTCTGCAGGGAAGGTTACGCTGGCCCAGACTGTGAAACTGAAATATGCCGTAATAACTGCAGTAAATCCACTGGAGCGGGTGTTTGTGATGCGAGCTACGGTCGATGTCTGTGTTCTGATGGATATGGAGGCGATGACTGTTCAATAAAGCTTGATAAAACTCAGCTGGTTTTCACAGAGCTTTTTAATTCGGAATTCCTCTCGGATGGCCTGGATCATCTCCGAAAGACTTTACCTCGATTCGGTCACACTTTAGTAGCGGATAGGCGGGGTTTATGGATGTTTGGTGGGTACTCTTTGTCCCACGGACCCCTGAACGATATCCGATTCTTCGATACGAAAAACAACACTTGGATGCAGGTGACAGTCGAGGCCACGCCTGACGCTAAAATGCCCGAGGGAAGATATTTTCACGCGGCTGAGATATATCATTCAAAACAAAATATTTACATTTACGGCGGGTTGAGTTTGCAAGAGAAGAGCGAACATAATAATAAGACGTTGGGAGACTTCTGGCAGTTCAGCTTGAAAGATCAGCGATGGGGCAACATCAAAGGGAAAGAAGCCCATCCTCCTCCCTTAGCCGGTCACACGATTACATTGCAGAAATATCAGGATTACGAAAGTTTGGTTTTGATCGGCGGCTTCTCTTTGGAAGGTGGTTTCATGGCTGACACCTGGGAATTTGACCTTGATAATGAAAAGTGGATAAAACTGAACTGCGACGGTTCCGTACCGGTCGGGATTATAGGACACAGCACCGTTTATCACGCTCCATCACAAAGCTTGTACATTTACGGTGGAATACTCTATTCTTACAATGGTACCTCTCTTTCGAATAAGCTGTTCGCTTTTCATTATCCGACGAAGAAATGGAGTGAGTTACCAACTTTTCCAAACTTGAATCATTATTACGATAACCTTCCACAAGCAACGTACTTACACTCAGCGGTCACTACTAACGATTACATGATCGTTTTTGGCGGAAGGACTGATCCAGAACACAGATCAGATACGCTAATAGCTTACGTGTATGGCTGCAATCAATGGGTCAGACTGGTTAAAGGTAGGTATCGTTGTACCCAATGGGCATATTCAGGTAAAAAGCTGGCAACCAGCGCACTTGCGCAGCAAAACTGCAGTATTATAAGAGCGTAGTGCAGCCACGCATGTGCGCTGGTACCAGCTTTCTACCTGAAAATGCCTTAACATATTAGCACATATTTGAAAAGTTTATAAGCTTATTAATGTGTAATTCTTTTCAGGTGTAAGCATAGTCGGTCATCCCCCACCACCGACCATAGCCCACGCGATGGCAATCGACATGGAAAACGAAAACGATGGCTACATCTACATCATAGGAGGTTGGACAGGCAGCGGACACTGTCAAGTGACACGAATCTCTTTGCCAGACGACCTGTGTTCTCTATGGAGTTCCAGTAAACTAGAATGTCGAAGTCATATGGGCTGCAGTTTCTGTAGTACAGGGAACGTAACGAAGTGCTTCTCGGTGGATAAACCTGGGTGTGAAGGAAGTGAGAGGGTGTCCACAAATTCTGGTTCGGCGTGTGATTCGGAGTTGGTGGCGAGACGTAATTGTGAAAATTTTACTACATGTTCGTCTTGTTTGGCGGCTTGGCCGTTGTATCCCGAGGAGAAACCGGCGTGTCGGTGGTGCGAGTCTTGTGCAGCTGCAGTAGGTTGGTACAACAAGTTGACCTTATAAATGATACACATTTTTTTTTTCTAGCCTTCATGTCACGAAAGAGGAACTTTTAATGACATATTCATTCGTTTGTAAGTAAAGGTGTAAATACTACTATACTTTCGATTGACGGTATGTTATTGTTTTTCAGGAGAGTGTGTACCAACTGATGAATCTTGTACGAGTATGAAATGTAACGTCGGTACAACTTACATCAGCGATGTCGGGCAGTGTCCTGAACTAAGATGTGTGGCTTCGGACTGCGAGAAATGTGTCTCCAACCAGTGCACTTGGACACGACACGCTAAAAGAGAAGGTAAGAACCCTGACCCATAAGTAAATAAGAGAATGATTTCCACAAATGCAATTCAACCAACTATTGCTCACATGGATATAAAATGCTTCGTAGTATATTAAGTATATAGTAAGTATATTGTATGATGTCTTTCCAGGTCAATTAACTAGAATAGCCGAGGATTACATAGAAATTTTCAACTGGACTTGTGCTCAAATCGAAGAGCCAGGGCGAGCGAGCCTTCGTCCGTCCACTAGAGAGGAATGTCCAAGTCGATGCCACTTATACGACGACTGCACCTCATGTCTCAGCTCAGAAGGAGCCGAAGGCGGATTCTCGGAATGCCATTGGGCGACTTACTTAGGAAAATGCATATCGCCAGCTTACCAACCCGTTTACTGCGCAGGAGGTGTTTGCGGGCTCGTCTTGACTAAAGCTGATAAAAATAAATGCCCAGCCCCTTGCAATACGTTCGAACAGTGTTCGGAATGTTTGCACCATTCGCACTGCGGTTGGTGTTCGCTAGAGGGGGCTAACGGGGAGGGGGTGTGTTCCGAAGGTTCGATCGATTCGCCCTTAGATTATACGACGCGAACGACTTGTGCTGTTGTGTATGATACGGTGCACCAGACTAACAGTTCGGAGGAAGATTTCTCTTGGCATTACACGCGTTGTCCGCCTGAGAACGAGTGTGAGAACAATCATCATCAGTGTAAAGCTGAGTCTGAGGTATGCATTGAAACCTAATACACGTTTCGTAGTATTCTACTAGAAATATTTTAAGGGAAAAATACATCTTCAGAATAGACCATCGTCACCATCTTCTTCATCTTTTTTTGAAGATGTAATTTTCCTTTAAAATATTTCTAAAATATAAATTTTTTGGTACCTATAATTTAAAACAGTAGGCGCTTTGCCCTGTGCCTTTTTTCCGTAAGTCCTAATACCGCGGGAATTTTAAGATACATTTAAAGTAGCTTACATGGTATTTATATATAAAGCGAGGACTTTAGTTGCATATATTCTAAGTTTTATTATCATCGATAATTTTCACATGAATGAACAAGCATCC